>JAXGFM010000009.1:21200000-22400000 GCA_039880935.1 Streptanthus diversifolius | reverse complement strand
AGAATCGAGAGGTTTCGTGCACTTCTCTCTCTGTCTCTGTCTCTTTGGGGAGAAGTATTTGGGACTATGTTTCTTCGTTAAATCGACTCACCATGAAATGGCCAACATGTCTTATTCGCAATTTAATTCCTTCCACACCTTTTTTAAAAATATATATATGTATATACAAAAAATAAACAAATCCCAAAAAAAAACCAACGAGACATTATTATTATTATTACTCTTTCAAAGATTTAAAGTACAACAAAACAAAACCAACTTAGATTTTATTCAGTTTTATGTTTGGTTTAACAAGCTAAAACGGTCAAACCAAAAGAAAAGTACCGTTCCCTTCCGTTTTTCGGGTTTAAAAATAGTACCATTGTTATATTGTTGCATAATTCACCGAACCCACACTCATTTTAATGGTGGCTTTAACAGTTTACACCAAACTCGATTTAAATCTTTTTCGGTTTGAATACATCACATGGATCCTTGTCAGATACAGTGGTAAACCGTTGAAAAGGGCAAAATAAGTAGCTAAATTCTTTAATACTTTAATACATAAATCATATTTGACTTTTTCTTAGAAACCCGTACATATTGCCAAAAGTCTAATTTAGTTGTTCTACTCTCAGGACTATTCTAGTTGGACAAATAATATGAGCCAATAGGAATCCAACACAGTATAGACTTGTCAAGGTTATAAAAATGTGTTGATCCAATATCATTTCTCTGTTAGTCTAATAAGTAACTACCAATGTTTGAATAATATTTGCAAACTTCGTTGTTCTTCACTCAACACTAGCAATAGAATGACTTCGCATAATAGCCAATTATTGGTAGTAAGGCATAATACTAATAAAAGCAAGCGAGCAAGAAACCAAGCAACCAAGCAAAAGCCACACTCGTGTTTTTTTCTTCTTCTTATTTCTCCTATTCTTAGACAATGCGCAATGTACTGGTGCGGATCATTATTGCCAATCATCACCCCATTGCATACTTCTGGGTCCAGGATCGGGCATTGCTCTCGTACTTGGCTCGGTCTGTCTTGTAGGTGTGAGCTATTTCAGGAACCAGAGGATCATCAGGGTTTGGATCTGTCAACAATGAGCATATCGACAGAAGAACCTGTGGAAAAGTGTACCACCAACTCTTTTTAGCACTTTACCTGAATATGCAAATTGAAGAATATCATCCATTTTATCTACTAAAGTATCTTCTAGCAATTCACTGATGTAAACGTATAAAATGGAAATCCATGTGTCACTATTGATAATAGGGCCTTGTCCATTATACATAAGGCAAATCCTAATACCATATCACGACTACTTAGGACACGACCCAAATATCAGCTCAATCTTTGGTCAAAACGAAATATCACAACAGAGGGAATGGACAAAGGCATGACCGTGACAGAGAGACCAACACAAAACAGAATGGTGTGAAAGAACAAGTATGGAAGTGAAACAATAGGATTACCTTGGATATGGTAAGTGCAGGGCTCCACTGCTCTTTCAGAATGTCAAGACAGATGCTGCCATTACTGTTAATATTCGGGTGATAAACCTTGGTGCGGAAAGAAACCTGCATCATAAACAATCATCGATGACCACTACAGAAAAAAGTCTACTTGATTGAAATGTCGCTCTATGCGCAATGGTGTATGATAAACTAATTCAATAAGCTCTACAAATAAACATAGCAAGCAAGTACAAGACAATAGTTAACCTTTGGTGGCTTGAAGGGGTAATCTGGTGGGAAGTGAATGGAAACAAGAAATACACCTCCGGTGAATGGGCTATCAGTTGGACCCATAATGGTTGCTTGCCAATGGAACATATCATCACCCACAGGACCTAAACAACATCACCACTTTCATTAGAATCTACATAGCTCATACTGTACTCAATTCAATATCCTAAAACTGATACAGATTTTGTTAACTGAATCTCTGTAAGTGTCTCTTAGTAAGTACGGAATATCCCAACTTTATAGTAATTATATAAACCCAAGTGGTTGGTGCTTTAAAGTCTACAAGAGATAGTTCAGTACTCACCGGCACTGCATGACACTGGAGGATCCCTTTGCAGGTCTTTAAGCTCCTTGTTAATTCTTTTCGAAGCCATAGCTTGACTTGTCCTCGCTTGCTGCTAGCTACAAACAAATAAACTCTGATAAAGAAAAGAAATTTCAATCATATTACATATATAGAAGAAGCACAAGCACTACACAACAACCAGAGATCAAGATCATCATAGTTATAATAAAAGAAGCTTATTTACGGAAGAAAAGATAAACAAAGATATTAACAACTAAAGAAAATAATATAAAAGAAGACTCATGCAAGTTTGTTAATCAAACAATCAGGAAGCTAACGAAATCATACGGATAATGCATTCAGAATCTAAATTAAGATGTAATTAGATGAATTCAAGCCCAGCAAACAAGCCGATCAGAGAGGTTATTAAAGTAAAGATACTGTTTTTTTTTATCAAACAGAGGCAAAACATCGAAAAATTCAGAAACTAATACAGAACATGCGCATCAGTGAAACATTATGGTACGAGAATATTCTAGAAGTAACGAGATAAAACAAACACATGGATCGACGCAAAAATAAACCCAGAGAAAAAAAGAGATCAACGACGAAGATCGGGAACTGGGAAATGAGTAAACTCTATACACAACGGTGATCAATTCGAATCGAGAAAATTTTACAGAAGCAATTTTGACCTACCTTACTTAGGGTTTTGATTTGACCTTCGAAAATCTCAAGGGATTGTTGATTCGAAAGATGAAGTTTAGCAATCGATTCGCTTTAAATAGATTCCTCATTCGAGCGGTGAAGCTTTGCCACGTAGCGTGAGATAGATTCCAAAACGGGCCCATTAAAAGGCCCAATATTTAACGGACGGAGAACATGGGCTCTTTGCATCGATGCGAATGGGTTCCTATATCGTTCCCAACTTTACATAAAAGCCGAATTGATGCAATTCTCTCATTCCAATCATTGTTACAGATAATAAAACAGATCTTAGTCTCTATAAACCTTGCAATTATTTGGGTGATTGCCTTTATGCAATGTCTATCAATATTCACATTTGTATTGACACAATGGAAAGATTTGCAGCTAAACAATACATAATACTTAGTGCTATTGTTTCTGCAGCCTCCAGTGTTTGATCCTTGACTCACAAATGACTACAATTGCAGAGAGATGATAGGCATTATATGAATGAAAAGCTTCTACTAGCAAGAAAATAATATGACCCAAAGAAGCTTATACTTGTTGTAATCGCGAACTACATACAAGTCTTTTCACCCTTTGGAATTTGGATACTACTTGAGGGTTCCCACTGGATTCACAATATACTATATTTTAATAGTACTATCAGATATAAGGATATTCCAGATGTCGCAATAATCCTCTTTTGACTTTTGAGTTTCAGAATAAGCAATCATTTTAGTAAACTGTGAAAGAAGCTGTCTTGCATTACAAGAAACTGGGTAGTTGTATCAATTAGGTCCCAGTTATCTTAGTTGTATCAATTAGGTCCCACTTTTCCCTTGTATTAATAGTGGGGTTTAGCCGGAGAAAATTATCAACTAGGGTTTTCTTGCTTTTTCGATTAGTAACATTCATGTCTCTGCTTCTCAGCCGACTCTCGAGGCTCCGACCCTGCGTTGGTGATAAGATCATCTCATGTTCTTCTCTCTAATGGCTTCTACTCTTCATTGCATCAAACAGTAGCAAAGCCGTTTCAATTCTCTCACACCCCGCCTTGTTTAATCCTCTGCGCTGATCCCTGTGGAGTGGATCTTGTAAAAATCGTTGTTTTCAATGCTAATGAAGATGACAGAATTGATTTGGAAAAGAAAGTGCCTCTGGAAATGGTGTATACTGATCTCATTGATTCAATGATAACGCTCGGTGCATCTTATGGGTGGGTAGCTACTCTGTAAGACGACGGAATCCTCCGTCGCCAAGACGATCTAAACCCAAGTGCATCTGATACAAACCCGAAAATGCATTCCTCTGCCTCCTCTTGTCACTCTGCCTCGCTGCCGAACCCAAATCGTCACCAACGTCGCAATGTCCTCTTCTTCCCCTGAGGATGAAGACTGTGTTGTGGCCGTCAAGTTCTTTGGACATTCCCTTGCCCCTTACTATTTTCCACCACAAAATATATAAGCTACTAGCTAGTTTGGCATTGACTAGTATGAGTTCTAGTGTCTTTTCTGGGATTGATATGAGTTCTAGTGTCTGTCTGAGATTGATATGCGTATGTATGCAAGATTTATGTTTGATAACTTTTCAAACTCTTCAACTTTGTCTTGCTTGTACCGACTACTGTCATAACAGCGCCTTCTTCATGCAATAAAACAGATATTGTTTGGTAAATTTTTTTGGAAAAGCTGTCTTGCATTACTAGAAACTGGGTTTGGTCATTGGTGTATTCATCAGTTATATCAATTAGCTCCCAGTTTTTGGAATTGGTCGTGAAAAAGACCTCAACGATTCATAACTAAACCGGATGATTTATTGGATTGATCAACCGATGTACCGGTATTGCATCCGTTTACAATTGGCTGGTGACTAACTAACCAACTAATCGACTAGTCTATCAATTCTGAAGAATAGAGAGTTGACATGTAACAGAAAATGTAATAAACAGGTGAAAAATACTCGAGAACAGAACATTATAGTGAAACAAACTTCACTTTGACGTTAATGTATCCCAAAACATATTATCATGACCAGACACATACCATCATGATTTTATGTTTTTTCTTTTGCTAATATACAACCCTTAATGCCAAAGTTTACTAAAGAGTAAAATAAATAAAATAAAACAAACCCAAAATCTTGGAGAAAGAAAGAGACTTATCATGCCTTGTGTTTCCTTGACAATGATAAATAGACAAAAACACATTCAAAATTCATATATACAACAATTACTTTCCACGGAGAAGAGAACAATATTTTGTAGTCAAGAGGCCTTCCTGCGTCGAATTGGATCGGTTTCAGAACAAAAATTGTGATTTAAAGCCTTTGTTTTCTACATTTCTCTTGTTTTGGCTCTCTTCATACCAAGGCTATTGTAAGGAGAAACAGAACCGGACATCGGAGATCCTTCTTCACGAAGAGTTCCATTGAGCAACGCTAACTCTCGAAGCTGTTGTTTCTTGTAGAAGTCGTGCGTTTCCTCCTTTAGAGAGAAAACAAGAATGATATTTTTATGTTTATATAAACGATACTATATCATTACCCGGTTTTGAAACTCAAAGGGAAAGAGCATAAAAACAAACCATAGGAGTAAGAAGATCATCGAGTATTTCTCGAGCTTGCATGAGACGTGCATCCACTATTTCAATCGGTAATTCTGCTTCGACTAAGATATGAAGTGGCTCATTTAAATGCTCAAATCCTGGTTTTCCTCTCATCATTTCCTCCTGCAAGAAGAAACATATATAGTACAAACATTGGACTATTATGGATACAAATGAATGAAAGCTGTAAAGGTAAACAATAAATACCTTAACTGGATCTTTTATACTGCCTCTTCCTCTGATAAGAACCTTGCAATCAGTACTTGCTTCAACTCGCTTTAAAGAATTTCCTCTAGGACCGAGGAGACGACCAACGAAATTGTACTGTTATAACAATTATTTAGAGTTATATTCCAACCAAATAGTTTATATTTATATACAAATTCAGTTGAGTGTTTATACGTTTGGGTAATCGTCCACTGGAATATCGACCCTGATTGTTCGCTTGGCGATCAGACCGGACGGACTACCAGGTGAGTTAAGCCAATTTGGTCCAGGAGACGATGGAACAGATCTCTAAAAATGATCAACAAACACAATTTAGAAGCCACATCAACCTTAAAAAACATAAGCACAAGTTGATCGACACATAGTTGCAGTATTAAGTAGCAAAAGAGTATCAGAAATTCCATGGAAATGAGCCCTACTGTGCAACCTGTATCTGCTATATCCTAGTATTTTTGCATGGAGTGGTTACATTTATATGAGAACATTATAGAAATTTCAGCATCATTTAAATCCTGCCCGACAGGACTGTGGTGGAATATCTAATTAGTGTTGATATAATTAAGACAAGATCCTGTACAGCATTACAGGTATTTAGTGTTAGCCAAAGCTACATGTCACGATAAAGTACGACTTAAGGTAGTCAAAGATGTTATGTCAGTATAACTTAAAAGTCAAATATATAAAGCTTCTATTGCAGTAGTATGAATTAGATGAAAAAGAGTTATGTTAATGGTAATTAGTAGTCATACTTCTGATGGAAACTGTGAGGCCCATCCGCTCAGGTCAGCTCTTGTGTTCTGAAATATCCCTCCAGAAGCCAGAGGGCTAGTGTGGTCAAGCCCACTCTGACTTAAAACTCTGGCATTCTCCAGGAGAGTGGTTACACGCAAAATCTCTGTTCCAAAAAATGTCAATTTCCAAGAGCAAGACGCACCAGTTAGAATTAGTTAACAAATCAGTCGGCAGTACACCAATAAATGGAGATACATCACAGTTAATTGAGTTAGCAAAAATTAATAGTATTTTGTTTTTTTTTGTTGCTTTCACTCTTAGAATGACATAAGTCAGTATAAAAAAGTTACAGAATATCGAATCCTATGTCAAATGTTAACATGTTCTAACTAATTTGTAGTCTCTCTGTGATTAGTAAGATATCTACAGTTGGGGGTTATTCAATCAATTTGTTATATAATTTCTAACTGTTAGAAATTGTAGCAGCAAGAATTGAGTGTTTTATCAACTGTATGAGAGCTTCATAGTTGTGAAGTAAGTAAACAATGATATATGTTCAGTTTTGCTGCAAATTGATGTAATGAACAAGAGAAACAGCAATGCTCACCCTGGTTTAGTAGCCGGCATACATGTGGAAGCACGGGCAAAAATGGGTTAAGCTTATGACGTTCTGCAAGTAATTCTGAAAGATACCTGCCAAAATAGAAAAATTGTGCAAAATATCCAAATCAGTAGTCTCAAAGACACAGCAAAGATCCATTCAAAAAGTTCACACCATGATCAAGAAACAAATACAATTTATCAATTATGTGCACCTAGATTCAGATTTATACTCTATTAGTGAAGTAGATCTAGACAATCTTCCTAAAAAATGTTAATTTAACAGATTCGTTAGCTAGAAACATAAATCAAACAATAAGAAAACGAATAACCAATAATATATAAATCCACCATAACACTAAAAACTGATGCTTAAACGATACAACAACAAAAAAAATGACAAATCAGAAGTAGATTAGCTTTAAAAAAGGACAGAACTTAGTTCCCTTAATATTGAAACTCGATCATCAAAAGCATCAGGACAGAAACATGGATCCTAAATATAAGCAGAAGAGAAATAAAACGCTGCAAATCCAATAAAGAAATCTCCAGATTCGAGATAATTAAACTATTGAGATCTAAGAATTAAAATCGACAAAACAAAGATTAAACAATAAGTCATCAGATTCATCAGACACAATAAGATTCACAAAATAAAAAGTAAACAAACAAACAAATAAAAAGAAGAAGAAGAAGAAGAAGAAAAAAAGGTGAGATTCAATTACTTCTCCTGCTCCACGAATACAGAAGACTGTGATCGGAGACCACCGGAGTAGTTAGGTGAATGAGGAGCAGAAGGAGGAACTGAAAGAGACGACGAATACGTCATAAACCTTCCTCCTCCACCGGCGCCACCAACTCCACCACCTCCTCCACCACCACCGAGAGAGGTCATCATCATCATGAAGAATGCAACGTTGACAAGGAATCAGAGAGCAGAGACGTCGGAGATCAGAAGATGAAACGGCGGAGTAAAAGAAAGAAAAGATGTTTGTTTGTTTTGTCTCTCTAACGTCGTCGGTGGATTTAAAGGGTCGTTTTACAGAGACTGTTGCTACTGTGGAAATGATTACTTGCTTAGCTGTTTCTCTTTCTTTTTTTTTAACCTTTTCATTTTATATATAGATTACGCAAATTTTACCGCTCTTGTTGGTTTCTTTTTGAAACCTCTTCATCATCTAGAAGGGCTTCGCATCCATCCGTTTTACTAAAATTCGGTTCGGTAGAGCTATACCGTAATAACTAAACGCTGCGTTTAGGAAAGCGAAGCTCTCTGCGAAGCTATCAGAGGATACATTCAGTGAGTCGCGAATGGAGGTTGAAGAAGGTTTAAGTGGAAGAAAGAGTTGAAAAAAAAAACAATGGAGGAGACTATTCCTTTTAAAAGTCTTCATAGCAGAGAGTATCAAGGTCACAAGAAGAAGGTTTTTTTTTCGATTTTTTAATCTCCATCTAGTTTTCTGTAATTTAAAGAAAAAATTACGAACCCTAGTTTTGTTCTTCAGTTATCTGGTAACAAATTGCTAAATTTTGAGGGATTTTTTTGATTAAAAGGTACATTCGGTGGCTTGGAATTCTAATGGGACAAAGCTTGCTTCTGGTTCTGTTGATCAAACCGCTCGTATTTGGAACATCGAACCTCACGGTCATGTAATTACTTTGCCTATGAGCTGGAAACGTTATTGTCTTTGTCATTTTACAAGTACTGAAATTTATATTCTTTTGGTAATTTTGATTGTAGATACTTCCTTTGATTTAATTTTCCTTTTGGTGTTTGCTACAGTGTAGTTTTTCTTTTTATGCAAATTGAGTTTCAAACCGATTATCATCATCTCTGTCATTGTCACGTCCGAGTTATGTACTCTTTGTAATTTGATTTTCTTTCTATGGGTGTGTGGTGGATACAGAGTAAGGTTAAGGACCTTGAACTAAAGGGACATACTGATAGTGTGGATCAGCTATGTTGGGACCCAAAACATTCAGATCTGGTTGCTACTGCCTCTGGTGATAAAAGCGTTCGTCTCTGGGATGCTCGCAGTAAGTTATATATACTCTCTTAGTGGATTAGCTTTGTCTCTGAAAAAAACATGTTATAGGCTGGATCTTGATTTAGAGATCTGTGTATTTTCTAAAGGATGATCTTTCTGTCATTCACAAATGTTATCTTGGCTTTTACTCTTGAGTTATTTAGCCAAATTTCATAATAGAGGTTTTGATACGTAGCTACTATTGTATGTGTTACTATTATTGGAACATTGATGAGATATGTCTTCATCGAGTTGTACAGGTGGAAAATGCACCCAGCAAGCAGAACTTAGTGGGGAGAATATAAACATCACCTACCGACCTGACGGGACACATATAGCTGTTGGTAATAGGGTATTGTCACAGAGTCCCATGTCTTTACACTTGCATTGTTCCTTGCTATACTGTTTTATGCATTGCTTGATGGATCCCTTTTATCTGTGGTCTTCTTTCTCTTACCGGCCAATGTAGGATGATGAGCTTACCATTCTGGATGTCCGTAAGTTTAATAAATCTCTATACAAACGCAAATTCTTATATGAGGTAAGCAAAAGCTCAGAGTTATGTTAATCTTTATCGATGGCTTTCTTTTTAGTCTGCTCAATTTCTAGTGCGTGCGGTTATATTGCACTTAATTTCATTCTTCATGTAACAATCATTTTGGTTGTAAAAGTTAGTACATGCTTTAGAAGATATACCATAGCGGAGAGTTTGTTTTTTATTGCGCTGTATGGAATGTTTCCTTAGCTTTCGTCTTCTTGTAACAGGTAAATGAGATTGCTTGGAACATGTCAGGAGATCTTTTCTTCTTGACTACTGGACTTGGTGAGGATTTAAATTGTATTCTTTCCTGCACAGGGTTCCCTAGGTTAGTTTTATTTGTTGTTTGAAGTTGAAAAAAAAATGATCTTATTGGAATGTTACTTTCCTATTTTCTTCTGTTCAGGCACTGTTGAAGTTCTTTCATATCCACTTGAGAAAATGCAAAATGATCTTAAACCAGTCTATACTCTCACTGCCCACACGGCTGGGTGCTATTGCATTGCAATTGATCCTAAAGGAAGGTAATATATGTTTGCATTCATTGTCTTTACCCCCTGAGACACAGATGATTACATAATTTCTAGTTTGCATCCAACTTTTCTCCCCTTTACCTTAACAGATACTTTGCTGTTGGAAGTGCGGATTCCTTAGTCAGCCTTTGGGATATGTCAGACATGCTTTGTTTGAGAACATTTACAAAACTTGAGTGAGTCTCTCAGCCTATGGGAGTGCGAATCCTTTGATATTTCTGATTAAAAGGTTAAATTTCCGTCTCATTCTCATGTTAGTAAATTATTAATCTTTCTCGCAGCTCCCCCGTCAGGACAATAAGCTTCAACCATTCAGGAGAATACATTGCTTCAGCCAGTGAGGATTTATTTATAGATATTGTAAGTAATTTTTCAGACTTAAACACTGCTAGTTACTACATAGTTTCCTCAATGTGAGCTTAGTGCCTCATATCTGCCAATTAAAACAGGCTAACGTCCAAACCGGGCGGACGGTGCATCAGATTCCATGTCGGGCTGCTATGAACAGCGTCGAATGGAATCCCAAATACAATTTGCTTGCATATGCAGGTGATGACAAGAGTGCCAAGTATTATGGTGATGAAGGTACTCCTGCTTCTATTTTAGCAGCAACAAAATTCTTAAAATTGGCTGCAGAAAAATGAACAATTTTTTGGATCCTTCTTTGTAGGTGTTTTCCGGATATTTGGTTTTGATAGCTCGTAGGAACATATACACAGCATCTGGGAACATGATAAGCAACACTGCTCGACATTAGGTGAATCGGAAAAAGTTTATGTGCCTTGTGTACTACTAAATATGTATTAACAGTATTAAGTTGGAATATTACAGTATCAATAACAGTATTATCTGGCATTTTATTTGTTGCAAAAATGGGATTATACTACACAAGCTGTGCTCTTTATTTAAAAAAATGAAAGAATGAAACTTTATCATCAAAGATCAGAATTCTGATTCCGAGTTACATATCTATCGAGCGTATTGCTGTTAAAAGTTACAGGTTGTTCTTGGACCCCGGTGATTTGACAGCAAGTCTCTCAAACTGATAATACAAAGGCCAGTAATAAGCTTTTGCTAAGATCGGACCAAAAGCTTCATCCCCACAATGGAGGTTGAAGAAAGAATGTAGAATCCTGAAAGTATAACACATATATCACTGAGAGTTTAGATTTGGATTAAAGAGAACCAAGAGCAGATGATTCGCTTACCGAAAAAAAAAACAAATGAATAGTGAGAATTTGTCTGATCTGTCAAAATCCGCAGAGAATGAACTTTGAGACCGGGAAGAACAACCCTGCAAAGCAAAGAAGAACAATGGTGATCAAATACTGAGAGAACCAAGTAACAGGTTTCCACTTGATCTCAACGCTTGAGCTCTTCATTCTCTTCCCACTCATTGGCTCCTTCGACAGATCGAAGCTCGACCCTTTCATCCTCAGCTCCAAAACACACCGTGTAAGCGTTCTGTTATCGTTCCTCTCCCTGTGAACTCCTCTGGAAACTTTCCAGAACAAGAACAGCTTAGCCTGAACAAGAAACACCAGAACTAGTGAAGTGGCTAGTGACACAGCTGAAGGTATCCACCATTTCTTGCAGACAGCGTTGCTTTTCATCACGTTATCATCATCAGAGCAAGAAGAAGAGTAGACTATTGTGAAGAAGAAACCGTGGAAGATGAGGAAGAAACAACAGAGCTGAAAGATCTCTCTTTTGATTGACTCGAGCCTAGATTCTTTGAGGAGGACGCGGCGACAGAACAGATTTTCTTCTCTTTGCCATAGCTTCAATAGCAACAAATGTCCTGGACTCTCTGAGATCTCAGATAGCGGATGCTGCTGAATCACCCTGAGTATTCCCATTCCCGGATTCGAGACCGTAACCAACTGTTGTTCTTGTTTTTCCTGTTGTTGTTGCCTCTCTTTGTGCTCTTCGTCGACCGGAATCTCCACGATATGAGAGTCTTTAGTTCCAGCCATAGCAAAATTGATAAAATAAAAATAAAAAGATTGATACTTTATGAGGAAACAGAGATCCGGAAATGGAATGAGACGAGAGTTTATAGAAAGATCGATACTTTATGAAGAAACAGAGATCGAAAATGGAATCTAACGAGTAAGAAGAAGATAGAGAATTGACTAAAATTGCAGAGGAGAAGAGAGTTCGTTTGTTTTGGTTTTGGTAAGTTTTCTGTGAAGATGGAAACTAAGTTTTCAGGTATTTAAAATGTTGTTCCTTAACGGCTATTTGTACAACGGTCTGATTTTTTCTTCTTTCTACGTTTTGCGGTTACTGTTCCGATACTTGTACGCGATTTTTTTCCACTGTAACGGCTATATTTTCTTTCCCAACGTTCATGACCAATATTTGGGCCTATAATGGGCTAAATGTTTTGCAAGGTACTTTTTGGTTTAAAAGGGCCCAAAAACCATCATGGAATTGAGACTTCGCTCGATAATATTTGTACTCAAAATTAAAAACGGCTATGCAAAAATACTGGAATTGACGTCTGAGATTTTGCAGACTTCTACACACATGTCAACATCAACAGTTTAGTTTGTATTCTCTAAGATGAATTTTAGATTCTTGAAGAGATGGAAATATTTTAAAAGAAATTCTTTATTTACAACTGTTCATTATTAAATAATGCTTTAGAAAGCAAAAGTTATTAAATCTCTGAAAAACAGAAACACCTAATTAATCATAACCAAATGTTAACTACCAATGTGATCCAAATTGAAAATCCAAACAATAAATCTATGAAATAAAACCTTTGAACGAAATAAAAATCAAACCATATGATTAATGAGATCATCAGCTTGTAACTCCCACAAGACATTGTCCACATTAAACACATGATGTTGATGTTGATCATGCTGGCTCCTCATCATCAAAATTCCATCTCCTCTTCCTCCTCCAGATCCAATCTCCTCTTGATCCACCGCTTCTCCCTTCAGTTTCCTCCTCTCCTCTTCCTCCGCTGCCGCAGTTTCAGCCACTGCTGTATGTATTCCCCCGTGACCTCTCCACGCCGCAACCGCAGGAGACGCCGATCCATCATTTTTTTCTTCATTCCCAAACGATGAGGAAGACGATCCGTAGGAGAATCTGTTTCCCATGTCCCATAGCTTCATTATCCCATTCCCATTCTCCAAACTATCCATTTTCATCTTACCAGCTTCGTTATCAACATTTTGGTTAAAGTTGTTAGGGTTAGGGTTCAGGTGTGAGAAGTTGATTTGGTTTAGGTCAACACGTTTCTTGGTAAGCAAGTGAAGCATCTCGTCCTTGAAACATCCGAGGGCAGCTTCAGCGAGGTGAGAGACCTGAGGAGGGTTGAGTGTAGTGGTTATCTCTGCCATTAGATGCGAGAAAGGCTTGTGGGTCACCGGATCTATTCCCATTCCCGACAACTTCTTCTTAAGCTTTGTGTTCCAATAGTTTTTCACATCGTTGTCTGTTCGACCAGGAAGCTGCGCCGCAATCAACGACCACCTGAACCATATATATAGGTCAAAAGAAAATTAAAACAAAGTTGAGGAACTGATCTGTTTTTTTTTGTTCCTCAAAAGTAATTAACTTGATAATTATCGTCGGTAAAAAATCCTAGATTATTCATCAGCAATTTTTCAAAACCTATGAAACAATTCCCGCTATTTGTAACTTTAAGAAAATAGAGATTCTCAAAATATTAAAACTATATAGTTAGATCTGGTCGTATTATAATAAGTTTATTGTTTCCCTAGAAACTTTTGGACAAATTCATAAAAGTAAAGTCAGCATCAAAATTCCATATAAAAAAAAAGAAATAAACAAACCAGCCATTTTTGAGTTCCATCTATAATTTAATATTATATATATATACACTAAAACAAAAAATTCAAGAAAATCGAACGTATGAAAGCCCTAATGAGATCTGGTGTAAATATTAAAGAGGTAATATATACCGGTTACCAAGAACAGAGTGAAACTTGACAATGATATGTTCTTCAGCCTCAGAAAATTGTCCATGTTTCAGGTCCGGACGCAAATAGTTTGTCCATCGTAGTCTACAACTCTTCCCACATCTTTGCAATCCTATAAACACACCGATCCATTAATATTCATAATTACAGACCAGAATCATTATAACTTAACAAACAATGTTTATTCTGTAAAGCCATGGATGATCGTTTATAGGAGTATACTTGACTAAAGAAATAATCTTTTATATTTAAAAAAGAAAAATATAAATTTACCAGCGTTTTTAGGGATGAGACGCCAATTACGAGTACCATGTTGAGCAATGTAAGAAGCCAATTTGTTGTCTTCTTCAGGAGTCCATTGTCCTCTCTTCACATTCTCCTTTTCACAACATGGAATCCTTCCCATTCTTTTCTTTCTTTCTAGTTTTTATCTCTTGAACAATTTGGTTTCTCTTTAGTTAATTTACCCGGCCACAAGACAAAAAAAAAAGAAAAAGATTGGTTAAGAAATGAATAAAGAGTTATAAATCAAAGATTCCCCAAAAGAATTATAAACTGCCAAACTTCAATTTTTCTTTGTTTTCTTGTAATCGAGGCTTTTAAATTGCAAATGAAGAAAGAAAATGTAAGCATATATAAGTAAAACAAAATTTGAAACGATAAAATAAGCATCAAATGTGCATGAGTTGATGAAACTCTATAAAGAATTCAACGCTACAGAGCGTGTGATTCCCTTTGGCCGGTAGGTCACCCACTCTACGCTTGGTCAACTCCTTGTATATCCATTTTCATCATTCTCTAGGGCGTACGTGTGCATTAATGAACATGTCTTAGACAAGTACCGTTCCCTTTTTGTCTCTTCCGCGTACGAACTTGTTTCTTATGTTTTAGTCAATTAGGACCCCCACTTATACTTTTTTGAGTCAAAATGCTATCTTCTTTCTTCTTCTTTTTGTGTATCAAAATCAGAGATTGTGCATATGATCAGTCCTATCCTTTATTATTACATTCCTCTGACATGAAGTGTTGTTATCAATCCGTTTTATGGATTTCTCTTTATACTGTGGGATACTCGTACTCACTGGTGGGTTATTTCTCTGAATTAATATATTAAATTTGGCCGAAAATACATCTGAAGAAACAGATCCTATGGTAAGGAATTTGATGTAATTCTAGCTTTCTTAGCAAGAGGCAGTTTTAGGGGATCGTTGGTCATACATAAAACACTTCATTAAATGTTTGGAAGACCAAGAAACAATCCATAGGTAACGAATTACTACCGAATTGCATTGCCTCAAAGTGCTTGTTTCGTACGTCTTCGCCTTCAAGTTTGAGAGATTCCCAATTTCGTTGTTTAATTTTAATATGATGGTTTACACAATAAGAAGAAAAAAAAAACTCGTAAAATTCTACTTTATCATAGCCATCTGTCTATTTTTTTTATTCACCATATTCTTCAAATTCGCATGAATCATGAGAAAGAAATGAACACATTGATAGTACGCATCAAGAAAAAAAAAGAAAAAAAAGGCTTTTTCCAAGTTTGAACTAGGAAGAAGAGTAAGCCTGATAAAAAGAAGAAGCATCCTCCGACTTGTTTCGCAAGTAACGACTCCGACCATATCTTAACTCTCTCACTACCGACTCAACCATCCTCTCAGCCACTCCGGTTCCAACACCAATCTCTCGTCCACAACAAACCAAAGCGGCTATCCCCACCAACCACATGACTGCAGCCACCCCAGCACCAACCGTAGCCGCCACAACAATTCCCACCGTCACCGTCAAAACCGGAGAAAATATCAGCATCAATGGAGAAACAATAAGAAACAGAGTCACCGTCACAACGAGGCTAAAACTCATCAGACCCACAAGCGGTCCGACCACTACCACGGCTGCTACGGTTGCAAACACAACCGGCGAACCAGTCATTTTCTCTCCATTGGTTCTGGCTATATCTCTTCTTCTTCCTTCAGGAATCTCCATAGGTGTGGTCTTAAGTTAGAAGGACTTGAGCGTTTTGTAGCATGGCTATATAGAAAGGAAGATGGTGGCCTAATGACACGTGGATGGGATAAGCTAAAAGTTTATGACGCGCGTATAGTCTTGTAAACCCAAAACGCCAAAACGTTATCCACAAGCCACAAGGCTTAAGGATTTGAACTGGACTGAAATTACCAAATCAGATCTCAACCAAAACCGAACAAAAATGTTGCTTTGAACCGATCTAGTACGAAAAGATTGTAGACTGACCAAACTGAACCAAAACACCAATAAAAACCCTCAGAATTCTGGGGTTCATATGAAACTTTTGTTAATTGTTACCATACTTTATTTTCGAATTACGGACTGATATTACAACATAACTGACCAAGGATTCGAGCTTAGCTGAAATTTGGTGAAGAGAGCTTAGCTGGAATATTATCATGTAAGCAAAAGAATCGTTTTCTTTCTTTTAGTAAATGAAAAAGGAATGAATTTGGTGAAGAGAGCTTAGCTGAAATTTGACTTAGCGACTTGTGGAAGAGATTTGAGAAGAGAAGGTGATGGCCTCCGAAGAGTGTGATTGAGAAGCAACATCAAAGTGAGAAGTGTTAAAGCACCTGCTTGGTGTGCACTACCTAGTGAAACCGGAACATAACTCAAAAGCGTTGATACGCCTAATGTGACCTACAAAAAAACAAAAACCCATCAACGATTTTGATTTAGTTTCCACTAAAATGCAAAGTTTCTGTTTGAGGAATTGACTGATAAACCTGAACAGCAGTCATTCCGACAGTACTTCCAATCAAAGCTTTAACAGCTGGATGTATGTCTAGCTTCCTTGTGAACCACCACATGGTTCCAATCGCGAGTAGCGTTGTGGTTGCAAGGAGACGATGATCGAGCTGAAAATTAAGTAAAGTTTCAGTCTTTTTCGGACTCTTAAAGCAAAAGTGGGAAGCAGAGAGAAGTTTGTTTCAGTTTTGTACCTGAACAGTTGATGTGTTCTCGAAAAAGTTACGTATAAGTGGTTTCATCTCAAATATATCATCTGGGATCCATGTATCGCCCATTTTCGGGAATGTGTTGAATGCACGACCCTACAAGTCACAAGCGGAGAGACCTAAATACTCAAGAGTTCTTTCTGTAACCAAATAAAACAGAAACTTATATCCAAGTTTACTAGTTTGCTTACAGCATCATTTCCAGCAACAAAAGCTCCTGAGATCGCAGTGATACTAACAATCAAGCTTACTGGTAATGCAAGCTTCTTCACTTTAGCCGCTCCACGAACCCAAGCCAGTGACTCAGCTGGTGGTTCAGGCATAACAACAGAGAGAGCGGTCCAGAAAAGTCCACAATATATGGCGAAAGCTGAGGTTAGGTGAGCTGCAAGACGGTATGGGCTTACGCTCGGCTGAGAATATTCAGACGGCGGCTCCTACAGGACATGATTACAGGTTACACAATATTCTGAAGCTAACAATCATATAAAAAAAATTATCTTCACTTGAACAGTTCCTAAAAGCTTTACCTCTAAACCACTTTTAACCATCCACCAACCAATGAAACCTTGTCCAGCACCAAGTGCAAATAAACCAGAGAGCTTAACTCCAAGACGTAGAGTAATATACCCTTTACGCAGAAAATAGGAAAACGGCAAAGCAAACATGATTCCCAATCCTCTTCCCCACATTCGATGAGCATACTCCATCCAATATATAAACTTAAAATCTTCAAGATTCATCCCTTTGTTCACACTGCAAAAGTCACCCATCCCAAAAACACAACAGCATAATTCAAAATCAAAGAGATCGTCCGAAGCCAAACAAGACGCAATGCAAAGCAACAGCTAGGCTAGAGCAACCAAAATTGTTTTACTGACCGTTTATATTCAGGTGACTGCATATATTTCTCAAACTCCTTGGCCCAAGCTTCATCTGACAGAGGAGGGAACTCACCGGTGAACTTCCAATCAGTCATCGATAAACCAGATCGAGTTAACCGGGTTACTCCGCCTAAAACCACCATGCTGAAAACCCAAGCTGCTGAACCGAAAAGCCATGTTCCAACCAATTTTCGAGCTTGAGGTCCTCCAGAGACAAGCAGCTTTAAACCCTCTTTACTCTCTGAGCTAATCGCAGCTACGGTTGACATATTCCTAAACAATGGAGCCTTTTGACCCTACACAAAAACAGAATCTTGATCAAGCCCAGCACAAGAAAAATCACTAGAGAAATCTCAGAAACGTCAATTAGAGACCAAAATCAAAAGCTCAATCACAGGAATGAAAAAAAAAGTTATTACTTTGAGCAGAGATCGCAAGCCATATATGGAGCTTTCAGCTAGAGGAGAAGACGAAGTAGAGTTTACAGTAGGTGCTGTAATTTTAGAGGTGAAAGCGCGATGTGACGAAGCAGTGGATCCTCGAGCGATTCCGTACAACGTTTCCTTGTTCCTCCTCAGAACCGATCCAAACGCACGAAACATTTCTCGCTCAGTGTGTGTTATCTCTTTCTCTCTCTAGGGTTTAAGCAAGGTTTTGCGTTCATAGGAAAAAGAAGAGACCGACGGCAAATGAACCTCCTTTCTGCAACTCCGACCCGGCCCGTTTTCGTTCCGGGTCCGGGTTTTGCTGTTTTGGCTCTTTCTGCAAAAACGACGTGGTGTTGGTTGTTACCTAAGAAAACGGCACGGTGTGTAAAACGAAAACTGAAAACAACATACTTGTGTACAATTTTGTTTTGTAAATGTACTTTTGGATTTGAATTTGGGTTGTTACATAAACTAAATACGCTACAACTACGTCTGGTCTTAATAATTTTAATTAACAATTAATCATTTTAGTTTCTGCATGAAATTTTATAAAAAGATAAAAGGAACAGAGTTCTTGAATTTTATTTTAGTTACCAATGACAGAATATAGTCTTGAAAGCAGAAAATAAGAAGAAATGTTATGTAGGAGGAGCAGAGTTCTTGCGTATCCTCAAGTATCCAAACTTGCCAGCTCCCGGAGATTAACCTTCAAAGACATACGGCATAAACCATGTCGCTTCCTTGTACTTTCTCTGAATCTGCATAACACATAATCATATTATATACATCTTTAGATATTATCTATATAGGCTTTCTTGATGATGCCCTCCTATTGGGAAGGCCATGGTTATCTCCATGAAGAATTTCAAAGCCTTGTACAAACCTGTTAATAAAAACACACAAAAGTTGAGTCAAAAGACTCCAATTGAAAGATTCAAAGTTCACAAGGAAACACACTTGGAGGACTTCTGCGTCTGATCAACTGAAGGTATCCCAGCTTCGTTTCCAGCGACTTGGTACCACTCTGTAACTGCAAGATCTCTCCCTGGAGCTCTCTGTAGCTGGAAGCCTAGTATTATTGCATCCCGGAGTCTTCTCGCTCCGCTAAGCTATATTATTAATGTTTCCATCAGGTAAGTACCATTAGATTGACATTACAAAAGAGGCAAGGAAATATGTTTTTTGTCTATACGAACCATCTACCAGCAAATCAACACAGAGAATATCAATGACCTGAAGTTAGTGACGCAATCAGAGCGGATTCCGGCATTTGCTGCAGCACGGCAAGCGATGGGGACAACATCGGAGACCTGTTTTCACAATATCATTCTTAACTAATTCTGAAACCACACACTCATAATTATAGAACACTGAATGCATATCTTCAAGTACCACATGGTTGGTTTTGATTGACTTTAGCCACTCAACCTCTGTGGCTAAGATAGAGTCACGAGGTTCAACCGCAATCTCGCAATACTGCACATTTGACACACACAAAAATGTAGCTAAGAACTGAACTGTCTAAAGGAAAAGGAGAAACATTTGAGAGAGAGAGAGAGAGAGTCTACTGGAAGAGACCTTCTCCAAGGACGCACGACGATCCACAGTTAAAGCATCAGATTGTACAGATCCACTGTCCAATAGTACCTAACATCACCTCCTATAATGCATTTGTTCAAAATTGAAGATCAATCTTTGGATATGTATCAGAGAGTGATACTCAATTATATAAAAAAAATTACAAATGAGTTACATTTCTGATAAAGAGATTTGGTGAGTGAATCTCCATGGTGAAAACAAAATCGGGAGCAGCAGAGACAACATGAACTCGATGTCCCGACAATATCAGATGCTGAACCACCTATGGCCATTACATGAAGAGAGAGAAAGAGAAACTTAGGGGCTCTAAACTGTTATGATCTCGGGCAATATAATATAGCCATAAATCTAACCTATTTTCGACGTCCCCTCTTACGTGTTGCAGGGGTAAGCTGTACTTTTTTTTTACTTTAACAAACTAATAAAAACACTAGCTTCCAAATTGTATTTTGTTATACTTTATTCTATTTCTATTTTTAGAAGTTTCAGATATAATTTTTTTTAATATTTTACTATAATTAGTTAATTTATTCCATTTTAGTTTATTTGTTCAAGGATTTTTTAGTGGATTTGAAAATTCAATCAAAATATTGTTTTACTCAATCAATGATTTTCAAATCCTTAATGATTTATCAAATCTTTTACTAAAATAATGTGTCAAAATTAATGTGCTGCACCAAATCATACACATTAAAACCATCACACAAAAAAATTAACAAAAGTGACAAAGGTAGTTTCATGCAGTAGTTCTCAAGACTGATCACCTCCTGCTTTTTACAACCTAAAACAGATATTAGGAAAATATTCATAAGATGGAAGACAAACAAAGGTTTCCAAAATTTAGGAACACCCACGGTACATGACAATGTTTCTGGTTAAGTACACTGACGACACCCTAAGGGTTGTTGAAGACAGATCAGACTCAGAACTTAGAAAAGCTGACCTAGTACTGCCTCTGTCTTTTACCTGGAACGCTTGTGGATTGAACAGCCAAAGTGCAATCTCTTGCCCAGTGTCCTGGTTTTCCGCATTTATAACAATCTCCACCCGAGGAGGCAGACTTACCTTGCCCTGACTGAAACTGTTGATTACCAGATTGAGCAGTGCAGTCTCTCGCCCAATGTCCTTGCTTCCCGCATTTGTAACAATCTCCACCTAAAGAGGCAGACGTCACTTGCCCTGATTCAGGCTTCAGATTACCAGATTGACCAGTGCAGTCTCTCGCCCAGTGCCCTTGCTTTCCGCATTTATAACAATCTCCAGCTGCAGAGGAAGGCTTTACTGGTCCGGTCTCATACAGCGGATTACCAGACTGAGCAGTGCAGTCTCTCGCCCAGTGCCCTTGCTTCCCGCATTTGTAACAATCTCCAGCTGCAGAGGAAGCCTTTACCAGTCCTGTTTCATACGGCGGATTACCAGACTGGGAAGTGCAGTCTCTTGCCCAGTGTCCTTCCTTCCCACATTTATAGCAGGGTGTGCCTGTTTTCGCAGTTTGATATCCTCTGGTATCTGATTCACTTAAGTTGCTGTTTTTGGTAAAGCTATACGTTGTAGGAGATTTGACTGCGTCATCGTTGCACCATTTGAAGAAACCACAAGAGCCCTGAGATTATGAGGAAGGCTTGTTATATTACACAGACAATCACAGCTATATACTACATTAATAGTTAACTTATTCCAGTTGACGGTTCTTGGCATTGGTTGTATGCCAAGAATCGCGTTTCATTTTTGCTAACATAGTTGTGTACCAAGTTGTCACTTTGTCTCCCATCATCCAAACAGGAAAGAAAGCTGCTGATCCACCGTTGACAGCTTATTTGATCAACTATTAAAGTGCACACAAATTTTGGTAACTTGTTGCAAAAATCAGTAAGCCCGAGTATAATTGGTTATATATCATTGCAATTAATCAGGGAGAAGGATAATATGGAGCTATGTCAGATACACAACAAGGACTCACCAAAGGAGAAACCACAAAATGTCCAGCAGATTACAGTAGTCCATAGCTATGTCGAAAATAGATAATAACAAGTATAGAAACTGATAGATTGATATAACATACCTCAAAAACAGGACAGCGATAAAACTGCTTGCCAATGTTCTCTCCTGTTTTAGCAGTGAGAACAGGGCACAATCCAGCACCGCACGGGCATTGATGATCAGGGAACTTGGATTCGTTAGTGTTTCCATAACTATGATGAGTTCCTGGCTGAGTTCCGGAAGATTGAACAGCATCACACCACTGGAAAAACCCACAACCTCCGTTTTCCTAGTAAAAATGGTAGCTTCGTATCAATTCCCAACACTATTTTCTACAAAAAGTAACAAAAAAGCCAAGCCATTGCCAAATCTTATTCAGTGAATAATGGATTTATTCTCACAGGCATTTTATCGAACACCTAGGGAGCAGAAATGAGAAACATCGATCAGGTAGAAACTTAAAGCCAACCCGATCCAAGACTGAGAAATAAAGAAGTAAAAAGGAAACATTAGGAACCTCTCTATTGGGACATTTGTAGAATTTGCGCCCTGGATTTTTCTGTGTGTTCGACGTGAGAATCAAACAGGCACCAACTCCACAGGGACAATTCTTCTCCGGAAAATCCTGCTCTCCCGCAACCGATCCATAATTTCCGGCCGGGTTCGAAATCAAGTTAACGCCTTGAAAACCGCCGCGAGATTTGGAGGCGGGATTGAGCGGACTGAGGTGCCATTGCTCGCTTTTGGTTCCCTTAAGAGCAGCCATGTAAGGTCCCTCAGGTACGGCAGCGACCTTAGGGCGTTTGGCCAACGCCGCTTCTGCTTTTGCTTCGATTGCAGCGAGTTCCAGCAGGAAATCATCTGATTCCTCGAGATCTTCGACCTGAAACGTGCTTTTCTCCATTTTCGTCACTCGATCAAAACACTCTAAACTTGTTTGTGAATATATTTTGATTGTTTCTCTCTTTTGGTTTTTTTATTTTTTCCCAATTGCCCGCTTCTGCTTCCCCTTTTTATATTTTGATTTCTGCATAGAACCAAAATGAAATAACATTATGCAAAACAATGTGTCTTCGGTCCAAGCCCAATTTTGATTAGGCCCAAATCATCTTCAGATTTCTCCGGTTACGATTTCGAGTTGTGATTACGTACGAATCTCAGCTGGAATTTAACCTAACCGATATTCGATGTACGGACTTCAAAAGCAATAAAAACCTCATAACCAAATTATATTTTGTTACAATGTGAGGCAAAGAATACATGCATGTGACTGCTGCATTAAGCATATCGTTAGTGTTGGTCGACGAATGGCCATAATCACCCAAAACCAGTAAAAATAGTGCATGAGACCTTGCGCCTTAGTTGGCTACGTGCAGTTCACTGGGATAGATTATTTGTACATTGCCGCCTCACCGAAGAGCTCAGCGACAATCTACGCACTTGAATATATTTGCACTTGAATATAATAAAACTCACCAGTCTACATTTTTTTATTTTATTTTATTGTAAAAAACCGACATGACATGCAATATGTCTAAAACACCTATCAAAGCTAAGTTGACAAAAAAGAAAAAAAAAAAAAGCTAAAATGTCGCCGGCAAAAATACATTTCCTTATCTTAAAGGTTTAAAGTTTTCAAATACATTTACTATATATCAGAAGATTTCGAGATTTTTTCTTTTACAAATCGTTACGTTGCACTTAAACTCAACAAGACCATGTACGCACTTGAGTATACTTACAGTCACCAAAAGTATAGTCCGTATCTATAGATGATGCATATACAAGAAAGTATAGTATTAGTAGGGTTTATTTGAAGGATGAAAAAACAAAGTCGGTTTTTTCTTTTAATTTATAGGATTGTTTGACGTATGTAGAGAGTTACATATATTGGCCACTCATTTAGGGCCCTTCGATTTATGCAAGAGGCACTTCCATTAATAAATGTATAGAACATCAAGCAATTGTAAACCCTATATCTGTTTTTTTTTAAAAATTATTTAATTTCGTGCTACATAAAAAGATATTTATCATTTTTAGCATACCCATTTACATTAAATATCAGATTAATTCAGTGTTAAAACATGTTTTGAAATCATTATATCTATTTCAGTTATCCTTATTAGATTTTGTGATTTTACCGGTTTTTAACAATCACACAGTTCATTAAAAGTACAATGTATGTATGTTCTGTCATTAACAATTTCAATGACAATATCAATTTTGTTATTTTATGTTTTTTAGTTAAAGATAAAAAAAAAAGATTGATTGGTAGTAATGGAGTATCATAGAATCTTGAAAAAATACAAAAAAAAATGCAAAATAAAGTATCAAATGGTTAGAAAAGAATAAACTTAATTACGAAAGTAGAATGGCAATTCTTTCTTTTTCGCATGACTTTATTTTTATACATATATTTTCTTTCATATCACGTCTGAACCTAATCTGGAGGTTAACTAAATGATATTTGTGATTTTGATCAGGATAGATTGCCTATTAATAATAAATTTACATCAATTGGTGTCGTTAATGTATCACCATTTGAGTTGACCATTCGAGTTCAAAGCTTCAGTTTTTGGAAAAAAAAAAGTTGATATAAACATATATACCAAAATAAACTGAATTGGGTGAGTGAACCATAGAAGGATTGAGATTTATTCCCATGAAAGCATGTGAGCGAACGGAATCTTTTTTTTTTTTGAACCTTGGAATTTAATATTTTGATGACTGTTTATAATTCAACGATATATAATATGAATTCCAACTACATCATGTTTATTTATTATATAATAAAGAAAATACGGTACATATTCGTGGCGACTTAACAATGTTATGAGACATGCCTCAATTTACCAACTCTAATCATACGAGACACACGGACACGCATTAAGACTAAATCGTATTTTCCTTTTGATTCCATTCATGTGTAACAGTGAAATTAATATTTATAATCAGAAGCATAGGCATATACGTAAATGCACACATCACTTATGCGATTTGTATGCATTTTAGTGCAAGTTGTGTGTACTGTGTAACCCAACGTTTGATTATTCATATATATAATTTATTTGGTTGTGTTTGCATGCGCTTATTCGTTGTTTAATATACTGAAAAAGCATTTATTAGGGTTCATGTATTTTCTTGCACATAGATTAATGTATCAACTGGAGTCTGGAATAGTATTGAGTATAATGGGTATAATAATCACTATTTGGGTAGTTAAATTCATCTACACTAGGCTTAGTTTGTGTGTTTTAATAGAACTGAGGTTACTGAGCTATAGAATTTTAAATATTGAGTAGATGTATTTGTATATTTTTCAACGAAGTATTTATAATGTATATGAATCGAATCATCTAATCAAGTAAATAAATACTCCCTCCAGTTATTTTTAATTGTTCTTTTAGAAAAAATTTAGTAGATTAAGGAGTATTGTTAGTTGACTATTTTAACTATCATAAATAATTATTAGTATAATAACTTTTGGGTATAATTGGTTTTTGATCTTTATTTACTATAAATAGGGTTATATTAAATAAAGTTATTTTTAGATTTTTTTTAACTAAAATTATATTAAAAATGAAAGCTGCAGACAATTAGAAACAATAAAAAAGTTGTAAAACTATATTTAAACAAAACTAGAGGGAATAACAAAATTTAGCTGAGGATGGAGCCTACAAGTGTCAATAAATAACGACCCCTTACGAGGGTTAAGGCCACAACACCAGCTTTTTCCTAAGTCTTGAAAGCATTACTTTACAAACCTCTCTATCTTTCATCATAGTATCGACATGGCTTGCGAAAACAACCTCGTTGTGAAGAAAATCATGGATCTATATAGCCAAATCTCAAACCTCGAGAGTTTAAAACCATCCAAGAATGTCGACACTTTGTTCGGACAACTCGTGTCCACGTGCTTGCCAACAGACACAGACATCGATGTCACAAAAATACACGATGAAACCGTCAAAGACATGAGATCTCATCTCATCAAGCTTTGTGGTGAAGCCGAAGGATATTTAGAGCAACACTTCTCCACAATCATAGGCTCTTTTGAAGACAACCCACTTAACTATTTACACATCTTTCCTTACTACAGCAACTACCTCAAACTAAGCAAACTCGAATTCGATCTCCTAGCTCAACACACAAGCCATGTCCCTACCAAAATCGCTTTTATCGGTTCGGGTCCGATGCCACTTACATCCATCGTCTTGGCCAAATTTCACCTTCCCAACACAACGATCCACAACTTCGACATCGACTCACAGGCTAACACACTCGCTTCAAACCTCGTTTCTCGCGATTCGGACCTCTCGAAACGCATGATCTTCCACACGACTGATGTGTTAAACGCTAAGGAAGGGCTAGACCAATACGATGTCGTGTTCTTGGCTGCTCTTGTTGGGATGGATAAAGAGTCAAAAGTCAAAGCTATTGAGCATTTGGAGAAGAATATGGCTCCTGGAGCTGTGCTGATGCTAAGGAGTGCTCATGGTCTTAGAGCTTTCTTGTATCCAATCGTTGACTCTTGTGATCTTAAAGGGTTTGAAGTGTTGACCATTTATCATCCGTCCGATGATGTGGTTAACTCGGTGGTGATCGCACGTAAGCTCGGGGGCTCGAGTGAAGCTCGAAACAGCCAGATCGGACGATGTGTGGTTATGCCTTGTAATTGCTCCAAGATCCACGCCATCATGAACAGTCGTGGTATGAAGAAGAATATGATCGATGGGTTTAGTGCCATTGAGTAATCAAACATACAACTCTTTTCTTGAGGTATGAGTTTATGTTTTGCTCTTTTTAATTTTGTGTCATTGTGGTTGTGATGTGTGGTATGTTTGTTAAGTATAATAAGTTTTTGAATTTTGTGAGTTCTTTGGTATCATCATGAAGACGAATAACCCTTATTGTATGTGCTTTTAATTATTACGATCAATAAAAAGTAAATTTTAGAACCCGCATATATTGAAAAATCATGACGGTTTATTTGTGATTGAAATTATGGTGCCTAAAAGTGTATAAAAGGAAAAGATAAAAGTTATACTCACTAACCAAACATAAAAATAAATTTATAAATGATTATATAAAGGTTGAAGATTCGTTATATTGATCCATATCAGAGTCGAATTTCAAACTTTCAGCAATGTGTAAAAGGTCCAGCTTTTAGCCATCCAGATATTTTGCACTTAAAATTTATATTTCAATAAACCGTCACCAGTTTTGAAAAAAATACAAACAAGTCAGTATGCTTGTTTAGAAATCCAAAACATAATTACCATTCAGGCCATATCTTGAGAATTTAACGACACAAGACAAACATTGATGAATGTGTCGTTAAATTCTCAAGATATGGCCTGAATGGTAATTATGTTTTGGATTTCTAAGAGAACCTGTAAACTGATAAACGAAATAGTAATTAGAATGTCGAAAACATCAAACATTATAATACAGATGACTATTAATAATGAAAACTAATAAAAAAACTGTTTCGTAAACTTGAAAGTAGATGATTTTCCAACAGGGAAGCTAGAGTCACTGTAACCTCCACTTCCTCTCTTGTTGGAATAACCAGGATAGTGATTTAAGCAAAACTCGATCTCACTGATCAAATCTAAACCTTCTTTCTCACCAAGAGTCTTTAGTTTCCACTCGCTAAATGGATATTCTGTCTTATGAATCACATGAATCTCTCCTCCCTTGTCTTCGTCTTTCACCAACACTCTTGCACTCTTCATAAACCCTCTCACAAGGTCTTGGTGTCTCCTGAAATAAACATTAATATAACCAAAAATACAAGTGTTCGTAAAACCATATCAAGGGAGGAGAACATACAAGATTGTTTTCATATCGTGCTCACGACCATAGTCGAATCCCGCGTGAGGGAAATTGAAAATGACTCTATCGTATATCGCAGAACAACCAAGGTTAGGCTTTGTGGTCATAGAGTGCACGTTAACTCCATAGATCACATTGCACCCGAGTCTCTCCAACTCTTCTACATTCGCCTTCCCATTCTTGTAATTACGCTCTAGCTCCGCTACAACATTGATTGTTCACAAATTTATCAACAATTTATCATAAGATAAATGAATCTTTGTTACTCATCTCTACCTTGTAGACCAAAATGTTTAAACCATTACGCGAAGACCATCTCATTATTTTGAGGGTTTTATTTCTTTTTGAAAATTATAAATAAAATTATTATTAAGCAACTTTTCTTTTGCTTTACGAGGTGAATCTTAGCCGAATTACAGACTAATCCATGTAATTTGTGTAAAGCCGGGTTTTCAAGCTCGAGCCGTAGTTTTTTCAGTTGACATGTTGAATCCTTCAACTACTAGACTAATACAAGTTAGTTGCAAAAAAAGTTTAAACCATATAAAAAAAGCTATGTCTAATAGATCATATATAACAATAACGATATTAATTAGGATATTTTAATATTAGATTTTGATTACCTTGACTATCAAATGTGGTAGCAGTTAGGTTTTTTGCGGAACCAAAGGCTCTGGCTAGAGATAGAGAAAAGGAGAAGTCTCCTTCTCCAACCAAAAGTATTTTTTGTTTGTTATTGTAATGTTTTAACCTTTTAGTTTCTTGGACCTCCATTTTATCTGTGCATACTTACTTTTGCTTCTCAGGTATATATATTCATGCATATAAAACATGTATAGTTATGTATGTATTTAATAGATGCATGGGTCAAAGCAGACTTAAATACTAATTTTTGGCTCTTCAAATTCTGTGGTTATATATTTATATTTATGTATTGCGAAAAATCATTCAATATTCTGTTCATGTATCCTTTTGAGATAAGAGGCAAGCTTCGTTCTTGTACATACATAACTGCAGTACCACAATGTCATTGGTAATGCACCCATTAACACATTTACCCCTTTTGCAGATAATTAGATGGGAATAGTATTTTATGTGTAATAAATGAGATGTTTAAAATACTCAAAATCTTATGTTAACAGTTTGGCGGTAGGAAACAAAAAAAAAGAAAAAAAGAGAGAATATCAATCTAGCTAGCTATCGTGCAAATAACATGAACACGAATCCGTCAATATAAAACTATATAAGTGTTGTGCAGATACAATTTTGATTTTATGCAGATACAGAAAAAGTGAATTATAATTTTATATTACAATAATTTATATAGGAATATATAACAAATAAGATTATATGCTTTTATATATATATGTATATACATATACAAAATACAGATCGGTATCAACGAATATATACTACTATTATCCTAACATCATCGCATATTCAATTTAGTCGCTGCATGCGAATCTGCGATGATGTTAGTGGCAGAACCAGAGTCTCCTCGTCCAAACAGAAGTATTTATTGTTTAACTGATGTACATGTCGTAACCATATGCATTATATAGTTTTCTAATCCCCAATTTGATCATTTCATCTCCAAGTTAATTTACTTCTCACACCATATGTCTAAGTACATACATATATATATATATATATATCCACAAAATCGTAGTGTCAACAATTTTATATGTTTTATATGGATGCAATAGTTCAATGTAGGGAGTGAATTTCTTCGAACTTTGTGGTTACTAAATTTTTATTAACTTCGAACATTCAATTTTCTATTCATGCACTCTTGCGAAGACAAAATTAAAATCCTTATTTTCTGGATTATTTTTTATCTTATCTTTAATTCGCTAGTTGGATTAATTACTTTCATCGTAAAGAACAACAAATATAAGTTAAAAAAAAAAAACAATTTCCAAGTTCCAGTATACTATTTAGCTTGAAAGCGTATCACGTTTTTTACCCATACCCATTAACTCAATTACCATCAAATTAACATATGCAGATGACTTACCAATAATGGACATACATATATCCTCGATCGGCATACATTATACAATATCTAACAGTTTGAAACTTATAGCAATGATTTTGAGTTGAGCTTTTAAGGTTAGCCAAATCATACTTTGAGATGTCATCAGCAATAATCTGTAAAAATCGTTTTTTAGATGATCATGCAAAAGACCTAGTAATTAACTAGTTAACCGTTTCCGAAAAAAGAAAGTAGAAGATTTTCCGACAGGGAAGCTAGAGTTACAGCGACGTCCATTTCCTTTCTTATTAGAGTAACCAGGAAAATACCATTTGTTAAATTCCATCTCGAGGATCAAATACAACCCATTTTCTTCAGCCAGAGTCTCAATCTTCCACTCGCTAAATGGATAAGCCGTCTTATGGGTAATGTGAATCTCTCCGTCTTTGTCTTTCACCATCTTCTTTGCGCTCTTCAAAAACCCTCTCACGAGTTCTTGGTGTAACCTGTGAGTAACCCAACACATTTTCAGTACACCAACAATAACCTCCCTCATAAAGAAAAATAAATGAACCAGAAACATGTCTATGGGGTATATTACATGATGTAGTATCGATGGTGCTCACAGCCAAATCCAAACCCCGAATGAGGAAAATTAAATATTATTCTATCATAATACTCTGATCTTGGAGCAAGCCTCATGGAGTGCACGTTAAATCCATGGACAACGGTGCAGCCGAGCCTCGTCAACTCTTCAATGTTAGCTTTCCCATTCCCATACTTATGCTCAAGCTCCTCTGTAATATTTTTCTTCCAAACATTAATTCATCACCAAAACCATATGATTTGTGGTTTCTTAAATCATATTAGCAGCCGAAAGTTTTAACCATATGTCACTGTCAAGATACCAACTTCATTCCCATAATCCACGATCACTAGGGTACGTTGTCTCAAATTATAGTAACTAGCTAGAAAAAGAGTTACATTAGGTGATTGATTTACCTCGAGTATCGAGAGAGGTGGCAGTGAGATTTGTTGCAGAACCAAAGGCTCTAGCTAAAGATAAAGAAAAGGAGAAGTCTCCTTCTCCCACTAGAAGTATCTTTTGCTTATTGCTGTATTGCCTCAACCTTTTGGTTTTCATTTCATCTTAATGTTTTTTTTCTCCATTTACACACATTGTCGTTATATAGACTATATATATATATCAAATATGGATGCACGACTCAAGTGAAGAGATTACCGTTAAATGTTTGGTTTTATAATCTGTCTCCTCGGACTCTGCGATTTACTTCCAAGAGCATTCAATTTCTGTATCCATGCACCATTTTGTCGGCCGTCTTTTGTTTTCAATTGGGTACCACCAATGTACCCAGTCATGCCAATTACAAGCAGTTTAGCATAATTGATGTATTGCTTTGTTCTTACCCATTCATCTACCCGACTGAGTTAATTAGCATTTTTTACATTTTTTCTTTTATTTGTTTTTAATATTATTTTAGACCAATAGAATTTGTAACCTAGTAAATTTGACTGATCATATTATATCGCGCGGGATATTATTTATGTATCTGAAAGAGCATTCTGTATTAATCCATGCAGCATTTGTACGCAAATTTAGGATAATGGTTGTATTGATTGGTTCTTATCTATTTATTTACCGTTCCGAATTCTCAGTTATATATAAGAAAAAAAAAGCTGTGGAAACCATATAAAATAGGAACTTATTCCACATCTTTAGTGAAAATTTGTAAATCTATAAACTTGAATGTAAAAATAATCTTTCAAGTGTAAATTTGTCTTTCAAATCTTGCATGCACAGTAACATAAAGGGGTTTTTATCATAACAATTTACATTTAAAATTCATAAATGCATTATAAGTACTAAAATCTTACATTTGAAAAAAAACAAAATATCCTGAAATTCATCCTTGTACTTCCGCTCTAACTCTTCTACAATACAACAAGTTTGATTATTTTCAACGCAACTTAATTTACGTGTTTCTAATACCCTAAAATAATTATTTTAGACATTCAAATGAAAATGAAAACAAACAATGATGGTCTCAAACCTCTAAAATGATACTTCCACACTAAGGTCCTTAATTAATAGATTGTATATCCATAAATTAAAGACTATCGAGAGAGGTTGCATTGATGTTAGTAGCCAAACCAAAAGCCTTGGCTATACATAAGGAAAAGGAAAAGTCTCTTTCTCCAACCAGAAGTATTTTCTGTTTATTATTGCAATGGCTACAGTGTATAGTATTTGAAAGCTCCATTTCATCTTCATGCTTTTGCTTCTCTCTCCATGCATATATATACAGAGTTATAAACGGATATGAATTAGATTCCAAGGGTCAAAGAGTTTTCTCTTTGTTAACTTGACTCTTCGTGAGTATAACTTACAGTTGACCAGCATTGATCATGAATTATTCTCATTCTGTCATACATACATCTTTACGAAGACAAGAGTTTTAAAAATACTATTTGAATCCAACATCCGGATTGGTTTTTAATAAATAAATAAAAAGATTTATATATATATATGGGAATTACAATCAGGACAGTATCTGTTTTCGCCGATACTATTTGCTCTTCTTAAATTAACCAACATTTTAATTTAAATAAAGAAAGTATGTTGTAATCGAAACCGGTCCTAGCTGGTTTGGTTATGAAAAACTATTGTTTTGAATAATTTATTACAAAAAAAATGATAGTATCTCATTCCACTAACATGTAAAAATCGTTTAGATTGCGAGAGGATTATTATATCAGCCTAGAACCTGACAGGCAACTTAGTAATATAGTATTAGTATACCGTATCTTGTATCAGTCTCCATACACAAGCTTTAATGGATTATGGAACATCGTGTTTGACTGAACATCTCTTTTTCAAACTTAAAATCATATATATATAAAAAAAAACCAGATTTACTGATTCAGGTATATTGACTGTAGATTTTAGTTTTTGATTTTATGAAATAGTGGCTATAATTTACAGCGTGTAACACTTTATATTAGATTTTAAAAAGAAATAAGACATGAAATCATTGTTGAAAGGACAATAAAGGGATTACGAAAGACTTTATTAAAATAAAAAGCTCTTCCTTAGTCATGAAGTGTTTAGGGAACACACCTAACTACACACAATCTCACAAACGTTAGAAAAATTAGAGATTAATAGAGAAAATAAAATAATAAAACAATGTAGCAGTTTAAAAACTTGGACTGAAACTCAAAAGCAGCAAAGAAGCAATTTTGTATTCTGATCACATAATTATTTCAATGTCATTGGGAAACAATGATACTAATTAGTCTTTTAGCAAAACGGTTATATTAGTCTGTCTGAATTATGATTGAACAATTGTACTATTAGTCCAAGAGTCGGTAACTCGGTATATTCGGATATACCTTATGTGTATCTTCAAATGCCTTATTATGTATTTATATTTTTTCAAAATATGATATATGTTTGTCAATTAAAATTATATCTTTTTCCAATTTTGATATCTATCCAAGAAAGCATAATAATTCATTTTTGATGTGTTACAGTCACTAATATTGGGTTTATCATTTTAGTATCTTTCATATGATCCTCCTCTCTATTTTTTTTTTTTTTTTGCTCTACCAGGAAATTATAATCTGAAGAAAACAATAATTTTCTCAAATCGACTTAACTATTTGTATCTTTTCATATTATTTAACGATTATATGGCCAAGGCCCTAAACTCAGCTGCTGTATTCAATTAACATAGTGCTAGTTTATTTGGAGCAAAAGGCACCTGCTAGCTAAACAAAAAAGACAAGTGTAAGTGTAATATAGTCTCCCTCTAAATAATTTTTTTTTCCTTTTCGTATTAATAGTGAAAATCAACCTGCTACCACAAAAATAAATAAATAAAATATGTGAATGAAGAATGCATGTAGTTTTCAACACAATAAGCCAGCTGAGATTTGCTATTTTCAATTCCTCAAAACAACAAGCAATGTCCCACTCTCATCTCTACAAAACAAAACCCATCTCATTAAGCAAAAGCTCCCTCCTTTTCCCCACTCACAACCTCTTTTTAGAAAGTTACTAAAACCTTTTCTTTTTGCTATTTAACCAAACACCATTACACATTTCCAAATTTTCCTTCAATTAAACACACATTTACTTATCAAACCACCAAGAAACTCAAAAGACAGAGATACTTTAAGAGTTTCTTCCTTCCTCTTCTACTTCTTCAACCATATAGACATAAAGAAAAACCAATGTCCAACCTTCCTCCACCGCCTCAATCGCAATCGCAACCGCCCGAAACGCCGCCATGGGACACTCCATCTTCCAAATGGTTCAGTCCTATCAGCACACCATGGAGAACAACACCAAGAAGCACACAATCAACTCCAACTCCAAAAACACCAGTACCTCTTACCGAAGTGATCGTCTCCAAATCACCTTTTTCACAGAAGAGCCCTGCAAGTGCAACGCCTAAACTTGACGGTATCGAATCAGAGCCTTTAAACGATACAATGGTTCTCTTGCGACTAAGAACTACCCGGACGAATCCATGGATATGGTGTGGTGCAGCTTTGTGTTTTATCTTCAGCGTACTTTTGATTATCTTTGGGATTGCTACTTTGATTCTCTTTCTCGCTGTCAGACCAAGAACTCCTGTTTTCGACATCTCTAATGCAAAGCTCAACACAATCTACTTCGAGTCACCCGTGTATTTCAATGGTGATATGTTGTTGCTGCTAAACTTCACCAACCCGAACAAGAAACTAGATGTGAGGTTTGATAATCTTTCCGTAGAGCTCTGGTTCTCCGATAAAAAGATCGCCACACAAGGTGTCTTGCCGTTTTCGCAAAGAAACGGCAAGACTAGGTTAGAACCGATTCGGTTGATCTCCAATTTGGTCTTCCTGCCCGTAAATCACATAGTGGAGCTCAAAAGGCAGGTCATGACTAACCAGATCAACTACGAAATCAGAAGTCTCTTCAGAGTGAAAGCTGTTCTTGGGATCATACATTATTCTTATTGGCTGCATGGGACTTGCCAGCTTCAATTGGCCAGTCCACCAACCGGCGGCTTAGTTTCTCGGAACTGCACTACAAAAAAGTGGTGAAGAACACAGGTCATCTTCTAAGTGTCTAGCTTTACCTGTGTTCTTCGAGCATAGATTTTTCTTTTGCCCACTCACAACATGTAAAAACGAATCAAGATCCAATAGACTATGCAAGAACCGAGATTGAGTCTGGTCTATATTGTAAAGACAGATCTAGTAAGTTTGGTTTATCAAATGAATCAAAGGGATATTTTTTCTAAGGCCACAAATTCTTATCCCTGATTCATACTTTGCTTCAAGATTACGAAAATCTGATTCCATATATGATCCACAAGACAGAATCTCGGAGAAGAAAAGACTAAAATACCAAGAACAAGAGAGGGATCAGACAGTAGATTCACATGTTGGTTCCTTTTAGGGGATTTAAGTAGTCAAAAGTATTTGATCCAACCAAAAATAAAGCAAATTCATCTCCTAACACCAGCCAAAATGGAGTTTTCAATTCAAAAGCCTAACTTAATCAATACTTTTTCCAGGAAACTTCAGGAATTAGATACAACAGTAGGCAGCGTCAGTGGCAGAGAGAAAAGTTCAGCAAACAAATTGATTGGCTAAAGCATAACTAGCTTAGTTAGCCATGACAGACATGTAAAGTTGACTGATTATATGATAAAGAAAACCCCCAAGTCTCAGAAAAATCTTGAGACAAAAGCAAAAGATTGGGGATTTGAGGAAACATGAAACTGTCTGGTGGTAGACTGAAACAGGGATCAACTACAACTCTTTTCACTTTTTTTTTTTTAAAAAAAAAAAACTTTCTGTCAGAAAAGAAAATAGTAACCAAATTCTTACTCTGTTGCATTCCAGCTCAACAATTCTCACTCTCCCATGTGATGTGTCCCTTGGTTTCGGCTTAGCCATATGAGGAAACAATCATGGACATTCTTTACATCACCATCCTATTCTTCTCTGAACCAACTCTACAATTTAAACTTGGACAATCCGAAACCTAAAGGCATCCCAACTCAAGAAACCATACAAGAAAACTTTGGCCCTGACCGTACGTAACTAAAATGGACCAATCGTTGAGTATACCATTCAATGCTCAACATCTAGCAACCAAAGCTCAGGCTGAATGTTTGCCTTAAACAGAGAGCAAGCAATCTACTCTCAAGCTCTTGGTGCAACATGTCATCTATCAACAAAAAAATTCCTTAAAAAATGAAATGTGTTTCTCCATCATCATCACCACTACTCCAGATACGAAAATTGAGCAGATATACCTAGAAGTACAAGAGCAGCTAAGCCTTTGGTGAGAACAATTTTAACGGAAGTTGAGCAGAGATCAAACTCGTAAGCGGTACTTTGGTTTAACCGATATGAAAATTGGAAACAGTTTCATCAAATTAAACCGGAGCGGTTGAGATAGCCCAATCATATTAATGAATTCAATAACGATTGAGAATTTCGAACCAACCATGAAGATGAGGGTTGATTCTGATACTTTACAAAGTATACGGCTCTCATCACAAATAAATAATTTTGAGCTTCGTCTTCGTTTCACCTTCGCTTCATTAGTATAAAACAAGACACTGAAATCAATCAATGAGCTCCGAAATCCAAGCTTATTGTCTTCCCCGATATTTTTTCTGATGAAAAATTAGGTCAATTGTTTAATCAAAAATTAAATTCTGTCCCTTTCCTTCCATTTTAGTGTTTTTTTTTCTTACTGTTTCTGTATGGATTTATTCCAGATCAAGTATTACTTTTCATTTTTATTTATATTTTTATAACTCTTGACGTTTGCAGATATCCTTCCAGGCTCGTGCTGAATCTGGTAAACGTCGAATCTCAGTTTTCAAAATCCGAATCTGAATTTTTCTTCTTTACTTTTCTCAGTTTTCCACATGCGACTATTGATTTTTAGGTAATCTCGGTGGTTTTGCATTGGCTGATCCATCAACTTAAAAGCTAATGATTATCAGTTTTCTTGTTTCTCAATTTGTTGTCCCAAAGTGCGGTTTTTTTAGATTCACAAAGGTAATAAGAACAGTGAGTTTTGAGTTGTTTTGGTAGAAGACTGTGTCTTTATTGGATCTTTTTTTTTTATTCTATGTTTTTGTAAAGGATTTAAGCTAGTTTAGGTATGTGAGCAATGTGTACTGTAGAAATTTAGTTGAAGGGTTCTGAATAATCAGTATTTGGTTATGAGAGGATGTTGTGGTTCACATTTAATGTATTTTGTAATACGATTTGGTGGTCTCTTGTCGTAGGTTTACACGAGATGGGTTCTACTAAGTCAGTTGTTGACATGATAGAAACTTCTTCCAAGGTTCATTATTCTGGTTTCCACATGAACGGTCACATGAATGGGGTGGAACCAAGTGCGTTACAAGAAACCACTTCTGCTGCATCACCTGACACTCAAAGGCTGCCTTTTGTGATTGGTCTGTTCTGTTTTTTTTTTTTTTTCTGATATCTCCGCTGAGTAAAATATTCACTCAAGTCTTGATTTTGAGATGCTTATTGTGTGTGTTTGTGGTGGCTAGGTGTTGCTGGAGGCGCAGCATCGGGAAAGACTTCTGTTTGTGATATGATAATTCAGCAATTGCATGATCAGCGTGTTGTACTTGTTAACCAGGTAAACATTTTGCTTCACTATTATAGAGTTCCATAATGCTATGTTTCCGGAGTAATGTAGGGAAAAAAAGCAGAACGAACCAGCTAGTTGCTTGTATAAGCGCCTGCAGTCGAATTTGACACTTGTCTAAATGTTGTTATGAGCGTATGAATCTTATTCTAGAACTGATCGACTAAATATCCAGAGATGAATGATTTGGCAGGACTCATTCTACCATAGTTTGACTGAAGAAGAACTTGCTAGAGTTCATGAATACAACTTTGACCATCCAGGTGAGGATATGTTTGGGCTGTGGCTACTTTTCTATAATGTACTGGTCTAAATATGTAATCCCTCTAGTATACTCATTAGAGCAGATACTTTTCTTTGTCTTCATTGGATTATAAAGCCATAAAACACATTGTTTAGTTCGTGATTACTTTTTCTCTTTTATGTAGCTCTATATTCACATCCTCGGGTAGTTCTTTTGTGATCTTGATTCTAATGATTTGTTGTCGTCTTCCTGTAGACGCATTTGACACAGACCATTTGTTGTCTTGTATGGAGAAACTGAGGCAAGGACAAGCTGTGGATATTCCAAGATACGACTTCAAAACTTACAAAAGCAGTGTTTCCAGAAGGGTACCATTTTCTTTATCACTATTACATCATGGCACAGAATTTGAACGCTCAAAACCGTGTAATATATATATATATATATATATATATATATATATATATTATGTCTTCTTGTTGTTAAATATACTTTGAACTTGGAATATGATCTGGCAGGTAAACCCGTCGGATGTAATATTACTTGAAGGGATACTACTATTCCATGATCCACGAGTCCGAGGATTGATGAACATGAAGATTTTTGTGGATACAGGTCAACCTTTCATATTACCTCTTCTCTGGATAAATTGGTGAAATCTAGCATTACGCAATTTAACATTAACTTTCTTTTTCTGTGCAGATGCTGATGTGCGCTTGGCAAGAAGGATAAAACGAGATACTTCCCAAAATGATAGAGATATTGGCACAGTACTCGATCAGGTTAGCCCGAGAATTTCTTCAACACTATCAATAGCCTTAGAATTTGTGTACATGTCTGTTACTGAAGTAAACCGTTTGGTGCAGTACTCAAAGTTTGTGAAGCCTGCTTTTGATGACTTCATCCTTCCCACGAAGAAGTATGCAGATATCATAATTCCTCGTGGCGGGGATAATCATGTAGCTATTGACTTAATCGTCCAACATATCTGCACCAAGCTGGGTCAGCATGATCTCTGTAAAATATACCCTAATCTATATGTTATACAATCAACATTTCAGGTGATAATAATACAGCTGCTTATATTATCACTAGTCACTGTTACAATTACAATCACGTCTTTTAGCCACCAAGAAAACTTACGTTGGTCTTTCTCTTTAAGATACGAGGGATGCACACTCTTATACGTGATGCCCAGACAACCAAACATGATTTTGTCTTTTATTCTGATCGATTGATCCGACTGGTAGGACAAAATTCTCACGAACAGTTGATGGAGTTTTTCCTCATACATTTCTCATTGCTGTCATCTGATTTCGTGTGCGCTTTGTGTAGGTTGTAGAGCATGGTCTTGGACATCTCCCTTTTACTGAAATGCAGGTCATCACTCCAACCGGTAAGCATGGTTTCTGCAGTTCTTTTAGTGAATTCACTAGCATTAGTGTAGAGGTATACCACAATTAAATGATATATCGGGTACCTTGTGTCAGGATCTGTATATTCTGGTGTGGATTTCTGTAAACGGTTATGTGGTGTCTCCGTGATTAGGAGGTATTTTCTTCTACTAACTTAAGTTTAATCAAGAGAATCTTCCACATACTTACCTGTACGCGCTCTCATTTCTACTTAAACGGTTATTATGAAATAATCGTAGTGGTGAGAGCATGGAGAATGCGTTGCGAGCATGTTGCAAAGGTATCAAAATAGGGAAGATCCTAATTCACAGGGAAGGTGACAACGGTCAACAGGTAATATATAATAAGCAACTATGTCTGTCCCAGTTTTCTAGATCTTCTGTTTATATCTCTAATAACACTGTCCTGCAGCTTGTTTATGAGAAACTGCCTAATGATATCTCGGAAAGGCACGTCCTCTTGTTGGATCCTATCCTCGGCACAGGTTCCCTAACCTTCCTTTTCTTGTTTCCAACCTAAACATACTTCACAGGTTTAGTGGTAATAACTCAGTTCTGTAACTTGCATTTTTCAGGAAACTCAGCAGTTCAAGCTATCAATCTTCTTATAAGAAAAGGTGTACCTGAGGGAAACATCATATTTCTAAACCTTATAAGCGTAAGAAAATCGCGCATGGCCGTTCACATATCTTTTATACTCTCTCGTTATTACTCGTTAGCCCCTAAAGATTTTTTCTCTTTCTTTTTGTGTTTCACCAGGCACCTCAAGGTGTTCATGTGGTCTGCAAGAAGTTTCCAAGATTAAAGATAGTAACGTCAGAGATTGAACACGGGCTAAACGAAGAGTTCCGTGTCATTCCCGGTATGGGCGAGTTTGGAGACCGATACTTCGGTACCGACGATGATTAGAAGATCGGTGATACATTTACCGCCAAATCATCTTTAAATCTTCTGGTTTACCCCCCCCCCCTCCCATATAAAGGACCCGTCAAGCTCTGGGAACAATTTTGATTTACTGTAAAAATACCCCCTACCCATGAGGGGTTTGATTGATCGAACTCAGAACTTGGAGCTCATGTACCATACATATATATTATGTATCCTTAAAACTCTTGATAAAAAACTCCATATCCTTTTAATACATGATTTGAGTTTATTGCATGTATATGCAACTCCAAGCACAAAAGTGCGTCTAAAGTGTGTGAAGTACAGATCGAGAGGACTGGTTTTGACTCCATACTGTGTCCCAATACTTTTGAGAATAAACGCAGGTTGTTTATCATTTGTTACTGTCAGTAACTCAAAAGCCAGAGCTGCTTGATCTGAGATCAAATTATCCATGCATCCTCGGTCACAGATGTTAGAGTCTATCAAATTACGTTTGTATGTGTTCTAAAAGCTGCCTTTGTCAGCAAATTTGCAGGGGTAGCAACTTCATGCTTATAATTCATTAATAGCAAATTCTGCGTCTCATTGAGCCCTAGCTTCTTTGTGTTTATGTTTGCTTTTACTTTCCATTTGAAATTTGTAAATAATGATTTCGAATACTTTATTAACATGAAAACGTACATTGTAAAATGTTGGTTTCTACGTTGCAAGAAGCTCAAAGTTATAAATCTTTGATTATGTTAACGAGAGGATGTCTATGATGGATTTGGGACCAGTTATTCCCGCCAAAACATAACGGTCGGGACTAAAAAGATCGGTAACCTCCCCGGAGTGGACCCCACTCTCGGCTCGAGCTCAACGGAGAGTGGATACCACGCGCCGCTCCTTCTCCGTCGCTTGTGGCGATCTCTCCCAAAGCAACTCAGATCAACATTTCCATTTGACCGGGAAAAAGTAGGAATCGGCATCAAGCATGGTTATCATACAGTTAAATTTTGGAGAAACACATTCTCAGTGGCACAAGAACTGAAGTGGTAAAAACTATGAGATTGATGATGTAATGTTATAATACGGTTAGATACCTAAATCCAAATCTAAGAAACACATGGCCACACAGACTGGTGAAATCATGAGATGATGTAATGTTAAGTTAGTATGTCATAAAGACATACATCGAATCGAAACATGAAGTGGTTCCCGTACATTCCGGATAATCATCATTAGCTTTTCGTTCCTTTTGTCGGCTGCGACTCCTAAACCTTTCTTTTCATATAGTATATATTTTTCTTTTGTTCTAATGCTGATATCTTATATTTTAAATTTATAGAATTTAATGCAAATTAATAGTCATTAGTTGGTCATAATTAAATTGTTTCAATTCGAAAATTTACCTTTACTATCTATCACATTGTCAAAAAAAACCAAACTATCGTAACTCATAAGTGATTAAAGTGCACAAGATAACAGGACGTAATTAATTTAATGTCGAACAAAATATTCTTTACAATATAACGGTCGCGGCTTCTCGAAATTTAATGTGAAAAGAATTTTTACAAGTCACTATCAAAATCTTATTCTTGAACTTGAGAGATTATAGACACACAAGGCTATACACAACAAAGAGAAGCAACACGCATTTAAACAGCAACTGTCGTTCTTGCATTTGGTTTAGGCATGTGCAATATTATTATTGTGTGCACACAAAGTTTTTTTTTTTTTTTGCTTCAAATTGTTTTTGGAGCGTCGAGTCATATTCAATCCTATATTATATTACAAGAACAAATGTTGTATTTAAAATATTATTCGTGGATGATAAAATGGTGATTGTTGGCTGGAAAGTCATTGTTATTCAGACAACACATGATCATGTGATGGGGTGGCGCGTGGGTCCACGTGATCCCACGTCGACAGCCTCTCTTCTCAATTCTGCTAAATTAGCAAACATCCAAAACTTAAACAATTAAATAATTGAATAGATTTTTTTAAAAAAGATATAAGAATCTTTCCTCCGTATGTAACTCCAAACACTACCGGCCGTTTTCCCTCAAAATTATATTTTAAATTCTTCAAAAAATACCTTAAAATCTTATATAAAAAATAACTTCACATACCTTTTTTAGATAATATAAATGTGAATTGATATTCAAATTAATCTATGCATTATTCATACCTACATGTATACATGTTAAAAAGATTATGACGTCGTATGTATAAGTTTGTTCTCATTTAGTTACCCAATATCTCCATTTTTAAAAAATAAAATTTACCGCAATCTCCAATTTTTTGGTTTATATTACTTTGAAATAAAGAAATGAAGGTTGATGTCCCAAAAAAAAAAGAAGAAAAGAAGGTAAATCACTTCAATCTATTGTAATTATTGTACATTACATTCTTCAAGTCTTTTGCAAGAGAAATAAAATTAAAACTCTCAAACCAAAAACTAAGCTAAGAGATTCTTTCTTTCTGATTCTTATAATAAATCATTGACAACAAATATTCACACACCTTTATAAATGTCGTCACCCTAATCGTAGTTCTAAAGGTTTTAGACGGATTCATCCGAGAACGCAAACGAACAATTAGATGAATCTCGAGGAGTGACAAACTTCTCCGGCGGCAACGGCTGCGGCTGCCATTTTTCGCATTTTCCGCCTTTTATCATATCGTTTTCCGATCGTCCGATGTCATACTGCCTAATCTCTTTAAGCATTGCCACAATATCTTTCATCATAGGCCTATCGGCTGCCTTGTTGCTCACGCAGAGAAATGCGACTGCTAACGTTTGGAGCATCTCATGCATTATTGGATCAGCTCGTCCACGGAGCCTCGGGTCGAGAATTTCTCCCGGAGCCTTTTTCTCGGCTAGATGATCTCTCACCCATTGAACCAAATGTGCACCTCCCGGTAGATCCGGATCCAATGGATGCTTTCCGGTTAACACCTCCAATAATACCACTCCGTAACTATACACATCACTCTTTTCGGTTATACGTTGCGTCGAGGCATGTTCTGTATATATATACAAAAAAAAAATCGTTATAAAGTCTATTTTTTGAATTTGATCATAATAACGTAGATATATGAATCTTGATTAAATTTACCTGGAGCCATGTAACCGTAAGAACCAGCCAACACAGGCCGGTTACTCGGTTTCGACGAATCTCCATCGTTAGTTCCTTCACCGGAGACGGTTTTGGCTAAACCGAAATCGGCCAAGTATGGTTCGAACCGGGAACCCAATAAGACATTCATAGCTTTAACGTCGCCGTGTAGAATCGGAGGGAGGCAATCATGGTGGAGATAAGCGAGGGCATGTGCAACGCCTAGAACGACATCATATCGAGCCTCCCAATCAGCTCCTCCTCTTCCTTTGCCAGCGCCGTGAAGCAGAGAGCTTAAACTTCCGTTGGGAAGATAATCGTAGAACAAGAGTTTCAGATTCTTATTCGAACACCAACCCAAAAGTCGGATTATGTTACGATGTCGAATCGATCCGAGAGTGTTGATCTCCGAGTTAAACGCTCCGGTCTCTTCCTTCGACCACATCTTCTTCACGGCTAAAGTTTCTCCGGACGGGATCGTTACTCTGTAAACTACGCCGGAGCTTCCGGTCCCGATCACGTTAGCCGAAGTCAAGTTTTTGACGATGTCGTCGATGGAGAAATCCAGCTTCTGATAGAGTGTCACTTCCCACGTATCTAATTCCTCATGTTTTCCGGCGACTCGTTGTGCTTTGACGACAGTGTAAATCGCCATGAGAACGAGGACGACGCTTGCTGCGACGAGGATCGACATGGTTAGTTTCACGGCGGATCGGTGTCGGGTTTGGATCTCGTTATCGGGTCGGGTCGAGATAAAGAGCCCTTTGTTCGACGCGAGAACAGAGAGCGGGAGTTTACGGAAAAACGGAGTGTTTGGTAATTCTCCGGAGAATTCGTTGAAGGAGATGTTGAGTGAGACGAGGTTCTGCAGATCAGCCAAAACGTTAAGGTTGCCGGCGAGTTTGTTGTGAGAGATATCGAGGATTCCGAGATTGACGAGGCTCGAGAATCGCGAAGGGATTTCTCCGGCGAAGGAATTACAGCTCAGGTTCAGAGAAATCGCGAGTGACGGGATTCGGCCTAACTCGTCTGGTATATCTCCGGTGAAGTCATTGTCGCCGAGGTTGAGAAGCTGGAGACTCTGGCAAGAAGAGATTTCTCTAGGGATTTCGCCGGAGAGATGATTCTTGGCGAGGTTAAGCTTCGTGAGCTCGATTAACGAACCGATTCCAGATGGCAGAGGACCGGTTAGTGAATTGTCGGAGAAATCAATGAATTGCAAACTCTTCGGAAGCGTACCGGGTAAAGAACCGGTTAAAGCGTTGGAATGAAGATCGACAAACTCAAGGCTTTTGCAACCGGAGATCGCCGGAGGAATGTTTCCGACGAGACGATTCTCGCTTATATCGATAAAGTTGAGGTTTTTCAGATTTCCAATCTCCGCCGGAATATTCCCTGCGAGTCTGTTTCCGTTGAGTCGAAGCCGGTAAAGGTTCGTGCAGTTTCCAATATCCGGTGGGATAAATCCAGACAAGTTATTAGAAAGGAGAAGAAGCTTCGTGAGGTTTCGTAGCTCGAAGATTCCGCTAGGAATCGAACCAGAGAGACCGTTGTAAGATAGATCGATCGCTTGAAGCTCTCGGCATTGAGAAAGACTCTCCGGTATCTTTCCGGTTAACTGATTCGACCACGCGAAGAACATCGTCAAGCTTGTTAATTTGCCTATCAACGGCGGAATCTCGCCGGAGATTCGGTTGTTGTCGATCTCTAAATGCGTCAGCTTCGTGCAATTCGCTAGTTCTTCAGGGATTGTACCGGAAAGCTGGTTAACACTGAGCTGAATCTCTTGGAGATTCGGAAGGTTCCCGAAGCTTCTTGGGATGTTTCCGGTGAGGAGATTTTCCGATAAATCGATGAGGAAAAGCACCGGACAGTTCCCGAGCTCGACCGGGATTTTACCGACGAGATTGTTCTGCCATAAGAGAAGACTTTGAAGCTTCTTGAGACCCCCCAGTGTTGTCGGAATCGAACCAGAGATTGAGTTTTGGTACAAGTAGAGATTTTGAAGCTCCGTACAGTTTCCAATCTCATCGGAAATTGGACCAGATAAGAGTGACGTGTAAAGAGCTATTGTCTGAACGTGTTTCAGGTTTCCGATCGACGCCGGAAGTTTACCGGAGAGACTTGTCTCAGCGAGACCTAAAGTCACGAGACTCTCGCAGTTACCAATCTCCCAAGGAAGCTCTCCTCTTAGATTCTTGTTCCCACCTGCACGGAAGATTTTTAGATTATTGAGTTCTCCAATACTCTTTGGAATCTCTCCGGCGAGTTTGTTGTCGAAGAGAGTGAGCTCCACTAGGTTAGTGAGATTCCCTAGCTCCGACGGAATCACACCTTCGAGATTGTTGGTGTTGAGCGACAGAATCTTGAGTTTCTTGAGCTTGAAGATTTCGACAGGGATTTCACCGGAGAGAGAATTATCGGCCAAATCGAGAACTTCGAGCTCGGACAACTCTCCGAGCTCCTTAGGGATGAAACCCGTGAGATTTACCGAGGTTAAACTGAGTGAAGTCAGAGACTTTATCTGCCGTAGATTCGTCACCGATAGAGGACCTTGAAAGTCCATGACTTGGAATTGTATCTCCGAGACTTGGCCTCTCGCGTTGCATCTGATTCCGACCCATTTGCAAGGATTTGATTCCGTGGCGTTCCAAGAAGCTAAGGCATCCCTGGAGATGTTTAGCTGAGACTTCCATGAGAGCAGAGCTTGACCTTGTTCGTCTACAGAGAAACATGGGATGAAGAAGAAAACAGAGGAGTTTAAGAAAAGGAAAAGGAAGATGCAGAATCTAGGATTACGTGGCATTGGTGAAGAGGAAGAGAAAGAAGAGGAAGAGAGGGAGTAGAAGAAGATGAAGAAGAAATGGTAGAGAGAGAAGTGCGTTGGGATTGTGAAGCGAAGAACCCCATGGATTTGGTTTTTACTTTGTTTTATAGAAATATATAAAACAGAGCTTACAAGGAGAGAGACAGAGAGGAAGAAATAGCAAAGGAAGATCTGGATCCCAAAAAAGCAACTCTACCTTTTTTCCTTTTTATTATTTTCACTTCCCTTTAGTTTTGCCACCATTTAATTTGTTAGGTTAAAAAAAAAAAAGAAGCAGACATATAGTATATAACTGGGCTAAAATATTTAAATGACATTTTGGAGACAAATTTTTCACAATTGGCATTTCCCTATGCATTTATATTTCTGTTCGTCCTTTATTCCTCAAAACCGATTTCTTGTGGCAAAACAAAAAAAAAATACATTTTGCTGATGATGTTTTTGTTTTTTGAACGGGACTTTTATTTGTACTGTTCCAGATACAACTATTAATTTAACTATACAATAACAACAAGTGTCATAAATGCTGAAAGAACAAAAAAAAGAAATTGATTTACAAAGATCATCTAGTGTGAGAAAAAGTGACATGATACGAATGACCCTATTATTTTGTTATTTCTCAATTCATATTTCCAAGAAATAAAAGGAAGACAATATCACTTAATCAATAATGATTAATTGTGTGGTAGTATTTGCTGAATATTGTTCGTTATATTTTTTTTAATTTATCTTTTTAAGATTGAATATTTAAAATAAGAAATATTTAATTTGTAAAAGTTTATAAATAAAATATTATTAATTATATCTAAATATATTACTTAATAGTAAATTATATGATAGAATACAAATAATTATAAAATAAAAACATTATCTAAAATAAAAAAATCTGTGTACTCTAAAATTAATAAATTTTACATTAAAAGTCATATATAAAAAAAAAAGAGTACGACCTAATACCTATAACGATCAGTTCTAGAGTAGTATCCTCACATAGAAAAATTTAGACAAGTATGGTTGTTTTCTCTCGGACTTCTGTTACTATTTGTTTACTTGTGAAGAGTCGGAGCTACGAAGTGGGTATATACTGGTGTGTATAATAAAATTTGAAATGATAAAATTAGTGACAGAAAGAAAGATGGACATATCTACTTTGGGTTTCTGCATATAATTAAATTATAAGCTGAAACATAGAATCTTGAGGCGAGTGAAATGCACATGCAAGCTAGGAATTTATGTGAGAGATTAATTAAATTTTAAACTTTCGCTCATCTCTTTACATCTTGTCGGTCCATTTCATTCGCTGTAATTATATAGTTGTTATACACATATACACAACATCATATCAGATACAGGTATGTGCATGCTTAAGAACTAAGAGAGATGTATATTGTACCATCTAAACAAAATTAAGACCAAGCATTCAATAGATTATAGTTAAAGTTAATTGTATATACAGATTGCAGATGTTCTCACTGCAATTGTTATTTTTAAAAAAAAAAAATGATACAAAGAAAATTAACAGGAAGGTTAAGTTGTAAACATCATATACAAGATTAGGATTTACTAAATTGTACCTTCTTTTAGCATCAATTGTACCCTTTTAATTATACTGTTTAGATCCAACATCTTGGATTGAAAATTTGAGAAAGGGAACTGGACAAAACAAAAAGAAAATGGGAAAAGATAAAGTAAATTAAAATTAAGATCATGGGTCAAGCATCATTAGGTCAAGAAGACTATATATAAAGATATAACACCACACTTCAAGTCACATGCCATAGTAGTAGCATCAAAAGATTAAATATATATCAGTAGATGTATAGAGATGGTCATGTGCATCTATACACAGATTTACATTATATATATATATAGTCAAGTGAGGGAAAGCATTTTGACAACATGGTTTTATTCTGTTGGTAATTGATCATGGAATAGTGTGACTCTAATTACCTTAAATTTCTAAATATGATGAAATTAATCATATAATTAATTGACGATACATGTTTCGCAATGTGTAATTTTTCTTGTACGTTAATTTCTTTTGACCAATTTTTTTTTTTAATCTCATAGAACAGGTGTTCTCAAACAAGTTTTTCAAAATTTCTTTTACGTTTTTTTTCTTTTTTGGAAAAACGATTTCTTCTACGTTATTGACAGCATATATTCTTTCTTTTTGAAGAAATTACATCAATGGTAACAAGTAACAAGCCTCTTTCTCGTAAAAAATACATATGTCTTGGGATCAAACTTGACTAGTATAGTAAGTAGTGTGCAGCTAGTGTGAGTAAGGTGTTCTCTGGACTCTGGCGCATGGTGGTGTACATTGACCTCGACGTTAATACCTAAAACACTATTTTGGTAAAGTTTCAAATTCATTTCCACGGTACATATATATGTACATAGGCAGTGTATAGGGATCAAGAGCACTTTATCATTTGGACTCTTCCGGTTCAAACGATTTATCCGTAATAAGTTTGTGGAAAATTTTCTGCTAAGAGACCGATTTACTTTTGGAATAACTTGAACACTTTGGCGAAATTATTTGTTTATTTACTTCAAAATTGTTGTGGTCGTAATTTTGTTTGCGTTTATATAAATATGCGCATGTCAAAATAAAAATAATCAAATATATCTATGTGTTTTATTTTTATATGTATGTATATATGGTGTTAGATATACTGTTTCAAATATTGAAACGAGAAATGTAAACGTCTCTAAACTACTAGCATTTGCAAATTAGTAAGAAGTTTACTTCAAAATTATCTGCTTTTTTGCGGCATGATTAAAAATATTTTAACACCCTAAATTAAAGAATATCTCGTTAATATAAGTTTATATCTCTCTATTTTGTCAAACTTAAATTTAATTTTTTATTTATATAACTTATACTAGGTTGTAATAAATATATAAGAGAAGAACATGCGTGGGAAGAGTTAAACAAATATGGTCCTTCACAAAAAAAAAAAAACGAATATGATCCATAAAGAGGAAAAGAAAAGGGAAAACTAATAAAACCAAAAACCAACAAACAAGAAAGAAGTAACGAGACAGCTAAAGATTCAAGAGAAAAGACAAGTACCCAACTGTATTTTCCAAACTTGTCTAAATTTATATTTCATTTACAAACCTTTTTGGTTAAATTGTTTCATAAATATTAATATTATCATTAATGGTCCCTATTGTTCCTTTTTTTCCGTCGCAGTTATCATTATTTAAACACTCTAGACAATTAATTTCTCTTATCGCGAAGCAGCTTCCCATTTTAGTGTTACTTGAGTGATAATATCTCTTCTTTTTAATTTTTACTAAATGGAAATTAAAATGAATTCATCTTAAAACTTTCACATGTGGTCGGAATCATGTGGCACAATAGTGGCCACCTCTGAAATTTATGACACAGGTCTGGGGTTCGAACCCAGCACCTCGCAGTATTAAGCGGGATATTAAAACCACTAGGCTATGTTGACAAAAAACTTTCACATGTATGAAGTGTAATGATTTTTATTATAATGAAGGGAGATGGTTTGTATTACTTTCAAGAAAGTTAATAGTGAATTTAAGATAAATTAAAATTATGTAGACTTGATTACGACAATGGAACAAAATCTGGATCTATATCACGTTTCGATTAGGTGAGAGATCTCACCACATGATGATAGAACTAAACAAAATACATCTACATGTATATATTCAATTTAGGATAAATATTAGTTAAAAATCCCGTTACAAATTACAAAAGTGTTAACAACAAAACAAAAAATCTTTATCTTATACTAGGGTTAGTTGAGCCTCTAGAACAATAGTTTTACTGTATGGCGTATATATAATTTCATTCAATAGTTAGCATTTAATACGCATTAGAATCTCGCAAAAGTTTTTGAAAATATAAATTCATTTGTTTAAACCTTAAACTCGTCTAGAGCCTAAAACCCGGTATTTATGTTATAATTGCATATATGTATTTCTATATGTACAATGTGGAATCTTGGATTGATTTAAGCTTTGTTTAGTTGATAAATCAGACTGAGTGTTAGAAATTGATAAAGGTTGCATCTGACCTATGACTATTATGGGCGATTTTTACTCAATTTTTTATAGAAAAAATAAGTACAAGGATTTGTCTGTATCAGTTTTATAAATTTTAATAAACAATGGTCCATTGTGGGGTATTTAATTTATAGCAGAAGCAGTCCAAGAATGTAGTGGCAGAAGTACAGAAGTGTGAAAAGAAGTGGGCATCGATCAAAATTATTTGCTTGTTTGTTTGTTAATTATATTTATCGATCCAATGAATATAACATATATATTGGCTGATAATGATAATGCTATATATATCTAAGGACGAAGAGTGGCCATGTTTATAGAGCACTATTGGTTGACTAAACAAACGACTATCGACTACGAAACTCTTGTAATGAGAAAATCATATTACATCTACATGCCATGAAATATTAAATTAATAATAAAAATTGGAAATGAATGAATGAATTATATAATTCTAATTTATTGTTTTAGTTTATTAATTTAAGTCAAATGTTTAGAAAAATTTATTATTATTATTGTTCTTTTTTGTCAATATAATCAAGTGGCTTTAATATATTTTTATTATTGTGGAGTGTTGGATTCGAACCCTAAACTTACGTTATATTTTTTCTCACATAAAATGGTAATAATTCTCTTAAATACCCCCGGAACTTATAATTGTGACGAACTTACGATATTGCTATATCTTTCAGACCAATTTCCTGAATCATTTGTAAACTTACGTTTAAGTATTTTTGATATTTCACAATAGTTCGTGGTATAGTATTGTATATTTTATTAGACCAAAAATTGCTAGCTAGTAACTTCTTAAAGAACCTTACCAAATAAATTTCCACTATTTTATTTTAGTAGAGAAATCTCCTTGTCGTGACATATTACATATATATTCAATAAAAGCATTTATCTCATTCATAAATCAAAGCTCATACATTTATACATTTTGACTCAAATCAAAATCCAATATATAATATATATATATATATATATATATATATATATATATATACTTAGCTTCAAGTCGTACAAAGATTACGAACGGAATGTTTCAATATGAGATAATAATCACATATGGGATGATATACATATGTATATATAATAGATATTAATAGATAAATGAACTGATTACTAATTTGGGACATTTCCATATCAAATGGGAAACCTATTATATATAAATTGTTGTATAATAGATATAGGAAAGTATATATGAAGACGTTTGTAAATATATATACATGTATAAGTAGACAATTTGTGTGTTGTAGGTATGTATGATGTGAAACGAGATGGGCCCAATGAGAATGAGATGTAGCTTTAAGAGGGAAATCATAGTAGTGGCCTTTTTGTGATGACAACAACCACACGTGCTCATTCCTTCTACCAAAGGATTGCACTCACTTCGTTGCACCTTTTAACTCCAATTATTTCAGAGCAACTTGTTTTGTTTTCAATCAAATTTTATTGAACGAAACTCGAACTCTTTTGATTCATGCATGTTTGCATGTCGGTTTTGTGATATGTACGTTGAATTGGTGATGGGAAAATTAAATGTGGACACTTGTAGCAATACTATATAAAAAAAACATTAATCTCGGACAATCAGCTGTAGTAACACAAATTTGTCACCTTTTTGATTTGTAAACCTCATATAAAAAAAAACTTACGAAGTTATTTAGATGCAAACATATATTTCAAATGTTCACTTTGCTCCTCTATTTTAAAATATATGCGTGCCTTCCTTATTAATTAGTAACAATACCAATTTTTAAGAAAGAATTTGCTTCAACCAAAAGATTACTGATCACACGACTCTTAGTGTTCGTTATTATATATGTAATATTTTCTGTTAATGTGTTAGTTCTGGACTTCTGGTTCTTGCTATCATTACTCGTTTCAAGTAATCTATATTTGCCATTTTTCTAGATACCAAATCGATAAATTTTGTATGACTAATTAATTTGACAAAAAGTTTTACGTTTTACAGCTATATATATGTAGCTTTTTGGTCGAAACAGCTATATAATTTATATACATTTTGTTGTAATAATAAGATTACGTAGGATATGATATGAACAATATATTTAAGATAACAATACTTGTTGAATTCTGGCTCATCTTTTTTTTTTGGTAATATGATTCAAACTCAATTTTCATAAAACATGCTTCTTCCAACAATACCTATACTAACCATGTAAATTTCTTTAACTGTGTCAGCTTGAACAATTAAAAGATTTAAAGACAACATTTAACTTTCTCAGTCAACAAATTATATGTTTTGGAAATTAAATAAATAATATTAGCGTATGGTATTCACCTTTCACTCTTCTTCCTTTTTTTTCGTCCTTTTATCCTTTCCGCAAACTGGTTAATTATTAATTTTCAGCTTTTGTTTTTCCTTTCCACTTCTTTTTAGTATATTTTTTCTTTTCTTTTCTGAGCATGCTATTTTTTTCTTTCAAGTCATTTATTTTAATATCCTTATTAAGTTTTACGTAATCATGAAAAATCTTACCGTGCTAAGCGATATAACTCAGCCTTAGAGCTGCCTTTTTATTAATCCTTTTTAGCTTTTTATATCGCTTTTCACAGAATATATAACAGACAAAGTAAATAAATATTTTTAGAAAGATTATAAACAACACAACACACTAACTTGATGTGTCTTTAAAACTAACATTGCTTAGTGGAGAAGTTGAGCTTTTGCAATCAATAATCCTTTTTATAGATATATTTAACTTAATGAAATTAATGGGCCTTTGATGTTTATTGGTTCATAATATAAAATAGAGATAATACGTGTGATGAAAGGTGTATATTAAAGGGTCAAATATTCCTTCCGTATTTCCAGGACTTGGGTTTCTCGCTCTCATTGTCTAATTACTAAAATGCCCCCATTGGGAAAATAGTAAAATTTAATAGGAATGTAATACATCAGTAATTCTAATTGTTTATATCAGTTGCATAAGATTTATCCGAATTATGAATGAAAATATTGACAAGTCCAAAATTTTACAGAAGATAAAAATATGCATGGGTATAGGAAGCTTTGGTCTAAATTATGTTGAATTTTTTCTCCATTTTTTTTTTTCTCAAATAAATTGCTTTAACTTCAAATATATTGGGGAAAAAAGCTTTCAACTAATCCTTTTAGAGATTTTCGATAATATTTTTCAGAAATTTTATTTTTAGAATTATATTTTGTCACCGTACTCAATATTCGCATAATCTTTTAATATCAATTGAAATTGATGGTAATTTCTCCGATAAATACAAGAGTGGATAATATCAATGTGTTAACAGAAAACAAGAACAAATATGACTGTTGTTATGGGGAAAATAAACAAATATGACTAATGAAAAGAGGCGATATGTTCTTATTAGATAGGCTCCCTTGTCTTAATTAACCTAATAGCATTTGCTTTACTATTATCTAAAGGACTAAAGACTATAGACTAAAGAATCTCATTCATAAGCACTAATGCCAAGTTCGTGGTATTATAACGGTCAAATTTGAACGCTTTTCAGTGAGATTTCCCTTTTAACTAATTTATAATAATAAATTAACACCGCATTATTGGTGATCTTTTTATCAAAGCCAGTCTAGTCTTTTTGACTGATGGGGCCCATTTAAAGGCCCAAGTCATTAAATATCGGACTTCTTGGGCCCAGATATGATTTTATCATTTGCAATCAAGAGATGTATGCGACATTGCCACTGCATGTGTATTATCAGATCTTTAAAGCGGACACATCTTGAGTTTTTTTTAATAAAAACCAAAACCACATAACCAAGAAACATGTTTTATGTAAGCAGATTCATTGAAAATCAGTCTTCATTTTTCTGCACCTGGATGATTATACAGCTATTTTAATGATTAGAGAGAGCTATTTGTAATAGAAATTAGCATAGTCAGCATAGTCTCGCTAACTTTAAGGATCACTTTGTTCAATGGATTTTTAGATTTAATACAAGGAAGAGAAAAACAATTTCCACAAAAAAAATTAGTTAACAGACCATCAAGAGGAGAAAAAACAAAAAAAAACTTAATTTTTCTTGCATTATCGAAATATAGTATCTTCTTAACTATGATGCAAGCCACATAATTCACAATAAACTGAACTTAAAAAAAAAAAAAAGGAAATCTTAACCCTAAAGGACGCTGCCGTATAAACCAAGTAACTGTTCAAGTTCCACTTCTCATCCAGTGGCTGGTCATACAAACCAATTTGGTAGGACGTAGTAGAGAAAGGTTATAACAAAACGTTGAGCCCTTGAATTCACATTTTGTTTCCCAGATTTTATCATCAAATCACTGTTAAAGACAACAGGAGAAAGGAACATTGGATCTTTCTATATATCAGAGAGAATCAGGTTAATTAAATATAATTTTGTTATTTCAAAATAGATCGATGCAAAAGCTCATATCTGAGATATTGTCTTCAAAAACTCTCGAGGCTACGTAAGAATTCTAATCAGCAAGCTGAGACGTTTCCGTTTGCTGCTGATATCCGCTGCTACTGCCAATCATCGAAAACCAGCCTTGTGTCATTATTCTCCAATTTTTTTATTTTTTTATTTATTTATTAATAATTCCAAAATATTATAGGGAATTTCAAAGCGTTGATGAATACTAGTTAGTATGGCCGACGATCGGTGATTTTCGTCGGAGCTACGATCGTTGAATTGAGGAACAAGGAGCTCGGTGCCAGAGTGTTAAAAGTTTTGGGCTTAAGTTCAATTATCTGATCTCGTTATCAGTTTGGGCTTCTAAGCTCAGTTTTGATTTTTGGAAAATACAAGTATTTTTTAATAAAATATGTATTTTCTTTCCCCTATATTTCCATTTTTACTAAAAGTATGTGTATTTTTTTCTTTTTGCAATTGATATTGATAATTCCATTACAATTATTATTTAGAATTGGGTTGTGTTTCTCTTGATTGTTTTTTTGGTCAATTTAGTCTAATAACTTTAATATATCATTAAACATCGCATCATGTTGGATTCGAATCTTAGATATGTATCATGAATTTTAGAAATAACTACCATTGTGTCACATGATTTTGACCTTTATTTTTCTTTAATTTTAAGATATACAATATATAACAATTTGGTAATTTTATAAACTGGAAATATATAAAGGTGATGTGGGTATCTAATTTCACTGGATAAACATATTTATGTTATAAAAACAACTAAAAATAAACTCTATATCATATAAAATTAAACCATATATTGAATCCAAACAGAATGATGTAAAGTATGTTAGTTCACCTAATTAATTTAATTAACATAATCAATGTTTATCACATTTTAAAATTTTGATATTATATGTTACAAGAAAATAATATGGTCAAGTGATATAATAATCCTAACAATTATATGATAATCAAAGATCGAACTCCCAATTTTGGAGTCTAGTGTCTATTAAACTGAAAGAACTTTACCATCTAAACTCTAAAATTATTTTTCATCTTCTTTATTTTAGTTTTTTATTTTTTTTATAATGAAATTTTATATATAAATATTTATTATAATTTTAGTATCCAAAAACTTAAACCTTTGTATTAAATATTATTTGAAAAAAAACTATAAATGAATCAAGAAGAAGAGAAAATAATTATATGATAAACATGATGGAGAAATATGAAAGAAAACCAATGTAAAGTCATGAAATAGAAATCATAAACAAAATTAATGTAAAAAAAAAGAAATAGTTTATAAAATGACATTATGTAAAAAAAGAAGGATATGATCGTAATAACAAAGAGTGAACGAGTAAGTTTTTTCTAACCCTTATGAAAGAGGTTAGATTTCCATAATATTTTTAGAAAATTAGATAGTACAATCACTCAATACGTAATACTTTAGTGTACAAAAAATCTGGCACAATGTAATTTTGTTAGTTTACAAAATAGAAAATAGCAAAAGTAATATAAAGAAATAGTAAATTACACGTTGTCAAGAGAAATAAAAAAAAGGAGTAAATTACACCTGTTAGCGAATAAAAAGGAAAGTAATTTACATATTTTTTGTGTGTGTCAACAAGTAAATTAAAGTTAAATATTATTTATATTTTTTTTTTTGTCTAAATATTATTATTATATTTTGTTTTAAAAATATGATGACGTAGATTAATGTGGGTCAAAATGTTTAAAATCAGCAAATAAAAATGAGCATAAAACTAGATCTCACAGAGAAGAGAAGGATCTGGAAACTCGAAATAAGAGAAGGATCTGGAAACTCGAAATGAGTCCGGTAATATCGTATATATACATAACTTCTCTGCCTCAATTTCGCATCAAATACTTTTATAAACCCTAAGAACTCGGCAAGTTTAGAATCCTCCAATAAGCAAAAGATGGCAGACGCAGAAACTTTTGCCTTCCAAGCCGAGATCAACCAATTGCTCTCCCTCATCATCAACACTTTCTACAGCAACAAGGAGATCTTCCTTCGTGAGCTCATCAGTAACTCCTCCGATGTACGTCTCTCTCTCTTGGCTTTTTAATTTGTTTCTTAATCTCAATTCTATTTAATTAAAAGCGTAGCGATCTGTATAGATTGGGGAACCGTATGATATTCAACTTGTCTGTTAGAATTAAACACTTTTGATTGATTTATATGTGTTTTGTTATGTTCTGTGTATTAACTTACGATTGAGTTTCTGTTGCTGTGAAAAAACAGGCTTTGGACAAGATTAGGTTCGAGTCTTTGACCGACAAGAGCAAGCTCGATGGTCAACCGGAGCTTTTCATTCACATCATCCCCGACAAGAGTAACAACACCTTGACCATTATCGATAGTGGTATCGGTATGACCAAGGCTGATTTGGTCAACAACCTTGGAACGATCGCCAGGTCTGGTACCAAGGAGTTCATGGAGGCGTTGGCTGCTGGTGCTGACGTGAGCATGATTGGGCAGTTTGGTGTTGGTTTTTACTCGGCTTACTTGGTTGCTGATAAGGTGATTGTCACCACCAAGCACAATGACGATGAGCAGTATGTGTGGGAGTCTCAGGCTGGTGGTTCTTTTACCGTCACTAGAGACACTTCTGGTGAGAGTCTTGGTAGGGGGACGAAGATGACCCTTCACCTCAAGGAGGACCAGTTGGAGTATCTCGAGGAGAGGAGGCTTAAGGATTTGGTCAAGAAGCACTCTGAGTTTATCAGCTACCCGATCTCTTTGTGGGTTGAGAAGACTACTGAGAAGGAGATTTCCGATGACGAAGACGAGGAAGAGAAGAAGGACGAGGAAGGAAAGGTTGAGGAAGTAGATGAGGATAAAGAAAAGGAGGAGAAGAAAAAGAAGAAGATTAAGGAGGTTTCTCATGAGTGGGATTTGGTCAACAAGCAGAAGCCTATTTGGATGAGGAAACCTGAGGAAATTAACAAGGAGGAATACGCTGCTTTTTACAAGAGTCTTAGCAATGATTGGGAAGAGCATTTGGCTGTCAAGCACTTTTCGGTTGAAGGGCAGCTCGAGTTCAAAGCTATCCTCTTTGTTCCCAAGAGAGCACCTTTTGATCTCTTTGACACCAAGAAGAAGCCCAACAACATCAAGCTTTATGTCCGTCGTGTCTTCATCATGGACAACTGTGAAGACATCATTCCCGAGTACCTTGGCTTTGTCAAAGGTATTGTTGACTCCGAAGATCTTCCTCTCAACATCTCTAGGGAAACATTGCAGCAGAACAAGATCCTCAAGGTCATCCGCAAGAACCTTGTGAAGAAGTGCTTGGAGCTCTTCTTTGAGATTGCTGAGAACAAGGAAGACTACAACAAATTCTATGAAGCATTCTCTAAGAATCTGAAGCTCGGTATTCATGAGGACTCTCAAAACAGGACCAAAATCGCGGAGTTGCTCCGATACCACTCAACCAAGAGCGGCGATGAGTTGACCAGCCTCAAGGACTATGTGACAAGGATGAAGGAAGGCCAGAACGATATCTTCTACATCACCGGTGAGAGCAAAAAGGCTGTGGAGAACTCTCCATTCCTCGAGAAGCTCAAGAAGAAAGGGTATGAAGTTCTTTACATGGTTGATGCAATCGATGAGTATGCTATTGGTCAGCTCAAGGAATTCGAAGGAAAGAAGCTTGTATCTGCAACCAAGGAAGGATTGAAACTAGAAGAGTCTGAGGACGAGAAGAAGAAGAAGGAGGAACTGAAAGAGAAGTTTGAAGGACTCTGCAAGGTGATCAAGGACGTTTTGGGAGACAAGGTTGAGAAGGTTATTGTCTCTGACCGTGTAGTGGACTCACCATGCTGTCTTGTGACCGGAGAATACGGATGGACAGCAAACATGGAGAGGATCATGAAAGCGCAAGCTTTGAGAGACAGCAGCATGGGTGGTTATATGTCAAGCAAGAAGACGATGGAGATCAATCCAGAGAATGCGATCATGGACGAGCTGAGGAAAAGAGCTGAAGCTGATAAGAATGACAAGTCTGTGAAGGATCTGGTTCTTCTCCTCTTTGAGACCGCTCTTCTCACTTCTGGTTTCAGCCTCGACGAGCCCAACACTTTCGGAAGCAGAATCCACAGGATGTTGAAGCTTGGATTGAGCATTGATGATGATGATGCCGTTGAAGCTGATGCAGAGATGCCTCCGCTTGAAGATGATGCTGATGCTGAAGGTAGCAAGATGGAGGAAGTTGATTAAAAGTTGTCCAAAGATTGGTGCAATTGATGGTTTTTCTTGATTTCTGTCTTTTTTTTTCTTCTTATCGTTGGTTATTATTTCGGGTTTTTTTTTTTTACTTCTAGAGCACTATTAGCCGCTTCTCTAAACTCGGTGTTATCTATTTTCCTTCGAGTAAGAAACTTTATTTCTAGCAATTTCAGACTGGTTACATTTCGCAGCGGTTAAAATAGCTAAATGAGTAATGATGATTTCTATTTAGCCATCTTTTTGTCTTACTTTAGTAGGAATTAGCTAATAGAAATTTTCTCAATTAATGAAGAACTTTGGGGTCCTTTGTTCAAGTATCTGGAGAGAAGAAGGAATCTATTAAATTCTCCGTGGTCTGATCCCAAAAATAACAAGAGATTAGTTGTTTGGAATAATTATTTATTGAGTCTATTTTTATATGTTATATTTTCTGTGAGATTGATATGCAAATGCTCTTTGAAACAACAATTTGGGATTAGTACTTTTCTAGTCTACACGATTGCAGCTTTACTGTGTCGTTTCACAAGTCGAACCCACAGTTACAGTTTGGTGTAAGCCAGTGCTTGATCCTTGCCAGCCTGCACTGCTCAAACAAGGAAACAAGCATTGACTGTGCAAAATGATTCTTTTAGGGATTATAAGATTAGCCCTCTTATTGATGTACATGTATGCTTGTAGACCTGATCCTTGGAATTGAACATTTGGCTGTAAATCACTTTTCTGTTCAAGAAGAAGAAGCCAAACAAGATGCCTTGAGCCTTTTTCTGTTGAAGGACAAAGCTAGTTTTGATCTCTATGTCTGTCATCTCTTTATCATGGAAAACTGCTAAGACATGATTCTAGAGTAGCTTGGATTTTGTGTTGACTCTGAAGATCTCCCTCTTAACATGTCAAGAGAAACATTGCAGTAGAACAAGATAAGGTGAACAAGTGGCTTGAGCTTTTGTTTGAGATCGCTGAGAAGAAGCAGGACGACAAGAGGTACTAGGAAGCATATATATATATATATATATTCTCTAAGAAGAATCTGAAACTCGGTATCCGTGAGAAATCTCAAAACAGAGCCAAGATCGCTGAGTTGCTGCGTTACCACTCAACCAAGAGCGGCAAAGAACTGACCTGTACAAAGACTAAACGTGAGAAGTTGGAAAAAAAAGGGTACGAAGTTCACACCAGTTTCACACTTGACCAATAGCTTTGTGTTTTACAACCTCAGCCAGCAAATTGAGAGTTCCAAATCTTTCTAAGGACAGTGTTGAATTAAACATATCTCGGATTTGTAAACAAAGAGAACCAGAGAGTATTCTGGTTTTAGTGTGAGTCTTATTTGATGCCTCATTAATGTGATTCAAGTTGCAGAAACATGGCTTAAGATATCTCAGAATTGGACGGTCCTTATTAACTGTTTGTTTACTCACAGACCTAGTCGGGTAACAACAATTAAGAAGCAGCAGCAGAGCAAGTGCTTCAGTTTCAAATTTAAACACCAAGAGAATTGGTAAAAGTCTTCTGCTCTTCTGACTTCTGGTTTGAGCCTCCATGACCCCAACACCTTTGGAAGCAGAATCCACACCCTATTTGCTTGAATTGACTTTTATTTTGGGACTGTCTTATACCTCCATATGAAGGAAAGCAGAATTGACTTCTGTTCTGTATTGAAGCAGAATCTACACTATGTATGTGGTTTTGAAACAGTAAGCTGATGATTACATACTATGGAAACCTGAACGAGTGTGAACCAGAATTTCATAAATTCCACATAATGCACACAACAAACAAAATAGCCAAGAGAATGAACAATCTTTTACCTTCTTGTTCGCTTGCTGATAAACAAGTATTTTCTAATTAACTTCGCCTCTGACTTCTTTGACTTAACTGCCACACACATATAAATAGTGGTGAAATAATTAAAGGAAGACAAATGGAGAAAGTCTTTTTTCGGAAACCTTCCTTTGTAAGATCTTCTCCTATTCTCTGACAGCTTCTTATCTTTCTTGCCACATCTCCATCTTCTTTGTGCTTAATTAAATAGTATTACTTTTATTGTATTCTATTGAGATTTTCCAAGATAAAATCAAAACACTAATTAAAAAAAAAAAGTCAAAATCAGTTCTGAAAAATCTAAAACTTCGCTTCATTTAGGGTTTATTCCTTTCTCAATTTCTTACAAACAAAAACACACAAATTGAAACAAACCCCTTTTCTTAGATAAATAAACTTAAAAACTTTACATATAATTTGAAGATGCAAAAATTGTATCTACAAATAGGTCTGATCAAAAATGCAAAAGAATTTTGTTGCACAGAAAAGCTCAAGAAGAAAACAAATGAGTTCAGAGAAACAAATAGAATTTTGTATTTTGCTTCACCAAAAAAAAAAAAAATCAACGAAACAAACGAAAAAAACACCACGAGTCTTGCAGCTTGCTTTTTTTTTTTTTTTTTTTTTATCATCAAGTATCTTCAACCTGAGAATGGAACACAAAGCTTGGAAACGTAGTCGTGATATCCCTGCAAGAACGGACACAACAAGATCAAGACCTTTGTTAATTAAATATCATCGAGAAGAAAAAGACACCAGAGAAGCATTTCTGTCGCATATATTCAATCCCGTAATAGAAACTCTCACTTGAGATACTGAAGAGTCATGTTCTTGAGAAGGCTGGGATGTCTAAGAACAAGGCTTCTCCACTCTTCCTTATCGATCTTTCCATCGTGTTTTGTGTCTGCTTCCTCAAATGTCTGAACAATCAAAACTAAATTACTTTCAACGATAGATAATGCGCGAAGAGGAAAAAAGTAACTAACGTACCTTGTCGATAATATCCTCAATGACATTATCCTTCAAGTTCATTCCAGATTCAGCAAGTGTAGCGACAACCATTTGTTTCACCTTGACAAAATGTTGGTGACGATAATGATAAATAGCAGTTTTAAAATGGTTTATTTATGAAGCTATTTGAAAATCTATAAAACCTTTACCTCTTGCCGTTCGATGAACCCTTGCTGTTTAAGATCATATAGCTGAAATGAAACTGCAAAAACAATATATATACCATGACTCTGAAACCCAATTTTAATGGGGATTCTTTTTTTTCTTTTCTACAAGCTATTTGGGACGTACAGTGGATTTTGTCATCTATAGGCGCATTTGGGTGAAAGACGGAGAGAGCACGAGCAAACTCTTCAAAACCAAGTATTCCATTGTGCTTTGTATCAAACAAATCGAAAACCTACAAACCAAATCAGATATGTCAGCATTACTTTTAAGATTTGATCTTTAACAAAATGGGTTTATGAAACACTCATGATGAAGTAAGAAACATTACCCGATCTGCAAACAAGCTCTCTTTTTTATTGGTCTTAAACAAAGCCAACTGAAACTCTTCCTGATACAACAAGAGATGAGTAACTAGACGGAGACTGAATCAACAAGTAACGAAATGACCAAAAGGATCACACAAACTCTACCTTGTTTATCAGCCCATCATCAATCACGGCACTGCTGATTTTCTTAAACAGCTCATAAAGAGCTTCTATTTCACTCACACTAACTGCACCATAAACAAACTCAATCATCACAAATGATTATCATTCCTCTAACTGGTATTTTCTTAGAATCATATAACCGAATTAAAAAAAAGAAAAAAAGAACGGAGAAGCTAAAAGCATACAAACTGTGTCTCTTGCAAGCAGTTCAGGGTCTCCAAGGCCACCGGGTTGTTTATACAAATCAAGATCAAAACACCCTAAAACAGAGGTGCATAAATGCTTGAAACCGTCTATGCACTGCGACATGATATCTTATGAAAATCAAAACTCTCCATGCCTGCAAAGAAAAACAAACATTGAGAAGGAGAAGTTTTGCCAATCTATATAGAAACAAACATTTGAACAAATATATATAAAAAAATCACCTTTTAACCATTTCCTAATTTCGTCTGAGAAAGGCAGCGCTCTGCGTTAACCTGTAACGTTAAAGCAAATGAGATGGAAATCACTAAGCTTACAGTAGCATAAGATATTATGTAACACACAACTTGAAGGAAAGTTAAAAAGATAGGATCAGACAAAGATCCATAATAATAATAATAATGTGTTATATAATTCTCAAGTCAAATAAAGGCAGCACATTGCTTACAAACTAGAAACTCAAGTCATTGTCATTATGATCAGATGGATTACTTATGTCCACATAAACATCATCATATCCTTGACAAAATTATACATAAAAGATCAAATAATATGAATTATGGAAAACCTAAAAGGTTTTTAATTCCCCCACTCAAGCAAATCATTAACCAAAATTAATTTCATTTTTTTCCTTCCTTAGGCATCACAATTATGGAACAGACTTGACGAAAATAGAAAAAAGAAGTTAATAATAAGAGTAATCAACGGAATCGAAAGAATCCAATTGCGATTGGGAGTAAAGAGATTCATAAACGAAATGGGATTAATACAATTCTGATGGATTCAATCGAAGATATGTCGATCCAATTGTATGCACACACAGACACAAAAACGATCTAGATCCCAAAAGAAATTGTCCGATTCACATTACAACAAAACTGATTAGAACATGTTATGCAACTCAAAATCAGTTAGATGAAATGATATGGTTTTTGCAGATATAAGAAAAATACAAAATTTACCGATTTCGTTGCTTCGATTGATTCTCAAATCCCAAGGCACCTATTTGGCGGTTGAAAGGTGAGAGAAAATCGGAGACGATAGGTTAAAGAACAAATAAAAACCTGAGAAATATGTTTTAACTATAAAATTAAATTAATAATAAATAACCTTTTAACATTAATTAATTTTGTTTTAAATTTTTTAATGATTTATGTGTTTGATATTCATTAGTTATGCCGCAAAGGATAGTGATTTTATTAAAGAAGCAGCTAAACAACTTGGCACACGTCGCGTTTTGTGGAGCCTGTGTCAATGATGTGCTATATTATACGACGCCGTTTCCTTTACTCGAGGCTAGTTTTGCTCATAACTGAATTCATTTATATAGTTTGGTTTGGTTCTTTCTTCCAAAATTCGATTTGGTTTTATTCCGGTTAAGTAGTACTAGTGGAGCCGAATGGTAGTATGGTACCATTGTTTTTTTTATGACTTTATATTTTGCAGTTAAATTTGTGTGTCCCTTCTAGCTCAGTTACCGGAGGAGCGAGCCCCAATTGATTGGCTCAAGGGCAGAGCCACTGGAAGGTTTGAATTTGATCTTTGCTAAACTTATGGAACACTTCTCCTCCATCGTAGAATCTCCAAGAATTAGGGTTGAAGGATTTTCTCTCGCCATGGTTTTGCTGAAAATAAAGAACAAGTTGTGTTGTTGTTTCCTAGGAATGTATCTGTCGTAATTTTATGGTGACTTGTGAGAGAAGGCAGCTAAAAATAGTTGCTAATGCTTTTTTTTAAGATTCAGATGATTAGTATTCTAGAAAAATAAAAAGAAGAATTAGGGGAAATATTTGACTTGGTGGTTATGTTCTTCTTTTTTCTGGTTACACACTTACACATTTGTGCATGGATAATGTTATGAATTATCAGATAATTAAGGAAATATAAGAATAAACCAAAGTTTGATTAGTGAAAATATATTGAAAAAATATTTTTTCTCCAAGCGCCAAACTTCAGAACTGTCTAATTTGAAGATCTTCTGACTAAAAAAGTTTATCCAAAAACATTTGCTAGTTTTTTTTTTTTTGGTTTGACCCTGTTTTTAGTTTGGGGACGACCTTACCATTCAAACCCAAATTAAAGCACCTCAGATTGTTGAGGTCAAAGTCATTTCAAATTACTAGATACCTTGTGAGCCAAACTTTATAACCACAAGTTCAGGTATTCTAATTTATAAAGCCATCTTCATATGCACGCACCAGTTGAACGTCTGGACACCATGAATGTGATAACTGATAAGTATTAAATTAGTTTGAAAGTTTATGGAGTTTACAGGGTTTAATTAAAATCACTGTGGGTAGTATATGCTTTTATTAGCAAATACAACTGAAAATATAAGGCATGAAGAGAAGGAAGCATATGAAGTATAAATACTACAAGTCTACATCAAGATTCTATAAATGTTGGGGCATTGTGATTTGTATCTCCTCACAATGTACTTTACGGTTACTGCTGAGCTCTTTCTGTACAAAAAAAATTGACACTCACACAAGTAACCTACTTGCTTCAAATCCAAACAAAAATAAAAACTTTTGAAAGAAGAAACCAAATAAAGAAAAAAACTATAGAACTTAAATCAGAGATTTGGACTCTTATGAGTTCTTGTCGGCTTTAGGGTTTTTGGTTTTTTCATCTGGGAAGATCTTTTTTGCAGAGAGGACAACAAGAGATGATACGAAGCCATTGATCTACACACTTTAGGTGAAACTTATGTGAACATGGAAGCTTCCTTACTTCTTCCTTGTCTTTATACTTTGCCAAACATATACAACACTGCTGCAAATCAAATATCAAATATCAAAATCTAAAATTATATGTAAGACTGATGGTAGACAACATTGATATCAGATTACTTAATGGATCAAACATAGTCATCACAAGATTAAACCAGCTCCGGTATAGAATGATTGGATATCTGATTGATTGATTAAACCAGGACGGGTTTACTCTGTTCCAGTTTGATATGGAACATATTTTCATTGAAAGCATGATTCAATGTCCTGAGTAAAAACACTTATGGGTCTAGTTTGATTTGTGAGTCAAAGGATTAGGACTTACTGGATCATCGGTTGCAGGAGCTGAAGCTGAATCAGAATCAGAAGCATTTTCATCGATTCGTTTGTGTTTCCAGCTAGGGAGACTAGAGATTTGGTCATCTGATGCTCCTCTGTCTGAAGATCCCATGTTCATGTTGTATCCAAGGAGGCTACTAATGAGAGGCACAAGGCAACAGAGGAATAGGAAGAGAAGAAAAGGAAATGAATAGCAGAGAGCGTTCCAAGATAGAAGAGATACGCAGAGGACGTGAAGCTTTGGAGCACGGTTGAAAGAACCGAATCTAGAATCGAATACCCAAACATTCCCAATCACAAACCAAATGGCAAAGAAAAGCTCTAGCGACGTTCTGCATTTGTTCATCAAATGAGAGCTCCTGAAAGTTTACAACATTCAAAATGTTATACAGCTTCAGCAGAATCTTGCAAAGGTTACAGGATTCAGAATCAAGAAAAGATAATTTACCTATGTTCTTCTCTGCCTCTATGTTGCTGTTCAATATCGCCGAGGACAAACCCATTTCCTTGGTTAAGGTCTAGTTGGCGAAACCGACCATACAACAGCATGAGACTGAGAAGACATCCCACATCATAGCCTGTGATCCATAGCCTTACTGGCCAAATAGATTTCTCTTCTTTGGAGATAGCAAGTGTGAATGTTATGACAGTAAGCTGAACAAGCAGAGCTATGAGCTCAGACATCATCCACTTGCTGGAATTAAAAGGATTAGACCCAAGATCTGATCTTGATCCGTTCTGGTAGTGAAACACTCTTCTCAAGAAGATGAACCATCTAGCTCTAGATACCCTCATAGCCAATCTTAAGTAGAAAGAAGTTGGAAACCTCTCTTGAACAACAGAGGCAGCCACATGACTGTTGTCACCTCGTGGTGGTGTGGTACTTAACGAAGAAGATGATGAAATAGTAAAGGTGATATTATTGGAAGACGATTCAGACTGAACAGTATCCATTAGAATTTTTCCAAGATTGAGACCTTAACAGAAAAAAAAAAAAAAAAAAGATTGAGTAGAAAGAATCAAAGTTCTGAAAGGTATATAAGTTGTGTGCAGACACATGAAACTTGAAAGTATATAAACGAGAAGCAGACAGCAAAATTAGGGGCTTAGAAAGAAATTCACGAAATTTCCATGACATAACAATAACAAAAACACATGAAAGTTGAGTGAGGAAATAGGAATATAATCATATATACCTTATATGCAACCACCAAAAAGGCAAACTCAGCTCCGTACACGAACCCCACGACTTCCCCAGAAAAAAAAAGAGGAAACTACCCAATAGCCTAGTTTGAAGTATTTCCAATGGGAAATTAAACCCACGAACAAAGGGAAAAAAAAAAGAAACAATATTCAAAAAAGGGGTTTTAGTGTAAAAAGAAATAAACTTTAGAGGGAGATCATGTTTCTAATATAGGAAAGATAGAAACGAGAGAAGAAGATGAAGGAAAAAAGAAGGTGTTGTGATTATGTCAGAGAAGGTGAAGTTGGGCGAGAGATGGCGACCAAGAATCAAACCATAACAGAACTAAAAGAGTTGTTTATATATTTAAAAAGAAAGAAACTCTTTTCTTTTCTTTCTTTTTTTTTTTTTTTTTTGTTTCTTTTGCTTTGGGTTGAAGAGAATCAGAGAAATGGGAGAAGAAGAAGAAGAAGAAGAAGAAGAAGAAGAGAGAAGAGAACCGTTGGCCTAATCTGAGACCTGAGATTTTGTTTATAAAGCAATGTTCAGATAGCAACTGCTGCTTTTAACCGCCAAAGCAGACCCTTCTCTCTCTCTCTCTCTACTCTCTAGTTGTACTCTGTTCTCTCTCTCTCTCTCTAGAAATTAAGGGCAAAGCAAAAGATATTTTATTTCCTTTTGAAAAAAGAAATGGATAAGAAGAACATCTCGATGAAGTCATCAATTCACAATATCACAATCTTTTTGTTATAACAGTAAAATATTTTTCTTGTTGATAATTTCCCCATCTATAGCAATATATATAAAAAAACAGGAACCGTCAAATACTATTTTCTCTGCGTCCATAACGTTACCTCGTAAGCAGTATTGTTGGTATTTTAATCCAACACATATGTGTAACTATATTATTTATGCAGTTATAATTTATTTATTTTTAACAAAAAGATAGAAAGAAATACTTTTGATTTTAAGATAAGGCGAATATATTTTACTTCTTTTCATAGTTTTGGGTAGGATAGTGACTATGTGCATTTCTAAATTAGTAAATTACAATTTTTGTTTGCTGCAAGAATGATCACTAAAAGAGAGATTGAAAGCATAAAAATAAATAAATAAAAAGAGTATGTATCGAAAATCCATGTTGTAAAAAATATATAGAAGAAAAATGAAATAAATTTATTTTGGTATATACAAACATGTTATAAAAAAATTGCTAACTAATCTCAACCAGAAGAGTTTCTATCAGCTAAGTTGCGGACCCCATTCTCTCTTTCTTTCCACATTGTTTTTGCACCCCACATTTGATTTTTTATTTTGTCGGATTATATATAAACAATGGCGAAGAAACATTATACTATAAGATAAAACCAATTTTAATTACAATAAATGAATTAAAATTTCTAGAACGTTGAGTTGATGTCGGAGGTCCTTGGTCAAGTAATATTATGTTCGGGTACATTTCCTTTTCGGTAAAGTTCCACATAATTTTATTTGGAATGTGAATTGTGAGATTGAATATTATTCACGAATATTCTGTTGGAAATGGTCTTATATAGTACTCATTTATATATCGTTCAGGTAATTCAAAGATCCATCACTAATTCACGTGTATATATCTCGCCTTTTTTTTTAAAAAAAAGTAATTCTATCGAGAACTTGTACCATAAATCATGTTTGGTGTTCATCTATGCAAGTTTTTAGATTGTAAATGTTTTATAATTTTTATACAATATGGTATATATATATATATGTTTCTTATTAGTCTTCTGGATCTGGCTGGTCTATCGTCGTACTATTTTAATTTCTTGTAAATTTGTAATGTATTCGACACCATTCACGTACCAATAAGTAAAAGTTGTAATTTCCGAGATTGGAAATAGGGAATAAGCTATATAGCTATGTATGGTATATCTCTTAAAATAGTAAGTACCAAAAGTTGAGGCTGACAATATATAAAAATCCAAATTATATTTCAAATTTTCAGCTTTACCTAAAAGACAAAAACAATTTTAATTGTTAACGTATTAGAACAACAGAAAAGGATTACGTTTCGAGATCCGACTTAATGACCGATTATATTTTGTAATTTTTTAAAAAATTGCTAGTAAATGTTGACACTTGTATACTGTACGATCTACACGTAGAATAAGGATAATTTTATTAATGTTCCATTTCATTGTCAAATATTTCAGTGTTTATAATATAAAACACGTTTGCTTCATCATTTTAGCGTCGACCATAAATCAACGTTTTGTATATATATTGTATGTCGGTCTCATGTACGACTTGGGGACCAATGGAACATGATTACTTAACACGAGATATCTCATGATCATTGACCAATTATTACTTTCGAATGCAAAATCCACGGCAGTATCAAAGCCTAACACGTGGCACGCAGACATGTTGATTGATCGTTAGCTTGAAAGCCCATTATCAGTTTAGCCACACGGCTCTGACTCGCTTTTTTTGGTGGTATATATACTCCCGACATCACTTGCACTGTAATTTGATAAGGCTTTTCTACTTTTTATAATATCACAATTTACAATGGAGATTTTTTATAACATATATATATGTTCATGAATGTTTTGCCTAGACTTTATTAATGATGGACAATATTATTCATAATTCATAAGTAACACTATAGCCAAAAGCATATAGTTCTACTACATATGTTACGTTCATGAGACATTTTTGTCTATAATTAATATACATGATTACTAGTATTGATTTCAGAAACATTTTTATCCTATTTTAATAGAATTCATTTTGTATTCCTATAGCTTTCTTAATTTTTGAAAAAGTCTAATTTACCTCCAATTAAACCTAACAATTATTCATTTAATTTTGAATATCTTCTCTTTGTAAAACCTTATAAAACCAGATTTTTGAATTATCAATTTGCAATATAATTTATATCTTGAAATTGAAATAAACTATTAAATATACAAATATATATTAATATCTACATATATATGTATACAATAATTAATATTGATATTTATGTGTCATAATTTATTTTAGCAAAATAATTATAGCATTTACATAATTTAACAATATTAAATTACATATTTAAGTATAACATTTTGACCATGAATAATAAATTCAAGAATGACCAACATAATTATTAGCAAGAACATAAAAGCTAACAAATATTTAATTTATTCTTTGACCAATAATTATAGTTTCATATTTCGTATATATATTAATCTCATGAACATAATTCTTAGATTCAATATTAACAATGCACAATTTCATGACCATCATTTTAATATTGACAACTTAAATAAAGAATAAGATGAACATGGATTAAAACAATAAACATATTTTATAAATCATAAAAATCATTTGGAGACGGGATGATCCCTTTTCTTAACTCAATAAAATGTCCGCAATGAGACGGTTTATATGCATTCTTTGAATCCCAAGATACAACCAAATATTAAGACAAACATGTTTTATTCATGTTTGAATCTACAAGCTAATTTTCTACCATATACTCAAGAACACAAAATCTACTTTTGGAAGAGAAAAGTAGAATAGGGAGAAAGTTATAACCTGTTAAACCTTGTGAATTTCTTAGATACTAGCACCTAACACCAACAACCAAGAAGATATTTCAAGAGAGCTTCAACATTTAGAAATTTCTCAAAAAATATCTAAAATGTGTCTAATGGTGTTTTTTTTTGCTTTTAAAATGAATGAATTATTTTTTCTTTATAGATAGCTTGATATTTATAGGAGAAGAATAGCTTGGTGGTCAAGTAGATTTAATGGTCAAATTTATTTGGTTTTTAATACCAAAATTTGTAAGTTACAAAAAAATTTTTGACCTCTCATAAAAAAATTTTTATTCATATTTTAACTATATATTATAAGTCCACATACTTATTAATATATTGTTTCAACACTCTTTTCTGTCCATATTTTTTTTTCTCTTTTCCCAACATTTTCTTTGAGACAAAAACTAAATACAAATTGATGGAAAGTGATTGTATAACCAAAAATTTTATCTTTAATTTTAATTGTATATAATTTCAAATTTGATAGAAAGTGATTATAGACTATAAAGAAGGATTATAGTCAATTGGGATTAGTAATATCATCTTGACTATTCCATTACAATTTGATTATAAAATGTTTTTATTGCACTAAGATAAACAAAGTTTTTAAGAACTGAATAATGAAAAGGATGACGATGTAAAGACGAATATATGATTAAAATCAAATATACAAATTTTAAAGAGAAGAAAACGACATCAAATGATGGTGAATCAAAAAAACTCATGAGAACTACTCGAAACCTAAAAAAAATAAGATTTCGATTCATGCAAGTTTCTAGAATTCTCAATTATTATGTAAAAATTCACATGCATATTTTTTGAAAAATTATCATGAACACGGTAAAATTAACAACTAATTTGATATATGTATATATGGATAAAATTATTAAGAATATGCTTGAACTTCAAGAAATTAGTAACAATTCTTATAGATTTGAAAACTTAGCTTGCTTCTGTAAATACAAAAAAAACTGAAAGAAATAAAAACTAAGCAAACAAATTAAGTCAAGATGATTTAATATTCCCTCTGGTTTTATTTAAGTGTAGTTTTGCATTTTATTTTTTTTTCAAATTATTTGTTGTTCTTTTTATCAATAGAATTATTGTAAAAAATTTCCAAAAATAGTCTTATTTAATATCACACTATTTATAGAAAGTAATAGATAACAAGAGTCATTGATCAATACAATCATTAAATATTATATTGAAGTTGAAAGAGTCAAATAAAGCTGGAGTCACCGTGTGTAAAAAGAATTAGTAGAACAAAGATGAATGGAATAAAGCTGATCTCATAGTATACAACAGAGACAACAGAGACAACTGAAATTCAATACTACACATCTCTCTGCACACTATAAATTACATTCCAAAGCAACAAAATTCAAACAATCAACAATTAGACTCTCTCTCTCTCTCTCTCTCTCTCTCTCTCTCTCTCTCTCTCTCTCTCTCTCTCTCTCTCTCTCTTTCTCTCTCTACTAATCTACATGATTCTTCTCCCAATACAAAGCAGCCATGGCAGAAGCATTTGAAGCTCCTATTAAACAAACCAATAACAACTAATCGATCTTCTTCGGATCATTCAAGACAAACTCTGCATACAGATCCTTCAATGCAATCACCACCGTCGTTATCAACGGTCCCATTATCGCTCCCTGCAACCGAAATACCACCACCAAATAAAAAACATTACAAAATCGCCAACCAAAATATCTAAAGATCCAATCTTTATTATGTTACCTCGAGAGCAGAAGGAAACAGAGTCACTCCACCAATAATACTTAGTCCAGTAATGTAAGCATTAGACCCTGGAATGTCATCTTGAATCTCTGAAGCACCGTACTCCATTAACACAAGATGCGTCACAGATAAAGACACTGCAACAATGTATCTTCCTTCTAGTACGAGCTGCAATGCCGCTGGGATTGTCGCGAACCAGTAAGGGAAAATCGGTAACAAAGCGCTGATGAAGGCGAGAACCGTCGACATGTAAAGGAAATGTATATTGTATAATCTGAACAATAGCCAAGTAAGACATCCTTGGAAGAATGCGATTTCTGCTGTAGCTAAAAGCACGCCGGAGATCGCTAAGTCTAGGACTTCGACGCATCTGACTCTAGCGGTTGGGTTGATCGGGAGCATGTTCATGACTTGCTCGGTCACACCGCCTGATTCTGATGTGATAAGAATGTATAGAACCCAAATGAAAACCATTAGCTGAGAGACAAAGTTGAAAAACTCTGCTGCTCCCGAGATTATCGAGTTTCCTATAGAGAAAAAGAACTTAGCGCCGCCTCCAACAACCGATGCGCTGCTTGAGAAAACCCGTTGTGATACATCCATTCCTTTAACAGCAAAGCCTTTAGCTTTCTCTACTAAATCTTCTCTAGTGATTATAAGCTCCCTGAAAATCACATCGACCTCCGAGTAGATCTGACTCCATTCTCGGTTCTTAACCCGAGTCCTCAAACTCATGAGCTTCTCAGTGTAAGGAGACGGAGTTATAAGCGCCGTGGAAGGCGTTGACGTGTTCTGAGAATGCCCGATCACGAAATGCTTAATCCCTGTGACTAATTCCGTCATGTTATACTGCATTGCTAAACTATCAATCTGATCAGAAACCGTTTCGTAGAACTTCGTTGTGTACATATCCACCATTCCTGGTACATCATTCTCATCCATCCACTGCTTGATCCCAATCTTCTCAGCGTAATTGCTCTCTTCCACATGAGATTTGAGAGAAAAAACAGCGTTTTTCCCTTCAACACCGATCTTGTAAGAGAAGAAGATGACACCAGTCAAGGATCCAAGAATCATCAACACAATCAAACCAATAGCAACGATCGTGTTCAATCTCTTCATGATCCCTCTAGTGAAATAAGCAGTGAAATGGCTTCGCCTAAAGCTGTTACTCCTCAGGGAAGAAACAGCAGATAAAGTCGAATCCACATTCTTGGAACTAAACAGAAACCCTAACGAGAGGATAACAAGAGACCCGATTGCCCCAATTCTCTCGTAAGCAATCACAAACACACCAAAGGAGACTAACCATTTGACCAACTTGGAAAACCCACTTTCGTTCCTCTTCCTCGTTCTCTTGGGTTTCGATCTCCTAAGAAAAACCATAAAGCACACGTTTTTGATGTCCACAATCGATTCGATGAAAACATTGAACACCCAAACGGGAACAGCGAGGATGACTTCCGTGAGACCTAATTTCAAGGGCTCGCTCCAGAAATCAACAAGGGTTTCATGAACACCTCTCAAGGGAATCGAACAGAGGATCGCCCACTGGATCGGTCTCAGATACTCTTGCAATAGCTTCCCGACGAAATACAGAACGAAAATCGCGAAGGCGAGACCAGCGTGAGCCATGGCTATGTACATAGCGAGACGCGCCTGGGAATCGACTGTGGATAGCGATGTCTTCCCGGATGCCCCTCCTCCATCGACGGCGGAAGATTTTCGAGGCGGCTCCGATGAAGTTGAAGGCTCTTGAGGTTTACGCGATGAGGCGGAGCGAAACATGTCTTGCCACGCGAGGTTTTCAGGGATCGATGATTTCGTCTCCGAATCGTACGGGACCAGTTCCATCGATCAATCAATCAATCTCTGAGTCTCCTCCCTCCAAGAACCGATTTTGAAATCTACAAAAGGAAATTTTTTTTATAGATGCGTTGCCTTCAAGCTGAAAGGAGAAATTGAGAGAGATAATTTTTCAGATAATTATATATATATATATATTTTGGTTCTCAGATAATAATTGAGTGTTATGATTGGGCCGTTAATGGAGGAGACAGAAGGAGAGAAATTATCTTAGTAAAGTCTAAATGACGGAAATGCCCTAACCGACGACATAGTCTGTGACCACGAGGTCCACGTCGAGACGACCACTTCAGTTTTCTTTCCATTTCATAGACAAAGTTCACTAATTTGATTAGAGCGGGCATATCCGGGCATATCCGGGCATATCCGACCTGAAACCGAACCGAATCCAACCCAAAAATATAGTATTGAACTGAATTTAAAATTAAAAATAACCAAATATGTTCTAAACTCTTATATTCGAAAAGCCAAATCTGAATTTGAATCGAACCAAAAACCGAATAGGTATCTCAAATATAATTATATTTTAAAATATATTAATTATATTTAGGCTTATAATAATTTAAATACTCAAATTATAATAATAAATTTAAATTTAATAGTTAGTTTAAATTAAAATAATTAAAACATTAAAAAATTGAAATATCTAAAAAATTAATTATATTTGTTAAAATTTAAATAATTATTTATTTAAATTTAATTAATTTTTATTTTTAAATATATTATGGATATCTAGACCCGACCCAAATTTAGGTGGAACTATACCGAATCCAAACCAAAAATAAAAAATACATGAATGATTTATATTTTCTAAACCCAAAAAATCGAAAAACAAAATTATCTGAACCAAAACTGAACTGATATCCAAACACTTCATACGTATTTGATGGTCCATGAATACAAATTGGTGCGAATAGAGATTAATCAACTATATCCGTATATAAAACTTATATAAACCTATCTTTTTCACGATTCCTTGTTAAAATGTAAATTATATCAATTGATCAGCACAAGTTGTCAATCAAAATGCCACATGACTCGAACATGCTAGTCACGGCAAAGCCAGATACTTAACGAAAGTCACAATCTAACACGTTCTCGTGTCTCTTTGATAGTGTACTAAAACAAAGCATTCCATAACTACTTTTACACCATAACGTGATTAGTTTTTTATTCTTATTTTTCGTACAAAGTTCCTCCTTTTATTGATCGTTGTAATATACAACATCAAACAGTTATGCTGTTTTGTTTCTGATGATGGGTTATATTCTAACGTCTGTAACTGCAAATTTTGTATTTATACTTAAACATAATACTATAATATATATAATGGACAATACAATGATTTAACAAAATATTGATCGTTTTTTATTCAAATCGATATTTAGTCTTGAATCGCTAAAATAATTGATCAGATTTCTTAAAAAAGAACAATATAAGATATGATTCTATTTCTACGCGAGTCTAACTATAGATCATAAAGAACAAAGATGTAAAGCAATATATTAAAGAAAAACACCAAGAGAGACAAATTATATCCAAGTCGATTTTGGTGACGTATAAAATCTTCTAAAAGATGAATGTCCCAATAATTGTATTTGCAGGTAACAACAAGTATTATGCATTATCCTTATGACTTAATGATGTTCGTCCTCTGTCTTGATTCTTTTCACCAGCTCGGTCGTCAGATTGCTGGTAAACCGGGCTAGTCCACCAAAAAAATTGTTAAATTTGGACCAATTCCTTATTTTCCGGCAACACATTTCATTCATATCAAATTGGGATTACAAAGTCCAAATAGAGAACTTTTCAAAAATATAAAATAATCACATATATGCTGAGAATTATACTACAAAAAAGTGAATTTGACGATGTTTTACGTTATTATCTTCTTCTTTTTTGTATTAGATCTTCCTCTATTGCAAAGTGTGCGAGTCTCTAGCATTTGTTGGCTAAGACTCCTAGTTGCACTCTGCATGATTAAACCCCCCCATCATTTTTTTGAGATAAGTTCTGAAGCTTCGACAATCTGATACCAACACTTTGCGTATCATAGTCATTGGGCAAACGAATGACTTTGATTTCCTCCCTTTTGCATTCAACATTTGAAATCGCCATATAAAACCACCATTGATGAAAACTTATTGTCTTCTCTTCACAGATCCTTAACAATATTGAAATCACCCCAACAGAGAATGGGCAGTATCTTCATATACAGACCAAACCCAATAATAGCAAGAAGGTTCGGATATATCGCACGAACACCTACCTCTGAAATAATAGATTCAATATCAACCCAGACAATGATGACTTTCACTCGGCATGGGAGTTTATCCATCACCATTTATTGCAAAAGTAACAAAGAGTTTTTAAATTCTAAGGCAGTTTACGACATCGAGTCTAATTTAATTACTAGGCTTCTAGTTCAAATAGACTTTTCACCTAAAAGGGATTGCTTTTGTGAACCAAACAGAACCGGGTCCTAACCATATAGGCATTACGTTTTAATCATACTTTAATAAGAATTGTAGTTAGTGGTGGATCCAAAAAACTAACATCTTAGTACTATTTTTATGTAATTAAATTATACAGAGATGGTGACGTGGACATGCATTTTTTTTTTTGTTTTATTATTATTAGTCCGTAGGGCCTTCAAGAGTTTGTTGAGACTTCGAGATCTTGGAATTAAAGCTTCTCGATTTCAAGGCCAAACGTACATGTGAAGTCATTTTTATTCATTTCAAGACTTGGAAATCTTGGAATTAAGTATCAAAATTTCATCATCTTATAAATAATCACAAATCTTATGCTGTACGTTTAACACATAAATACAGTCTTTTGTTTCTTTTTGGGATAACGTAACCAACCCTCAACTTTAAAGAGAACAAAAAAAGCAAATTTAGCGATAAATATATACTCTCAAAATTTAGCGATTCTCTTTTCTGCTTTACTGATAGAAAGCTTGACCTCAACAATTTTAGCTATCGCAAAACACTAAAACTTATCCAAATATAGTTAGTTCTATTAAATAGTATATAAGACTATATATAGTGATATGTTTGTAATCAAATCGATAAATATATACTCTCAAAAGTATTAAATTAGCTAGAGATATTTATCATAAATAAAAACTAATAGTATTAAATTTGAATGTACTTGAATGCGGATAAATTTAAAACAATATTGTTATAGTTGTATTGTTGAAAGATAAAACCTCGTACCGAGCTGAATAATTGTGATCAACGAGGTAACAAATGAACGTACATCAAGCAGACACGTGGTTAAACACACAGTCGACAATTTTCTCAAAGGGAAACAAAAAATCCCTGAAAAATTCCCTTAATTTTCGAGATAAATGATTAAAAAAAAGGATAAAATAAGAAAGATAACGCAATTGAAACTGCGTATTGAAGCAACTGCTAATTTGCTATACCTCTCTCTCTTTCTCCTTCCTCCATCTTTCTCTATAAGGGCTCTTGCCTCTGCCGAAAACAATCGTACCAGTGACATTAAATCCAGATATCTTTTGGTTCCTTTTCGTAATGTTGATCTAACATCAGAGTTTCTCATTTCCCCATAAAGAAATGGAAAAATGTGATCTGGGTTTTTCATAGAAAGGATTAGAACAATCGGAGATTTTTTCATTTGTTTGTGTGATGGGTCTGGTTGATTCTTTGTTTGGAAAAGATGCAAGGAAATTTCTCAAAAGGAAGGACAGTGATGCTGCAGAAGCAGGTGAATAACTCATCGTCTTCCTCGTTTTTTGATTTGTCTCCTGACATGGTCTGCGTTAACCAATTGCTGAGTTAAATGGTTTTGATTCGGATTGTTAACTAATGGATCGTTACAAGTTTGTTTCTTTTCTAAGAATTTAACGTTTATCACCTGTTTGATGAATTGCTTCTTAAGAAAAGGACTTGCCTTTTGGTTTATGTATTCGTTTTTTGTGTCTTTTAATGATTTGTAGGACGAGCTTTGGAAGAACTCAGAAGCTCTCTATACAATGAGCTCAAAACATCAGAAGGAGCTAAACGGCAACAACAGAGATTTTGTGGCCCTGTTGTTGCAATGTCATTCAATTTCATTGTTGCTGTTGGAATCATCCTCGCCAATAAATTAGTAAATTATGTTTCTTTGAAATCTTAAATTCTTCTCTCTCTCTTTTTTTTTTTTTTATAAATATTAAACGTCTCTTTGGTTGGGGTTTAATCCTGCAGGTGATGGGAAGAGTTGGATTCAATTTTCCAATCTTTCTAACGTTGATTCACTATACCGTTGCTTGGATTCTTCTGGCTTTCTTCAAATCTCTCTCATTACTTCCTATGTCTCCTCCATCAAAGACAACACCTTTCTCCTCTCTTTTCTCTCTTGGAGCTGTCATGGCCTTTGCTTCTGGTCTCGCCAATACCAGCCTCAAGCACAACAGGTTCATAGCTCACTTTGTAAAGATTGCATCAATATTCATAGCTCAAGCTGCAATTTCACCTTTTGACAGACTTTAAAGACAATTTGCTCTGTTTTGTCTTCTTATCTCATAAAGTTTTTGTTTTTGTCCAGTGTTGGATTCTACCAGATGGCTAAGATCGCGGTGACACCAACCATTGTCCTTGCAGAGTTTGTTCTCTTTAAGAAAACCGTTTCTTCCACAAAGGTTCTTGCTGGATTTTTATGATTTTTTCACCTGGGAATCTCTCATTACATAGTTTTTTTTTTTGGGGGTGCTTACTCTGTTTTACTGTTTGTTCTCTCACAGGTTGTGGCATTAGCCGTAGTATCTCTTGGCGTGGCCATCGCGACAGTAACTGATCTAGAATTCAATTTGTTCGGTGCATTGGTTTCTGTTGCTTGGATTATCCCAAGTGCCATCAATAAAATCCTATGGTCTAATCTTCAACAACAAGCTAATTGGACTGCCCTAGCGTAAGAATATCTCCCTTTAGCTTTACTTGAGACTTAAGCAATACAAGTCTATTAAAATAATACATTCTTTATTGAATGTAGGTTGATGTGGAAGACGACGCCGTTCACCGTCTTCTTCTTATTGGCTCTCATGCCATGGCTTGACCCACCTGGAGTTTTGCTGTTCAAGTGGGATTTAGGTAACTCTTCTGCAATCCTCGTCTCGGCTCTTCTTGGCTTTCTTCTCCAATGGTCTGGTGCACTCGCTCTCGGGTTAGTCTTTTGCTCGTTGCTTAGATTTGAAGATCAGTCTTGAGTTTAATAGATTGCTTCTGCCTTTTATTTTGCGGTCATCAAAATTTATGAACAGAACAGAGACCTAATGAACCTAAACCGTATCAGAATCATTACCTAAACCCGGATGGAATGAGCCTAAACACCAAATTATTTTCCGGTTTCTAAAATTTGGGTTTTGCATACCTCTAATGCTTCTATATCTAAAACAACGTTGTTTGTTACAGGGCAACCTCGGCAACATCCCATGTAGTATTAGGGCAATTCAAGACATGTGTAATCTTGCTTGGAGGTTACGTTATTTTTGGCTCTGACCCCGGTTTCATAAGCATTTGCGGCGCTGTGGCGGCTCTTGCCGGCATGTCTGTATACACGTGGCTCAATCTTCCGGGAAAATCCATCGATCACAGCTCGAGTAAACTGCTTCCGAAACAAAACGCTGCCGTTTCGAAACCAAAAGCCGGGAATGACGACGAGGGAGGAGAGACCGGAGTAGCCGTAGTTTCTGCTGAGTTAAATCTCCCGAAGACGACAACTGCAAATATAGTATAGCTTATATTCTTTTTTTATAAGTCAAGGATGTAGCTTGTAATATTGGCTTACGTTTCAACATATTTTGATATCTAATTGAATTAGTAAATAATGAAATACAAATCAAAATGATTTAAAGATCGTAAAAACGTTAAAGCTACAATAACCATAACCAATCAACCTTCAAATGTTACATGACGATTTCGTGGGTTCATTTTAAAAATAGAGGGTGTAATTTTAAAACATTGACAACTTTGTGGCATTTTTTTTGTTGTAAAAGGAGGTGTAAATAGTTAAATACTTAAAAGATTTCTGACCTTTTATATAGTTTTAGAAACTAACGTACCTTATTTCAAATTTAAAGGAAATAGGGTAATCCGGTATAAACTCGGGCCGACCCGAACTCGGTTTCGTGCGGACCCAGTGCCACTGTCGTTAACAAAATAAAGTTGATCTCAGAACGTCGTTTCTGATTGCTCTGCGACTTCGTAATTTTCCATTCGTAATCCCACCTTACGCCGGCGAGTGAGTCTCCGATCGAGTTAGATAGAGATGGGGATGGGGAACGGCGAATTGAAGTATGAGATCTCACAGAACGCGTACATAAAACTCGTTCTACACTCGCTGCGACACAAGACGGCGGCGGTCAACGGAGTCCTCGTCGGTCGAATCAGCCCTAAGGACGAAGTAGTCGTGGAGATTTCCGATTCTGTGCCGCTCTTTCACTCTAACCTCGCTCTCCTTCCTCCTCTCGAGATCTCGCTCATCATGGTCCGTCTCTCTCTTCTCTTTCGCTGATTTGAAATCGGTTTTGATACATATAGCTTTGAGATTGAACTTCTGAGGATCTGATTGCGTTGGTTTGGATAATGAATTACGAATTTTGGAATTTTAGTGCTTGTGTACGAAACGTAACTGTAGCTCCTTCTTGCTGTTCTATCTGTTGCTTGATTCTTAGTATATTCTTACTGTTGTTTCTATTTTAACATTAGAAAATTCAGATCTTGGATTTTTTGGGTTTAACTATCAGCACAACATTGTTCTGTAGCTTTGTTTGAGAGAGATTTAGTGTATGTATCCATATGTGCTCTCGATGCGAATTTGCAGATGGGAAAATTCTTGCTCTTTTGTTTTCCCTTGGTCTGAGATTCTGAACTTACGGTTTCAGAGATATATATATATATATATATATATTTTATTTTCTGTTTGGATGTGTTTAGATAGAGGAGCATTACGTGGCTCAAGGTTTGAGTATTGTTGGGTACTTTCACGCCAACGAGAGGTTCGATGATGTGGAGCTCTGTGGTGTGGCTAAGAACATTGGTGATCACATCTCTCGTTATTTCCCTCAGGCACCGATTCTCTTGGTGAGTGTCTTTATCCTTTACTTTCCAATCACAGCAGTTTATTGAAGAGCACTAGGTCTTAACCATCTTATGCTGCACATGTATGCTGTTCTGTAGTTGAATCACAAGAAGCTTGAAGCCTTAGCAAAGAGTAAAGATCGAAGCCCTGTGATGCAGGTTGGTATTTCTAATCAGTACAAGGTTTTGGAAAGCGTAGTATGGCTTGGATATGAGATTTAGAATCTTGTATATTAAGTAAAGAAAATATTTATATAGAGGCCACTCTGAACCAGTATAGCTTCGTGGCATTTGAAAGTAAGTTTTTTGTATATTGTTAATGCTATATAGAAAATTTACTGTTGATAATAGATACAGGCTTTTAATAAGCTCAAGAGAGAATATTAAAAGACTGAGAAGCTCGAATTTTGTAGTACATATTTGCTAATTTGTGGTTAGTCCCGGCTCTTATCTCATCGTTGCATTCATAATTTGTTTGATTGCATTTTAAAAAAACACTGTCAATGTTAAGATATAAAACAATGCAAGACTGTCTACTTGAATTGTGCTAGCAGCCTTCTTGACACCAAGCTCATATTGTCCTTTTTTGGTTCGTTTAGTAATACTTTTATGTGTGTTGTATATGCTAGCTTTGTGTGAAAGATGCTTCCAAGAACTGGAGAGTGGTTGGAGCAGATGGAGGAAGCAAGCTACTCTTGAAAGAGCCATCGGCCAATGTAGTTTTGTCAGATTACATTTCATCTGAGAAATGGAAGGACGTCACAGATGTTGATGATCATCTTGATGATATCACCAAGTAAGTTAGATACACACGATCCGAAAAAAGAAAAAGCTACAACCTTTTATATACACGATGGTAATATCTCACTTTTCACTGTAATTGCAGGGACTGGCTAAACCCTGGACTTTTCAACTGAAGACGGGCATGCAATATAGCTAATTAGGGTTTTGATTTGATCTTCATTAGTGGAAAAACAAAAATTTCTCAGAGACCCTTTTATTTACAATTTCCCTTGAATCTTGTTCAAGTATTATTCAGCACATAGTTCAATTTACTTTCGGTTGGTCATATCTGAAACCCTAGTTTTATCATTTGAATGATTTTGGGGCTTGTTTCTTGTGATCCAATTTTTTTGGTTGCTCTTTGATTATAATATAGCTGGAATGGCTGTTGTTCTTAAACTTGCGAAATACATAGTTAAATCCTAAAGAACATGAAACCAAATCTGGTGCTTTACATTGCATGAGTCGCTTAACCTCTTAGGGATGAGGTTTTATCACATATAACGATCAATAAAGCAGAGAGGATGTAGTTGTGACCCACCAACTTTTATACCTCCTGAAGATGTAGTAGTTGAACACAACCCCAACTAAGGTCCAGGACCAGTAATGCACAGCCTTAGCTTGTGGCATTGGGCTTACTGCAGAGAAGATCAAGGGAACATGGATATATTTGAGCCATTTCTTCTCTGGGAACTTCCTCGATAGGTACCAGAAAGGAACTGGAGCCAACATGCCGATGAGGAAGAACCAATTCATCCCGGGATAGATACCTTCTTTGGTAAACATTCTCTTAGGACCGATCACTCTCCATATGATCGATGCATTGTAAAATACTTCATCTCCAGGACAAGTCCATGGACTACCCACTGGGAGCAAATCCGTGTTACATATGTTCTCGATGGACGTAATGAGCCACCAGGTTGTTCAGAAGCAGACGGATCAACAGTTGCAACAAGCTGGACGATGAACATAGATCTTGGAGGAACCTTCATGTAGTGACCAAGCTTAAAGTCTCCCACAAAGTACAAGGCTTGAGACATACTGATGTATCCGTAGGTCTTGAAAACCACATTGGCTAGTGGCCTTCCCGGGTATAAGTACCCGATGATCAGTTCGGTTATAACATTAAGACTTATTTGCTGGTTCGTAGTTGCTTGGATAACTCCGATAGGCAAATGTGAAGAGCATGGCGATGGCGCATGCGAGTATAAGTCCCCACCATGGAAGTTGAAGCTTCTTGTCAAAGCCCTCACAAGCGTAGAGTGCAAAAGCAAAGGAAACAATGAGAACTGCGATGAACCACCATTGAGGTACTGCTTGATAGTTCTTCTTCATCAATCTTGAATGCACATCTCCGAACTTGTCCTTTGTTGCTGTCGTTGCCTTCTTCCACATTCCCCATATAAACCTTGAGATACAAGAAACACAAAAGAAGCTTAGAAAGAGAGAAAATCATCATCATCATCAAATCAGGTATTCAAAAGATGTTGAAAGATCCCTTACTTTCCGTCATAGAGTGCGACATGAGAGATGGTAGCGAAAAGAGAACTGAAGCTGAGTCCGTAGAGCAACGCGAACATTACACTCAAGTAGAGCTTGCTGTAATCGTTGTAAGCATCTAGATTGATATCGAAGTCCTTCTCGTTGAGGATACGAGTAATGTTATAGATATGTCCAGTCTGATCAAAGGTTTGCGAAGTGTAGAAGGGAAACTTCTGTGCATCATAAGCATTACTCCAGTAAAAGATTGGCAGAACAATGTATAAGAAGATGAAGAATCCGGCAAAGAAATTGGCTATGGCGAAAAACGGCACAGCCAATGGACTGCCTAAGAACCAGCAACCGTGGACCAGTCAAGACCAAACGAACCAACTCCTAAACCCTTGAGCCCCGAACCGACTATCTGAGCGGTTACGGAGCTTTTCCAAATCCAGCAGACGAATGAAATTGTGGAAATGGAAGGGAAAAGGTAACCAGAGACTATGTAGTAAGCAAAGCTTAAGCCGAAGACAATAAGGAAGAATCTTAGCCTTGTTTGTTGCCCCTTTTGTAGATCCTCCTTCTCATGTAAAGCTCTGTTACACAGTCAAAATGAAAAATCCGAATTGAGAGACTTAAGAGTTAGAAAATGTAACTGATGAAGAGTCATCATAAACCAGTCGATAGATTGGACTGAAACAAACCTATAGAGTGATACTTGAACCAGATTCGACGGCCACCACATATACGGCGATTCCACGAGGAACTTCCTGAAAATTCCAGCCCATCCATATCCCAACAACTGCAAGAAAATGATTGTCAAAGATTAAGAATCGTGAAAGAAAAAGACTTATAACTGCAAGAAAAATAATCAAGAAAGAAAGATTTGGTAATTTGATACCTGAGTGGTTTGTGTGAGCAACATGGCAGCGGCGACATTGAGTTGACGGTGGTAAAAAGCTTTAACAATGGTTATAATAATGGTGGCGTAAGCTCCTCCAGCTCCGGTGTTAGCAAATATTGAGATGAGAACATGTTCCTTAATACTGAAGGGACCAGGATTGAACGACCACGACCAGTTGGTCCCCGGAAAGCCAAATTTCTTTGTCGGAAGCGTCGCCTCCATGAATTTCCCGAGCGGAAGAGTCACTATCTGAGCCGCAACGGAAGACACCCAAAGTTGGTTCGACCGGAAACTAAAGGATTGGTTCACGAACGCAAGCAATATGCAAGAGAGAAGCCCAAGAAACCATGTTCGGAACGTTAGAACCGGTAGTGATGGATCGTCGGTTATCGGAACAGTTAACCGGACTTCTTCAATCGGGCTATCATTCTCCTCCTCCTCCTCCTCTTCTGCTTCTTCTCCTGCACGTCAAGTTCAATTCAAAATCTCTTAAAACCAAATCATAACGACTAGAAAATTAGTTATATACCAAGAATCAAAACTAAACCAGCATAAACCCTCATTTCATTACATGTGTTAGCCACTGGTAATGACAACGAGAATCGAAACAAAACCGGTATAAACTGAAATAAACCGAGAGATACATTACCGTGGATAACGATCTTGAGGATTGTCTTCAGAGTGTCTAGGTTTGTCGAAAACGCTCGTCATTGTTTAATATTCTTCAAGCTTCTTTTTCCCGTCCTTCGCGATGGTTTTTTTTCTCCGGCTACGGTGACCGGATTTTTAATTAACCGGTCGGAATTTTTAAAAAGAAGCCTGAAAACTAAAAACTACGATAACGCTTTTAGTCCTACTTCCATGTCCAGATGCATTTGTGACGTTCCTTTATATATTTAAACTTAAGACAACTTATTACACCACAAAGATGTTTTTTTTTTTTTTTTTTACTGTTTTACTGTGATTAAAATTGAGAATGCCGTAAATGAAATATCGGTTCTCTCTTGGTTTGAATATGTTTGACACGATTTTAAAACGCAAACCAATTCAGAAACTTTAACTGAATTTGGAATCTTCAAAATTGATCAACTTAAAATTCTGTATTTAAGTAGTATCTCAATAAAATCCTGTAGACTGGAATCTGAATCATACAGTGTATACCTAATGAGGAAGGTCGTCCTATTGGAAACCAAACATTCTTGGAAGACTAATGTCGTACTTATTCTAGTGGAATTGGATTCAAGTATATGTTCAACTATTTTTCAAGAATTCAGATTTTATGTTTCGAGTTTCCAATATTTTAAGTAAAATTCATATGTCAAATATAAATATATAGACATATATGTATCTTATTATATATTTACTCAACCCAGCATTTCTTTATAGTATTTTTCTTGTTCCATTATTTGACGTCCCATATTTATAGTCACCCAACTCATCACCAAATACAGTATTGGCATGTTATTAACCGTAAACATATGTGTGTATTTTACAACCCGATATGTAGAAATCAACAAAAAAACTGAACGAAAAATGGATTTAAACCCCTAACCAAACATGTCTACGAAAATTAGTTCAGATGGTAACAATAATCTAATTCTATTTTTGTAAAATTATATTCATGGTTAGTTCTCGCGCATTGTCTAAGTTCATTTCTAAGGTTCTATTGCCAGCTCTAATGCTTTTGGACTTTGCTTCATCTTTAGTTAGACATATTTGATTCGACCTGGCATATTTATTTGATCACAACTTGTCGAAGGTGACAAATCCTTTAACAGATTATTGGCAAGTTCTGAACATTTTAGTATTTCTCTTCTCACTCACAAAATGACAAATTTATAGCAACTTGTTAGAAGAAGACGATGGACAAATTTGGGAATTGGACCACGTGTGAAAATCCAATTTCTAAGCCAATCAATGGAAAGACTTTATGGAAAAAATGTGGTCAACCATTTTTTTTGTCTACTCTATCACCACTATGAATGATTTTCAACTTTTTTGATTCCACAAACCTTGGAACTGTTTTGTCACAATGCTAAAGATAAATCTACAAGGGACATGCAAAAGGAAAAACTGAACAGAAAACCTTGATTTTTTTTTTTTTTTTGGCCAAAAATTTTATATGGATGGAACTTTACATGTTCTGATGTTTTCTGTTTCACCAAAAAAGTTGGTACAAAACATATCCCATGATTGTTTTGTTTTCGTATTGCAAGTTCAAAAGCTCGCATGTATCAACAATGTACACATTACTCAAAATTAATAGTAACTTAACTGTCTATATCTCATTGTTGGAGAAGGAAAAACTAATGAGTGATGGGTTTCAACTTTCAAGTAATCAAGATTCTCTACGAAAATGTAGCAAGTAACCAAATAAATTTGAGAAACAATCTATAGAAAAACTTGGTAGATTAATTCATGATATAAAAATGAGCCCAAATTATTAAAAATGGGTCTATATTATCTGGCTGAAGGCCCATTAATATACACAAAACGCGATACCTCATATGTAGTTTTGCTAGTTAATACTTCAAAATCCCTCACCTTCTTCTTGTGTGTTAAACCCTCGCCGCGAGAAAAACCCTAATTGTAACCTTTTTTGCTAATGGTTCTCACTCGTAACAAGAAGAGGGGCGCGAAATCTCAAACCCCTCCGTCGAAGAAGGTTTCGAAAACTCATACGTCTCCTCCATCGAAGACTCTGGCGAAAGCGCAAAAGCCTCCGTTGAAGAAGGCGGAGAAACCCCAAACTCTGACGACATTGAATAAGGGAGCAAAGTCCCAGAAGAAACCTCCTCTGAAGAAGCAGAAGAAGGAAGTTGTGGAGGAAGAAGATCCTAGCGAAAATGATGATGAAGTCTCGGATGATGCCTCAACAGATGTAGAATCAGAAGAGCTTGATGAATCTGATGATGGAGAGGAAAAGTCTAATGGTTTAGGCTCTTCTGGGTTTTTCTCTGATGATGATGATGATGACGAGGATGGAGAAGAAAACGATGACGGTGAAGAGCTGTTGGGTGATGACTTCCTGGAAGGTAGCGGTGATAAAGAGGGAGATTTGGATTCGGATGCGGGTTCGGGTTCGGGTTCGGATTCTGACTCCGAAGAAGGCGATATTCTGAAGGAATCTGAAGCTATTGATAGAGCAAAAGCAAAGGAGGAGGCAGAAGCTGATGCTGAATTGCTTGATTTCAACAAGGAAGTTGGTCCTGATGAAGAACATGATGATGCGTTTCGGCTACCAACTGAAGAGGTAGAGAAACTTTTCACGTGCAATGCTCTGTTTGATTAGTTATACTTTCGCTTATGCTTTCCTGGGAATGAGAAAATATCTAACTGGTGTTTCTAACCTCCTTTTGACCAGGAACTTGAGGAAGAAGCACGTGGGCCACCAGATCTTCCTCTACTGCAGAGTAGAATAAAAGAGAGTCAGTAACATTCCAAATTTTGTTTCTTTATTGCTGTTGAATCTTGGTTTGATTGTTTTATAATCTCGATTATTTCGGAGTTCTTTACAGATATTGTTCCAAGTTTTGATTTTTAATGGTCATTTTCATATTTTTCAGTTGTTAGAGCTCTGTCAAATTTTAGCGTTTTGAGGCCCAAAGGAGCCAGCAGGAAAGATTGCGTTGAACAGCTCAAAGCTGATATTGCTTCTTATTATGGCTATAACAGTTTTCTTACTGGAGCTTTGTTTGAGGTTACTCTCGAGTCTCTTATCTTTTGGTTAAACTATGGGTTGGATGTGTACCAACACTCTTTACGTATGGATGTTGAATTGGGTTTTCTCTTGCAGCTGTTTCCTCCTGTTGAACTTATGGAACTCATTGAAGCCTTTGAAAAGCAAAGGCCTACATCTATCCGCACAAACACACTTAAGGTGAACTTGGTTGTGCTTCGCTGGGTTGTAGCTTATGACTTTTGAGCTGGATAATGTCATCGTGATTTGTTTTGTTTTAGACTCGAAGACGAGATCTTGCTGATGTGCTTTTGAACAGAGGAGTCAATCTAGACCCACTAAGCAAGTGGTCAAAAGTAATGATTTTGTTTTTGTAATTGTTTTCTTTTTTCATCAGTCCTATTACGATTGTTCCATAGTTAACATGCCATAAGTATTGTAGGTGGGACTTGTTGTTTATGATTCACAAGTGCCAATCGGTGCGACTCCGGAATACTTGGCTGGTTACTACATGGTTAGTGATCTTCTGATTTCTTCTGTTCACCATTAATGGTTAATGTATATTGTTTGCGTAATTCTGTACTTGGTGAATCTGCAGCTTCAAGGTGCTAGTTCGTTTTTGCCAGTGATGGCCCTTGCCCCTCGAGAGAATGAGCGGATTGTGGATGTAGCGTAAGTTATTATCATTTATTAAATTGTGGACGAAAAAGCTGAGCTTTATTCTCGCGTGTATTGTGTGAATGTATCATAAATTACGATGTAAATTGTTTGAGCTGGTTGCTAGTTAATGATTCTTTGTTGCTAACAAAGATTTTATACCTAATGCAGAGCTGCTCCTGGTGGTAAAACTACTTATGTTGCTGCTCTAATGAAGAATACCGGTATGTCTTCATTGATTTCTTTGTTTCTAATCCCCAGATTCAGGTTGATTATCTTGGTATTTATAATGACTATTTCGGTGTAAGTAAAGTTATAATGATGCTGTAACCAGGCTTAATATTTGCGAATGAGATGAAAGTACCTAGGCTCAAGTCGCTAACTGCCAATCTTCATCGCATGGGGGTCACAAATACCATAGTTTGTAACTATGATGGAAGAGAGGTTAGCATCTTGAAAGTTCGTTATTTTATTAACTTCATAGAAAGTCTTTGAATTTGTGATACCTCTTCATAAAGCCCATAACATCTACATTACTAGCATGACTGGAATTATAAAAGTTGATCTGCTTAATTTTGTTCAATATGCAGCACAGTTGTCTTATTACGTGCACTTGTTTATTATTTTCCTCTGCTTTCAGCTACCCAAGGTGTTAGGTCAGAACTCGGTCGATAGAGTATTGTTGGATGCACCTTGCAGTGGGACTGGGGTTAGATACTTCGAGCTTAGTCCCTGTTAAGCCATTGATAAGCTCTAAATCTTTCATAACTAAATGTTATCTGCTATCCATACAGGTCATCTCGAAAGATGAATCAGTTAAAGTTTCAAAATCTCTGGAGGAGATAAAGAAATTTGCTCACTTGCAAAAGGTATGACAGTATCTTCTTAGAAAATGTTCAGTATATCTGAACAAATAAATTTTACATTCTCAATGAAGTGCGAATATAACCCCTTTTTTAACATGTAGCAACTATTACTCGCTGCTATTGATATGGTGGATGCCAATTCCGAAACCGGTGGATATATTGTTTACTCAACATGTTCACTTATGGTTGCTGAGGTTAGTTAACTGATATGTTCCCCCCACCCATATTTCTCTTCCTTGTTTCTTTATGTATGAAAAAAATTGCGCAGAACGAAGCTGTCATTAACTATGCTCTCAAAAGGAGGAGTGTTCAACTCGTTAAAACTGGTCTCGACTTTGGCCAAGACGGGTAATGTACAAAATTATATCTGTTGAAATATGTAAAAGAACATTGCAATACTGTCTTAATGTCTCAAAATCTTTGTCCTTGTCTTCATCAGATTTGTAAGATTTAGAGAACACCGATTTCATCCAACTTTAAAGAAGACCAAACGTTTTTATCCTCATGTACACAACATGGACGGTTTCTTTGTGGCAAAGGTACACACTTCTAAACCTAGAAACGATCTCAACCAAGTCCTTGTCATTACGCTAAATCTAATAGTTGATAAATCTAAAGAGGTAAAACTACATGTTTTGATGTTAAGCGCTTGTTTTTTCCTTTATACAGCTAAAGAAAATGAGCAACATGAAACAAGCTTCAGAAGATGATGACGAGGAGATAGGAAGTGTAGAACAAGCTGATATGTCTAGTGATGATGATGAAGCTGAGGCCATTGAAGAGATGGAGAAACCTTCGGTTCCCAAGAAGAAACCCAAAGAAACTAAAGAAAGCAAAGAGGGACTTGCCAAATCAAAGGAAGACAAAATAGGCAAGAAAAGTAAGAAATCTAAATCTAAAAATGGTGAGGATCCATCTAAAAGAAAGAAGCAAAAGAAGAAGAGATCTGAGTGGAAGATGGAAATTGCTCAAGCTAGGTAAGAAAGTTTTCTGACCTCCCATCAAAAACCATGAAAGAAGAGAACGGTTTCGGCTGTCTTATATTTCTTGCTTGACAATGTCTGAGTGAACACATTTGCAGGGAGGAGAAAAGAAGAGCCATGAGAGAGAAGTCGAAGGAGAAGCAATGATTCAGTGATTTGCATCAAACACTGTCATCGATGTTCATGGGGAAGTTTAAGGTGCCATATATTGGCTTGTTGTTTCTATTTATTAATTTACGAATTATTTCTGTAACATTAAAAGCTAAAAAACCAGAGTGTGACACCCTCTTGGACTCCATGGACAGTATCTTATATATCAAAAAAGTTTTGTTTCAGAAACCTCTTTTAATAGTGAAGTTGCGTTGGAGTCTTGAGCCGGTCACTTTTAGTTCCTCATGAGAAATTTAAATTGTATCAAGCCGAACCAATTTTAAATCCAAATACAACTGTATTATTTGATTTTGTTTATGTAAGACCAAACTGAAATCAAATTGTATAATCGTAGACAACAATATATAGAAAGTTGAAAGGCTCTCGACTTTTTTTCAGTTTTTACCGTTTTGATTTTGGTTTTCCATAAAGATGATTAAAATTAGGGATTTGTCAGTGGAGCTGTTGATTGGTTGTAAGTAGTTAGAGACTAGAGAGCGATGTCCGAAGTGGGACTTGTGTTGGAGAACATGACAACCCATTCTTCATCTATCTATGTCAGATCTTGTTTGGGGACCTCTCAGTCTTAATATTTGATTATTTATCCTCAACTCTTCTTCTTTTTTTTTTGTGTTTCTTTTTGAAAAAATTGCTTTACTCGGATTTTATTTTCTTATTCTAAAATCATTAAAGATATCTAACCTGTGGATTATATGATTCAATCAATCAATTTTTTTTTGTATTATGATGGTATGAAAAATTCAATACTATTTGTTTACTTTCTTCATGATTTTATTATATTCAAAGACCATTTATATTTGTCTGCTGTTCAAACGAACTTCTTTTTTTTTTTAAGCGAAAAAGATGGGTTATGTTATAGGTTATGTTATAACAAAAGAAGAGATAATTATTATTTTTTATTTTTATTTTCGTTACGTCAAACAAAATCATGTGGTCTATGTTCTGACATTTGAGTTGGTACTAAAGTATAAAGCAGAAGTGGATATAAACTATAATTAAACAGTGATTAACTTGATACAAGTTTACAGTATCGGAAAGTAAATAAAAAATACATGTAACTTTATAAAAGCACGCCCATCATAGAGAATTATTTTGGTTGAATTTAGTGAAACACAAATTTTACTTAAATTACAGAGTTCGCAGCTATTAGGTAAGGGAATTTACGTGAAGTTATATGGTTTGGATATGGAGATAAAATAGCATTTGGTATCATTTGAAAGTTTTACAATATATATATATATATATATATTTGTAATATTGAAAAGATGTTAAACGCAACTCAAATTAAATTTCAAAATGTATGAAAGTTATGAATTTATCTTTCAAAATATTATAAGTTATTGTCAGAATCATGTAGTACAATAATGATTATCTCTGAAATTCATGATATATGTGTAGGGTTCAAATCCAACACCCCGCATAATTAAAGGATATTAAAAGCTATTAAATTATGTTGAAAAACAAAAAAAACATCATAAATTATTAATTACGATTACATCAAAACTGTACCTTAAATTTTGGGATAAATCACTCAACAACAAATCATTATGAATTAGCTAACTTCTTTTTATAACCGATAATTTCATACTAATAATATATATAATATGTGGAAAAGGGGTAAATTATTTAAAAATTTCTATAATGCCTAGTTATGATTGAAATTGCATTGAAAAATCTTAAAATCTAATATCTTAATTTTATATGATAAAACTTTTAGCCATGATATCAATAATTAGTAAATAACTATTGGAATATTTATTTATCTTAATATTCAAAATTACGTTAGGTGCGTAACGCATGCCGGTTAGATAAGAATTAATCCCAAATTAATAACTCATAAATTAAAGGAAGATTGATGAGAGATTTGTTTTGAGATTTTTTGTTATTATGTTTATTTAATATTAAAATTTTCAGTTTTTATAGTTATATATTTGTATTTACAAGATTATCCAAGATCTTCAGTAGCACAAGTGATTAATCCCACATTTATAAAAAAAGCAAATGATGGTTCGAGTGTCTTTATTTTACTTTTTTGTAATTTTATCATTATATTAATAATAGTAAAAAGATAATTTTACTATTATTTTCTTTATTTGACATAGTTTTGCGAGGTCGCTGCTATTTTTTTATTTTTGTTTTACGATTTCATCACGAAATTAGTTGAATTTAACGTTAAAACAATAAAATATAAATCTAACACTTTTTTTTCAAATAAAAATCGACAAAATCTGATTTTTTCTTATTTTTCCAAATTTTTCTTCGATTAAAGCAAGTCGCAGCGGATCTCCGTCATCGAATGCATAATCGATGAGTAAACAGGTTTGTTGTGAAGAAAGATTCCCCACGCGCATTTAACATCCCAAGCCGATCGTGTGACAATTGTCTTTAATGGATCTGAGCTTTACAAATAAAAATACAAAATTGATGCAGTTATTAGATTTAAGAGCATGAGATTAATAAAATAATTTAAAGAAAATGAACAAATTTGACCTACTTATGTTTTTTTATGCTGAACAATCTTCTGTTTTGTCAACTTCCTGTTGAACCAATTCTAAAAGCAAAACAACATTGTTTCCGCTAGATTCAATGGGAAAATAATTCAACAAACAATGAGATATATATAATCTTAGGATAGTAAGCGAACTTTTTAATTTCCAAACAAATCATAAATTACTGAAAATTTAAGGCATTCATATTAAATGGCTTTAGAAATACGATGATGAAATTTAATTATATATAGATATCTGGTCTACATATTTTTACACAGTAAAATGATTTAGGTATGTATTAGTATTAGTGAAAATTCTATAGCCATTTAATTCGAATGTTTAACTAATTGTGGAAACTATAATAAATACAAGATTTATAATATCTGTTTGTAAATTAATTGGAAGCATAAACGACAATTTTTTTGCCAACGTATGAAAATAGAATGTATGCAAACTCAAGATGATATAATACAATTTTATTAAAAAACAATAATAAAGTCATAGAAAATTTCTACATATCCCAAACATGTAGGCGATCTTTTATCCTTCTCAGACAGTAACATAGAACTATAGAAGATGTGGTAAGAGGCCCGATCAGTTATATAATTACAAAATAACATGCCAATTAATTTACATTACGTTAATAACTATCCACATCTATGTCCTATTCTGTTAACATATTGGAAAATAGATAATATAATCTTTATCAAAATTTTAAAAATTTGTCCCAAAAAAGCCTCAACTATTACAGCTCACGAGGGCATCCTTGATGTAAACATTTTTCTTCCATTTTGGAGAAAACAAAAATACATTGAAATAATTGAATCCTCAAAAAATTAAAAAAAAAAAAGTAATTAACTTTTTCTTTGACCCAACTCTCTCTCTTCCCTCTTTTCATGGTGTAGACCCATCTCTCTCTCTCTGAACTCTCTCTCTATCTATCCCCATTTCTATGGAAGCAAGGAGATGTGTTCATTTTTCTCTCTCTCTCTCTACAGCGTTACATGAATAGTGACAGTTCTCTCTCTCTCCTTCCTTTTTCTGCTTCCCTTGCTTAATTCTTCTGGGGAAAAGGGTTTCTCGTGATCTTTATCGCTCAAAAATCTTAACTTTCCGGTAACAATTAATGGGTTTTTTCCCCTTTCACTCTCTTTCTCTATCTAAAGCTCTGTTCGTTTTTTCTTTTCATATATTTTCTGGGGTTTATTTTCTGATTCTTGCTAGATCCAAAAGGCCTTTAATTGGCTGTTCTTACTTTAACGAGATCTGTGTAACCCTAGAGAGAAAGAAAAACTCCACCTTTTTGCATTGAAAAAGTTTCGATTAGGTTTATACTGATTTTGGTTAGTTAAACTTGAGTCAAGAGAGCTTAAATAGGTTCATCCTAATTTTGATCTCGAATTGTCGTCAGTTTAGATTTGAATTCAAGATCAATTACAGCTCAAATTCCTTCTCTTTACGTTTTTGAGACTCTGCTTATCCAATCTGTGGGAAAAAAACGATTTATAGAGCTTATTGGTGCATATTTAGTAAGATCCGTGATTATTTGATCATTTGATTTTTTTTTTCTCATGATTTTTGAGTAACAAGCTTGCTATGACTGATACTATTGTTTTGTTTGATGACTAGATCAGGTCACTCTTTGATGGAATCTGTCGCAATATTGATTACTAGAGTCAAGGAAGGTTACTTAAATCTCAGGGAAGAAAGAACTGGTTTCTAAGTATCACAAATCAAGCTTGCTTTGATTAATTTTATTTCTTCCATCCATGGCCTCCAAAACTCCAGAAGGATCACTTACCAAATCCAGTCAAAATATGTCAATCAACACTTTAGCAGATCAAGTATCTTCGAGTTTGTCTTTCGCCGATCCAAGTAGTGACAGCAAAACCTGTAATAATAAGACCAGCGAGCAAGGTGAGAGCGGGAAGAGTAGCACTTGTAGACCGAGCACAAGCAGTGATATAAGCGATGAGAGCACTTGTAGCAGCTTTAGTAGCAGTATCAACAAACCTCACAAGGCGAATGATGTGAGATGGGAAGCTATTCAAGCTGTTAGAACGAAACATGGCGGTTTGGGTTTGAACCATTTTAGGCTCTTGAAGAGGTTAGGGTGTGGGGATATCGGAACTGTTCATCTCGCTGAGTTGAACGGAACAAGGTGTTATTTTGCGATGAAGGTAATGGACAAAACCGCTTTGGCTAGCCGGAAAAAGCTTCTTAGAGCTCAGACCGAAAGAGAGATATTGCAGTGTCTTGATCATCCGTTTCTCCCGACATTGTATAGTCATTTTGAAACCGAGAAGTTCTCTTGTTTGGTTATGGAGTTTTGCCCTGGTGGTGACTTGCATACACTGAGACAGAGACAACCGGGGAAACGCTTCACCGAGCAAGCTGCAAAGTAAGAGAAACTTCAAACATTTTAACCAAGAAACCCCTCTTGTGTATTGACTTCTTTTTACTGTTGTCAGGTTTTATGTAGCAGAAGTACTTCTTGCTATGGAATATCTACACATGCTGGGGATCATTTACCGTGATCTGAAACCTGAGAATGTTCTTGTGAGAGATGATGGACACGTAATGCTTTCGGATTTTGATCTCTCCCTGAGATGTACCGTTAGCCTCTCGATAGTCAGATCAACCAATCTTGGATCCGAAGGCTTGTCAAAGAATTCAGTTTCTTGCTCACAACAACCCGCCTGCATCCAGCAACCATCTTGCATCTCAATGGCTCCAACATCTTGCTTTGGTCCTCGGTTTTTCTCATCTAAGTCTAAGAAAGAGAAGAAAACGAAAACAGATAACGGAAACCACCAAGTAACTCCGTTACCAGAGCTTGTTGCAGAGCCAACAAGCGCCCGTTCCATGTCATTTGTTGGCACACACGAGTACTTAGCTCCAGAGATCATCAAAGGTGAAGGACATGGAAGCGCGGTTGATTGGTGGACCTTTGGTATATTTCTTTATGAGTTACTGTTCGGTAAAACCCCGTTTAAAGGCTCGGGGAATCGTGCAACGCTCTTCAACGTCGTTGGTCAGCCTTTGAGATTCCCTGAATCTCCGGTTGTTAGCTTTGCAGCTAGAGATTTGATAAGGAGTTTGCTTGAGAAGGAGCCACAACATAGATTAGCTTACAAGCGTGGAGCAACAGAGATAAAGCAACATCCTTTCTTTGAAGGAGTGAATTGGGCTTTGGTTCGCTGTGCCAGCCCACCCGAGATTCCTAAACCGGTTGATCTTGAACCGGTGAATTATACTCCTGCTGTACCGGCTGCTGCATCTACAAGCGTGAGATCTGACCAGAGCAATTATCTTGAGTTTGATTTCTTCTGAAGGTTTTTTGCAACAAACGGTGTCCCCGATTTGATGATGCTCTTATTGTTTCTTTGCAAATTCTGCAGAATTTGTTCAGTATTTTCGGAAAATGTGTTCTTTCTCTTTGTCTTTTTTTTCTTTTCTTTTCACGTCTTGAACAAGTTCTGTGATTTGTGTCATTCTTAAAAAATCTGAGACTTATTAAGTTAAAAATGTTATTAGACACGAACCATTTGAGAATCCATAAACCACAAGTTCTTTGTTTTTCATGACCTTAGCTCAAAAATGTCTAATCTGGTTTAACTGAAATGAACCGAAACTGTCTTGATAAACCAACTGAAGCCGTTATTTAATACGAAACAGGATATGATATATAGTATCAACATATAGTTCTTACATAAAACCCTCCTCTTCCAACTCTATACAGACGAAGATGAAAAATCTTAAGGGTTGAGATAATAATCACCATTCCAAAGAAAGAAGATATACAAAAAATTGTTTCATTTCATTTGTTTATAGCAGTTATACGCAATAGCCACAGATGCAGCAGCACAAGCAACAGATAAAGCAGCATATGTATCTTCTTTCTCCCAATTCTCCAACCACATTGACATCACAGCACAAACCTGGAATCCACAAGAAGATCTGTTCTCGCTGCGACTTACCCGGAAAGATGCATTTTTTATAGAGATTTCTTTATCCGAGGTAATATTCTTTGTATGATTCTCCTCCAAACACCAAGAGGAATTCCCATTTAGTTGGACAACTCGGGACTGGCTACAGAAACCCTTATTATCTGATACTTGAGCCACCTCCCCGTTGTTGATCTTTTTGCCATTTAGTTCTTGGAACCTTTGTTCTTGAATTCTCTTCTGATCTTCTTCTAACAGACCCATTTCACCCCTGTAAAACAATAGCTCAAGTGTTCAAATACTGAAAAAATATAGACTAGTCAATTAAGAACCTGTGATATTATGTACCTCCAAAGGCGGTCTACGATTTCGCCTCTGTTAATATGTTGCTCCAACAGTTGAGGTACATCTTCTAGAGTCACAAACGCATACCTAAAAGATAAGAGTCACTTAAAACTAGCATAATACAGATGGAATTTATTCTCTTTTTTACTTCCAAGATACCAATTCATTTTAAAACAACAATCCATCCATCGTAAAATCAACTCTTAACGGTTACACAACTCGATCTTCTTTATCCAAATATGGGATTGTTTACTTACCAGTGTCCTGTGACTCTCTGGTTGATGTTTGATCCATAGATGATAACATCTCCAGTGTATCTGTGATCACCTATGTGAGAACAAGGGCTGACCGAAACTTCACCTCGAAGACCACATAATTCAGTTTCTTCTCTGAATCTACTAACCAGAGACGGTCCACAAACCCCACAACGCCTGTCTCGGGACCCATGACAACATACAAAGACGTATGAGCCAGATAGAGATTCGGGATTTCCAGGCAGCCACTCAACATCCTTCACAAGCACCTCTTCCACAAATGTGTCGACATCAAAATGAGTCAACCTTCTGCATTTTTTTGTTTTTGAAACTGTCAGAACGAGTTTCCATTTGTTAAGAATCATCAAACACAAAAATTCTACTAGTTACCTGTATCTGATCATATCGGGAAATATAAGAACATCCCCATTCGATGTCTCAGTTCCATCATGGCCCTCACATATTGTGAGTAGAGTCTGCAACTCAATGGAAGAAAAAACAAAAGAGATTTCATAACTGATGCACGATCATAAGAAGTCACATTGTAAAGTTAGCATCGTGTGACATAAGAACTATGTATAATGGAATCCATCAAAACAAAAAAAACGACTTCACAACTCATTGAGATCTCTAAAACTCTCAGCTAGAAAGGAAACAAATAGAAATATCAATACCTTTTGTTGAGGATTTTACTTTAGTATCCAAAACTTAGAGTCACACAGCCAATGGATCAAGTTACAGAAATGATCAAACCTAAGTCCACTTGAAATTACTGTAATTCTGGGATTAGCATCAAAAAGAGACCTAAATCCACTTAAATCACAGAAACTCTACGGATTAGCATCAAAAGGACTAAAAACAAATCACCTCTTTCTTCATATCACTCTTCCTCGCAGATACGACGGAAGAGAGAAGCCTCGGTAACCGATCGAACTCCGACGCCTCGATCCTCGCTGGCCAAAAGGAGGGTTTTTTGTAGCACAAAAAGACATGTCGCTCGTAGAACTGTACGGTCCCGGCGAGTTTCTCAGGTCCGAAATCGGCGTCGCTAATGCTCTCACTTTCGAAGCTTCCAGAGCGAGAGGTCGATTCGCCGAGAAAGCTATCGAGATGGTTGGATACGGTGATGGGAGACGAGGAGGATGGTGGGTTTCTACTGAAGGTTAAAGGGTCGTCTATGTATCTTCTGCTTCCCATTGAATTCGACGGCAAGTTCGAATTTTTTTGGAGATCGAAACTGAACTGAAAGTTTGGTTTGGAGAAGAAAAAGAGAGTGAACAAACAAAAAAATAGTCAATTTAATTAGAGCAAATGTATTACAACTAATAAGTTTTTTTTTGACAACCAACTAATAAGTTTAAAAACTGTATACTACATTTTTAAAAAAATTTATAGAAGTGTCAAAGAAAAAAATATTATTCAAATAATTACATATAAATATGTTCAGAATAAAAATGATACACTGTAAACATCCAAAAACTCTACTATAACTTTAATGTAGTTAACTTTTACGAAATAAATATTATAACACTTAACGAATAATAAAAAAATATTATTAAAATTGATAAGGAAAAATTATTAACAGCATTTAATTGTTGCTGTCATAAATTAATTTAACTAAACTATGAAATAATTTAGAAATAAGTAGAATGAAATTGTTTTTATAATTTGAGAGCATTCTAAAACGAATATTTGTAAATTAAAAAGATGTTTGAAATATATTTATACTGTTATTTGGCAAGTGATTTTGAGGGAATCGAAGTCTGTTATTCATTTTCGAATTATTATTCTCTTATTCATTTCAAATTGAAAACAATAGTTATCTTTAACGAAATAATTTATTGTAACATTAATACTATTAAATAAAATATCATAAAATTACAGTCATCAATAATCAACTCCGATTCCAAACCCCTAATATTAGGTTATCGTATTTTGAGTCGTGGCTTCTCACTTCTCAGCCCATTAACTACCCAAGATTCTATAATAAGTAAAAACCCTAATCCCTTCGCTTTATATGTTGTTTGTTACCTCTTGATTACATAATAACCTCACGTAATCGTATATATTGCCTTTTTCCCTGAATTTTTTTTATATATATTAAAAAGTGGTTGCAGTGGTCGTTGCTCCGACAACGACATGTAAGGAGAATGATCGGAGACAGTAAATATATAATAGAAAGGATGCATGTGGAAACAGTCTTGAGATAAGTAAGCAGATGTCTGAAGTTTTTGGAGATCGTTGCACTCAGATCACTAATTTTTTTTAATCTAATATTATAATTTATTTCTTATTTAATAATTTGATAATATTATTTTAATATTACCTAGTAATAATATAAAAGATAAGATATCAATGTTAAAATGTGAGTTTTCATGTAATTAGTAATTATAAACATAAATATTCCTAACTATTATTTTTTTTAAAAAAAAAACATAAAATATAACACTGATGAAATTATATGACAAAATATTTGTTCAGTTTTCTATTATTTAACTATATTATAAAATAAATGAATCTAAACGAACGCATTTAAAATGGATGATTAGAAAAAAAAAATTGATGAATCAGCGAAGCTATTCAAAGACTTGCTCAACAAAAAAATGAACCAAATTTGTAGAATCCCACTTTCGGCTACAGGATTCGAAAATCAAAAACTTAAATCTTTTATTTTTATTTTTTTTACAGTTTTCTTGATTTTAATAAGTAGCGGATTTGGTGATATCTTAATTTTTCGACGAAGACAATCGTTTTTCTGTTGCCATCGTAGATCAAAACTTGCCACACAACAACTTTGTCTAAGTAAATCCCATTGATCAATTGTCACAGTCGATAACAAAGTTAGACAATAACAAAGTTAAACAAACAATACATTTGTTTATGTTTGATATGTTTACAAAAACCTATGAATCAATTTTCGTAGTTCAATTTTAATCAACCAATCAAGCAGTGTTAAAGAAAAGGTAGCCGACAATCAGTTACTAAATGACCAAGGAAGTAATATGCTTTAACGAGCAAAATTAAATGAATGATTATTTCAGTTTATCAAATGCGCCATTGTATTCATACAAAGATATCTATAAACCATAAATTATTCACTATTAAAAATCTCTAGTCCCAATAATGGATATACTCATACTTGATAAGAAAAATTAAACCGACAGCAGAAAAATATATTTTATTCATAAATGAAATAGAAAATTGAAAGATCTTGATTTAGCATTTTATTTGGAGATGGTTGATGAACTACAATTATTTGTTGAATATTAAAAGTTTTAAAAGCAATTTTTTTTAAGGTAAATGAGTTTGTGTTAAGAATTTAAACCTTATTATATAATTATATTTTTCATATATTAAAATAATTATTATTTTAAATTTGGATATCCTTCCAAAAAAAAAAAAATTATTACCTGTAATCCAAATTTGTTAGATCCGTAATTTAAATATACAACTATATATATATATATATATAAAATCCGGATATTAAAAATTTTCAGAGTTCATAAATTGATCAGATTGGATAAGGGATCTAATCTTATATATCAGATAAAGTTATTTTTGATATCGGCGGAAGAGGAGCGATACATCAGAACACTTTGATTTTCAACTTCTTACAATCCGGGCCGGGTCAGGCTCCAAATGCTGACCCCTCTCTTCCAGGAAACTCTTGGTTAAATCGATCATCCTCATAGTGTTTTTAAACTTGTTTCTTTCTTCATCTTGTCTCAAAGTTGAAGCTTATGTCAAACAAAAAACCCATTCACAAATCACTACAAGGAGACAAAATAAAAACAACCTAAAATAGTTTCACAAATCACTACAAGCACACCACTTTCTCATTGCTCACAACAACAAAAGTACTCGAATCCTGACAAAAAAAAAACAGACATCAAAAGGGTTTCTCTCCAGGGAGATAAGAAGGAGAACCCCACTCCACTTGGTTCTTCTTTCTATTAAATATTCCACTTAGATTCGGCAAAAGCACTTTCTTTGATACCACAGAAGTTTTCATCTTCTCCAGTTTGTTGTGGATAGGTTTTTGTTTCGTGGCTTTGTAGTGATGTTGCGGTGATGATTCTGTGGATATCTTCGCCTCAGCTTCTGCAAGAATCCTCGCCGCCGCTTCCTCTGCTTTCTTTTGATCTCTTTCCCGCCACCTCCTGAGTTCTCCTTCAACCGCTTTCTTAGCAGCATCAGCCATAGCTGCCTTCTTCAGTGCTTCTTGTGTTGCAGTCTTTAGCTTCTCAATCTCCTCTTGTGTCGTCTCTAACTTCTTCAGTGTCTCGCTTTCGCTAGCTCTCACTGCTTCCACCTGAGCCAGCGCAGCCGCCACTTTCATATCCGCTAACTTATCGAATACCTCAGCTCTTTTGCTCAGCGACTTAAACTCCTCCTGAGACAGTGTGATGCTCCGAGCTCCAGGCTCAGATGACGTCGAATTACGTGCAGCGTTGGTTTTTTCAGACAATGACTTTATCTGTTCAAGCGCCTTTGTCTCGGCAGCTTTTGCTTCTTCGACTTCATCTAGAGCAACCCTCAAATTTAGCTGTGTGTCTTCAAGCGCGAGATTCGTGGTTTCCGCTTCCTTCCTTAGCTCCTCGGCTTTGTTTCTCATTTCATCAGCTTCTCTTCGGGCAGCTTCTGTCTCAGAAGATATCTGATTTAAGGTTGACATCATATCTTCCAGAGCAGACTTTGCTTTAGATTCCTCTGCAACACATTCTTCTAGCTCACTCTTACTTTTGCTAAGCTTCAGATGAAGATCTCCAGCCACAGATTCGATTTCAGCCTCCTTCGCTTTAACTTCACTGTGCTCCGTCTTCACATTCTTCAGTTCTGCTTTAAGAGATTCCACTGACTCTTGCAAAGACTTTTCTTCCTCCACGAACTTCTCGAGTAAACCCTTTGCTTCGTTCAACTCCAAACTTACGCCATTAACGGAATCCATATCCGATGCTTTCGAAGTCTCCATTTGTTTCTGCAATTCATCGATCTCGTTATACGTCTCAGTCAACTGCGCTTCAAGCTTTTTCGCAAATTCAGGGTCAAACTCGTTCTTTAAAGCAAGCAGTTTCTTTGCAGATTCTTCCATGCCAGCTTTATACGATTGCTGCAGAATCTCCTTCTCTGCAAATATCTCAGATTGTTCTTTACGAGCTTGAGAGCACGCAAGCTTGGTCTGTTGAACAGATTCATTAACAGCTGCAATTTCCTTTATAAGCAACTCAACCTTCTCAGAATAAAATTTAGTCACTTCTTTAGCTTCCTCTTCTTTGGTTAAAGCAACAGTCTTTGTATCCGAAATCTCATTCGAAACCTGACGGATTTTTCTCAGCTCTTGCTTCGCTGTATCAAGCTCCTTGCATACCATCCCATACTGTTCCATATTCTGAGTGTGCGCATCACTACTAGACACAGAAACAGTCCCTGGTTTGGCTTCTTTGATCTGACTTTGAGCAGCTTCAGTCATTTTATTTGCAGAATCTCTAGATTCATTAACCACTTCAAGCTTACGAGTAAGCTCATCAACAGTTCTTCTAGCCCACTCGAGCTCGCTCAACGCTTGCTCTCTGATTGTTTCAGCATTCTTAAGCTGTTCCTTTAACTTGTTCAACTCTTTCTGCGCCAAGTGAAGCTCTGTTTGCTTCACCAAAACTTTCTGAAAACCACAGCACAATTCAGAACCTCTTAACTTCACTCAAATAGTATCAAAATTGAAGAAAGTTTTACCTCAGCAGATTGAGGACTGGCTTTTCGAATGAGTGGCTTTTCAGCTGAAAAGGCAGCTTCACCGAAAAGATTAACTGCATCTTTAACAGATTGAAAAGGAGAACTTGTGTCTATCTCTCCAACCTCCACAATAGGAGAAGACTCTGAAGAATCTCTACGTCTATTCTTAGCAACCATTTTGCATTTTCTTTCTTTATAAAGCCACAAAGACTAAAAAAAACAAGACTCACCACCTATAATCACACAGACAAGAGAGAGAGACACACACAGTTCTCTTTTGATTCAGTAACGATTCCATTACTGGGGGTAAGCAATATCAAAAGTACGCATACGGAATAAACCAAAACCCTCACAACAGGTTATTAAGGGAAAGGTTAATAAACGATTAAAGGTTTTCTCTTTTTAATTGATCTGCTCGTATCCAATCACAAAAACTCGGCACAGATCCTATTAATCAATAATCAAAGAGGCTAATCTAAATAAAATATGAAGCTTCTCTCTTCAATCTCCCAAAAACAAGCGATGGCCAAATTATCGAATTCGTACCTGATCTGTAGGGACTAAAATTTTATTCTGAGTCGAGAAGATGAAAACCCAGAAAAGCTAAACCGAAGCCGCGCCAAGAAAATCAAGGAAAGAATGTAAAGGAGTGATTTTTTTTATTATTTCTCTGGGAGAAGAAAGACGATCGAGACCAAAAATAAGACACGTTGATCAGAAAAAAAGATATCTCCAGTCTCGACGTCTATGAAAAGGAATGGAAATGAAAAAAAGGTTTGAGCTTTGGAAGAGATGAAGTTTAAAATTCTTCTGTAATCAGAGAGCAAAGTCAGTGGCGAGGAGAGAGAGAGAAGGAGAGAGACAGAGAGAGAGGACAGAGGGACACGAAGAGGAAGTGTATTTGGTTGACAAATGGCAGCTTTTGATTGATCAGTGGTGAACTGTTTATTTGGACGGCAAGTAAATCTCTAATTTACTTTATTTAACTCTTTTTTTTGTGTTACCATAATCCCTCTTAAGATTCCATAAAACTTTATAAATGTTGCCTAATATGTGCTTAATCGAGCATACGACATTTGTTATGAAATTAATGAATTTGTCACATACAAAAAGTTGCTATTTGGTAACTCCAGAAAAAATATATATCGTTCAAAATAATTGAGTATTTAAAATTTAAAATGATCTTCCATTATTCATATGCTATGGTCCAACCCATATAATTAAGAGAAAAATCGTAATAATAATAAAAAAAAAAAGTAAAAATTGCGTGGAGTTTGATGGGCAAATAAAAAGTATTTCGCACGTGAACTAGACGACATGTAAGGCTAAAAAATAGATCTAGTTATATACATTTTTGTTATATATTGACTAGTCAGAAACGGGGCCAAAGTCTCCAAGGATGATCATATTGACAATGATTTGTTCTTGTACTTTTGGTATAATATGATATATCACAGAAACAAAATAAAAATATCTATCCTCTCTCCTTTCTTGCAATTTTCCTTCGAGAACGGACATTTACCTCTTCTATCTTTATTATATTTGTGACTTTATATGCTATGGATTAGTAATGCCCATCTCTATCGATTTATTACATTTTATATAACACAATTTCCTATAACTCGGAAGAGTTAATGGAGTTGAAAGTATATTCTTGACGTTGGTAAACTCAGATTTTTATTAAATAATAACTTTCCAATCGAAGAACTAAGATATTTAGTTTATATAAAATTCTGTATCTCAATAACCATCTTTGGTATTGGAAAATAGGTGAAAAATAATAAAAGAAAGATTAAATATAAATATTTTTTGAACCTATTAAATAATTACTTGCTACTATATAATAACTAAGATAGTGCTGATGGCGATAACAGAAGCTGATGAGCCCTCCTATTTGGTGGACAAGTGCGTCAATTTCATCTCCGTCTTCAAGCTCAAGCTGCTAACTTTGTTATTTTCTCAATATATATGGAGTAATAATTCGTAAAAAAAAAAAAAAAAAAACAAAACGTATGTCAATAATAAGTACCTCATTGGGAGTTTGATTGGGTTTGATCTGAAAGTAGACATTGGTTCTCCAACTTTGTCGGAAAATGCTTCCATCATCTTACGGAGCTCAACGTCCCTCTTAATCCGGAAGATCACACATATATCATCCTGTTATATTTTATTTGCTAATCATTTTAAATAGGCTGGCTTATGACTCTGGGAGTTTGTTTAAACTTGCCGGATTTTGTGTTCCAAATAGGTTTATGATCATTATAATCTTTAGACGGAACAATCTTCTTTTTGGACAAGTAGTGGGAATGATATGTTACGGAAATGACAAGTTATGTAGTGTTAAAAAAAAGAACCCTAATATTAACGTATAATAGACTCGGTGATTGTTAATCTATGTATATAGCGATGTTACATCTACCATGTACTAATTATTTATTCAAGTACATACCTGACTTTTGACTTTGACGCTAATATGGGACGACAAAACCGACGATTTGTTCTTGTCAGAGGCCGACATATCTTCACTTTCTTTCTTTCTTTCTTCAATGGCTGGATTGCTGCTCTCAAGTCTTAAACTGATTACATGCATTATGTGTCTTGCATATATACACACACGGATCACATTGAATAAGTGAGGATAAAGATACAGATGAATCACATACTATATCATTAAATTGCTTTATACTTAAAAATTTCCATCCTTTTTAGTTTGATTTTTTTCTTCTTCTTGGTAATTGAGTACCACCCTTGATAGTCTAGATCATCACAAAAATTAATGCACACCTTTTTCTGTTTTGATATGTTTCTCTCACTTTGACCGAAAGAAGCAAAACTCTAATTATTGCAACTTTGATCGACTGGAAACGAGATGAAAATTTATAGAAAACGTTTCACATTTTTGTTTTTAAGTTTCAGAGGATCACATAAAGGTCTCCAGTGAAGGCCTCAGCTTAGTAAAAAGCATGAGCCCAGTAAAAGCCCATCCATGTACCCAACTTCCTCCATGTGTTTGGAGTTATGTTTGTGTTTTCTCTTCAGTGTGCAATTAAGAGTAACTTGAACTTAGAGTTTGCAGATTTTTTCATTCAAGGGATATATTATCGTGGCAATGAAGAGGAAAAACATATAATAATATGTTTAATGCAACAAAGGGCAAAACAAAAAGGGTCGACATCCTAAACATAATACTGTATATAATATAATTCTTTTGGCCGAACAACATAAAATATTTCAAAATAAAGAAAAAAGACACCATAAATATTAAACCCAAAAACGACCCATGAGAATCATTACATATAGACACAGTAACTGTGTTTTTTTTTTTTTTTTCTTTTTTCTTTCTGGTTTTCCAATAAAAGTGGCAACACGATTTTACAGCATTTTTAGAAGAACAAACAACTTCAAAGAAAGAGGAATCATAATCGTGATACTAAAGGGGGGCTCCAAATCATCTTAGGAACTTTTTTTTTTTGTGGGTACTTTCAAAAAGACAATAAAACATAAAAGAACATTGCTTTAGATGTCTAAGCAATGTGACTTTTTTTTTGCGCAGCAAGCAAATCCATCTTTGTGTCAGTCAAGAGTCCACAGCCGGAGATTGCATGCAGCAGAGCCATTTTTTCTGAAACCAAAGAGACTTTATTGTGTGACGATGGATCCAAAGATAGAAGATAGAGAAGACGAAGAAGAAGCAGATAAAGAAACTTACAGGCTGAGCTTTACTAGGATCTCCTCCTCCGGACTTAACATGACCCTCAGTGGATTTACCGGGTGATCCCGGTTTGCCACCGGTCTTTTTCTCATCCCTAGCTTTGTTGAATATCACTGTGAAACCTTCTGCTGATGCTGGGTCATTCACATCCCATTCACCAAACTTCGGCAAGGGACGACCTTTGTCCTGTTCATGTAAATACCAAATGGTGAAACCAACACATAAAGAAACAAGTTAGAATCTCAAAACTCAATGTCTAACCCTTCTGTGCCAATTAGATGAATTTGATTGTCTGTTTGTTAAGTGGACTATATTTCTAAAATGAGTCTGAATTCCAAACTCTTGAAAAAGGACAACATGGATAATAGAATGGATAAAGGCTTACTGATTAGCCTTCCCCCATTGTAAGCAAGTCTCAGGTAGGAGCAAACACAAAAGAGAAGAGACAAAGATAAACCGAAAAAAGCGTCACGAAGCACATACAAAATCTGGACTTAATTAATGAAACCATTTATACCATCAGGTAGAAGGAAATAGGTTTATACACTTTATATCCTTTTGATTTGGTGAGAAGAAAACGAAGTTTGAAACTAGTGAAATCAAATTGTTGTCTCTAAATAAGCAAACAAATTCACAAGGCATAAAAAGATCTTTTGCCTGCTTAATGCCACACAATCTACGTATGACCCTTCACTATCAAAGAATCAAGAACAATCTGGGAAAATGATAAAAACTAACAAACGAGACAGCTTCTCCCTATCAATACTAATTGATCTCACATCCAAAATCAGAACCCTTCCTTGATCAAAATCTGAGCTAAAAGAGAATCAATCCTTAAAAAGATTATAAATCTAAGCTTATCAATCATATTCAGATTGAATAAAAGCCGAAGATCGAAACTTTTAAAAGTAAAAACCGAGATCCAGGAAAAGGATTATCAGCAACCAGACAACAGCTCATCAAATCACAGCAGCATATCTATTTCGTATTGAATATCGAAGATTGAGACAAAATTGTACAGCGGAAGGAAAAGAGAAAAAAAAAAGAGACAAAAACCCTCCGATCAAAATGAAACATAGCATCTAACTTACCAAATGAAACTAAATTCTCGTCAAATCGTAATCGAAGGTATATTCTCAAGCACATATCGCCGAACAAAACAAAGTCTTAAAAAGATGAGATTTTTAACGTACCGACATGGCGTCTGCAGAAAGGTGAAAGATTTATCCCAAGAAAAATGGAAAAAACGATTCGGAGAAAAGGAGATGAAGCCGCCGAGAAAACCAAGGAAAGTGAGAGAAAAAAAATGATCGCGGGAGAGAGAATCTGGGAGAGAAAAAAGAGAGAGAGACTTTTTTTTGTTTTTTTTTTGCTTTTTTTTTTTTGCTTTTTTTTTTCTTTCTATAAATTCTTTCTTGCTTCTTCTCTCTTTCTCTTTTATCTGCCTTCTCGGTGCGGTGTCTGTAACGGTTTATATAAACGGAGTTAATCCCAGTTACGTGACGTCTTTAGGTTTATAAACGGAAAGATGAGCTGGCTAACGGCTGTTAATTAAGAGCATATATGTGATTCAGACCGATGCAAAGCAAGCGACTTGCTGGCACTGTTTTGTTTTGTATCCTTAATTATTCATATTTTTTATTTATAATAGTTCTCATTCTATATGTTTCAGATATTTTATATTAAATAGTATTTTCAAAATCATATGAATTGTAATCATAAGCATTTTGCCAATGACCAAAACCAATTGGCTAACCCTTTTTCTGCTTTTTTTTTTTTTTATAAACATCAGCTTTAAAGGATGTCTGAAATGATTTTGTCAACATAATAACACAAGTTGTTCATTGTAATAAAATTTATCAAGTGGCCTATTTGTGTTAATAAAATATGATTACTTTATGCTAATTTTAATCGGCATGAGTACATAATATTTTTTCTAAGAACGATTGTTATTTGACAAAATTATAATCTAAATGTCATCCGCCATCAATCATCTACCAAAAAACTATATCTCAACTCACTAGCTGTTTTAGTTTTCTTGCACATCTGTAACATAAGCTATAACAATAAACTATACAGATTTGGTAAATTTTATAATTATTTGTTTAAGTAATAGTTGTGACATGCATACATATATATTTTTATTTGTTCCTGTAGGTTGGTGCAACCAATTTTTGTGCAATATTGATATGAGCGTAATAAAATTTGTTAGAAGACTAACGGACAATCTACACATTGATAAGCATATGATATAATAATAATAGTATTATAATTTGTGTTACAGGCTCACGAGTGGTACTGCAAAATGGAACAAATGCAGTGATGCAATCTGACGAACTGTTAGATTCTGTCTGCATCAAGATCCATCTGACACCATCCCAACACAACAAACCAGTTTCTCTGTGTCTCCATTCCGACAATATTTTCATCAAAAGATTCCTCATAAACACACATACGAAGAACACTTCTTTGGTTCTGCATTTCATTACCCATTTTCCCTGAATCATTTTCTCAATGAATCCAGACTAATTTACAGATGAAGTTAGCACATGAATTGCCAACACAGCTCCAGCTATTACCCAGAGTTTGTTCCTCTTCTGCTCTGTCTCTGTAAAGAGAAAAAACAAAAGAAGTCTAAGAAATAACAAACAAATAAAGATCTTTAACACAAGTGGAGTAAAGACAACAGTTATAAACACACCTGGGAGTTTAAAGAAACTCAATTAAGACTTTTGATCTATTTTGGTTATGGTTTTTGAGTTGTATTTGTCAGGGAAAAAAGACAGTGAAGACGACGCTTCACTGTCTTGCTTGTCTTGTTCTGCGTAACAGCACAAGTTCAAGTGCTTGAGCTTCTGGAACTGGTTGGCATTCACATCAAGACTGTCAATGAAACAAGAGAAAACAAAAGTATGACTATGATTGCATACTTGATTGCTAATCAGAGAAGCGAAGAATGACGTCAGATGCATACTGTGAATCAGACAAAGCTCACGGAGCTTTTTTAGCTGGTTCCTCTAGAGATCATTGACCCTGCACATCCAACTGTTCACGATAATAAGCTGCAATTTCACCAACTGGTAAGCAGAAATCACAATACATGAGAACCGTAAATAAGCAACGAAAGAGTAACAAACATAAGGATTTTGAACGAACCGTGTTACAGAAAAGAAAAGGCCTTCGAGATATGCACTAACGCTCATTTGCTTAGGGAAAGGGATCATCCGATTTACTTTTAAAGCTTGTTCTGATGTTATTCCTTCTTGTGGCTATGTAAGGCCTTCAGCTTCTCCATGACCATTGTCAAGGTTTTGTGTGAATCTTGAGACGAGGTCAACGATGTTATGAATCCTCTTGCAAGTAAATCTTCCATGATGATATCAGTCTCTGAGAATGCGGTTCCTAGGGAAAGAATCCCACTGATGAGAGCTTTGTAAGTAGTCACATTAGCTAAGAATCCATCTCGCTTCATCTCTTCATAGAGTTCAAAAGCAAATACCATATCACCTTTAGCACAAAGTCCAGTAATCAATACATTGTACGACACCAGATCAAGCTTCAGGCCACAGTTTCTGACGACGACTCTCATTTCCAGGGCCTCTGTAACGTCACCATTCTTGCAAAACATGTGCATTAGAGTAGTGAAACTAGCAATAGTCGGAACCAACTTCTTTTTCAACATGGAACGAAGAAGCAGGGTAGCTTCTTCAGCCTTACCGCATTTTGCAAGAGCCCTTACCATTGCACTCTCAGCTACATTAGGCGGACATATCTTATGTGCGATCATCTCATCCTTCAGCAGAAACGCAGTCTTTGTATCTTCCACTCTACAAAGGCCGTTAAGCAGACCAATGTATTTGGTACAATCCGGAGATAAACCTTGCATCGACATTGCGTGCAAAAGCATGCAAGATTCCTGGAACCTGTGGTTTCTGTTGAGGACGCTTACAATGGCGTCATAAGTATTTTTGTCAAGGGAGATTCCCAGTAAGGTCATTACATTAATTAGATCAACTGCCTTCCTGATCCTTCCATTTGTACAACACTTGGAGATTAGCATGTTGAATGTACTCCTATCAACTTCAATACCTCGGCATATAAATGCTTTCAAGATTTTAAGACCAATCTCCAACATGTTTGATTCACACATCCCGAGAATAAGAGAATGACATGTGAGCTTGTCAGGTAAAATGCCGTTCAGTATCATGGATCTATACAGCTTAAAGGTCGCTGGTATGTCTTTCCTCTTTGAATATCCATGCAAGAGGATATTGTAGGAAGTCAGATTAGGACCCCACTTCTGGTTCCTCATTTCAGAAAGAAGGTCATTTGCCTTCTCTATTTTTCCCATCCTTGAGTTACCGTCAATCATTGCGTTTGTTGTGACAGCATCAGGGTTAAGGCCAAGTTTCTCCATTTGCTCCCGAAAATTAAAAGCTGCTTTCCACTGGCCAGCCTTGAACATACCATCCACAAAACAAGTATACATCACCTCGTTGGGAAGTAAATTACCTCGAGCCTCAGCTTCCTTAGCAAAAAGTATGGCAATAACAGTCTTGCCCTTCCTACACAACCCAGAGATAAGACTGGTATATGTATAACTGTCAGGCAGAATGTTTCGCTGCACCATCTCACCGAAAAGAGACACAGCCTTGTCCAAGTTCCCTGATTTACACATCGCAGTAAGTAGTGTGTTGTACATTACAGTATCAACAGCTGAAGGAACATCATGGAGGCTTTTCAGAAACTTCTCTGCCTCTTTCAAATGCCCACCTTTGCACATTCCCTTGAGCAGACTACCATATGTGAAGAACGTTGGGTGATGACCTACTTGCGTCATCTCATCAAATATAGAGAATGCTTTTAGCCCTTCACCCGAGCTTCCATACCCGTTGATAAGACAATCAAAGCTAACTGCATTAGGAACAATACCATCACTTGTCATGCAACGCATAAATTCTTCTGCCTCTCCCACTTTACCAGCTTTACATAATGAAGCGACAAGTACATTAAACGTGAAATGGTCTGGAGTATGCCCCTCGAGGATCATAGCTTCATAGATTCGTAAAGCTTCCCTTAAGCACCCTATCCGGCAATAATTGTATATCAGCGTTGAGTATATGATGCCATTTGGACTAAGACCAGATCGGTAGATTCTACACACTATCTCCTTAGCAGCTTTAAACCTCGCCGCCTTGCAATATCCATTTATAAGTGCTGAGTATGTGACAATATCGGGATCAATACCATCTTTGCTCATTTCATTAAGCATCTCAACTGCTTCATCTAATAACCCATTTTTTCCTAACCCATCAATCATTCCAGTGTATGTTATTCGCCCAACAGCGATCCCATTTCTCTTCATTCTAATGTAAAAGCCTCTCGCAAGATCAAACTCTGCATGCTTGCACAAACCATCTAAAAGTACCCCATAGCTCACTTCCGTAGGCATAAGGCCTTGCTCTTCCATCATATAAAACATCTTCAAAGCCTCTTTAAAGTTTCCCTCACTAATATATCCATCAATCAAAGCATTGAAAGTAACATGATTCGGGGAAAGTGCAAAGGTTAACATCTCATCCAAAAGTTGACGAGCAATGAGAACCTTTCCTTCATAAGAGAAACCGTTAATCAGCGTATTGTACGTGACTTCGTTGGGGTAAACCATACTCTTCCTCATTTTCCTCAGTAACAAATAACCTTTTGCACTTCTACTGTTTCTGCACAAATCATGGATAATCATATTATAAGTACAGACATCTGCGTCAACCCCTTTCAACTTCATGTGATCTATAAGCTCCACAGCAGCTTTAAATCTTCCCTTTTTACAAAACCAGTGGAGCACAGTGTTGTATGTAACTATAGTTGGGGAATAACCATTCTTCTCCATCTTTTCCATGAGATAATGCGACTTTTTAAAGTTCCCTTCAGCACAGAGCACATTAATTAGTATATTGAAGGTAGCCACGTCGGGACAAATCTTCCTCTTGAGCATTTCCTTCAAGAACGACCAGACTGACACATCCCCATCACTCTTTACAATGGAACCTAGCATTGCGTTACAAGTGTAAACAGAAGGCTTGAACCCGTAAAGACCCATCAAGCGAAATATCTCCAGAGAATCTTGAATCATGCCTTCTCTCATATATACTCGAATCAAGATGTCGAAAACAGCAGGGTTTGAATTGCAGAGCCGGTACGTGGTCATCAAAGCACTAAAAACAAAGCTTGGTTTACCACTCATCCACAACAACTCCTTCAAGATATGCCTTGCAGGGTCATACATTCTAGCTCTAACAAGTATATGCGTAGTAATACAAAACAACTGAAGAAGATGGTCAGGCTCCAAACCTGGCTGCTTGACTACCCATTTAAGAAACTTCAAAGCCAGCTTCCCATGAACTGGTCTAAGACGAGCCTGTCTATAATCCATATGATTTAGAGATCCCCAACGGTCAATAGTAAGAATGTTATATATGCTCTTCTCCATATCAAATCCTGTTTCATAGACCCCAAAAAGGTCAAAGCTTAAGCAAAACCCATCCAACAGATTCAGGAAAAACAGTTTTAAGATTGAGAATTCAGCAAAAACCCACCAAGTAGAACAATTAGAATCCTGACACATTCTTAAGACTGTATAGTTCATCATGAAAAAAGTAAAAAACATCTTGGAATCGTTTAATTTACACGAACATTCCTTTAATTAGTTTAATTTCATATAGAAAGAATCTCATTAAAAGAAAAAACTCACCAGTGACACCAAATGCTTCGTGAGAAGCATAATCATCTCGTTTCGATTGTTTTACAACGCCGGAAGAAAACCATACTCGAGAGAAACATCCGAGCTTCGAAGAATAGAGACGTAATAAGGAGATTGCTCCATTTCTGTGATAAAATAAGCTCGAGAACCCGGACATGGCTGCGAGTTTCGTACCGGTCAGTTCAATTCAAAATGTTTCCCCTCGTTCGCCTGTGTGTTCTCTCACCCTCGCCACCGGTGGAATAAGCTGGAAACGTCGTTGGGCCAAAAGTTATAAAGGCCTGTTTTGTATCAAATGGGCCCATTGGTATAAGCTCATACTGAACGTGTAAATTCAACACGTGGGTAATTTGACGTGATAATGGCGGGGCCACAAATTGAAGGAAGAGGGTCTCGTGTTAACGGACGGCTGAGATTAAACGGCAGGAGCGTAGGGTAGGTGAAATGTTGATGACGACTTAAAGTTTTGGCTTGTTCAATTAGATGAAAGCAACTTTCGACTCTCACGCGGCTGATTTACTCCATTTTCTCGTAAGGTGAATATTTGTATCAATTTATTTATTTTATTTTATTTACCAATATGCATTTCTTTATCATAATCACCTATGGCTATGGAAGCTTTTTTTTAGAGCAACCGTAGCAATAAAATTTAAATTAATTTGCATATATTATATCATGTAAAGCTTTAAAACAAATGACATCGGATTGAAAAAAAAATAACTTTTGTTTTTTTTTTCTTCAAGTGAAATGTCATGTCTAGTCTCTTATGATTAGAAATAGGAAATTGGAGAAATATGTTACCTTATGGTGTCCTAATAAAACTTTAATAAATGAAAACTGTAAAAAAAAAAAAAAAAATCTATATGATCAGAAAAGAAAAATAAATAATTAATGTGAAAGCGAAAAGGTAAGGGAGAATCTCTAATTTTGTAGAAACTTCCAGTTTCATGACTGTAAGTAATCTCAGGACCATTTTCAGCTTCCTTTTCTCTTTCACCCACTATAGCCAGTCTCCACCTTCTGTCACAGGTTGTAACCAGTAATCTCATTCCCCCCCCCCCCACTATAAATAAGAGTCATAGACCCACCGTCACTGCTTACTTACGCCGCACGTCACACTTTCTTTCTTCTTCTTCCTCCCAAAGAAGATGATGAGAAAATGTTGACAGAAGAAAGAGAGCACAACCCGGGATTAGCAAAAAGAAAGTTTTGCCCTTGTCGGGGGTGTGCTCTCTTTACTTCTGCCACCATCATCGCACACATTATTGTGATGTATGTGATCGTGGGAGTGTAAGTTGTGTATACACACACTATATAGATACTCTGATTGCTTTAACAAGGTTTCTTCAGTATCAAACAAGGTAAGTAACTTGGTGATTTCTTCTTCACAGCTTCTCTTTTCGTCAAAGAATATATGTATGTAAACCAGACCAGTTTAATTTTCATTCATCCGGCCGCAGACATGAGAACACCAAGACCTATATCTGTCTATATTTACTTCACATTCTTCATCAACTTGAAACTACGGTTTGTATGAATTCTGAGATGGCTTTATGAAATGAGAAACCTTCAATGATCTTGAAGCTGTGTCTTGCTTTGTATACTCTGTAAAATTAGATGAGCTTTTTGATATGGATTCTAAGATGAGGTTTATATCAAAAACCTAATCGTTCAATAGAAACTCATTGAACCAAAGGCCATCCAATGTTACACAAATCAAATGAAATTTCAAACGAAAGAGTTTAAAGAAACTCTAAGATATAACGTACACGATGCTTTCTCCTTCTTCATCTTCCGAGACAATATCATCGAGACTTAATCCACAAGAGAAAGACAGTGTAGGTTTCATCTTAGGAACCGGAGTAGGCTCAACCTCATTATTTAGTATCTGAAGAACACGTCTCATAGATGGTCTCTCATTACTATCTGGATGAGCACACTTAAGCCCAACGAGCAACAGCTTCTTCATCATTTCCTCATCAAACTCGCCTTTCAATCTCACATCCACAGCTTCGATAACTCTTCCTTCACTGTGCAATCTCCAAACCCAATCCACTAGATTCACAGTCTTTTGACTCTCTGGTTCTTTATCTATTGGCCTTCTCCCACAAGCGACCTCTAGAATCACCACTCCGTAGCTAAAAGCATCCGTCTTCTCAGTCGCAGTCCCATACTGGAGATACTCTGGTGCGAGATACCCCATCGTACCAGCGGTCAAAGTCGAGACAGGGCTTTTATCGTGCTCAGTGAGCCTAGCGAGACCGAAATCGCCGAGCCTTGCGTTGAAGTTTATGTCAAGCATTATGTTGCTCGTCTTTATGTCTCTGTGAACCACTTGCTGCTCACATTCATGGTGAAGATAAGATAACGCTGAAGCCAAACCAATTGCTATGTTCAGCCTGTGTGACCAGTCAAGAAACACAGCTCCTGTTTCTGACTCTTGATACAGAATCTTATCAAGACTTCCATTAGGCATAAACTCATAGACGAGAAGCAATTCTCCCTTCTCGTTACACCAACCCTGCAGCTGAACAAGATTCTTGTGCCGCAAGCAAGCAATGATGGATAGCTCAGCTAGAAACTCGGTTTTGCCTTCCGCCGAGTTATGCCTCGATCTTTTCACAGCAGAGATCGTTCCAGATGAGACAAATATGGCTCTGTAAACATTCCCAAACGCTCCTCTTCCAATGACTCTACTTGAGTGAAACCCTTTTGTAGCTGCATAAAGCTCTCTGTAGCTGAACTGTCTTAGACCTGTGATTAGCTCCGTCTTAAGCTCTTTCTCTGCTTTAACGCCTTTCAACTTCTTCAAAGTCACGTATCCAAACACCAAGAGAGCTAAACAGAAGAAGATTGGACAAGAAATACCAAAGCCAAGAGCGAGATTGTGCCTATGGCGCTTCTTCTTGCTCGATGAACGAGGTATAGCCACAGGAACCACAGAACTATCCGAAACGTTGTGAGGATGGTTAGACTTTGATCGCACCGGAAGAAACCCGGACGTCTTGAAGCTCCAATTCTCGATCAGATGAATCTCTGTGCTTCCTTCTGTTGAACCAGAGAATCCTACATACATCTCACCGTTTAAAAAGGGAGAAAGATCGATGTTTACAGATAAAAGAGGCTTCTCTGGCTTCTTCGTCGTAGCTATTGCATCTGTGTAACTCAAGAAAACGTTCAGTAAACGCAAATCGTTCTTGTAATCGATCCAAGCAGTGATCGATTTTCCAGATTTAAGATCGATTTCGGTTGGATCTGAAGTCGCGATTGAGTTCAAACTATCGACGTCTACGCCGACGTGATTACCGCTAGGATCGTTGAAATGAGGATCCAACTTGGTGTCGAATTCGATTGCGACGAAACGATTCTTCATCGGCTGAGAGGAATTTACGAGACCCAAGAATCCTCCGGGACTTCCTAAGGTATCGTTGTCGTGAGAGAGGAAGAAAGAGAGTCCGTCGCCGGAGGAATCTGGGTTCACGTTTTGGACGGAGAAGGAGAAGTGAGTTGAGAAAGACGCCGTGGTGTTCGAGTCTGGGTCGTAGAAACGGATCGGTGTGTTGTAGATGACGGTTCCGGAGCTCGTATCGGGAACGCCGAGCTCTCTCGTGAGTCCGACAACGCCGTTTCGGAGGTGGGAGTCGCCGAGGAACGTGAGGTTTCGAATCGTGAAGGATTTGAAGGTGAAGTTGACGTTATTGGCGGATACAAAGATTGGTTTCTCCATGGAAATAGCTATCCATGCGAAGAAAAGAACAAGAAATTTTCTTGAAGGAGCCATGAGAGAGAGATTGTTGGTACTGTGGTGGGAAAATGGGTTCGAATTATTATGAAGAAGATAAGGGTATGTATGTAATTTGATGTGATAACGGTTATTAGGATGGAACCCACAATACGACGTCGTATTGAGGATCGTTAAGAGTCGGAGGAGCGGGTCGGGTGGGGCCTTGTAAATGGACGCAAAAATCAAAACTAACCGTTTTAATGGCATATGTCTATGGCGCCACCACGTGCATTGGATATGATGGAATGTTATCTTTTACTTCATTTAAATCCATTATTTATTCATCGGTCCATTAATAACAACAAGTCAAATTTGACTCACCGACTATGGTTGACTGTTACTGTGTTACCAGCATTTTGTTTACTCATCTTGGATCACAAATGTATCTCAATATACACATATTTTACTTAATTAATCAGCATTTTTTTTTGTGTTGTGCAATAGTGAGTGCAAAGACCTTAAGACCATTTAAGTTCCGAATTCGACAGTATAATTAATAAGCGATCGTGTTCCATAAAGTTATTCTAACGAAATCGACATTAAACAAATAGTGAGAATTTGGTTGTATTGAAAATTTACAAATCTCTTGCTTTCAGCACCTGGCTCATTCCACTAGCCGTTGTGTATGAATGTGAACGTCAGTGGGGTGACTAATTGATTATTACATTACCCTTTCAGTAATCCTTACAAAAGCAAAAAGGAATCTTGTCAGATTCGATTTTGATAATACCATGATTTCATACAATAGGTTAAGCACAAAGAGAGTGTATTCACAAACTACTCTATGAATTTAAGCTGGAGCTATTAAGGTTTTTGTTCCTCATTTCCTGCAAAAAGAAAAGGAACTTGTAACACAAAGTTTTACTCTCTCTGAGAATCTGAATTCGGCTCCTCGTGGTTTATGCTATTGCGATCGGAACTTTCGCGGCAAAAGAACTGCAAATATCGAAAAGAAATTACGGCGAAAACTAGGAAACTTTTTTTTTATATGTTGAAGTGTTAACCGAGAGATGTTACCTTGGGTTAGATTGAGGAAGCTTTTGGCAGGGAAAGTAACATAGGGATCACGGTTTTGTTGGGAAATGACAGTGAGACGAATATTGCTCTTGCTGCGTAAACAAGAAGCTTTGGGGTAAGCAAATGGTAATGACTAATGAGAATTGAAACATTAAAGAATGAGAGTAGCAATTTAGAAACAAAACCTGGCCCAAGAAGGAACAAATTTTTGGTTCGACATGTTGTCTTCCTCATCATCTTCGTCGTCAGAGCATTTGTATGGAGAGATGTCGTAAGACTCTTCAGACATTTTCCATTGATTGCTTATTACCTATAAGCACAAGTATTGTTTATGTATTGAGATTGGTCTCATCTGTAAATAACTCCAAGTCTCTGAAAGATGAGAAACTTGTACCTTGAAATTTTCGTCATCTCTAGAGGTTCTTGAAGCATTGGTATCGTCGCTGGAATTACTCTTTGATCTCACTTCAGGGATCCTAGTATTCGCCTGTCCTCGAGTTTTCTCAGCATTAGTTTGCTCTTCTTTAAGTTCCCTCAGTGCTTTTATCTTCGCATCCTAAAATGTCAATTTTTTTATATTTTATTTAGCAACAATCCTACATCACATTAGTCAAATAAAGTTTCTAAGAACAAAACAAGAAAAGGGGTCTTACCATAGCTTGTCTTTTCAGTTCTTTTTCAGCTTGTAGTTTCTCATCAGCATCTTTTTGCTGTCTCTGCTTTTCTGCAACTCGTTGTCTTTTAGCTTCCTTCAATTTTTTGTCTTCCTCCCTCTGCCTCTTCCTATCCGCCATTTCAAACTCCTTCCTTTTCCTCTCTTCTTCTTTCTTTTTCTTTTCCATCTCCTGCTTCCAAGCCATTTCCGCTTCCTTTTTCTTTCGCTCTTCTTCTTTCTTTTTCTTCTCCATCTCCTGCTTTCTCAGATTTTCTTGTTCCAGCCTTGCCCGCTCAAGCTTCATAGCTTCTTTCTTCATCTTGCGGTCATTTTCTTTCTGTTCAGCAATCCGTTTTGAAGCCTCAGCAGCTTCTAGGGCCTTTACTTTGACATCCCTCTTGCCTAGGGAAACATAGACAGGGTTAATTCAGACAAATAAGTAAATGTAGACGGTAAAGTGATACATCCGATTAATTCGAACTATTAAATGCTTTCTACTGGACGAAGAAAACAATTACCTGTAATTAGTGCAGCTGCTGGTTTTTGCTGCTGCACAAGTGGAACGAACGAAGTGATATTGGAAACAATGTTGTTGTGCCTAGGCTCTTTTTCTGGTAATCGCGGCCCTACAGTTGTCAAACTCGAGTTACAAGACAACTTAGCCTTACTGAACCTAGTACTAGGCGGTTTAACATTTCTTCCAGCGCCTGCTCCACCTTGATTCTCTTTACCTTTACCCGTGAATCTTCGGCTACCACCTTTCTGCCTTCCCGCTTTACTTTTGACACCGTTGTTGTGCGTAGCGGAAAAGCTGAATGCGGTATTGACAGAATCTAGACTCTGTCTATCAACAGGAATCTTAGCTTTAGAGACAGATGAAAGAAATTTCATAGGGTCAGCAAGAGGTCTCCTCTCAGCAGAGACATTCTCCCTTCCGGAATCAGATACTTCATTGACAGCTTCGGGTATCTCATCTTTGTTTTCATTCTCTTCAGTTATGCAAGGAAGGTCCGGGATTGAACTTCCTCGCTTCTCTGAGCTCATAGACTTTGGAGTGTTGGCACATAAGTTTTTAGGCTCCTCATCCACGTTCTCATTCTCTTCGCTAATGCAAGGTAGGTCTGGTGTCTGACTTCCCCGCTTCTCTGAACTGGAAGACTTTAGCAAACTTCTATACCACAACTTCCCAGTTGGAGACGTACGCAGATTCCTAGCATCAGCAGATGTGCCAGCACCAGAAAAAGGCAGAGAGTCAGTGTACACATTTCCCGTATAATCATCATGGTTAATCCCCAAGTTATCAAAGACAGAGCTATACTCAAGATTCTGACTGAAAAACATGCCATCAAGCAGCTCAGTTGAAACTGACCGATCCAAGTCCAATTTTCCATTGATTTTAAATGTTTTAGCCAGATGTAATGACGGAGTGGTCCTGCAAGCAGACTTGCGAATCTGCTCTATCATGGTTGCACTTTCTGCTGTAGTTCTTGGAAGTTGGAAGCTGTCATGTTTTATCTGGCTTTTGGAACCGCTTTGACTTTCATCATCGGTTTGGATTATAAAGCCCTCCAAAACAGGGGGACTTCCATCGTCTGCGCGTGTCAAACCCAAGGGTGATAAACAAGGAGAACAATCTGAACCGCGGACAACGCAACTAGAAAATGGATGAGAGGTTTCTCCAACACATGGCAAAAAGTCCATATTTTCTGTTTGAAATCCCTGATTTAGAGCACTATGACTACTGTGTACCCTTTGCTGTTCTGGTCTGAAGGAAAGCGAGGCAGGACTCATCAATCCAGCTTCCTTGAATAGGTCACCCTGTAAATATCCGTTTTCGGTTAATAACACATAATACAGAACACGAGAAAATTTTTGCAAACTAACAGCTTGAATGTACTGTAGATTAATCTCTTGGCAGAAAATTTATAGTGCTACCAACAAAGACATATAAAGACGAGCACGGATAAGCTGAGACATTGATTTTTTGACCGACAATTTTATGGTTAATAGCTTTATATACACATGTGTAACTTGAGAGGTGCTTGCTACCACGGCACTTAAGTCTAGAATGAGATTTTCAGGAGAGAAATATTTCTATATTGTCTATTTCCCTTTAGAGCAAGGAACGAAGATATATTTCTCAATTGGGCTGCTACACACATTTTCAGGAGAGATAATATTACTATTTACAAGACTTAAGAAGAATGAGAAATACAGCACATACCTCTTCTAATCGTAACTCAGCTGACGATGCAGATCCAATCATCTTTTGCAACTCAACTTCATAGTGATCTGTAGTTGCAGATCCAATTATCTTCTGTAACTCGACATCATAGTCATTGAGGTTGTGACATGCGGCTTCGTCACTCTGATGTACTGTTTCCCTAACAGAATCTGAATCGATAATGTCTCCCTGCAATATATAAAAACCATGATTTAAAAAAGCATTTTAGTTACATATGGAAGGACAGAGTGACTTAAGATTCATTACATTAAATTATCCCAAGGCATAGGAAAGAATATTCACCCCTGGGCTTGACGAAGGCTCTCTACTAGTTAGCTTGTCCAGGGTTCTTCTCCGCTTATTCTGCAGTTGGGAACCCTCCATGGAGGAACCAGAGCAGAAAAATTCCTGTAAAGAGCTCTCTTGACCATGAAATTCACCTGTTTCTGTACATGCTATATTTCTATCAACTGAGGGAACACCTTTGTCAGAGGATGTTCCAAGTTGAGGTCTCTTTTTCAATGCATCTATCTGACCTGTGAATGTATTTGACTCTGGATATTCATTTTCTCTAACTCTTAAGCCAGAATTATTTGCAGGCGATTCCGCTTCGGATACCATTTCTTTCTTAAAGCGATTATGATCTTCAATGTCATTCATCTCATCGTCTGCCTTGATATTTACTTCAGAATCAGTGAGAGATGTAACATCTAACAGCCATGCGGCGGATGTTGGTGTTGGGACCTTCTTCATTGTAGATTTATCTCGACTATTCACTGGAATCTCATCCAAGCTGCGTTCTTCATTATCATCAAAACGGGGTGATTCAGGCTTCAAAAAAGCAGGGAGATCATGGGTTCTCAGTGATGAATTTTCTGCTCTCATTTTATGCTGTTTGTCAGCCGATATACGATCAGAGCCAACAGAAAGAGCCTTATATTCATTTGCTGAATCCATTGGACGACTTAATCTTCCATGGCATTGGTTACTCCCCGCTTTGGTCAATGAACCCTGTGGCTGCACCTCTGAACCAGAACTAGAATGGTCAATCAAGTCTTCTACAGTAGCGCTTTCCTGAAAAATAGAATCAACCACCAGTGGCTCAACTACCGTGATGTCAGTTTGACTTAAAATTCTAGATCTGGAAGTCCTGCTAATTTCAATTAATTCACCAGCGTTATCTTCCGCCACTAATAAAGCTTCACCCGTAACAGTAACGGGCTTCAACAATACACTTTCATCGTCTGATTGCATTACTGAGGGTCTCGACTGCAGTTCAACTGAAGAGGATTCAATAAATCCCATAAGCTCAGTCTTGGGAGTAGAGTCTTGGATTGCACCCGCAAATGTTGTCACGTCTGTGGATATGCCAGTTTGGCTGACCCTTCCAGCACTTGAAAATCTGTTAGTGTCAACATATTCACCGTTTCCTTTTGATTGATCGTCGCTGGTAATTTTTGCAACTACTAAACCTTCAACATCATTGGTAGAGGGAATCAGTGACTCTTTTACATCTTCACCCTTTTCCTTTGATTGATCGTCTCTGGTAATATTTTCAACAACTGATCCTTCAACATCAGTAGTAGAGGGAATCAGAGACTTCTTTACATCGCCACTTAGCAGTAATGAAATTGAATGTCTTGGTTCCACGTCAACTGAAGAAGACTCAACAGAGCCGGAATGCTGGGTCTTGGATTTATTTCCACGAGCATTACTACCTTCAACATCGATAGTAGAGGGAGTCAGTGACTCTTTTACACCTTCACCCGTTTCTTTTGCTTGATTGTCGCTTGTAATATTTTCAACTACCAAACCTTCAACAGCAATAGTCGAGGGAATCACCGACTCCTTTACATCACCACCTTTAAGTAATGAAATTGAATATCTTGGCTCCAGGCCAGCTGAAGAAAACTCAACAGAGCTTGAATGCTCAGTCTTGGATATATTCCCTCGAGCAATACTGCTGTATCTAGTTTTGATTTCAGACTGAAAGATGCTCGTTCCAGCATCTGTCACCATAGAAACTTCATTAGTGAGAGGTATTACCTGGGGTAATTCTACTTCATGATCTACCCTGTGAGAGGGATTTGAATTTCTTGACGGAATGTCACCTGAAAAGGAGTTGCTAGACTTCAGATGTTTCCTCTTGGAGCTATTTTGACTTGAGCTTTTAGATCTTATACCTCCATCGAGATAAGTTGCTTCATTGCAACTTCTGCTTTGGGGATCATCCACTTGCTCATCTACCTTGACAGACACTTCATCAATTGTCTCAATGGTCTGTAATACATTCATTTCGTTCACATGACCAGACTCGAGTGGAGATTCTGGTACAACAGAAGCAGAAGCATCCCCACTGGAAGCTTTTTGCACTGAAACCACTTTCTGATGTGGGGTAGAAGATTCTGTAGTTGAGCTAATCTTAATACACTGTTCCCGTCCTTTACCCTGAGAATTGCTGTTCTCTACGCCTGGACAACTTTCATCATTCTCCTCATGCCTAAATAAATTTATTTCACTAGCACTGTCGGACCTTAAAGAAGCAATCTCAAGGCCTATAATTCCACCGGGAGAAGGTTTGAGCTCATTTCTACAGTTTGAACGGCTTTTCGAAGCTTTGGCACTACTACGAAGCTCCAAAGCTTTTTGACGTGACTTCGACCTCTGAATCTTATCAAGTGGTAACCCAGGGTCAAGGAAAGTATTTGGTTCAGCTTCATCTTGACAAGATCTAGGAGATGTTCTGTTCCGCTCACAACCAGTAGTTGAGACACTATTGGGAACCATTTTCCCTTGGCTTCTTCCAGGAGATGTAGGATCAAGACTATTTTCCACTCTCCGATTCTGAGAGTGTTCAGGAAAAGAACAACTTTGATTCTCTGTGAAGCCTATTGAGACACTTTCTGGCAATCGTCCCTCCTCATGGACATCTGTAGGAGATGCAATTTTAGCATCCTGCTCGTGAGAATGATTTGAAACGCGTCTGACTAAGTTGTTTGAGAGATCGTGTTGTTCTTCTTCTTCAAGCAACTCCTCTTCTAAAGAGTTATTCACCACAGATGTCAGGTCCTGTCGTACTACATTGTCAGCTAGAAAACTGACGGGCTGTTTATATGGAAAGAGACGGCCGCTAGGACAGATGATGGAATGTCTTGATGGAGGAAATAGGAGTCCTGAGATAATCTCCTCCTTATTCAACTCTGTATACATAAAAACAAACATCGAAGTAAGAATAGCGAACGGAAACTTTTCCCTACAACCGTAATTTGAAACAAATATACAAGCGTTAACGGAATGCTAAAGCCATTACTCATACCCAACGTACGAAATGAGAAAATAATTCTGCAAATGAAAGAGCTCAACACTCTATTGAAATTCAGCACAAACCCTAGTTTAGTAAATAGGAAATGCACGAGCCCCTAAAACCTATCACATTAAAATTCAACACTGAATAGTGTTTATGAACCGTAACACATCAAATTAAACTTATGAACCCTAACACCCTTTATGATTTTTCAGTTCCTTATATCACAGTAATTCGACATCAAATTATGCTAATACGCCTTAAAAACAATTCAATCCTTTTCGACTTTTAAGTAGCAAACAACTTCGCAGCATCAACCCCACTAAATGTAGGAATATTAATCCGTAAAACCGAAGAATAATATTAATTTTCTCCAATCAGCGAAAACCCCACACTAACCCAATACTACGAAACAAAGGAAATTGACCACCACGGGACATTGCGTCGAGAATCAACAAACAAATTGAGCAATATGTCAGAAAATTTGAGTACGAATGAACCCAATACCGGAAGTTTGGGAAGGTAGAGACGGAGACCAGAGCCACGACGGAGGAGAGACTCCGGCAAGTAGGCACTTGGAGGCTAATTGCTGGTCAAAGAGATCTACTTGTTGCTTGACCTGCTCGACGATTCGCCTTTTCCTCTCAAAGATCTGAGCAAAAAGATTCTCCATATTTACATTCGCCGTCCTCCTAGGGTTCTCCCTGCCGGAAAACATCGCCGACGACCTACTCTCGAGATTGAGTGAGAGAGAGAGTATTAGCGCGGATTTGAATTTCAAAATTTTTAGGATAAAACTTTCATTTTCGCTTTTGTTTCCCCTTTTCCTTTTTTTCTCGGATGTCCCTTAATGGACCTTATTTTCAAAAAAAAAAAAAAAAAAAAAAATTCCACACAAACCCTCGCCAACTGCAACACGGTGCGGTTTAACTAAACCCAAACCGGTGTCGTAACTGTCACTATTAAAGCGACGTCGTTTCAATTTTCGATCTATCCTTTATTCTTCGTCTTCGTCGTTTTTTTCTCTCTCCCTGATTCTACGCCGGAGTGATCGTCACGGACTAAGTTTCGATCATCAATTCCAATGGATGTCTCCTTACCAGTCGATAAGCTATCTATTGGATCAAAACCTGAGTAAATTACAAAGCTTGTTCTTGAGTTTCACTTCTTCTTAGTCCCTTCAATTTTCTCTCAAAATGAAAAATTCCGGTTTCGTAATCTAGTTTGTTACTTATGGTGATGAGATTCTCACTAAGTTCACTTCACATTTCTGGGTGTTGACCCTTTTTTAATATCTTTTGTCTGTTTCAGGGATAAAACTAGTGTCGTGCTTGTGGCAACTGGGAGTTTCAATCCTCCAACTTTCATGCATTTACGCATGTTTGGTAAGCTTTTTTACTAGAGCAGTTACTAAATTCAATGTTCCTATGTTAATCAATGGATTTCAGATTTGATCAATGTGACAAGTTCGCACAAATTTTAAGGAATTGTGATTAATGTATGATTGGTTACAATGGGAAATCCAACACTGTTTGTAGCTTAGATTATGCCTTGTTGTTTACTTGTTCAGTGAAACAATCCTAAAGTATCTGATTGTGTTTGCTTTGCATTCTTGGGCTTATAAGACGAGTATGTGACAAGAAAGAACATCAGAACTTTGGAGGTTTCTGGATTATTCATGTTTAACCAAAGTCTTCCACAGTTGATGCTTGTCGATTGATCTTGCCGCGACCTTATGTTCAAATGTATATGTGCCCTTTTATTGAACTGATGAGTTCTCTTTATTGTGATTAGAGCTGGCGAGAGATGCGTTACACTCGGAGGGATTTCATGTTCTTGGAGGCTATATGTCCCCTGTAAATGATGCGTACAATAAGAAGGTCTAATTTTGGCAGCTTGAGAACTTTACTTTCCTTCAAAAATATCAATGCTAATGGAAATGTTACGTGTGATGGAACTAAGATACTCTTCTTCTTTTTTTAGCTTCCATTGTTCTTTTGTTAACTGTTTAATCTCCTTTAAAAATAATTAAACCATCAGGTTCTGTGCAGGGGCTTTTATCTGCAGAGCATCGTTTAGAGATGTGTAATCTAGCTTGCAAAGGCTCAGACTTTATAATGGTTGATCCGTGGGAGGTACTGTATCTCTCTCTCTCCCCCCCCCCTCCCCTCAAAAGCTTTTGATAAGTTCTCTTTAGAGGAACAAAGCGTTGTGACCTTACAAACCCGTGATAGCTGTGTCTATAGGCATCCCAAGACAGCTACCAACGAAGTTTGGCGGTTTTATCAAGGGTCAAGACTTTCCTTACAAAAAATCGACTTGTACCCGAGGGTAAGATAACTGCAAAAGATTGTCGTATCACCTATTTGTGGACTTTTAACATCTTTCTATTCATAGTTTATCTCACTTACATTTTTGGGTAATTGCTGGATCGTCTGAATGGAGATTTGTTATGTGTCATCATCATACGGCTGAAAAACTCAAATTTATAGTGTGTGATTTCTAATGCTAGGATCTCTCAAAGTCATGTTACTATGTGGCTCGGATTTACTGGAATCTTTCTCCACTCCTGGTGTTTGGATCCCTGAACAGGTAAAGCAAGACAATATAACCGAGGCAGCATCGTTGATAATTGTGTTATCGATTCTACTCACTTTTGTGCTATTTTTTCAATGAAGGTAAAGGCTATTTGTAAAGACTATGGCATTGTGTGCATCCGTAGAGAAGGACAAGATGTTGAAAATATGATCTTTGGTGACACAATCTTATACGAAACCCGTGTAAGTATTACCGAGTCTTTTTTTTTTGTTTCGGTTTCGCTGTATCAATGAGTCAAATCTAATACGGTTTCTTATGCAGGATAACATCAGAATCGTCAACAATTTTGTTCCTAATCAGATTAGCTCAAGTAGATTAAGGTAGTTTGATGTCCCTTTATTTATCCTCCTCAAATGCGATTCTCTTGCTCATCCCTCTACTTCTTACAGGCTATGCATTTCGCGAGGATTATCGGTTAAGTACCTGACTGATGATGGAGTAATAGAATATATCAGACAACATCGACTTTACACTGAGCTCGGATGACAAAAGCTGAGAGGATTATTTACTTCACTAGATCAAATATTATACACAAAGTCACAAACCCATTCAAATAATCTTGTGATAAACAAATGTAGTCATGTCAGATATTTTCAGTGAAAATAATATTTTGGGATTCTCATTTATCAAATTTATGTATCACATCCAAAGCTCCAATAAAGTGAAAAAAATAAAAAAGAGACGAAATAAATTTTTAAAAATGTCAACCCTGAAGAATAAAAGACGCATCGAAAACACTCTCTCCTGTCTCTTCCGTGTTTTTGTTCTCTTCAAAGCAGAGAACTTGAGAGAGAAGGTATGTCTCTAATTCGAAATCCTAGATCCTTCTTCTCTATTCTCAAATGGGTATCACAAGTTTCTGTAGAAACTCAGATTAAACCCTTTAAACCCCAGAATCCGGCAACTGGGTTTCATAGGTGTTTCGCCACCGTAGGTTCCGGCGAGATGCGTGTTAGAACCCGAATTGAGAAACAGAAACAAGCTCAGGTTGCGATGTTGGATTACTTCTATATCACGAGGGGATTGCAGTTTCTGGTTGCAGAGAGTATGAGTAAGAATGCACCTCTTTTTAATGATAATCTTTTAGAGAAGGTGAATTGTGATGATGATGCTGCTGATGCTGATATCGCTCTATCGATCACTAGGTTTCTACGGTTTCATCCCATAAACGAATTCGAGCCTTTCTTCGAGAGTTTAGGCCTGAAGCCATCAGAGTACCGTCGTCTGCTTCCCAGTGATAAGATGTTTTTGAATGAAGATGCTTTTTTGCTTGAGAATTACAATACTTTTTGGATCTATGGGATTGGACTCAAACAGATGGGGAAGATCTTCAAGGAAGCTAGACAAGTTTTCGGGTATGAATCTGGGGTTTTAGCTTCCAAGATCAAGGCTTTAGAGGATTTGGGATTGACAAAATCGTTTGTGTCGAGAATTATCGTTTGTAGCCCGAGTATTCTGATTGGTAATATGAATGTTGAAGTGGCTAAGGCTTTAGAGATTTTGAAGTCCATGGGGATTGGGGCTGATTGGGTAAATGAGAACTTGTCAGAGGAGGAGGAATCCTATGATTGGAGATCTATGCATAGGTTATTAAGCTTGCTTAGGGATCTCTGTTTCGATGACAATGAGCTATGTGAGTTAATTAAGAAGCATCCAAGACTTGTTTTTGAGGATTCAGGGGAATGGACTCTGTTTCTAGCTGGGTTTCAAACAAAGCTTGGGTCATTTAGAAGTGAACTCACTTCATTTTTTCAAAAATTCCCGGATATCGAGGTAAAGAAATGTGTTTTCAATCTAAGGCATTGTTTCGTGTTCCTGAACCAGATCAAGATGGAGCACGATGAGATTGCTAAGATTTTCCGTTCTCACTCCTCTTGGCTTGTCACATGTCGTTTGAAGAAAACTAGAACCTTACTTGATAGACTGAATGTTGGGACTTGGCGGCTTTGTCAAGTCATCCAAGAAAACCCAGAGGAGATGAAAAAATGGACTATGGGTTTAAAGGTCCAGCCCCTACCTAGTACCGGGGAAGAGGAAACGTCGAGACAAATGAAGACACAGTTCTTGTTGAACCTCGGATTTGAAGAAAACTCAAAGGAGATGGAGAGAGCGGTAAAGAAATTTCGTGGCAGAGGATCAGAACTCCAACAAAGATTTGATTTCCTTGTGAGTTTGGGTCTAAATGAGAAGGATGTCCGAAATATGGTGAACGCATTCCCTCAGATCCTATGTCAAGCATCTGATCTCCTAGAAGCAAAGGTCAACTACATTGTCAACGAACTTGGTTATCCGTTTTCGATCTTTGTGACTTTCCCGTCGTGTCTAGTGTTTACTCTCCAGCGGATGAAGCTCAGATTAGGGATGATACCGTTTCTGGAAGGTAAAGCAACGGCAATGAGCAGTTTGCTTGCGTGCCCGGACCAACATTTTGTGACTCACTATGTAAACCGGCACCCTGATGGGCCTAAACATTGGGAGGATTTGAAGAAACAGTTTCTCTACGAGTAGAAAAAACTAATTTCCTTGATTCTTTGTGTTCAAGATTAACAAGATCCACCAAGGCATCAAAATATAGGGTTCACCACAACAACACACTGAGCAACAAATACGATGGCGATCCCCAAATCAATGTTGATATCAGATCTAATATTCATAGCTTCCACTTAGGGACCTTGAGGATATTGTTGTGGGCTGAATATCATGGGACTAAATTAGATTATCCTTACCTCGAGTGTCAGAGTTGGAGCTGGCCCGTGGCTAGTTTATACTCCAGTCTTTCTACATTCTCATTTATTTGGATCCATGAGGAGGTAAACCAGTACATTCCTAGACCATATATGTAGTCCCTTAAAGCACCATTTGGAGATGCTGTTTGCTTGTTATATGAACCGAGTTATGTCTTTGATTCTACTTATTCTATATTTTTTTAGAAGTCTCCCAAGATTATTACATAATATTGCTATTCTTTCTGGATTGGATGAAAGAGATGTGTTAGTCTTGTTTATTTTCTTACCAAATGTTTATTTTCTTTCCTCTTAACCAGAAAAGAGTTGTTAGTCTAATGATGTTTTTCTTCAGGAGCATTCATTTCATCTGTTGATTGTCATGTTTTCTGATGAACTGCTTTGTTGAAGAAGCAAGTGTAATAACTTTCCCAAATTTGCGACTTGGGAAAGTTTATGTAATGGATTGTTTTGGGTTTAAGAGAGTCTTAAGTTTCTATATAATATAAGAGAAGATTTCTCTTGCAGTCAAACTCAAAAATGATTTCTCATGTCAGGTTCTCTTTTCTTTCAGGGAATCCATTTTTTTGCGGGGATTACCGGTTTACATGACGGAATATAGATAATCTCGGTTCACTTTTCGTCTTAAAATTGTAGGTTTAATCTGGTTTGGCTTACTCCAAAATATTGAGAACACTGGTTAATGATTATATTCGTTTGTGTACTACGGTTCAGAGGTCGAGCGTATATATGATGATATGTGGATAAATCTCATCTTGCGTTCAATTTTTTTAGTTTGGGGTCATAATTACTACAACTTTTAGTGAAGGCAAAATAAAAATTAGTTTACACTGAGCTCACATGAAAAGGATTATTACAACACCAAATCTAATATTACTTAACTAACCATTTAGATAATAGTGTGATAAACATGTAATCATATTTCTTCTGACGCTTCATATTATGACGCAAGTCGAAGAATAATCAGATGAGGAATTTTTTACTTTTACACAATTATTGTGGAATAAGGGGAGACAGATCAAACAGAGCCAAGATATAAAGAATACTTGAAGAGAAACAAATGATAACTCAGGGGAATAGGATGCTCAACCACATCGTCAAGAGAACAAAATAGTGTGTTGTACTTGTACCCTTTGGAAACTAATGGGAATGGACAACGGCTCATGCATCCGTTGCATACTCCTCGCGAGAGAGAATTGTTGCTGCGAAGAATCTGATACTCTATCCACTCGTATCTAAGCCTCCCACATGAATACTTGAGAAATTTACCAGGCTTCATGTAAATGTCTCTCCCAAGTAGGTGGGATTAAGGTTTTTTTTTATCCGGCCACAGATATTGCAAGCTAAAGTTGCTTGTCTTGGAAAAAAAGCTGAGAGGGTGGGGATGGCTTTTTAGATGGTCTATAATTTTCGAACATTCAGGTCAAGAAATGTGTTTTGAATCTAAGGCGTTGCTTCGTTTTCTTGAGCCAGATCGAGATGGAAGCTGATGAGATCTGTAAGATCTTCCGTTCTCACTCCTTGTGGCTTGGTACATGTCGTTTGAAGAAAGCCAATACGATAGGTAATAGATTGAATGTTGGAATCAGGCGGCTTTGTCGAATCATCCAAGAAAACCCAGAGGAGATGAGAAAAATGGGCTATGGGTTTAAGAGTCCAGCCACTATCCGGTACAGGAGAAGAGGATACATGGATGAAGAGAAAGTTTTTGTTGGACCTCGGATACTGATGAGATGGAGAGAGTAATCAAGAATTTCAACGACAACAAAGATTCCATTTTCTTGTGAGTTTAGGTATAAAGGAGAAGGATGTGAGAAAGATGGTGGAAACATATCCTAACATCTTATGCCAAGAATCACATCTCCTAGAGACAAAGGTCAAGTACATGGTCAACGAACTAGGTTTTCCACTGTCGACGTTTTTAGCTTTCCCTTCTTGTCTAAGATTAGGGATAGTTTCTTGTCTGAAAGGCAACGCAAAGGCAGTTACTACTTTACTAGGGTGCTCGGATTTAAACATTTTACGAGTTGCTATGTAAATCGTCACCCCAATGAGCGTAAAACATTGGGAAGATCTGAAGAAATAGCTTCTTCTATAGATTATTAGACACATTTCAGTCTGTTCAAAGATCAGTATTGAATTACGAGTTTTCTTCCTTTTTTCTCTTGAATTTTAGCTACCATCAACGTAACTATTAACTAATTTACACAAAGAATAAAACTCATCACTGCCACTTGGCTTTAATAAATCTCGATGAGGATATAAATAGTATTATGCGGATGTAAGAAATATATGTTAAATTTTATTGATTTGAAACAGGTACTTTAAAATCTTTAGAGAAGTTCAGAGATACTGGATTCATGGTTTTTTAAAAAAAATTAAAAAGAGTTTCGTGTTATTTAAATAAAATGAAAAGAACTCATAACTCAGTTTTCAAATTAAGAGAAGCGTTGAAGATTATATTTCCAAGTAACATGCATCTTAATTTAATTAGTTTTAAGTTTTTTACTCAAGTTTTCACATTTCACAAAAATTCTGACAATTATTGGATTGTCTTGTAACTTTTGTAATCGAATGCAAACCGTGTATGTCAAAGTTACGATAGCTACTACCAAAGTTTAAGCGATACTGAACCAGACCGAAGCAATCTTATCTCCCTAAAATTGGCTAACTCTGGTTTAAGAGAACCGAGTGTGGTAAAAAAAAAAAAAAACACAAAATTCACTCAGCCCTCAAAACGCCAATAACTTCCATATTCCCCAATTTTAGACTAGCGGTTGTTTATATACAAGAAGAGATCTTTCCTTGTTCTTCTTTCTATGCCCTCGATTTTCGTTTCCCGGTTCTAGAACGTTTACGGGACGTTCCACAACCTTCCAGCTTCCATTTGAGGTCTCCATTAGCAAGCAGAGATTGTTGACAATCGAAAGTCCTGATATTGGTCGCAGTCGCATACACAATGGCTTCACTTCTCGGTTCAGAAACCAATCTTCTCTCAACCACACCGCTTTGGCCGCAACTGGACTCTTCAACCGCTTTCTCTCTCAGGCTTTGTAGTACAGCCTCCTTGTCGATCTCTCCATGCTCTTCTGTTAAAGCCTACATTAGTTTTTTGAAAATGTTGTGAGTAAAATGCTCATAAGTGAATATAACAAAGAGCTTTATCGATAGAATTAGTCCTAATAAACCTCAAATTTGAAGGGAATGTTGAGTTTGGTGGAGAGACAGTCACAACCGTCACTGTAGTTAACTGTCAAGAATATATCGAATGTTTCGGTTCGTGTTGTTCTCCTGCATGAAAGATAGTTAAGAGGAATGAATATAATATAATGAGAAACAGGTTAAGAAACAGACTCTGAAGAAAAGTGTTTGTTACCTTTTCAAGATAAACGGCTGCTTATCGAGAACTGCATCTTTGAACTTCTGGTTATCTGAGAAAGAAATCTGGTTCACAAAGGAAAAGAATAAGAAACGCTCACACAATATCACTTTGGTATTGGTTTAGGAAATATAGTTGTTTTCTATACATTACCTCAACTGACTCGATGAACGGTAACTGCGAAGTAAGTCCGTGAACACTTGCAACACGCAGGGTCCAGTTAATGTACCTCTGATCTGTAACAGAAATGAAAACATGTGAGTGAAAGTTATGAAGCGACTTACAGTAAAGTTCAGGATCATATTTCATAGCTAATACCTCTGCTTAAGGTTTGAGTTAGGATTATCTGGAAAAGATCTATTCTGACATATGGAGGAATCTGCATGTTGAGAGATTGCATGACCCCTGCAACCACCTGCAAATCAGAAGAATAATGAAGGAAAAAAATATCTACTAAGACACAATTAAGCACAGTTCTGAAGGTAATCGGTAATCTGCTATACATCACTTAGGTTTTGGCAACAGTTTTAGAAACCATATATATAAAGGTGAAATTTTACCTTATCAACAAAACCGTGAATCACTACGTTTGCTTTCTTGTCCTTTGGGGTTTTCTGTGACGACGAATATAATCAGTCAACAATTCAAGATGAAAAAACTACTCGGTCCATAAAATACATTCGTCCATATACATTCCAAAGAAAATATTAACTCTTATAGTGAAAACTGTCCCGAGAACACATCATTTATTTATATGATGCGTATAAGAGGTCATGCTGATGAACAAAAGAGAGATGATTTACCTGAAGATTAACAATCACGATCTTGCCTCCACCCCTGAGACACTTGAGAGGCAAGTTGCAAGCAGGGGTAATCTGCAAACTGCAAAAAGGAGTTAGGCTCATGAAACAAGCAAAACGAAGGATAATCCAGATTAGGCAGTTTAGTCACTTGGCTAAATGATCGAGAGTGTTAAAGATATTTTAAACATGAGTTCTTATGAATCATTAATTACCTGGTACCCAAACATAGTACAAGATCAGCCATTTTGCAATGTTTCTCTGCAGGATCAATCTCTTTTGGAGGCAAAGCATCCTGTCATAATGCCATCGAAAGAAAGAAGCATAAGAGACACAGAGAGATTGATTTTTACCTATTTAAAAGTCTCAAACTACATAATATAATAAAATGTAAAACCAGTGGACTATGATTCAAGGGCATCAGAACTGATTCCGACCATCGTAAAGGACAACACATTTGTATTAGAACGGCAAAGAAGCTCACCTCCCAATCTAAGACCGTATCTTTAAGTTTAGCACCACATTTTGCATTAGAGCACTTTCTTGAGGTCTCTTTCAATCCAATAGTTTCCACCTCGAAATCACGCAGGTACCTTCAAAAGTTCAGGAAAGGCTATTACCATATGTGGTCCAATGACCATAAGGATTAGATAACGACACTGTAAGAGCGAGGCAATAGCAGATAGTTTTTGCCTTACTCTGCTCCACATGATGGACACATCTCCATAAAAGAGTCTCCATGCAGTTCAGAGAGCTTCTCTCTTGGAATTCCAGATCGAAGATGTAAGCCGTCCACATTCTGATGATATTATGAACACAAGATCCTTTCAGCGATCAAGCAGTCATTAAGTAAGATGAAAGAAAATGTATAAGTAAAGAGGAAGAAGAACAAATGGCAAGGCTGTAAGGGAAAAAAAAAGGGTTACCTGACTGATGACAAATTTTAAAATCCCAGCTCTTTCTAATTCAACCAAAGCCATATGGGTCATGCTCGGCATTGCACGATGAAATGGCAGAGATGCTTTGGGTAAATCTTTGCCCTCGCGCTGAAACCAATAAACATGGATCACTAGTGTTATGTAAGTGGAGAAAAGACAGGAATTTAGCCAGGCAATCCAAGAGAGTGAAGTCAATTTCCAGCAATGATGATAAGAAGCCAACGCACAGACCAATCAATGACAACAAAAACTCAAAATCAAATCACTCGAGCCAGATAGACGAAGAAAACAGAAGTGACCTGTAACGTCCAAATTCCTTTAGGGCCTCGGAAATCAGGTATACCACAAGAAGTTGAGATGCCTGCACCTGTAAAGACCACTAGATGCTTACTCTGCAAACATAAACCAACTTCTTGAAGATACTGAAACAACAAGAAAACCAACAAAATAATATGCAAAAAGCACCAACAAGAATATAAAAGAGGGCACATATCCAAACCTTCTGAATCATCTTAGCAAGTTCTTCGATCTGCAGTTCCCAAAACAAAATCAGACAAACACTAAAGCTAAAGCAAGATCTAGAAACCAGATCCTATATCAGACCTCATATTCCAAACTTTCTTGGCTTATTAGATAAAACAATGAATGAAGAAAAGCTTTTTTGGCTTTTCCATACAAATGTGGTTTCGGACAAGGAATTTCGCATAAATAGTAAATAAAAAATTAATCACATTTTAACCTAGATCATCTTAAATTGCCTGTTCTTACCCAATTTCATCCTTCAATGAACACAATGCAAGTCCATAAAAACAGGTATTGTAAAAACCTAAACTTTATCCAACTCTTCAATAACCATTACGACTAACTAAAACACGAGGATAAAGCGTAATATGAACCAACGATCCCAATCAAACACAAGAAGCATCAACTGTTTCCAAACCAAATCTAAGCTGCTACACGACCAACCCCCGAAAAATCATATTACATGGAATCTGGAGAAGAAGAAAAAAAAATCGATAAAACCCTCGAAAACCCAAGAGGAGAAGGAAACCAAAAGAACATAGAGAGAGAGAGAGAGAGAGAGAAAAACCTTGCATTGTAGAACATGAGATGGGTCGAAGAGTTCGGCCATGCCCACTTGACCAACATCTTCGATGAAAGATAATTTCTCTGCGTAACCTAAAGACATTTTATTTCTAGAAAGATTTTCTCTTTTCTCGACAAGAACACCCTTCTCTGCCTTCCTGTTCCTGCCTGCCTCTCGAATGTATTAAAAAAGCAGAGGGATCTCTTAAAAAGACTTGGACAGTGAGTTTAAGGAGAATAAAATTATTTCTTTCTTTTGCAGAAAATATTATCTAATATTGAATATTCTCGAACAATTCTCGAAATATCATATTTAAAATTAATTTTCTTAATAAATTCATTTTCATGATAAGATCACCACCAAAACAATCTTAGCCTTAAGGTATAAGAAATGTTACTAAAGTTTATTAGGATTACTAAATATGTCATTCATCAATTTTTACTAAACTGTTATCTTTTTGGACCTAGGTTTAAAATTTGATGTATCTTTTTTTACAAGAGCTATGCAATATATTATCACTAAGCAAAATACTATTTTATCCCTAATTGTAAGTGAAAAAAAAAAATGGCAAACTAGATTGACGATGGATTGATCTAGTTCAACCCATTTATTGGTGAAAAACTTGCTAGGTAGGTACTTTTCTAATTAGGAATTTGTGGACATTTTTCAACACATTCAGTAAATGAGATGATGGGAAGGAGTTTTTTTTCCATTTAATGCATGTGATTGTGATGTGTGAATCTGTGCTGTCAACATATTTACCTTCTCATATTGCGTTTTTTCAAGTTAACGTTAAAGATAAATGTAATTAACGATTAAGATAGTATATATTACAGATTCAACCTATCAAAGAAAAATAATAATTAATTATAGTAAACACGATTTTAATCATTTACGACTTTTTATGGTATCTTTTTTTCCTTCCGATAATTCCATGAAGATATATAGATCGTAAAAATGTCATTTACTCCATGTTGAATATTGTAGAAATTCATGCAATGAACCCATTCGTATCTTGGAGAAAACTCGCCCAACTGATGATTGAGAGATTGTTAGGCCAATGTAGTTTTGAGAACCTCTTACTTTGCTGATGATTCTTTAATATGTTGTTAAAATAACACAAACTATTATCACTACTAAGCAAAAGAGGAATGTACACATCTCATCTTCATGCACAAAGACAATTGGTGATGGAACGAGTTACGCATTTACTCATGAGACAGTAGAAAAGACAATATTACGTACGCCGCACAATTGCTTTGATAACGTTTACTAGCATAGCTAGCCACGCCGAAACTAACCTACATATGCCTTTTGTAGAACAGTCAACTCACCACATAACTCAGGAACTTGATTTTGGAATTTGGAATAAGGTAAACTCTATAAGTATCTCACTAACACTTCATAAATAGGATCCAAGATATTTTTAAGAGACATATACTCTCAACCAACATCTAAAAAACACTCTAAAATAGCTTAAACATCTCAAAATTTAGTGATAGCAACTTACTTTATTAGGCTGCTCCTTAACCTAAATCTTTTTCAAACCTAATTCTAATTTAAGCGTCAGATGGCCTTTTGAGAACACCATAATGGTGTCTAGAGCCTCGACTGACATTAATTATTTTTTCTGTGATGCAAATATATTACTGTGAAATATTAAATTAATGTAAATATTTCATCTAAAAGAGAGGAAATAAATTTGTGTTGTTATTTAAAAAGTATTTATCAAAATTAACATATACCCACACATAATTCTGATAAATTTATTATAAGATAATAATATTTCGAATTATATTTCCAAAGATGATTTGTTGTCTCAAGTTTGGTCATCGTAAGTAGTCTTGGTAGACTCCGTTTTTAAGGCGGGTATGAGTTATCTACTCGATGATCCTTATTCCTTATAGTCCATACGTCACAAGGAGTTAGGACCGAACACTTAGCCTATTAATAGATGGTAACCCATTTCTCAACAAAAATATAAACAATAACAGCTTAATTTCTTGAACGTAAAGTTAGGTCTTTTTTATTACTACGCGAAGTCCATCGTTCATCTTTTCCCATAACAAGAGATTCAAATTTTTCATACTCATCTTCAAACTCATGATACCAATAACACACCTTCGTATTTTGATGAGTTTGTTACAGCTATATAAATTTCACACTAATAAAATTTTGTTTTAATTTGTCATTAGACTCATTACATGACAACATTTTGTCTACATCCATTAAAAAGACGCAAACGTTTTCTTCAGAAATTCTCAAACACTTACGACATGTGTTATGCCATGCGGCAGATAATACGAAACACAGGAAAATAAATCTGCTATTTTTACTTCAAGTCTTGAACTTTCAGTCATATATTGATCTCATCTTGCAACCCAAAGACCAAAAACATCTTCTCTAGCTAAGTCATCATGTTGTCTCTTCAAGCTTCTTTCTTTATTCCTCTTATTACCTTTTATGTATCCCTCCTCAGCTTTGTCAATTTAAACTCAGCTTTAGATTCAAACTCTGGTCTCTGCACTCCTTACCCATGTAACCAACCGCCTCAACCGCCTTCCTCTACAGGCTACTCTCCATACGGTAATCCTCCTCCACCGCCTTCGCCGTCTTCACCGCCTCCACCACCACGTTCTCACTGCCCTCCTGTTCCTCCGACAGGCTGTTGCAACCAACCACCACCGTCTACGTACTATTCTCCTCCGTATCCTTATTTTTATACTCCTCCTTATCCTTACGGTACTCTCGGCGGAGGAGAAAGCGGTGGCGGCCAAGGAGGAGGAGGAACTGGAGGCGGCGGAACCGGAGCAGCGGTGGCTTACTATGCTTCTTCTTCCGAGCCGGTTTATGCTTTGATGATTGTGTTATCTTGTGCTTTTGTTGTTTTCTAGGGCATGCATGATGCATAGATGTAGATAAATATTATCTCTATCAAAAGCCACCTTCTTTTTTCCTGTTATTATCTCTGAATTTTTGTTGTATAATTTCAAAGTAAATTCGAAAAAAAAAAATTAATATATTCTCTGATCTTTGCCGTTCAAAAGAACTTTACTCGGAATAACCAATTCGGTTTAGTTCGAAGAAAAAGATAACAAATCAATTCAAAATTTGAACATCAACGTCAACTACGTATATGATCAATCATTTATAGATTGCCATTTCATATCATTCATAGATGTGACATTTTGTTCGGCAATTAAAGATAAAAAAGTTCACAAGCTTACACATCTTACTAGGAACAAAGTACATAAATCAAAAGCTATATCCATTTAATTTGACTTAGCTAGACTTGTAAACAAGTGAAAGAGGCAAATATATCTTTTATTTTTGTATAAAGAGGCAAATATAATACACCATGAATCATGATAATTAGTTCTTTAGTTGGCTTTTGGATATTTTGTTGATCATATTATATCAAACGGAACCAAACGGTAATTACTATTTCATAGATCCAAGAATCTAAAAGCCAACCAAAAACTAAACCGAGATCAAATCGAAAACCGGTTGTGACTCACAAATATGCATTGTCTGGTAACAGATCACAACCGTCCACGTCATTCTGGATCACACGAGGCGAAAATCTATCAGCAATAATCAACGGTGGTGATCTGATCCTTCACGAGAAAAAATCGAGAAGATAAAAAAATAATTACGTGGACTCGAAAATAGGAGAGAAAAGAATCATCATCACTCTACTCTGTTATCTTCACACTTCAGAGGTTATCAGAGAGAGGCATGAATGGCTTCTCTTCCTTTCAACACCATCCCGATTAAACTTCCATATTCAGCATCAACAAAACTTTCTAATCATCACGATGATCAAGCTCGTAATTCTTTATCCACTTCTTACTTTCACCGCGTTTCGTCTCTATGTAAGAACGGTGAAATCAGAGAAGCTCTGAGTTTAGTTACGGAGATGGATTTCAAAAACGTACGGATTGGTCCGGAGATATACGGTGAAATCCTCCAAGGGTGCGTTTACGAGAGAGATTTTCACACGGGGCAGCAAATTCATGCTCGGATTTTGAAGAACGGAGATTTCTACGGGAGGAACGAGTACATCGAGACCAAATTGGTTATATTCTACGCGAAATGCGACGCTCTGGAGATCGCTGAAGTTCTCTTCTCGAAGTTGAGGGTCCGTAATGTTTTCTCTTGGGCAGCGATTATCGGTGTGAAATGCAGGATTGGACTCGTTGAAGATGCTTTGACGGGTTTTGTTGAGATGCTTGAAAATGGGGTTTTTCCAGATAATTTCGTGGTTCCGAACGTTTGCAAGGCGTGTGGTGCGTTGCAGTGGAGTCGTTTTGGAAGAGGGGTTCATGGGTATGTAGCGAAAGCTGGTCTTCATGATTGTGTGTTCGTGGCGAGTAGTTTAGCTGACATGTACGGGAAATGTGGTGTTTTGGATGATGCGAGGAAGGTGTTCGATGATATTCCTGACAGAAATGTGGTTGCTTGGAATGCATTGATGGTTGGTTATGTGCAAAATGGAATGAACGAGGAATCGATTCGGCTTATGTCTGATATGAGGAAGGAAGGTGTTGAGCCAACCCGAGTCACTGTCTCAAGTTGCTTATCTGCTTCCGCTAATATGGGTGGGGTTGAAGAAGGAAAACAGTCACATGCCATTGCCATTGTAAATGGACTAGAGCTTGATAATATACTCGGGACATCAATCTTGAATTTCTATTGCAAAGTTGGTTTGATCGAGTATGCTGAGATGGTTTTTGATCGAATGGTCGGAAAAGATGTGGTGACATGGAATCTGCTTATTTCCGGGTATGTTCAACAAGGGCTAGTTGAAGATGCTATCCGCATGTGCCAATTGATGAGACTAGAGAAGCTTAAATTCGATTGTGTCACTTTATCGACATTAATGTCGGCAGCTGCATGTACTCAGAACTCAAAACTCGGGAAAGAGGTGCAGTGTTATTGCATTAGACACAATTTTGAATCTGACATCGTTTTAGCCAGTACCTCGGTGGATATGTACGCCAAGTGTGGCAGCATTGTTGATGCTAAGAAAGTGTTTGATTCCACTGTACAAAAGGACTTGATACTGTGGAATACATTACTTGCAGCCTATGCAGAGTCTGGTCTTAGCGGTGAAGCTTTGAGATTGTTTTATGAGATGCAGCTAGAAAGTGTACCACCAAATGTGATAACATGGAATTTGATCATTTTAAGTCTTTTTCGGAATGGTCAGGTCGATGAGGCTAAGGAAATGTTCTTGCAGATGCAATCTTCAGGCTTAGTTCCAACTATAGTGTCCTGGACTACTATGATGAATGGTTTGGTACAAAATGGTTTGAGTGAGGAGGCAATTCATTTTCTCAGAAAGATGCAAGAATCTGGGCTGAGACCAAATGTCTTTAGCATCACTGTCGCACTCTCTGCTTGCGCAAATATAGCATCATTGCATTACGGAAGATCAATACACGGATACATCATAAGAAATCAGCCGCATTCCTCTTCGGTTTCGATCGAGACTTCTTTGGTTGACATGTATTCTAAATGTGGAGATATAAGCAAAGCAGAGAAGGTTTTCCGAAGAAAGTTATACAGCGAGTTGCCTCTCTACAATGCCATGATCTCGGCGTATGCACTGTATGGTAACGTGACAGAAGCAATCACTCTATACAGAAGCTTGGAAGATATGGGCATCAAACCAGACAACATAACATTCACAAATGTCTTATCTGCTTGTGACCACGCCGGGGATATTAACCAAGCGATCGAAATTTTCTCTGATATGGTTTCAAAACATAACATGAAACCATGCCTGGAACATTATGGACTAATTGTACATCTTCTTGCATCAACTGGAGAAACAGAAAAGGCCTTGAGATTAATAGAGGAGATGCCATACAAGCCAGATGCACGAATGATCCAATCTTTGTTAGCTACTTGCAACAAGCAACATAAGACTGAGCTTGTGGAGTACTTATCAAGGCAGTTGTTAGAATCAGAACCTGATAACTCGGGGAACTATGTGACAATATCGAATGCGTATGCGGTTGAAGGAAGTTGGGATGAAGTTGTGAAGATGAGAGAGATGATGAAAGTTAAAGGCTTGAAGAAAAAGCCTGGATGTAGTTGGATTCAGATTAAAGGAGAAGAAGAAATCCATGTGTTTGTTGCCAATGATAAGACACATCTTAGGAACAATGAGATACGAAAGATCTTAGCATTGTTAGTAAATGATATTTGTTCCGATTCCAAATGATGTTCTGTGTATGAAAAATGTTATAAGTTTGAACAATTCATTATCACAACTGGTTCTCAAGAATTGAGAACCTTGGTGATTACCGTTTGTTCAATTTGCCTCGTATGAGTAGCCCAAATAATAAATAAAAACTACGGTCGTTCCATAATTACATTTACAGCTGCCGCTTAAATTAGCGCCGTTATATATAGCCGTTAAGTGATTACAGTTGGAAGCTTAAAGGTAGTTATGGGAGATGTATTTTTAAAAAATAAATGGCCTGGATAATTGGGTATTAAATACTCATATATGTAATTACTAATTGAACTTTACACTAAAACATATAAGAGTCGAATTCAGCTTTTGATATTTGGGAAAATTGCGGATAACTTTATATTGAATTTTTAGTTAAAACTTCTATTACCCAAATGGATCATTTGAATATCCGATTCATACAATTTCTTTATTAAAATAACTAGTCTTGTTCTAAACGAGGTTGGTTCTATTACGCTTGTCCGAAAATATGAATAATTCAGATCATGTACATGTAAAGTATGGTTATCCGTATCAAAATGCATATGCTTAATTAGAAAACAATTGTATTTAAATTTTGTTTTGTCTAACAATTACTAGTTTTTAGATAATTAGATCTAAACGAAACTGTTACAAAAATTATCTACTAACGATATCCGGCTGTTATCCAAGCTGTTCTATTTTGAAAGCATAGGTTTGCCTATTATCCTTCATTTTTCTCTTTTAATTTACTTTTATCCTCAATTTCTTGCCTATTGATTTCCGTTGTGTAAATGTTTTGGCTTATACAAGGTATTCTATTTGTGGTTTCTTGAATATAGAAAAGGTTTCTCTTTTTTTTTTGTCTTTTCTTTTTCTTGGACCTTATAGAAAAGGTATATTTTGAGGTTTCTTGGATGTAGAATCGATCTTACGGTTTCGTTTGAGGTTTTTAACAGTATAATATACGCGGTGTATAAGGTTCCAATGTGATTATTGAGTCCTTGTTTGTGTTCTACTTTTGCATTTGATCTTACACCAAAATGACGTGAAGTTTATGGTATTTTATAACTTTTTAAAAAAAAATCGTGGTGTTTAAGAACATAATTTGGGTTTTGTAGTATATTCAAGTATTATTCATTATTTTATATGAAAATCCAACTGAAAATGATTTCATTATAAAGTATTATCAGCTTGTTCAAATAGAATGTTTTTTTTTTTTTTTTTGAACAGTAGAATGTTTATTAAAAGACGGCATTTTTCTTTTTACTTACAAACTTACGTACTTTAAGCTGGGCAAGTTTCAAGTCATTTTGTGTCGGTCAAACTGTTCACATAATAGTTGAGAAGGAAAGAAAATTCACATCGTCGTCTCTTGTCTTATTTTGTGTTGTTTAAGTAATATCAGTATATTGACATATCATACAGAAAAGGATAAGACCATCGTATCACACAAGTGACAAGCGACAACAAACCGTTGCGTCGGATTTTCAGATAACTAGTTTACCCAGTTATGTATACGAACCGACCTATTGTCGGTGGAGAATCTGAAAACACAGATCTCAAACATCCACGTGGCATGTATACTGATCAACACCTTAGTTCCACTGTTCCACGACTTCGATTAATTCCTCAAGTGCCCCTCAGCTTTACAACGAAATGGCCTCATCTCCGGTTTTCGATGACCGTAACGATCACGCATTCATGCGCTTCAACTTTTGCTTTGTCACCGACACTGGCTGCAGTCAAAGACTCAGATTCCGTCTAATCAATCTTTGAGAAAATAAAAATGTTAAATATATTATTTGAACAATATTTGCAACTTGAACTATGATATCTTTAGGATTTTTATTTAATCATCAAGAAGATTCTTTGCTTGTGAAATGGTCTGAAAACTTATGAATAATTACACTATGGAGTAATGAGTTTCTGAAGAAGAGATATTCCTCCACGTGATATGTTTGCATTTTTCTTTTGTGGACGTGACATTTTTTATAAAAGAAATTTACACAGTATGATAATAATTTATTTGTGTGTGTGTGTGTTTTAGTCTGAAAAGGTATTTATATTTTGCGCTAGACTTACAAGTAACATCACCTTAATCACATGATACTTGTGATACACTAGAAGAAAAAAAAGACATTGTTAGCCAAAATAAATGTGACATTTAAACACAATTAGATAAGCTAAGGGCATGTGGCACCAAAAAATTTATTAAGGGTGCTGTAATTTACAAAGGCTTCAAAAGTTCAAATGCGTTGTCCCCATTTCGAATTGTCCCCATGCATTTTCTTTCTTCATTTCTCGATCTACATTCTTTCTAATTAAAGTCCAAAAATTTGTGAACCAAATATTTTATTCGTTTCCTTTCATATGTTATATATAAATGAAGGTTGATGTTTTGTATTATTAGTGTTACTTCATATTAAGTGAAATCAATAACTCAACTGAATAAAAAGAAACGAAACTTCTTTTGATGTTCCATCTAATATTTAATTTCGTATATAAAAGTTAGATATATACATTCCTATTCCTACATCACAAATCACAAACCACATAAAAAATAACCCCTAAAAAGGTTTTCAATAATTTAATATTTTTTAAAAAAAAAATAGTAGGTGGAAAGGCTGGAAGCACACCGTGTGACATGGGTCACACAATTCACAAACTTGCAAGCCCATAAGCTTAAATTCGCAATAAATAACAAAATAATATCACAATATATATTAAAGCAATAACTAATGGTACAATTGTAATTTTAAGCACAATCCAAGTCCATTTAAGTAAACACCATCTTCATTTTCCTCTTTAAGAAGTCTTTAGTTTAAAGCTCAGAGCTCACTATCTGAAAAAAAATCCCCAAACTCCGCACATCACATTCTCTCTCCACAGCACCAACAATGGCGAAGAAGATGACAGAAGTACTCATCTCCTACATTCTCCCTATCCTCCTCCTCCTCCTCCTCCTCGTCGTCGAAACCCACGCGCACAACGTCACGCGCCTCTTAGCAAACCACCCTTCTTTCTCCTCCTTCAACCATTTCCTAACCCAAACTCACCTCGCCGACGAAATCAATCGTAGGACGACCATAACCGTCTGCGCCGTCGACAACGCTGCCATGTCCGCCTTAACCTCAAGAGGCTACACAGTCTCCACTCTCAAGAACATCCTCTCCCTCCACGTCCTCCTCGATTACTTCGGCGCCAAAAAACTCCACCAGATCCGTGACGGCTCTGCTCTCGCCGCCACTCTCTTCCAAGCCACCGGAGCTGCTCCAGGAACCACCGGATTCGTTAATATAACGGATCTGAGAGGCGGCAAGGTCGGATTCGGTCCCGACGGCGGAGATCTATCTTCCTTCTTCGTCAAATCCATCGAAGAAGTTCCGTACAACATCTCTATCATCCAGATCAGCAGAGTCTTGCCGTCGGATACAGCATCGGCTCCGACTCCGGCTCCGGCTGAGATGAATCTCACCGGAATAATGTCGGCTCATGGCTGTAAAGTTTTCGCCGAGACTCTTCTCGCTAACCCTGGTGCTTCAAAAACTTACCAGGTACTTTACTAAACTCTGATTACTGTTAAGTAATTACTACACGTGATTTGAAAAATATTCGTTTCAATATTTGTTAATTTTCGTTTTCGAATTACGGAATTAGCAAACAATTATTCAATTATTAGATGCATGTCGCTGTGTAAATGTTGAAATTAATTATACAAAAAGACTCAGGTGCTTACAGTTACACTACTAAAACCCTGATTTTACAATAATTAAACTTTAATCAAGAAAAAGATGCATGTTATTGTGTAAATATAGAAATTAAATAAAACAAAAACACTCACATTAATCACACTGATTAAACCCTGATTAATAAGTAGTGTACTCGAATTAGAAACGGTATTTAATTAGTAGTAATAATTTCCGTTGTTAAGTTCGAAATTAATTTAATCAGAAAAGATGCATGTGGTTGTACTTTTGGCTTGTAGCCAATAGTCATTGGTTTTGAAGCAAAACATAAGTCAAAAGGTGTTGACAGTGTTAGTCAAACATATAGACTTGATTACCTCAATTATCGGAATATTATACCAATCTAAATTCTTAAATTCAAATTATAAAACGGCTACCTTTTCAATTATGGAAAGTAGCAATAATTTTCCCCACCAACTAACTCACATGCCAATGTAATTGAGTAGATAAACTAAAGATTCCAAATGTTATATCTGGAGATTCAAATAGGTTTTTGGATTGTGTTAATGTTATAACAGGAGAGTGTAGAAGGAGGCATGACAGTGTTCTGTCCAGGAGATGACGCCATGAAAGGATTCTTGCCCAAATACAAGAACTTGACAGCTCCAAAGAAAGAAGATTTCCTCGATTTCTTCGCTGTCCCGACGTATTACTCAATGGCGATGCTCAAATCCAACAATGGTCCGATGAACACACTTGCCACAGATGGAGCCAACAAGTTCGAGCTCACTGTACAGAACGATGGAGAGAAAATAACCCTCAGGACAAGGATCAACACTGTCCAGATCGTTGATACTCTAATCGACGAGCAGCCATTGGCTATTTATGCGACAGATAAGGTTCTATTGCCTAAAGAGCTGTTTAAGGCTTCGGCTGTTGAAGCTCCGGCTCCTGCTCCGGCACCAGAGGACGGCGATGTTGCGGATTCTCCAAAATCGGCTAAAGGGAAAGCGAAGGGGAAGAAGAAAAAGGCTGCACCGTCGCCTGATGATGGTTATGATGAGTCGGATTCACCTGCGGAAGGGCCTGATGGAGAGGCGGATGATGCGACTGCTGATGAAGCCAGTGCGGTTAGGATCGTCGGAGGAGCTAAGGCTGGTTTGGTGGTGAGCTTGCTCTGCTTGTTTGCTTCTTCTTGGCTTCTATAGTTCACTTCTTGCTTATGTTCGTTATTTTCTTTGAATCTTCATTTATGGTTTTGAGGGTGAGTAAATGATGTTTATTTAATTTCTACTATTATTGAGGTTTATTTTTATTTAAAGTTTGGATGTCCAATTAATTAGTCGGTGGATTTTTTTTTGGTGTTTTTGTTCACGTGTTTGTTTGTTTGGATGATGTAATGAATGGTGTTGGCCGTTGGATTTGAGCACTAGTTTCTAGCTTTTGGCTGAGGCATTGTTTACTATGAAATTGAAGGACCATAAAATTATGACTTGTGACTGTCAATAAAAGTCTTATTCAATGGAAATTGCGAGGTTGGTAAGTACATTTTATGTATATATACGAAATCTGAAGAAACCCAACTTTCGGTGACTTTTAGTTGAACCATTTTGGTAAAACTGATAATGAGCTATGCAGTTGTTTTGTTTGGCTCTATGATCATCACATCCAATACAAAACCTATAATGCTCTAACAATCACCACAACAAGACTTGGTCACAAGCTGATGCTTGTGTTCTAATTACAAGTTTGGTCAATTGGGCAACTAAGAACACCACAACAAGTCCTTCACCAAAATAGTTAAAAGCGATCGTAACCCTCATATCACGATCACCAAAAAACTCATCACTATGACCCAAAAACATGACTTCATTATGACTCAACATGTAACTATTCGAAATCGTTATATCCGTCGATCCTTTCACCGCATCGGTAAGCCCATCGTAAAACTTCTCTAATGTACAATGATCAATCCAAGTATCTCGTTACTCGAATATTGAGATTCCATCTCCATCCGAATAACCTCCCAATGACCGTTTCGCCGGAACACCATCGTGAATATAGATATTGTTTATGATTATATGACTTACTCTATGTAAAGCTAAGCACGGCCCATAAGCTATTTGCACGTTCTTTCCTCTACCATCAATGGTTTTGTATGACGTGACTTGGAGATCTTCTTTTAGTTTTATTACCATGTCACGTTCGAATATGATCCATAGAGGTTGATCTTGTGTTGCTGCGTACCGTAGTGTACCAGGATATGGGTTTTGAAGATCATCGTCTCCTGAATCGGTTACGGTGTAGAACTCGCCGGCTCTACCGCCTATTGAGCCGCGTCCGAATCCAACCGCGCAATCCGCTAGGTTTTTGCAGTTGGACCTCCAGCTTTCGTCGCATCTCCAGCAATCGTCGATTGGATTTCCAGTTGCTGAGCAAGACGCTGTTGAGTTTGATGTCTCTGATGTTGATAGTTGTTGTCTTGCGTTTGGCAGTTTAGGAAATGCAGACGCAAACGCAGAAGAAGCGTTTAAGCGAAACAAGAAAAGCTTACATACAACTGACATTATTTGTTGTCTTGACAAAAAGGTTAACTAAACTAAAGTTATATTCACTTCAAAGAACTACGCGCCGTTTTGAAGGATATTAAACACGTCGCGTAGTTTAGTCTCCGTATCCTTAAACAGCACCGATTATGTTGTCAATCATCTTTGTCGAGAGTTTGGTTCCATCCTTTAAGGACTGCGTGCCATTAGAAAGGTTGAAAGACGACACATTGTTTATAGTTAAAATTCACAAAACAGCATAGAGTATTTTGGTTTATTATCCTCTCATCATCTGAAGAGCAAAACCAAACTACGCTTTCGTTTTGTGTGAAGTTAAAAACAGAGACACAGAGCAATGTCAATAACTCATCTTCTTTCTCCATTACCATCTCTCGCCTTCTTCCATCGTTCTTCTTCTTCTCTCCTTCTAAACCCTAGTCCCCAATTCACAAAATCTAGACTTTCAAGGGAAAGAGCCGCCACACACGTCGTCCAATCCAAGGGAGACGATTCCGTCGACGCATCAGATCGGATAATCTCGGCCTTATGTTACTTTTACCCGTTCTTCGATGGGATTCAGTACGGTAAATTCATCATCACGCAATACCAACCTTTCCAGATTCTCATCCAACCTTTGTTTCCCGCCATCAAGGCTTTCAAGAGCTTCCCTTTCAATGGCTTTCTCATCTTCATCACTCTCTACTTTGTCGTCGTCAGGAACCCTAAATTCAGCAGGTACGTTAGGTTCAACACGATGCAGGCGATTGTGCTCGACGTGCTCTTGATTTTCCCGGATTTGCTTGAGAGGAGCTTCAATCCCAGAGATGGGTTTGGTTTAGATGTGGTGATGAGTTTGGACAGCACAGTGTTCCTCTTCTTGCTTGTCTCTTTGATATATGGATTCTCTGCTTGCTTGTTTGGTCAGATCCCGAGGTTGCCTCTTGTTGCTGATGCTGCTGATAGGCAAGTCCTTTGATGTATTTATCATCTGCTGCTGAAGAAAAATGCATCAACAAATAATACATATATGTATGTACGTACACATGTGCTCTGTTTGGTATTTTCCTTGTATTGGATCTGTTTCTGATAATCGAAATATAATATAACTTTTTGATTCATTCAAAGGCTACTTTGCAAGACTTTTTTTTTCTCTTCCATGGAACTAGAACGTAAAAGAACAAGAGAGGTAACAAATTAAGGATACAAAGCGAGATACAACTTTTTGATTTGATTTATTTATCCTCATCACATATCTGAAAAAGCAATATGGTGAGGAAATATCAATTCTGTAACAAAAAAAGAAAAGAAATTACACGCCAATGGCTACTGTTGTTTACACCTCTGCACTCATCTGCCTAATGAAAGGGACAAAGTTGTTCCAGTTCTCGACCCTAAAGATCTTCTCATTCATTCTGAAAAACGTAAACGATCTTACAGTTTCCCCATTTGGTTGCACACAGTTCTCTCGTATTTGCCTTAGTCCCATCTGTTGCAGAATTCATCATATATAAACGGTTAATAACCACCAGTATGAGACCTCATTGTATAGGATTATAGACTGTTCAAATCTCTCACCACATCAAATCTTTCGCTTGTGTTTCTACCTGTCACTTGTATTGTCCTCTTCTTCGAAACATCGTGTATCTAGCACGAAAAGGGAAAAGGTTGGTTTGTTCATGTTCTTACAGCATGCTTAAGATTGTATCTAGTGTTGCAGCGCAGTAAGAAAACAGAGACTAGACCACTTTGAAATATCTCAATGACAGTAAACAGGGTGCTGACACTGACCAGTCTAAATAAGCAACATACTCTTACTATGAACAGAATTGAATTCTAGATGAAACATTAGGATAAGAAAGTACCTGTCTAAGCAATCCTTCCGGGCTGCAAAGATACTTCTCAGGTGTTTCACTGTCCGCCATATCCAAGCAGCTGGAAAAGATATGAAAGATTCATCTCGTTAGTAACACTAAACTCATGCAGCTTCTATGAATTGTGCACACAGTTAAGAAAACTTCAGAAGAAGGCTCTTACGGGATATGCAGAGCAGCACCATGGCGAGACAAGACAGAAGCAACAGGATCATAACCATCCCTGAGGGCGGTATTGTAATAACCTGCAGTTAGTTCAGCAGGGTGTGAAGATGTCTTATACCACCAATAGATTCCACCAATTTTTGCAACCAACATTACAGCGCGTTTCTCCTCTTCTTGACGTCTTCGCAAAACAGCGGCTGCCTTTGCAAGAATAGCATCAGCATGACAAATCAACTTCCCACTGTACCATTCCTAAAATAAAAAACAGTTCAATGTGTTGTTTATAATCCAACCTACTAGCAACTAGTGCTGAACACTAACTCAAGATCAAAAAATTGCGGATATTGTAAAAGTAGTGTCGCCAAAGATTATATGATACGGGAACATACTAGAAAGAAACGACCATAGTCAGAGAGAAAACTATCATGGCCCTCTTCAAAGAAAGGAACCCCAGATGGAAAGCTATTATAGCAGCCGGCATTTGGAGGATCTCTGCTTCCCCATTGAGGTTTGCCTTCTTGGGATGCCACTGCCATCAAGTCTTCCATCCTAAACCAAGCGATATATCTCACAATCTGCAAATGTAGTTCGCAGGAAAGTAAAGACTTCGAATTAAATAATTACTCACATGTACTTGTCATGGCATTGGAATTCACCGATACCAGGGAATTTCCATCTCCCATCTCCAGAAGGATGTGCAGGATATCTGAACTAAATACCGTGTAAGAAATCTATTGTAGCTACTGTGGCTTTATAATTGGTAATCTACAGAAAATTAGAAGTACCTAAGCTCCCCAGAAGGACCAAGACCGATACTTAGTTCTTCAATCACGTTTCCAAAATATTGTTCAAAGTTTGTAGAAAAACTGAGCATAAGATCTTCATAGCATTGGACAGCAGTGCGACCACCGAACAAAGGAAGTTGATCGACTCCAAGTGTGAGATAGTCATTGTTGGAGAATCCGTTTTTGTCTCGATAGTATATATCCTTATTGACATCTCCAATCTGGAAAAATTGTATAAGAAAAAGCAGCTGAGTGAAGCTAATTACTGGTGCAACAAGCAAGCGTATAAGTTCCTAGCAAAGACAATATTCCCCAAGCATCCAAGATTATGTAACATAAAAATCTAAAATCCTCTTCAAGTTTTGACAGGGGAAAAAAAATAAAAGCTATCAGATTTTCTCCGTGTTTAGAAAAAAAAAATAAGAAGCAATATCCAAATTACCAAAGCCTTTGCAATGTCTACAACGTACAAATAACTAAATACCTGTAATTCTAACAATACAAACCTCTCGGATCCAGAGTGGAAGACTGATGCCACCTTTCCCACCAAACAAATGCATATTCGAATGAAAACAAAGAGAAACGTGTAACTTCAACCCTGCCTCAGAAATCAGCCTGAAGAGCTCTTCGTACAATGACCATTTAAACTCAAGAGGACAGAAACGCTCTACAATCCCCCACCAAACCTCAACGGCGACTCCATGAACACCTGCTAACTTGAGTGCCTTAAGAGAAACAGTTAAAGCCTTGAGCCTGAAACGAGAACAGATAAGAAACTTCATTATCTGAATGCAAAAAAAAAAAGAGAAGTAACACTTGTCCTTGTTCTGAAATTGTATCCTACTATATAGCAATGGAAAGTAGTATCGCTTTTTCTACATATATCATACCATGTAAGGTAAATATAAATCAGGTACCATTTTCAGAAAGCTTTTACCTTTTAATGATTGGGCAGCCAGAAGCATCGATTCCAATTGTATCAATAGGCATCATCACATAAACAGGAACTTTCTTGTGCCTTGATGATACCAACACAAATGATCGTGATTTCTCCCGAGCATCCATGCTGTATCATGTTCAATTCCACAAAAAAAATTCACTTTTTTTTAACCTAACGATTTTTTTCCGAAATTGAAACGTTCACGAACTAACGAAATGTTTCTTATCGCTCTCTTTTTTTTTTCTTGAAGTTTTAACAGTGAGTGAGGAAGTAATAATTTTACCTAAAGATTCGGCTGTTACCGGCGACGGAACTCCATTTTGTGATTGTACGACCGCGTTTGAAAGTAGGAACCATAGAAACGTTTCGGAAAAAGTTTCGATTCCTCCTCGTTCTCTGCTCGAGGAAGCAAGATTTCAAATTTCTTCCACCCGGATGGAAGAAATTACCGCCGGAAACTCCGCGACAGCCACAACCAATTCCTCCAATCTCCGCCATTTTTGGTGTCCCTGTCTCTCTCTCTCTCTATCTCTTCTCCTTCGTCGGAGATATTTCTCTGATGGTTTAGATGCGGAGGAAAAGAGACGGAGATGGAGTACTCGAAACGCAAAATTTTTATTTCCTTTTTATTTGTTTAACGACGCAAATTATAAATTCATCTTTGACCCTCTTCTTTTCTTTCGCTGCTTTCCTTTTCTATTTTTTTTGGCCCATATATGTCTTACATCTTCTATAATTGACCCCTTTAGTATTTTACTTTCACTTTATAGTCCTCTCATTGTGAATTCCGTATAGTTGACTGTGCGAAATTCGTAATTTTACCATAAGTAAAATACGTTTTTACTTTTTTTATAAAAGTTTAGTTTGACCGATGATTGGAATAGCAGAATCAATTTTTTAAACTCGTGAATTTTGTATACAATGTGTAACATGAAATGATGTTAATCCTATTATGCCTTTAAAAAAATGAGAAAAAATTCAAGGACTTAAAGCAGCATATAACTGTATTTTAGATGGTAAAAGTTTTATGTAATGTTTAACTGAATAACGTTTTTTGGCATTTATTTCTCTCCACTCAACTTCGAATATCGTTAGTAGCACTTTAGGTGACATGAGCAAGTGGTGCAGTTTTGGCATGTAAATCGTTATTTTTGATATTCCTATGGTCACCTCTATGAGTCTGGAGTTACTCACTGGTCTTACCTAAATAGTACTGTATTCTAATTGGATTATATACCTGAATGGATCTTGTGTAAATACAACTAAGATAGGAAGTTAAGAAAAAATAGAAAAATCCACTGAATTTACAATTTTTGCTGATGTGGAAACATCTCGTCTTTTAGTGGATAAGAATAAGCACCCAAATTATCCATTTGAAACAGATCCCATGCTACTCGCCGTATCGTTCTCATCATTAATATTCAACTCTAAAACTTATAATGACTTAGATTTTAGATTTTGTAAAGATTTGTAGCGTTATTCAATTAAGATTTTTTATTTTTTTTTTTAATTTTTTTTTTAATTTTTAGTGTTATTAGTTCATTAATTTGTAAAAATAGTTTAAAATCTTGAAAAGTTTTATATTATTCAAATTAATTGAAAGTAAATAATTTTATCATTGTTTTAAAATCTTATATTATTGGTTTACTGATTCTATACAATTTTTTTTGACAAAATCTGTTTAGAAAAGTATTATGTTTCGATTAAGGATTCTTAGAGTTTATTATTTATAATTAAAAATTGAATTATCTTCTTCTCAACCTCTACAAAAGAATCTATAATAATCAACAATACTTGACAAAAGTTATTTATTTTCAATTAAAGAATCTATAATAATCAACAATACTTGCAAAATCTTAAGAAAATCTAAATTTTTCAAAAAATCAGAAAAGATAAAATCAAACCAATAACAGCCCCCTTTTGGTACAATAAATAATCAATATACTATAATGTTTCACATTTAATTATGTAAACCTACTATTTCCGTATTCGTATTTTCATAAGGGTCGATCAAAATAAATCATGGGTCCACGATATGTCACGTTTCAGTCTCGTAGTCGTACTCATCAAGTGGCAAAACTCTACTTGATTTATCCGAATGTAAGATAGATGACAAGATTTTGATTGTTCGACATAGCAGTATATTAGGTGTTTATTTTCTTACTTGTGGCGCCGTTTGTATATATGGAAGGACATAATGGGTGTGTTGTTTTATCCTCAGTTTTTGTAGCATATAGGAGATGCATCGCGCCGGGTTGTGAAAATGGAAGGTGTGTTACCTACAATAATGGTTTGGTTCTCAATGGTGAACCAAAGTGAATCTTCACTTAGTTGTGTCATATCCGGCTTGGTTTTGTTTGAAGGACAAATCGATCACTCCTAGCAACATCTCAATAAGGTACGAGACAAATAACTAAGATAGACAGACATGTAAAAGAAAAAGTATTTGGAGAGGAACATAGAATGGGAAACTGGAGTATGTTCCGATCGAATGCACTCGAATTATCTCCACAAGTGTCAATACTCAATATGGATCGTTGGTAACAATCATACATCGCTCACGACAGGCCAATTTGACTGCCAGGCGATGATGAATGTTTATATTTATCTTCATTGTGCCTTCTGGACCTTAACAGTTGGTTCTGCTTTTGTGGGCTTTTTATTTTATTTTGGGTTTGCTTTGTAGGGTAATCCAATGGGAATGTCTTGTAATTTCTAAAAGTTATGTGTCTCTTGTGACAAAAGAAGGTAATGAAGTATTTAAGCAAACCAAAAAGGAAAGGAAAGACGTCAGAAATGGAAAACTTGGGAAAATAAATTGGCTCAAATCACCAACGAATCTTGTTATCTTGATCAAGACCCTACTAATTATATGGTTTTCCTTGATTTAGTGGCTTGATACGATAATTTAGTCATCAAACTCAACATCATCTTTAATACTTGCTTGGAAAGAAGTAAAATATCAGCCTAGTTTCCATATTCTGGGAGGAGATAATATTTGAGAGTAAAAACATGTATATTTTCTTGCGTGTGTAATATATATAAACACAAAAAAAAAAGAGGAACTCCATTGTTAAATCAAGAAACTTCAGAAAGTGGAGCTATCAACGCTCGACAAGGTATTTTTTACCTTCTTTTTATATATCCGCTTTACTTTATATATATATATATATGTGTGATTTTCCATATTATTTCATTTCATTATATCTCGTTTGGTGTCGTTAGATTTAGAGTTATGTACAGAGAATTTTTAGGGTTCTGATTATATATGCTGTTACTTTTTAGGAGTTTAATCTCGTTGATTTAGCTCTACTCCACCATTGTGTAATATTAAGGAACATATAATTCAATGTGTGTTGAAGTTGATAATTACGGAGAGAATAATAATATTAAAATATATTTTCTGTCTATCCTAACTTGGTGTTGATGAAAGTTATGAAATGTTACATGACCTCGTAATCAAAGTCAAAATGATTGTCTTAAAAAGACTTTTTGTGTTTGTGATCACAGATACATTTTGTCCACTTGTAGAATTTTATTTTTTATTAATAGTTTCAGAATTTTTATTCAGATTAATTGGTCAGATGTCCAGTTTGTATAATAATTTGTTCGTGGTCGTCAAATCTTTTTTTTTTTTTTTGGTTTAAAGTGGTCGTCAAATCTTTATTTTCTTGAAGCTGCAAGTTTTAGATTTTGGTTTTGTTTACATACTTTTCTCTCAGTATCTGCATGGGTCGGAAGATGGTAAAGATGGCGAGGATAACGAACGAGAAGACGAGGATAACGACTTACAAGAAGAGGAAAGCGTGTTTGTTGAAGAAAGCTAATGAGTTTTCAACACTTTGTGGCGTGAACACGTGTCTCATTGTTTATGGTCCGAGCAGAGCAGGGGAAGAGAGGATCAATGGTCCTGAATTATGGCCGGATGAGAGCAAAGTCAGAGAGATCATAAGCAAGTACAGAGACACTGCGTCGAGTAGTTGCACCAAAACTTACAGTGTACAAGAATGCTTGGAGAAAAGTAAAACCAAGGTGGAGAAAGTGAAGTACTGTCCGTGGGACGAGAAGCTCGACAAATGTTCTTTAAACGAGCTATATGCTGCTTTCGTGGCAGTAGGTAACAAGATTCAAGAAGCTGCGAGTAGGAATCAGACTTTTCCTGACGGTTCTTGGTCTACTGACCAACTTGATTTATTCGGTTACAATCAGCAGCAATGTCTCGAGCAGCATCAGTTGTCTACAATGGAGCATAACGGGTTTGCTTTTCTCCCTTTTCTTAACCAAATTAACTCAAATACGGCGGAAGGTTCTTCATTCCCGAATGTGACAGAACCGGAGATGACTCAAGCCATGTTTTACGGGAGTTGTTCAAATGGTCAATACGCTCCGCTGGTACAGGGGACAGCTTATATGGAACCAATACAATGGGGTTTAGGGAACAGTATGTACAACAACGTGAAGCCATTCGCAGACTATCCCTTGAGGTTTGGACAAGTTAATGACATGGATAACCCTGGTAAAACTCCTATGTGAAAAATGTCATTTGTTTGTTTCCTTTGATTGTTGGTTCGGTTTTAGAAGCTTTAAAAACTGTTTCTTTTATCAAATTAATGATAGATTGTGGACTGGTTATCACAATCTCATGAAGTAAAAAAGTTGTTTTTACGACTATATATTGTTCAAATGATCTAATCAGAATGCCTAATTTTAGTAGCTAAAGATTCAGAACATAAGTTTGCTAGACAACATTTTCATGTTGTGTGATTCCGTACCAATTTAGCTTATAAATTTTTAAGCTTTTCTCATTTAATCACCCGTATAAATGGTCACATGTTTAAATTCCTATTGGTGAAATCTTTGAGATAAAACCATATAATGTCGCTTTCTTTACAACTACACGTAATAAAATCAAGAAACTTTGATTAAATGTGAATATGTATCTACAAAATCTAGAAATGAAATTTCATTTCAGAAGACCGATATGTATCTACAAAATCTAGAAATGAAATTTCATTTCAGAAGACCGACAAGGAGATCATGAAGCAATAACACAACAATTAATATCTTCTTTCAACATCAAGCCACTCTCACGTTGTTGACAAAATAATTCTCTCGCGTATTTGATACAATAACGTAGAACTGTGAAAAAAAATTAGTTTAAATGAAAATTTTATAATCGACAAAAAATGTTGAATTTGTTTCCTATAGAACTAAAGTGGCCCCTAAGAACAGCAATGCGCACAAAACATTGTCTTGAACGGATTTAGAAGCCGACTTATCTCCGGCAGCAACCTCGTCACTCTCCGGTGCCAAATTTGCCGTCGCTGGTGCAGAACTATTAACCGGACCCCGTCCATAAGGAAATATTTCCGGCGCATTAGCTGGAGTGGAGGGAGTAGACGGAATATCAGGGGTTGTTACCGGCGCTGTGATCTCCGGAGCATCGGCCGGTACTGGTGGCTGATTCACAGGAGCTGTGGCAGGTGATTCTATAGAGGCAGTGGGACTCGTCGTCGGGGCAGAGAGTGGAGACTTCACTGGAATCGAAGTTGGAGGGGAAACAGGGGTATTCGCCGGAGTAGAGACAGGAGTCGTGGCGGTAGTCGGAGAAGAAAAAGGAGAAGTCGCCGGAGAATAAATAGGAGGATTCAAAGGAGAGGCAATGGTTCGAGACAAAACAGGTGAACTCGCCGGAGAAAAATCAGGGGATTTCGAAGGAGACGCATTGGTCCGAGAGGAAACAGGGGGTTTCAAAGGGACTGCAATGGTGCGAGAGGATCCAGGGGAACTCACCGGAGCAAAAACAGGGGATTCCGAAGGGGACACAATGGTTCGAGAGGAAACAGGAGAAGTCGCCGGAGCAGAACCAGGGGATTTCCTAGAAGTTGCAATGGTAGGGGAGGAAACAGGGGAAATCACTGGAGCAAAAACAGGGGATGTCATAGTTGTAGCAGTGGTCGGAGAGGAACCAGGGGAAATAACGGATTTCACAGGAGTCGCAATTGTCGGATAGGAAACTGGGGCTTTCGTTGGAGATGTCGCAGGTAACTGTGCCGCGGGAGGGTTATGGACCGCCGGAGGAAGTAAAGTGGGCTTTTGAGGGAAACTCGGAGACTTCGCTGGAGAAGACGCCGGAGCAGATTGTTTCCCAGCGAGTCTCGGCGATTGGATGGGTGCATCGTCTGCTTGTACATTACCGGAAATAGAAATAAAGATGACAAAAAAAGAAAGCACGACAAACCGATGCATGTTTTTCTTTTGTTGTAAGAAATATGAGTGTTCGCAAATGATAAATGGGTTTTATAAGAAAAGAGATTTTTTTTTTAAATAAAATTCGAAAGGTTGTGAATTGTGATATCCGAGATATATGACCGTTGGAGGCGGTGGAAGCGCCTGTAAGTTTGACCGGCTGTAGGAAGTGTAGTAGCCGTTAACCGGTTACTATTAGATGACATGACAGTAATAATTTTAATTACGAGAGCTCAGACGACGTGACGGTTCATTAGATTTTCGAAAGCCCTGAACGACATGTAGTTTACGTTTGCATTACAAGTAAACCCATTAAAAAGCTAGCCCATTTGTATGATTAGAGTATTGCTTGCAGCCCATGAAACACGCGAATACATTGAATTGTTTGATTCCTTCTCGTAGTAATACACGTGTTTCCTCATTTGCAAAGGCTTTATAATGCGCACAGTGCACAGCGTACGTTAGTAATATTAGTTGGATAGTAAAAAAAATATTGTACTTTTTAATTGTAAAAGAGAAATAATCAATAAGAAAATCCTAGAAATTTCACAAATCTACCGGATTAGGGTTTCTAGCGAGAGGCCTTTCTCCGTTTCTAGCTTCCGGGGACGGAAAATTCTGCAATCACTTGTGCTCTTGGGATTGTTCTTGTTCGAGTGGGCTTGAATACGATTGAAAGTAAGGAGCTTTTTATTTTTGTTTTGTTTAACGAGGAAGAGTTTAAGATGGATGAGGGAGATGGGAGAGATCAGATGGATCAGTTCCATCGAAACGAGGCGATCTCTGCCGTCGCCGACGAGGGTTTTATGGCAGAGGAAGAAGACGACGATTATGATGATCTTTATAACGACGTTAATGTCGGAGAAGGATTTCTTCAGTCTATGAAGAAGAACGACCAAACGGGATCAAGAAACGAGGAGAAGGAGAAGCTCAAAACCGAGGCTGAAGATAGGGTTGAGCCAGTTTTAGGTACATCGGAAGCTGAGGTCTCGATACCTGGTTTGGTTGGTGAGAGCGTTGCTTACAAAGAAGAAGCAGAATCAGAAGCAGGAGGAGGAGGAGTAGGAGGAGCAAGTGGTACTGATGTGGTAGCCACTTCTAGTGGATATGGAGCTCAAGAACTTAAGGTAAGTGATGTTAGCCAGCAGATTCCTGGTGGAGCTGTAGCTGGAACTGGAGGCGGGCTTAGAGTTGAGCTAGGGCAAGCTCCTAACCGGGCAAATGATGTCGAGGCTCCTAGAGAAAATAATATCGCTCAGGGTCTCCTGCCACCACCGCCTAGCTTGGGAAATAACGAGAATTTGATGAGACCTGTGATGGGTAATGTTAATGGCGTGGCTCCTCCTGGACCTGGTAGTAGCATGGTTGGGAACGGAGCTACTGTCCTTATGCCTGGTGTTATTACTGGCGGGGGAGCCGGTGGTGGTGGTGGTGCGGGAGGCGGCGGTGGAACTTTTCTTTTCGTTGGGGATTTGCATTGGTGGACAACTGATGCTGAACTTGAGGCAGAGCTATGCAAGTATGGTGCAGTGAAGGAGGTTAAGTTCTTCGATGAGAAAGCTAGTGGGAAGTCGAAAGGGTATTGTCAAGTGGAGTTCTATGATCCTATGGCAGCTACGGCTTGCAAAGAGGGGATGAATGGGTATGCTTTCAATGGTAGGCCCTGTGTTGTTGAGTTTGCCTCTCCGTATACGGTTAAGAGAATGGGGGAGGCCCAGGTGAATAGACACCAACAGGCGCAATCTGTACTTGCACAAGCTAAGAGAGGAGGGCCTGCTGACCCTCCGATTAAACCAGTCGTTGCCACCACCAACAACAACAACAACAACGCCATCGGCGGGAATTTCCAAGGTGGGGAAAATAGAGGCTTTGGTAGAGGTAACTGGGGTAGAGGCAATGCTCAAGGAATGGGTGGTAGGGGACCAGGTGGTCAAATGAGGAATAGGCCTGGGATGGGTGGACGAGGTTTGATGGGTAATGGTGGAGGTGGGTTTGGTCAGGGAATGGGCACAGGGCCTCATATGAATATGATGCATCCTCAATCAATGATGGGGCAAGGGTTTGAACAAGCTTTTGGTGGACCCATGGCGAGAATGGGAGCGTATGGAGGATTCCCCGGAGCTCCAGGTCCACCGTTTCCTGGGCTTTTGTCCTCGTTCCCTCCGGTAGGAGGAGTTGGTTTACCTGGAGTGGCACCTCACGTGAATCCAGCGTTTTTTGGAAGAGGGATGCCGATGAATGGGATGGGAATGATGCCTAATGCTGGTGTTGATGGAGGGCATAATATGGGTATGTGGGATCCTAATACTGGAGGATGGGGTGGCGGTGAAGATTTGGGTGGTGGGAGAGCTGCGGAATCGAGTTACGGGGAGGAAGCTGCATCGGATCATCAGTATGGAGAGGTTAATCACGATAGAGGGGCTCGTCCAAATGCGGTGAAGGAAAAAGAGAGAACTTCAGAAAGGGAATGGTCTGGTTCATCTGATAGAAGGAATCGTGAGGATAAAGATGCTGGTTATGAGAGGGAAATGCCGAGGGAGAAAGATGCTGGTCATGGTTATGATTTTCCAGAGAGAAGGCATCGTGAGGATAGAGACACCGGTCGTGAGCGTGAGAGGGAACATCATCATAAGGAGCGTGAGCGCTCCAGGGATCGTGACAGAGAAAGGGACAGGGAAAGGGATCGTCATAGAGAAGAACGAGAAAGGTATGGTGGTGATCATCGTAATAGACACAGGGACGAACCTGAGCATGATGATGAGTGGAACAGAGGTCGATCATCCAGAGGGCACAGCAAATCACGGTTGTCTCGGAAGGATAACCATCGCTCGAGATCAAGGGATGCTGATTATGGGAAAAGAAGGCGGCTTGCAATTGAATAATTATCGGATAAAAGTAAGCAATTGAATCCAATGGTATCTTTCATTCCTCATGTATTTGTACCATTCTTTTTCATGATTTGTTTTCAGACATGTTTAATTACTGTCTGATTAGTTTTTTGGACTAAAGTTAGATGTCTGCATGAACATGTTACTCTCTTAGAACAAGAAATTTTCCGAGTTGATAGTAATCATTGGGGTGTATCCATTAACCCCTTTTCTTTGCTGACTAAGGTTTCTGTTGTATTCTTAAATTTATAGCGTTATGGGTAGATTGACTTTGAGAGTCCCTGCAAAATTCTGAAGCCCTATGGAAGAAGAAAAAGAGGAAGAAAGAAGACCTCAGGGAGAGTCAGACTCGTCACAGAAAGAAGTCTTTCTCTGGTGAAATCTCTTCGTCAACTCAGCTTAGTTACGTAGAAGTGGAAAGAAACTTGGCAAACGTTTGCCTTATTTAAGTTCTAAGACACCTTACCTTTTACAATTTTTATGTGAAATTTATAAGACGAGTGTGTTGTGGTGATGTTATGGCCTTTCGGGTGTCCATCCATTTGTGTTTAGATGTTCTTATCTTAATTGTTTCTGAATTTGTGGTTGTGTGGTTGTATTAGTTGCAGCCAAATAGTTAGCTTGGCCAGCGTTCCTGATCTCGTTTCTCCATGTTTCAGCCATCTGAGTTGTATTGAATTGTATTGTATGTATTCATTTATTTGTAAGCCCTTCATCTGCCTTAGGATCTTCAGAGGTCATGGATATATGACAAATGTAACAGCATGTGCATCCTTTGGGAATTGTGTTTTTGTGATTTCCGGAAGTGATGTAGAAGATCATCTCTTTTGTTATTGTTGTAGAGGAAATCTGATAGCTCTTTTGTTCAAGTGTGTTACATAACAGAAAATCACATGTATTAACGTTTTTGTTGTTAAGTTTTTGTATCTATGAACACATCCTCTTCAATGGCACACATAAACTTTTTTTTCATTAGCACTGGCCAAGTTAATTCTTCCTTGTTTTGGGGTTCACTTAAGACATTGCTTAGATTCATTACAACAGGTTTCTTTTAGTATGATTTCTGGGAAAACGATTCATATCCCCATGAAATATAAGATATTGTATCAAATGCGGCTTATTTAAACTTTTTATTCTTTGTATCTACTAGTCGAAAGTTTAAGATTTAAATGTACACCGTTTGAAAGTTATATACTTTTTTATCTATATAATCAAAATTTTAGATTTAATTTTCCAAATTTTTTGGTTAATGGCGATTTAAAATTTTGTAATTCAAATTACAAAATAGTAAACCGTAATTACACTAATTAAACCAAAAAATTTAAACACAAACTAATAAACCATAATTAAACTAACTAAACCAAAAATCCCAATTAAAAAACCAAAAATTGATTTAATCTCAATCCTCTCATCTTCTCATCATCTCTCTTCTCCATCTTAAGCTTTTCCAGGTAGACAAAGCTCCACCTCTGTCAACGTACCCAACAACCAATCTTTCACATCTCTCATACTTTTGTCTTTCAAACACAAACTTTAAAAACCTTAGTGAATCTACCCAGACGTCCATACCCAATTACAAACCCAGATTTTATATATGTTTTATTTCACGAAGGAGAGAGAGAGTGTGAAGAAGGGGATCAAATGAATTAGGGAAGAATAAGCAAGAAAACTAAAATTTAATGATTTAATCCGTGAATTGTAAATGATTGATTGATTGTAAGATAATTCCAACCTTTATTTCAAAAAAATGCAGAGTTTCAATTTGAGGTAAAGGATTTCGATTTTCTTCAACTTAACCTAAGATTATTAATTCAAATAAAAATAGCAGATTCTTCAGCAAACAAATTCAAGATCAACGAACTCCAACCCACTGACGAAGTCCGTGACGGGCAGAGGAGAGCGACAGAGATTCCAGCGACGCCGATGGATCCTCCGACGTTCTGGTCGCGGAGCAGCAGGAGTAGAAGGTGAAAGGAGAGAGACAGCTTTTGGTTTGTTAGATTAGGTTTTTGGTTTGCTAGATTTTTGGTTTGTTGGTTTAAAAAATTAATTTTGATTTTGATTTAAAATCGGTTTTATTTGATTTGTTACTAGGTTTGACGATAAAATCAAAAATCCGAAATTAAAGAGAATTAGAATGAAATAAATAAATTTGTGTGTAATTAGATATTTAACTTTCGACAGATGAATACAGAGATAAAAAAATTTAAATAAATAGCATCTGATACGACGTCCCATATTTAGTAAGAATCTGAATCGTTTTCCCCTACTTTCTTGCTTGTTAAATGAATCGTCTTCATGTCCCTTCTTTCTCTGCAATCCATCAATATGGCACACTGGAGCGTGGTCTTTATTTGATTTTTAAGATCATTTATGTCTACATCAGTGGTCTCCCATACTCTTAAACCAAGTTAAGACAGGCGAAGTGATAAATTGCAGAGAAGCGACAGCATGAGCGAAGCTCAGTATCTGCCATAACATCTTAAATAAAGAAAACCCAAAAATCAGAAGGGTGTTCTAAGTGGGGCATAAATCCTAAAGGAGATTATGTTAAATCGTATACACAAACGAAGCTGCTCATATCAAAAGTAAACTACTACTCATCAGCTTCTTCCCCTCTCTGACTCTACCGAAAGTAAATAACAAAAAACCTGCTTGTAGCACAACTCCAGACCAAAAATAACCAACAAATTACATTCTCTGATATATTTGCCTAATGACTGACGATAGGCAAATGGGGATAGAGACCCCTTGAAGTTTAAATAGTTGCTAAGACTAGATTTATGTGCTTTGTGATCAGGCCTTAACCTCCTCTCCACCACCAGATCCTCCAGCTTTCTCTTTTCCAGCATCCTCTTCTTCACCCTCCTCATCCTCGGCTTCATCTGCTAGCTTAGTGAGCTCATCTTGGATCATCAGCTTTACCGATGATTTTTTTGAGGTGAGATCGAGTTTGAACATCCCAACTGAGAGACAGGTAAAAACAATGCATGTTACCTATGCAGATCATCAATGCAGAAAAAGAACTGATAAGAAACAATCACATCTGCGCTCATACCTAGTCGATTCAGGATGTCGGTGAAAGTTGCCTGTCAAAAAACGGTAAATATTTTTTAGATATCTACTTCTAATCTCAATTACTGTAGTTTCGTGACACGAGTGTTTCATGGTTTAAACCCTCACCGTGTTTAAGTCCACCCCTTTCAAGATATCAACAATTGCATTTTTCAACTCTTCATCAGTAGGCTCCTTGGTTTTGTCTTTCCCTTTTCCGCCTCTTTTACCTATTAGCAGAAAACAAGAGTAACAAACACAGATAGAACAGTGTCAGAAAAAACAAGAGGCTGCAATATAAGATCAAGGATTAAGATTTCCCGAGCTTCGGACAACGCATGTACTCAAATCAACTGTGCTTCAGTCTTAATGAAAGATTTTTACATATATAAAAAAAAAGACCAAGATATGACCAAACCTGGTTTCTCTTTTGATGCAGATTTTGAAGGAACCGAGGACTGCTCCTTGGCCGGTTTTTCAGTCTTCTTCCTCTTAGAGGATGATGCCTTTGGACTTGTATCACTGTCGTCATCACTCTTCTTTCGTTTTCCTGCTGAGCGCTTTTGAGTAACTTTCTTTGGTGGACTGGATTTCGTAGAGACTGCAGCTTTCTTGCTTCTTGATTTCCCTGCTGTCGATTCTTTCTTTCCAGATACTGTCCTAGAACCACGTTTCTTCTTTTTAGTTTCTTCCTCTGAGTCCTCCTCAGATTCAACTTTCTCCTCACTTTCAGAAGCCTGAGAGGCCTCATCATCCGATTGATCAGGAATCCCATTTTCATTCTCCTCATCAATCTTTTCCTCTTCCTCCTCTGCCTCCTGCTCTTTTCCTTCTTCTTCTTCCTCTTTCTCTTCTTTAGACTCATCATCAGAATGAGGTAAGCTCTCTTTGTCAGACCTAGTTGCTTCCTCGGTCTTTTTTTGGCTCTGCAAGAAACACACAAAGAAAATCAGACACAAGGACACGGGGGCAATAGAAAACAGCAAGAAATGCATTAACCGACACGCATTCTCTTCACATTTTTTTCAAACATCCAGTTCCAAACTATTGAATAATACCGTTGCTGATCGTTTTGAAGATGAACTTCCAGCTGCCTGTGAACTTTTCTTAGGAGTTCTTTTGCGCTTTGTGCCCTTTACAACAGAAACAAGAAAAAATATTGTTATATGCACAAAAACATCTCAAGCTCAACTGCAGAAAAAACGTTTCTAACACCAAAGTTACCTTCTCTTTCTCATAAACTGGAACATCAGTTGTCGCATGAGGTTTTTCCAAAAAATCAAACAGCTTTGCAACAATATCTTCCTATATTTGAGGATAACAACCAGACAGTCAGTTGCCACGTTGTTTACATTTGAAAGAATACAGTGATATTAACCCCTAACAGCATGTCCATTCATTCACGGTAAAGAAAAACGCCCTTGAAAAATGAGAACATAGAAAGAAAAGCAATAATAACCTTTTTTTTGGTCGCCTTGGCAACTGATATGTCAAAGAGATCGCAAAACTCCAGCAACTTATCTTTGTTGCATTTGTCAAGCTTTTCTTTTACTTTATCTTTAGCCTTTTCCTGCAATATATCATTTGAGAAAGTTCATTACATAAGGAAAAAAACGAGACGACCTATGTAGAGCAAGCCTAATGTGTTATGCCGCCCACCTCATCTCCTTGCCATTTGTAACCAGAAAAGCGCAATATGTTTGCCTTGACCTGAGCAGCCTGTCAAAGCAAGAAAATCGAGTCACATATAAACATGATTAGTATACTCTCAGTACTCGTGAGGATAGCAATGGAAGCAACTCCTAAAAATTTCAAACTACATTAGAATCCCCAGAAGAACATGCATTGTCTAATGGGGTGGCAGTATATGAGACAGTAGAAAGAGATGCTCACTTTCCCTCTTCTCCCACCAAAAAGAATTGTGTGCAGCAGCTTGAAAACTTCTTCAGACTTCTTCCTTGCTATCTTGTAAGCAACTGCAAAGACACATACAACTTATCAACTTCAGTTCAAGTGATTGAGCAGATGGAACAAAGTATTAAAAAAAATACAGTCATGACAATCAACTTCAAATCCATGGCCATTCTTGCCTTTAAACCAGTTTCAATCAATAAACTCAAAAGAAAAACATCTCGCAAAAAGGACAAAAAAGCTAAATAAACAAAAATTTATACATAAATATATCAAGCCTACACATTCTAAATGTTAATTAGAAATCAATACCACCTAGTACTACATCTTGCAGGAAACCTTTGATAAAAAAGAGAATCACATAGGGCAATCCATTAATAGACAAGGACTATGTGCTCTAGCAATATTCATGAGAAAAGCTAAGCCAAAAAGACTGTTCAACATAATGACAGCTTAGGCTGAGAGGAACTTTAAAATAGCTATTTGGATTACGAGCATACCATTGGGGATATCTTTAAGAGGTGTTCCCTTTCCCTGCAATATCCAAAGTAACTCATAAACAGATCTAACAAATAATAAGCTATAGAGGCTAAACACATAAAACTATTGGCAAACCTTTTCAACTTGGAATTCCTTTGAAGAATCTTTATCAATCACCGCAACAAGCCTTTCAACAGATTTTCGCTCACGGACAGGGCGATCAGAGTAAGGAGTCTTAGGTTCAATATCCTTCTTTTCTTCCTCACTCTTTGTCTTCCCGCGAGCCTTCTCATTCTTCCCTTTCCCTCGCTTGCTAGACTTCTTTCTGTCTTCATTGTCATCTTCCTTATCACCATTGCTCTTTTCTTTTTCATCATCTTTCTCATCCATGCTCTCCTCTTTTTCATCTTCCTTCTCGTCCTTTGTCTTCTCCTCTTTATCTTCATTATCATCCTTGCTGTCATCTATATCATCTTCATCCTCACCCTTACCCTCTATTTTTTCCTCTTCCACTTTCGGCTCATCGACCTCAGCGTCTTTTTCTTCTTTGTTTGTTTCCTTCACTTCCTCTTCTTTGTTTGTTTTTTCCTCTTTGCCATCTTCAACCAGTTCGCCCTCATTATTTTCCTTTGGTGCCTCTTCTTTGTTACTTGTATCCCCCTTTTCAACCTCATCGAAATTGCCCCCCTTTTCTCCACCCACCGACTTCTCTTCCTCTTTGATGTCTTCCTTATTCCCTTCTTCGTTTCCATTTACTTTCTCGCCTTCAAGTTTCTCCTCCTCTGATTCTTTCTCAGTTTTATCTTGGCCTCCTTCAGTAGTAACTACCTTGTTCACCACTTGATTTTCGGCACCTTTTATGCCTTTATTGTCATCAGACTCCACGGTTTCCTTCATCACAGTATCTGCCTCAGTAGCATCTCCAGAAACACCATTATCAGCTTCCAACTTCTTGCCATCTGTGTCTTCATCCATTTTTTCAGCTTCTGGTTGTCCCTTATCTTCTTCCGTTTTAGTAGTCTCTGCTTGCTCCTTGTCTTTGTTGACATCTTTCTCTTCTGCTTTCTCAGTCTCAGATTTCGTTTCTTTTTCTGCAACCTCTGCCTCTTTAGCTTCCGTCTCGTTTTTTTCTTCATGTTGTTTGATTTCATCATCTATCTCCATTTTCTCAGGTCCAGTATCCTCACCTTTCTTGCTTTCCTGTGTTCCTTTACCACTAGCAATCTCCTCCGCCGGTTTTCCAGTGATTGCATCTGACGGCTTTTGAAGAGAACTGGTCCCATTTGCTGTTGGCTTCACAGTAACTTTCGTATCTTCTTCCCCCATCGTTAACCTTCAGTGTTCAGCAGATCTTCAAGACCAGATTCACGAAAAGGCTGTGGAAAATATAAGTTCAGAATTAAAATAAAAAATAAAAAAATTCCACAAAAAGTGGCAGATGGTAACATGTCTCGACACAATTTCTGAAACAAAGTCATGCCAAAGAAGGTTACACAACCCAAAACAGGTGTCACCAATGAATTCCAAATCCCACAAAGAAACTGAATGTGCAAAGATTACAGGAGTCAGAGAAGGAACAAACTCATAGCAACATGTAAACTTCATTGCATTCCATCTTTCCACAGCCAATTGAATAAAAACTCATATGGGCACCCGAGGAATTGAAAAAAAAAAAAAAGAGTTTCGATTTTCAAAGGAAATAGGCATCCCCTATGTTCCTAGTAATTCAGATCAAATCTCAATAAGAAGTTAACCAAAAATTATCCTAAATTTGATTACTTTCTGGAAAAGAAAAAAAACATAGATTTAGATCCAAACCGCAACTATTACAGACAAAATCCAAAAACTTACAGAAATCCAGGTTACTCTCTCTGTCAGACCTCAAATTCGTACGCTTCTAAGCTAAATTAGCACAAATTAGCAAATCAGAGAGCATTCAAAAACCCTAAACGCGACTTCAGGAAGCAAAACAACATTCAAAAAAAGAAAAACAAAACCCACATGCGAATTCAGAAAAAATTCAAAAGATTCAACGGCTAAAATCAAACAAAACAAGCTCAAAGTGTTCAAAAGAGGTTCGAAAAGGAGAAAACTTTGGAATCTCACCTCGCTATCCAAAGGGGCTCAAAGCACTGAAGTCTTTTTTTTTTCCCTTTTTTTTTTTATTCCGTTCGTATCAGAACATATACCAACGCCTCCGATTTCTATAAGGATTCGGACGCAAAACCGGATTTTAAATACAGTTAATTGCCACGTCGGACGTGTGAGTTTAATAGACGGATCAGATTTATTAGTGTTCGAAATACCCTCGTGGATCAGTGACGGTAGACAAACCCCACGTCCGGTACAATAATTATATATCGATGGAAAATAAAATCTTAATTTAAGTTTATCCTTACTAATATATAAATAATTTTCAATAAAGTCAAGACCGACATCTCTTTAATTATCTAAAGTAAAATTTTTTAAAAAATATGGTTATGAAAAAGATAATAATATATATAGTCATTGAATCCAACAAAATCCAAAATATAAAATTTAGCATAATTGATTTATAATTTTTGGTATAATCTAACAAAATGATTACAAATTTAAATGACAATACATGAATCTAAAATAATCTGACAAACTAATGATCAAAACAATAAATTAAAGTATATAACAACTAAAATAATAACTAAATCAGGAGCAGAGGTACAAAAGGGGTAGAGGCACCAACTTTTCAAAATATTTATTTTTGTTTACAAAATAAATGAATGATCCCAATTAAAAAACAAAATAACCCCATAAAAAAGTAATCATAAAACATAATGAGCTTAAAAACTAAAATTTAGTTATGATACTAATAAGTTTAAGTTTTATAAATATTAAAACTTGAGTCTATATTAATTTAAGCCCAACTTTTATTGGTTATTATTAGATATTACTCTTTCTGTTTTTTATAATTATTTTTTAGCTTTTAGCACATAAATTAAAAAAACATTAATTTTTTTTTTCTAAAAAAACATCGTCAGAATTATGTGGCACAGTGGTGGTCACCTCTGAAATTCATGATATATGTATAGAGTTTGAACCTAGCACCCTATAATATTTAATGAGATATTAAAGCTTGTAGGCTATGTTGACAAAAAAAAACAAAAACAAAAACATCATTGTCATAATCATGTGACACAATGGTGCACAACTCTGTAATTTATGACACATGCATGAGTTAGAATCCAGCACCCCACAATGTTTAAGGGGATTCACAAATTACAAATAGTTACAAAACATTAAAAACTAATAAATTTTACATTGAAAACTGAAAATGACACTTATAACAAAACAAAAAATTTCTCTAAAACTACAATTAAACAAAAACGGAGGGAGTAATTAATTTCTATTTTTGAAAAAAAACAAAACCTAAAACTTCAAAAAAAAATTGTTGACAATTTCATGTTGTCCTACATCTCTCTTCTTGTGTTGTCTCTCTGTATCCAGCCATCCACCAAGATAAAATAACTAATGAATCAATTTTTGACTCTGAAACAAAAATCTCTTTTACCGGAAGATATTGGTTTAGATGACCTGTCGTATGTTCTCATTGAAATAAAATGAATAATATAATATTATCCTAATCAAATAAATGAGATACGACGCAAATATGTAAAGTCATCGTCAATTTCGTGGTCATAATTTTAAATAACTTATAGCAAATACACCATAACGATTGTATCCTTGATTGTTTGATCAATATGGTAATTTATTGGAATATAGTATGAAGAAGAAAAAAAACATATATTACTTATGTTGTTATTTGTTCAACGAAAAAATAGTGGCAGTATTGGATTTGTAAGAGAGAATTTTGATTATTAGAATAATTATGAGACAAAATCAATAAATCAAACAAACTGATGTCATACTAAATGAGTATCATATTCAATTAATTGTTTTAATAGATGTTTTAAAATACTTATTCGTTAAATGTGGTAAATTTTTCTTTTTATATTATTTTGACCCGGGTATTGAAAATTCATAGCTCCCACTGATTAAAATAGTAACTAATTTGATCTACTAATACTATACAGAAAAAACTAGTGATATTGTCTATCATCGAATACCGTAAACACATGAGAATTTGAGCATCGGCGGTTAAACATAACGGGATTTTAGCAGCTGATGGGAGCAAAACAACCCGAGGTTGGTATAAATTATATATTCATGAAGTTTCTTGATAGACATGAAGAACACACAGAAGGACTATTAATGCAAAATCTGACACCATTAGCTCAAATTACATCAAAAAACCGTTTTGGAAAACATTAATTTATTTTTGTTTCAGACATTTTCTATATATATAACCATTCTATATTTTGTAACGTAATAATGGTAGTATTTTGTGTTGTTCACAAGAATGATACTTATATGCAAGATGTAGCTGTATTATATGCTATGTTTTAGAGCCTAAATATATATATATGTAAAGGCGTTTGGTCAGTCATATTTATACAAAAATTTCAAAATGGTTTCAACGTTAAACAAAATTAAATAAAAACCATGTGTAATAGTAATACGATGTTACATCGCATATAGTACCCAAAAAAATGTTTGGGCTGTATGAAATGAACCGTATGAAATATATAAAAAACGATACAAAGTTTTGTCGTTTCAGGTATTCCATGCATACATACTCCATAGTACGTACAGCTCAACCATTCAAAACCTTAATTATTATGATCAAACCATTTTGTGTGCTAGACAACAAAATGCACCAAAATAATCGATTAAAAAACGCATCGAGAAAAAGATTCTCAATTGAGACAAGCTATAAGCAGAGTTGATTCTTTTAGACTGAAAAAATTATAGTATTTTCTTTTTCTTTTTGTGCAAATAAAACTTAATAGTATTAACCAAAACTAAACCATACCAAAATGACAAACCCCCGATATAATTGGTTTTTAATATGGACTCCGGAGTAATATCTGAAAAAGTGAATCACACACATGCATAAACGGCACGACACCATATGTGGAGCACATTTTAACATTTGTAAGAGCGTTTAGGAATCACAATCTCAAATGCAAAGGAACAGCACAAACACATTCACCGTTCAAACCTCTAATCTCAATCACCAACTATCAAAAAGTCCAATATATTAGAATGTTGGATTGACTTTGTACATTTGAAGGACAAATAATTAAATATTGGAAACTTAATGTTCATTTACTTCGCCTTTTAATAGATCCAATGGAAATATCAATCTCAATAAGATTATCTTCTTCCATATTCACATCATCAATCTCTTCTTGTTCATCTTCATCAACCCTAATTCTCTGTCGACTCTGATTAATGTTCCTCATTGCTTCTATAGTCTCTGCTTCTTCACTCACTAGAAGAATCTCAATGAGACCATCCTCATCCTCATCATCATGCTCATCATCCTCATCACCATTATCACCATCTTCATCATCGCCTTCTTTTTGAGATCGATCAACCAAATAGTCTCTTGTTTTTTTCTTGAAAAGCAAGAAAACAAAAGTAGAGATGAACAAGATTGCGATGGTTATTAGGAGAGAAGATAATCCATGAGAGCTGAAGAAACCCAGGAAAGCTACAAATGAAATTACTGTTACAAGGAAAAACAGCAATGGCAGATGTAAAAGAAAATAACACCAAGAAAAGTGATTTTCTTCATCAGTTTTATCCACCATCTTCATCACTCCACGGAAACTTGATTTAAGACAAACAAAATAAGACGGAGCTAAAGAGAAGTTGAGAATGTCTCGTTATCCATTGATGTTAACTAATGGACTTTTGAGTTATATCTGTATTAAATCTTTAAACCGAGTTTCACTCTGTTTGGATCTATATTAAGGAAATTTATGTATATTAAAAAAAAGACGAATCTTAGTTCTTGTAAAGTTTCAGACAAGTCTCAGAAGAGAGAGAAGAGAGATACTGGAAAAAGTCAGAGGAACCAAACAAGAAAGCTCTGTTTTTTTTTCTTTCTCACTCTTTATAATTACACCTCCAACTAATTTTCTCGAGAAAAGGAAGAGCCTTGGTTTTTGCATGTATTTTGATTTTTTTTTAGCTCTAGAAAAAGCTTTGGAATTTGGTAAATCCATGTGAAGCCCATTAATTAAGGATGATTAGTTTTAAAAAATCAAGAATGATTATATTAAGCAATTTCTTACATATGATATCTTAACCTATCAAAAATACAAAGAGATAAAAACCAAACAATAACCTCCAACAGCATACCAACTGTACGTGGTTAAATCCAGTTAATACAGAGAACCGACCCGGTCGAGTATGATGGAACTTATATTTTGGTTTGGATGTTCATCATTTGATTCTGATAACCAGTAATTTTTTGTAATGGTTTTATCAACTTAAAATCAGTTAGTGGCAAATAAGGTGGCACATGTTTTTGTGATAATTGTTTAAGAATAAAAATCAAATGTGAGATTCTTAACCAACCTAATTAAGCTACTTGAATTACGATTACAGATTTTCAGAGGTTAAAATATACAGAGGAGAATACGAAACCAAATTTGATTGAAATATAGACTAAATAAAAATATGGTTTAATCTTTGTCTACAAGTTACCCCTTCATAAATTTCTCCAATTTTTTGGTTGTCAATTAGTATTTTGTCGATTTGATTCATCTAGGTGGCAAAAAATATTCAACACATGATATGATGATTTTTTTTTTTCTTATTTTCTTCCCTATTTGTTTTAACCTCAACAAATTAAGGAGTAGTCACTTTATTCTTTTTCCAACTAACCTTTGTCTCATACACGACCCCATAACCTTTTTTTTTGGGGTTGATGAGATCTCATTAGGTTGTTCAATGGTAATTATGAGATGCTGGTAAACAATTAATAAAACATCACTCCATATTTACTTTGTTTCCTCAAAAATCTATACATTTTATAACAAAAAGAAGTATATTTACAATTTACACATTTAAATAAGTTATGACATAGTTTGAGAATTTTTTTCGTTGATAAAATCTGCAAAATATTCACTTAGAAAAATTGAAATATAATCCGAAATTACTTGGGCCATATTGATCGTTTAATTCAATGATTGTGTAGTCATATTTACTTTAATCGAATATATCAGATGATAATATCGTAAAAATGTATTCAACTTTTTATTTTTATAATAAATATGAAAGATATCTGAACCAAATCCCAACTAATTCTTATAAAAAGATAATACCGATGATTAGTCGGATTTTGAGTTTTCTAATGAATCCAAGACATTACTTCATCTTTATCTGGCCAAAATGAGAAATGGTTAGATAATTATAAGTTTGAGAGGAATTGATATCTACCTTAGACCAACATAGCAACTCATTTTCAATTGGAAACTATTATTAGGTCACCAACATATTTTTTACTGTTGCCAATTTAGAATTTTAATGCTGCTGTTTTGGTTTGTAATTATGTTTACCACGCATAATGTTTACTCTTGGTTAATAATTTTGGTTCGTTTTCTTTATTATTCATGAATATACTTCAGTTTATTGGTTTTGTAATCCGCTAGCTTTTAGGCTGTTAGATTCTTACCTTGAAAAGATTGAGAAGCTATGTTAAAAGAAAAAAAAATCGGATTTAACACACACAGAATGCAAAGATAGTTTGGCAAAACACATGTAATGGATGAATTGGCTGGAAACATATTTGGTTTCCTTCCGAATTAGATCTTGGATATGAAATGAATATATTCAAAACTAGAAAACTGACGAAGAGTATCACAAGATGTAAACTAAAAATGGTAAAAGAAAAACATATTTTTTTTTGACAAGATTTTAGTCTTCATTGAGATGTTATTTGAGATAATGGAAAAAAGATGACAATATCAAACATTCGAGGAAAAAAGTTGACTGATCATTTCAAAACAGAAAACATATATAGAACAAAACAGAAAAATCAAGAATCAGATGTTGCATTATGGAGGTATAAAAAAAGATGATACATTTAAGACAAAATTATCATCTAACAAATTTCATCAAAAGAAAGAAACCAATACCCAATTAAAGTAAAATATTTTGGTGGTTCTATGCAATCCCGAAATTCTCCATTTTTGTATGGATAATCGTTAATCCACATGAAATAAAATGCTTAAGTGGAATATGAGAAAATCGCATCTTTTTTTTTTTTTAATCTTAAACTTCAAGAGAGATATATCGAAATTTTTGTATTTGCCACATTGAGCAACTTATTGTTTGTTTGTAAACCTTCAGGATGAAGAAATACATACGTGGCTAAATAAGTAAATATCATCCATCAATGTACTGGATTGCAAAAAAAAAAAAAAAAGATTAAAAAAATTCCCAACATTTTATCCTCCACCGTGTCCAATTGCAATAAACGAATCCGGATCCGGTCCGATCCAACCCGAGCACCATCAACAGTTCTTCTTTCCAAGCTCTAGCTTTTAGGGTTTCTCGAAAATCCATCAGGTGTAAATCAATAATCAGATATTCCAAACAGCTGAGAAATCAATTATTGTTGGTTGTTCGGTGAGAATCCACTGAACGTCGGTCTTCAATGGATACTTCTGTAATGCAGACGAAGACTCTTCCTCCGGAAGAAGAAGAAGAAGATGAGTGGGGTAAGTTAATTCGCTTTCTCTGTTACTTTTTCTTTTCCCTAAAAGTTTTTTTTTTCTTTCTCACTGTGAATCGATTCGATTGTATTTGTTCATCTCAAAAATCGCCTTTAATGTGATCGTATAATCTCCAATATGTTGGAGATTCAATCTTCCATCTTCAAAAAAAATATCTGCTTTGTGATTCTCCATTAACATAATAGAGCATTGTTTCAATTTCTGCATCTTCTTTGTTCAATTGCAAATGTTGAATCGAACATTTGATTTGTTATTTCTGGTGACAGACACTGATGGGTTTGTGATTCCAAGCTTGGAGACTGAACAAGAGAAGGTTAATAATTCAGAATTTGAAACATCAGAATTTTCTTCTCCTAAAGCCAGTGATTGATTTCTTCTGTATATGAAAAGAGGATGAGTTTCAATGGTATTAAAAATCTAGCTCTCGTTCTATATTTTGTAGATTAAAGCTGAAGAAAACATCTACCTAGGACCACATGGAGCTCCTCCCTCGCAGCTACAAGATGGTAACACATCGAGCCGCAAGCAGCGGTTTAAGCAGAAGCTGAAGGAAGCAGACCAGAAAATGAATGTGTCTGGTCGAGAAAACAAAGTGGCCAGCTTAAGAGAGCTTGTTGGCGGCGTCGAGAAAGGAACTAACGCGTCAAAAGGTGTTTCAAGAGACTGGCTTGACCCACATTGCCATGAGTCTCAGTTCGAGAAACGACAACAATTGTAATGCTCCTTTTCTTTCTTTGCATCCTCTTTGTAAACGTTTTGTATCATTAAAAAATACCAGTATCTTCAAAGCAATAAAACAATCGCCATCATCATCACCTATCCTTTGAGTGAATCAATCTTGAATTCTTTTTGTCGAGAGTATTCTGAAGAGGAATGCAAACCAACCTGTATGGCTTTTAGTTTGGTCTACATTTTTTGGAGTTTGGTCTTAAGGGGCATATGAACATTAATAGAGCTTTATATCAGATCAATAGCAAGATTCGGTTTGCTTAGACCTTAGACAAAGTATTCATAGATATATGTATGTAAATTATACGCTCAGGCATCACAAAACGGCCATAGAGTGAGTCTGTCGCATTACATTACAAAATACAAACAGAAAGAAACAACATTTCCAAAATCACTGTTCACTTTCTTTGCTTCTTGTACTAGTTGTTTGCAGGTATAATAAATTAACAAAAATTCTGAACTGTCTCCGAAAAATGACGATGATGGTGATAACGAGTGCTTACCTTTGGATCTGCGACGTCGTCTGAGCTAGAACGATGTCCGAAGTCGTCAGGGTTCCAGACTCATCGTAATCGAGTTGCTCAAACTCATCCATGATCCCAGATATATCTTTCTCATCAATTTTCCCCATTTCTTTCAGTTTATATACGATAAATTCTGCAGCCCTGAAACACACAAAAGACAAAGATAAGAAGATGAAGAAGAAAATAGAAGAGAGAATTAAGTCTGATGTATCACCCGACAACTCCATCTTCATCGAGATCAGCTGCTTCGAGATCATTGTTTGTGATTCTCCGTGTCAAAACCCATTTCACCAACTCCCTCTGTTTGGTTTCTGCATTTAGCTCAGCTACATAGAGTAAAAACTGAGCCAAACATATAGTGCTCGTCAAGATCCAAAACACAGCAAAAAGGCGCCCGGTTCTTGAGTTAAAGCTTCTGTCGCCATAACCCAATGTAGTAACCGTGGAACAAACACAGTAGAAGGCATCAGTAACCGGCATTTTCTCAAACGTCACAAGGAAAACAATACCGGCAAGGAAGAGGACTACAAGGACAAGGAATGTGACATAGCATTTGTATCTCAACTTGTTAGTTTGCAACTCCTTGAGAATGTCTGTTGGACCGAAGCTTTGACGCAAATGGAAAGCTCTAACGAGCAAAGCCTCTTGCTTCTCCACTAGATAATCCGCTGCTCGACTTAAAAGGTGACCCACGAGGACCATTCCCGAGAAGACAAAGGCACAAGCAAGTAGCCTCGTGGCAGAAGTACCAGGGACAAGGTCACCGTATCCAACGGTTGTCATCGTTACAACACAGAAGTAGACGGCATCCAACACACCATTGGTCTTGTGACCAGAGATCTGGTCTCTCACGAGGTAGAAACAGATAGTACCAATGGCTAGATACAAAACCAAGAACATGATCACCCGCCTGAGGTTCGGGTTGAGATCTCTGAACATTGGCATTTTACTTGGATGAGGAGGCGGTTCTTCGATTCTAACATCACCATCGTCGTACATACAGTCACCACGAGGAGCGCTTCTAGAGCGACGCAGTCTTCTTTTTCTTGAAGAGGTTCTTGAGTTTATGCTCAAGTCTTGAGCCATGGGATCTAACTGCTCCTTAGGTAACAATGGCTTACGTGCTGAGGCGCCACTAGACATTCTATAATCAAATCACGCAACTATGAGATTTGTAGTAATCTTGGAGATCTGTAGATCAATCAAATCTTTTGTCAAGTTTCAAATCATAGAAATGTAGACATCAAAATCATACATAGAGATAGAAACTGTGGGAGCTACATCAATGGTCAAAAGTATGAACATAAAAAGGAATATTGAAACTGTAACATTTTTTTTTGAGTCAGTTCGAAATCTTAAAAGGGGATGAAACAAAATCTGATCAAAACATCTCAATTCTCAAGTGGATACGAACTTACGCCAAAATCGACATCGTTTGTTCTAAAAATCCTATTTTGAGAAATCGACATACAGATTACAGAGTTTCAAAGTTGACCAAAAGTTGATAACTTCGAACAGAATCTTCCCAGAGGTTAAGAACAGAATCTGAGTCACAGCTACAGATTAAGACACATCAACAATGAAAACATAACTTGTTTCGATGGGACGAGAGAAGACAGCAAGTAGAAGATTCGACAAGAATATTCAGATACAGAATCCGAAACTCGGGAAAGATGAAGAATTGAGACTAACCCAGAATTAAGATGGATTGAAAAATCAAAATCGCAATAACCGGTTTGCTCGGATCTCGCATTTGTTCTTCATTGATGTTCTCACACAGTTGGCCATTTCTCTTCGGTGCTTCTTTATTATTTCCTGTTTTTTTCTTTTCCCTCTTCTATTTTAAATAATTTAAACTATCCTCTTCTAATTTTACCTTTTCTTCAAACGCAATCTCATCCCCTTATTATATAACATTATAACTCTTCATTTTGTTCAATGATTTTATTTCATTATTACTGTATACTATAAATTATAGTAATAAACTGTCGTATAAAACAACATTTGTAAAAAAAACATTTTTCCCCACATAAAATTTGTTTTTTCTTACAACCACAAAGTTACAAGCCAATAATAAAGGAATACCATGCCGTCATGCTTTATCTACAGCATGTATATAATAATACTCTCAATGTCATTCCACAATCTTGTAATCAATGATATAACTAACCGTTTTCAATTATTATATTGTCATCTATAATGCTGTACCACAACTTAGCCATGTCAAAATGTATAATCTAATATAATTTCATATCGAAAGGGATTCAATTTGTTTAGTATATCCTCCAAACTCCAAAGTTATGCAAAATAAGAGGTTGGGGTTAGAATTTTATTTTCTGGTTACTAATTTGTCGACCGTTGTATAAATTCTAATAACTAGCCTGAGAGAAATATTAGGCAAAGTATAAACCAAGTACACTAAGAAGATATCGTTTGTGTTCCTTATTGAGTTATTAAATATACTTTGTAGTAAAACAATTCAATACAGTAGAGCTTAACTATTGCACTAGAAAACCACGTCCATAATGATGGAAGTGCCCTAACAGATATCTATCGGATTTAGTTTTATTCACATTTGTCGAGTGTATCCTTGACCAGAAAAAAATACTAATAATAAGCATTTGTCGAGTGTAGTTAGTATTCATGTGATAATTTGTAGTCCATGATATTACTCCGAGTATAGTTCTATCCTACCGATTAAGAAAATAGATAATTAGATTATATCTTAAGTCGATAGATCACATTTTCAAAATGGAAGCCATGAAAGATGCTATTAATGCACTCATGGTGATACATATATAAATGTGTAAATTACATGCTTCAAAACTTCTCCATACACATAAACATAACACACAAACTTGATTACTAAGTAATTAATATGTATATTATTTAATGTAATTCTAAAACATATAATTAATTATCTTAGGCTCATTGATAGGAATCGGAGGTCGGTGGAGAGAGAAATTTGGATATTCAAACACCAAACATAAACAAACCCTACAGCTGATCAGGCCAGAGAAATGATTCAATTGCAAAGACCCTCTTGTCTTCAAGAGATCCCTGGAAGGAGATTCCATATTGTCTGAGGAGCAAGTCAAGGCTGAGATCATCCATGGCTTCATAGTCAGACTTGGAGTATTTAGGGTAGTGAAGAGGTACTTGAAACCCACTTGGGAATTCCTCTTTCTTCATCATTTTTATTTTGTTGCGGGTGCTTACGCAGTTGCTGGTCTGATCGGTTTGGTTTGAGTAGCCGAACATTTGAGTGAAAGCCGAGGTTAATAGCCATTTCATTTCCATTGGGTCTGGTTGGTGTTACGAGTCTACCCTAAAAAGGAGTTTTTGAGATCAAAATCAAGAAAGGAGAAGAAAAAGAAGAAGCAATCATAAGAAGCTCAAATTCAAAGGAGAGCTTGGAGAATTGGTTATAGCTAGTAAGGCGGCCAAAGGCTTGTATTTATATAGAGTCATGCAGGTAAGACAAACATTTTTTTTCCCGAAAGATAAATTTTAGATATCATGATTGTCATTTGATTTGTTATTTACATCAACCTGTCTAGAGAGAGCTCTGTATATACCTATGTACATAACATAGCTAACCACCACCTGAACATATATAGATGCTTATACGTGTATAGTCAGCACACACACACTTAAGCAGCTAAGCTTTTGCTATATAAACTCTTGTACAGTCACTGATCAGTAAAATAATGAGATTTTACCGAAACACAAAAAAAATTATTCCGTATAAATTATCAAAATATAAGTATGTACAAAGATTATAATATTAACTAAAAACTATGATTATAACAAGTATTTTTTTTTTGTTGCTATAACTAATATTAGAAATTTAACAAGATTAAACAATTTATTTGTTGCGGTAGTATTTTCTCGTATAAATGCTCTTATATTATGAAATTTATGCTATCAAAAGAAGGTGACGGAAGGTCTCATGGCCAGTATTGATGGGTTTTTACTTTCTTTCTTGGACAACCGCATTTCCATATTATTGATCTACTGAACAAACATATTGCATTAGCAGCTGACTAGCTAGTTTGTAAAACACACGATTGCAAATGAAGAGTAAGAATTTAGCAGCAAATACCGCTCCTATCTTGAGATCATGATACGCACCATTTTTCATTATAAAATTTTTTTGTCACAAATTGAGAGAAAAACAGTTGGCTATACTAGCATCGGAAAATGATGGTTCATGCACTGATTTTCTACTTGGGACCAAAAATAAAACGGTTGGAGTACATTGTGGCTTGGTGTGCAAGAGGAGGAAGATGAAGTAGGTGGAAGCATTTAATATATACATAGTATTAAAGAGGGAGGCCCCTTTTTTTAACTAAGACAATCGAATTATTTGGAGCCATTCATATGAGTTTCATGTTTCTGTGGTGGTGATGATGTGTCTCGCTTTACATTCTCTACATAACCATTGAAAAATATCTCTCCTTTGAACTTTGATCATGTCGTTTTTTCGATTTTTAGGTTTAGACTTCGTATATAAAACAAAAGTTACAAAACAGTGTTAATTACCTAGAAATTTTGTTCACAATGATTATGACTTTATGTAATCTAGTATCTGCTGTAATCGCGAGTTGTTTTTTTGTTACCCGCGTCTAAGGAAGTCTTTTTTCTTTTGCAGTTTTAGTTGTTCCATCGGACAACACTATTTTTCTTCTTTTTGAATAAAATAAACTTTATCATATTTAATTTTTTATTACTATTTTGTTTATTTAAAATCCCCAAAGTCAACCACCCAGAAAAAGCCCTCTCGATTCCACAACCCTTTTATACACTCGTTCTTCTAAACCTAGTTAGTGGTAAAGCTCGAAGTCCTGTCGGCTTTAACCTTAAGAAAATACTACTAAGTTCGGTTTTAAATATGTAAACCCCAAAAACTGGATCTTTCGAACCAAGCCTATTAAGATCGGATTACTTCACAAAACCTGAAAATAACCATTATAAGTTAAATAAATCTTTTTGTTTGATCAAAATTTGATAATGTTTTATTTTTATTTTTTTATTTTTTATAGCTTTTGATTGTAATAAGCATTTTGGGGGATTAAGATAGAAAATTCTGAAAATAAATTTTATTTTTAAATTATTGGATATGATGAAACATATTAATAAATAATGATTGTATAGATTTGACTTTATTTAAATAGTTAAATTTTTATATATTTATTGTACTTAAGAATTTCTTTTAGAAAATCCAAAATAGCCATGTAACCCGAAACGGGATTTAGAATATACAGAATGTCCAAACTTCTTTTTTAGCCAAGCCGAACCAGACTAAACTCCAAATATCTATCGGGCTACGGGCTTTATGGGTTTGGGCCTGGATCAAACCGATTGACACCCATATCTAAGCCCTAAGGCCACATACATTTTTTGTTGTCGGCCGGCTACCTACAGTTACATTATTACTTTAGCACATGAATAAGCAAATGCCAAACCATTTTTTTTTCAGAGTACGAGATAGATGATTCATCAAAACAGTCAGTTTGCATAAGAGAATAACATGTTCAATCGATACTTATAAGAGTGAAAAGAAGAAATATCAGAATCTAACATTAAATCCAGTGAAAAATAAACACCGACTTATTGAGCTTTTGTCAAAAGTAGGTACATTTTGTGAATCACTCGACTCTATTGATCAAAATGTTTTTATAGTTTCAGTGAAAGCGATAAGAATTTTTTCAGAAAACAAAAGAAAGTTCTTTGATTTCATTTTGGATCATCAAAGTTGAAAAATTCAATTTCCACATAAGTACTTAACGATCAGCTTCAAGAGTCTTCTGCAGGCAAATCGAAACAACCATCGGACCAGCCAAGTCCCCCAGTGCACAGCCTGCATTAAAGAAAACCATAACATATCAATCATTGTTCCAAAAAAAACGAGTGAAATTCCATAAGAGTAATCAATGCAGTGAGCTTACCGATCCATTGTCCCGTGGAGGGACGGATGAGGCAAGAGCAGATACCGGCTCCAATGGCAGCAAACACTAAGGACGCACCACATCGTACTGTGATACCCACAACTTTGTTTCCAAGATCCTTGGCTTGCTCTACTATCTCGGCTTGTTCCTCCTCTTCTTCGGATGTGGGTTTAACATACCGGAACACACATCTGTGGATTTCTATGCCTACTTGAACTACCCATGATGCTGCAATTCCGAGGAAGTGTCCTGCGTAAACACCGACAATGACAGAACATATGTATGTAAGTTTTAGAAGAGTTATGGTAAAACTAAACAATGGCTGATCTGAGATAAAACGAGCCTTTGATGAGAAGGTCACGGGGAGTAGAAAAACCAAAGTATCTCTTATCATACCTCTAAGAGTTGTCTGGCTGACTTTATAGATGTATACATGTGTGGGCCACCCTCTCCCAGCCTTGCGTAAAGTAGACTGAGGCACATCTGCATATTTACATAAATTTTTGTATCGGTATGATCACTTAGATGTGCTAACTCTGTTCTACTAACTTTTATGTTGATACATTATTATATAATGACAAGTTTGATTTTGGGAAAGCAAAGTGATAGAAGATGATGTTACCCTTTAGAAGTTTCCATGCCATACGCTGTGAGACATAACTAATAGACAGCCTTTCAAGGACTCTACGAGTGGTCACAACTGTGGTCTGTGGATCATATACACTCGAAATTAGCAGTTAAAATCATGAGATCACGAAGTAACCTTTGATACAAACAAGAGAAGGATCTTGGAAATACTACTAACCTCACGGGCAATCTGCTTGACTGATTTTTTAAGAGGAACAATCAAGTCTGCGCGGCGTTCTTCGGCGGCATTGTTTAGGAAATCATCATCGTCCTCTGAAGCCGTTCTAGGCTCCAAAAGAGGCAGATAGAACATCAGGAGGGATCTCACTGTGGTCATTGCAAGTGCCCTGAACTCGAAGGCCGAGAAAAGTGGTTTTGGTTGGATATTGTAAACCTTAGAACTAGGAATGTATGTAGCAGGCGGTTGAAGCTGCAAAGCATCCACAGACATCTTTCGTATAGCAGAAAGGTAATCATCATCTATTGCAGCAGCGGCATCACAATATGCAACTCGAGGCTCAAAAGAACTGTAACACGAACAATTTTGAATCGTTGATTGGTTGATACTGGACGCACAATAAATGTCACAACAGGACAATGAACAGAAGAAAACAATAGCAAAAGATCAAAAACTACACAACCAATCATCTTTAAATCGAGAGAGAGAGAGAGAGAAACATCTAACTTCTCTATGAAGTGTTAATCATGGAGTATCCACAAGAGACGTGAATGAAATCTATCAACATATCTTTACTCACATTAAACCTATTCTTTCAAAATAGATTGCAAAATAGGATCTTCACTAGTAGATGGTAACTTCGGATTAGAGTGTTGATTCAGCTCGATTAAAACCAAAAATCTGCAGCCTTTGTTATTCAATCGAGCGGATAAAACAAACGGAGCTAGGTGTTATTAGTTGTCAATTAGGCTTTAGATTAACCCCAATCACGAACAAAATTACTAAAACTAGAAGAGATTCAACTTATCAATCCATCACAATCCAATCAATACAAATCCAAACAGAGCATCAATACAAAGAGAAGACAACACATACCCGAACAGAAACCTAGACGCGAAAGGAGCACTGGCGACAGCAGATACGGCGGCGGCAGAATACAGCGACGAAGAGTGAAAAGTGTGTTTGGTTTGAGATTTCTTCAGTAGATCTAAAACTATAGCTATTCCCGCCATTGCTACAAGGTTAAATGAATCTCTCGATGTCTCTCAATTGGAAAAAGAAGAAGAAGAAGAGTGAATCTACGCTTGCTCGGAATTAACTTGTTGTAGATTTCATCATCCAGTGTCCTTCCATTAAAAAGAATAATTTTCTCGAGAAAAAAGAGTAAAAAGATTCTAAACGTTTCTAAACTTCTGGGTTTCTCGGGCAGCCAAAAAGAGAAGAGAGATTAGAAAGAAAAGCGGTCTGTTGACTTTTCCTTTTGACATTCTTTCGTTTTATTTACGATTTGGCCCATTAAAGGCCTATGATATCATAATTAAACCAACCCAATAATTTTATTTTCGTTATTTCGGTAAATACACAATTTTCCATTCTCTTTCTTCAACAGGCAGCTGCTTTTGCCAAACCCCTGCAACTTTGAGAGAGAAAGAGAGGGAGAGAGAGAGAGAGAGATCATCCATGGGAATACCTTATTTTCTTCAGGTTTACCTTAATCAGAACTCTGTTTCTTTCTCTTCATCTCCGTTTTCCAGATTTACCTTCTTCCAATCTTCGAAATCGGTCGTCGTTTTTGTGTTTTCGCCGCTATTCTGAGCTTTCTATTTTCATTCTGAATCATTTTGTTCCGTGACGGACGAAAACCTTAAGAATCGGTACAAATCATCTTCCGTTTTCTTGTCTGAAAATTTGAGATGCCCATTATTTCGTCTTCGTCATGCTTCAGCTGATTACCGCAGTTAAAGTCGTATCTTGGTGTTTTGCGGCGCTCTTGAGCTTGGATCACTGTTTCCACGGCTTTGTCTCAGATCGTTCTGCAGATCTTCGTAACTTTCCTCTAACTGGCTTCTTCTCCGCTTTCTCTAATCCTAACTTCTTCTTCGTCCGGATTATTTGATCTCCCCCCCCCCCAAGCTGGAAACTTTACACAGACATCGACGATTTAGCTGTTTGTAGGAAGCTGTTTCTTAAGGAAAGGATGTTGATCAGAGTATGCATTAAAGGCGCTTAAAGAGTTTGTTTTAGGGTTTCCACGGCACGGGAGATTTAGGGGTATTGTTGGGTCAATTTAGGGGTTTTCACGGGCATTGGTGTATATAAATTGTTTAGAAACTGGCTGTTTCCAGAGAAGTCTGGGTTGCTCTGGAACTTGATTTGAGATAAAGGCTATCATGACTATGAGCTGGAGCGTTTGATGCTGTCAGGACCATTTTCGTTTTGAGAAAAAAATGTGCGAGAGTAATCATCATTTTGTGGAGTGGAAAGAGCATTTTGTCTCACAAGAGCGAGGGAACCGTGTTGTTCATTACTTCCTGAAAGATTCTGCGGGTGAATCCATCCTAGCTGTGGTTGGAACTGAGAGAAGTGTTAGACACATGTTCTATGTTGTCTCTGAAGATTTTGTGCGTGTTTATGGTTCCGAGAATTCAATCCATGTTGGCTTTAAATGGAGGTCGAGGAGAGAGGTTGTCGACTGGCTCACTTCGATGCTGTCTAAACAAAATACACAAGGAAACTGGTCGAGTACGTATTTATCTTTATCTATGTAACAAGTTTTCTGTGAGAGCTTCTCTTCTAACTTTATAAACGATATTTATATAACTTGTCAATTACAGAGTCACCAAAATGTGAATCGGGGGAATCTAACGGATCTCCTGAATTTCCAAGCAATGGTTTTGCTGCTCAGCGAGCTCAAGCAACTGAAGAGGTGATGTTTAGCTGCTTATTGCTTTAGACAATAGTCACTGCATATTTACTATCCTGTAATACTGATGGAGAAATCTCTCTCACAGGCCCGGCTTCTCATAAACTTGAGGGTTCACAATTGGGAGATTATGTGGTCAGGAACTTCCTCGATGTGTGCTAAACAGCTCAAACATTACCCAACGTTTTGTCGGAATGGGACAACAATAGGGGTAAGTTCAGAGAATATTTGAGTATATCCATTTCCTGGAAGTACCATGCATGCACAATTCGTTATATGTTGCTTTGCCATCGTTTGGATCTGTTAAGTTCTTGATCATGGATTTGACTCTTCAGTCTATACTCACTTGAAGGTGTATTTCTTCTTTTGGATTTTCAGGTTCAATCTTTTGTCTTTGTCATGAGCAAAGGGGACGAGCGGTACGTTGCGTACCTGGAGGATATGTATGAAGACAAGCGTGGCCTAAAAAAGGTCAGAGTGAGGTGGTTTCACTACACAAAAGAAGTGAAGGGTGCAGTTGCTCTCAAAAACCCACACCCAAAAGAGGTTTTCATCACCCCTCACTCACAGGTCATCAGTGCAGAATGTGTTGATGGTCCTGCCACGGTCTTGACTCGTGAGCATTATGAAGAGTGTATTGCTTCTTTTCCTAATTCTTTATTGGCAAGGGTACACATGTGCTATCGGCAACTCAGGAACAACAAAATTAAACCTTTTGACTTGAGTAAATTGCGTGGATATTTAGACCAACCTATAATGTCTTGCTTAAGTTCTCTGGAGGCTGGTCCTGTTGACTGTGGGATGAATAAAAAGGAAGATGAACAATGGAGTGAGGGTGAGGATGTAATGGTTGGCGCTGAGAGGAGCAAGAAAAAACAAGCAAGAATGTTGTCTGACCATCTGTTAACAACATACGAATCTTCATGTAAAAGACTCAAACTTGATGCGTCGGGAAAAAGATTTCCTTCCCCAGTTGATGCTCATAAACATCCTTGTTATAATGGAGTCATTAAGGCTGATGCAAAAATAGAGTTTCTGGGTCAAGATAGCGGTATTAGAGGCTGCTGGTTCAGGTGCACTGTCCTGGAAGTATCAAGGAAACAGGTAAAACTCCAGTATGATGATATAGAGGACGAGGATGGATACGGCAACCTTGAGGTACATACTTGGTTCCACAGCCATTGGCTATTTAAATTTGTTTTTGGAAATTGTTTCTGATACAGTCTTTCGTTTGTCAACTAATTGTTTTTATTCGGTTCTCATTGTTTTGAGTAGGAATGGGTGCCGGCTTTGAAATCTGCTATGCCTGATAAGCTTGGTATGAGGTCTTTGAACCGCCCAACAATCCGGCCTGCTCCTCCTGATGCTAAAACAGCCGACTTTGATCCTACTATTGGTGAAGCTGTTGATGCATGGTGGAATGATGGTTGGTGGGAAGGTGTTGTAATTGCCACTGACAAACTGGTCGCTGAAGACCTGCAGATATATATCCCTGGTAGGGTATAGTTTTTTTCCTATATTCGTTTCCCACTCACTATTTGCCTTCACTTTCTCCATCTTTCTCTTAGGGCTGACATGTGTTTTGGTTGTCATGATGTATAGGGGAGAACTTATGCTTAACAGTGCACAGGAAGGATATTCGGATTTCCAGAGACTGGGTGGGAGATAGCTGGGCCAATGTCGATCCTAAACCGGAAATACTCTCTCTTGTGTCTTCTGATATTATCTCGGAAGCCAAGCTTTCCATGTCGTCCACTCTTGCAAAAGATGCCAAGGAAAAGCCCATTGCTTTGCCAGATATTGTCGAGGAGGCAAAACCTAAAGGCATAAAACCGGACATTGACATTTCTCTTTTAGGAGAACAGAACAAAGAGCATAAAGATGATGGGGTAGTTAAGGAGGATGATGAAAGCAGACTTTCAAAAGAAGAGGATAAAGAGGTTGGATGTAACCAAAGTAATACCGTGCAGGACCACAACGAAGATGATGTTAACGTTAATGATGAGAAGGCCCGCAAATCAGAATCAGTCTTCACCCTATCAAAAACTACTACCACGCTAGTGACAACGTAAAAATGCTTTCTTGAGGTCATATATAATGATGGTAATTTTGGCACGTGCCATATCTCGGGAAACTTTGATGTGTCTATATGTATATATATTGACATAGTTTGTCAGAAGAAAAAAAAAAGTGATTCTGGTTTGACTTGGTTGGTGCTAAGAAGAGAGAGTAGGTAAAGGTTGTATAGAAAATTGAAGAGGCATGATTTTGGTGGTTGCATTTGTTTAAATCGATCTAAGAATAGGATTATTGAGAACTTTGTTGTTTAAGGTTCGAAACTCCGGGTATGCATCAGCTCGTAAGAATTCAATACCTTAAACGAAAACCAACTCGTTTAAAAGCGGGAAAACGACTAAAATTTTCACGAGAATTGACATATTTTTATCAAATCTCTCCAATTTTTTATATTATGTATAGATATTCATAAAAATATATTTAATGATTTAATTGATTCATTTTATAATTTAATTTTTCATATAACACTGTTTAGTTATTAGGTCTCTGTGAGATTGATGCTTTCATAAATTTTCACACGTATCCACATGCACCAAAAAATCCGATGATTTTGGGCTTCCAATTTATATTATCCGAATCAATTTGAAATTAATAGGTTTAAACCCGATTTTATGATATGCTGGTTTATTAGGTTTAGTTAAACTATGTTCTATATTTTGATTACTAAATAACTAAACTGTGTTATTAATTAGTTCTATAGAAAATTAAATTTAAAACTTTAAGGTTGTGGATCATAATGTCAGTATTTTAAATGATGGGCAATTAAATTATTAAATATATTTTTATAAGAATCTGAGAAAATGTGTCAATTCTATTTAAAAGCAAGCAGATTCTATTTCTCTCTGCGCCCAGATTTAGTACTAATTACAAATGTATTAAAGTATGATTGGGTGATAATCTCCTGTTAGCTAAATGGACCCTTTAATATCAAAAGGGTTTAGAGTCTCAGCCATTGATCTCCATATATGAACTCTCTTCCCAAAAAGGGCTTCACTTCGTCTTGGGTAAGATTCTTCGACCACGGTACTCGACCTCTTCTCTCTGCTCCTCTTCCCTTGCAATTATACTCGCCGAACAGCACTTTACTGCAGAAACAAAAAAAAAAAAAAAAAAAAATTCGTCATTTTGTTTTTTTTGTTTGAAGAGACAACAGCTTTAGCTTCGTAGCTGAGTTTTCAGTTTCGATCGTTTCTTGTGTTTTGTTACCTTTGCCTGTCAGCGTCGTTCCAGTCATTCCATCCCACAGGAGTGATGACATCATCAATGTAACAATTTGAATAAACAACTCTCGAGTAGTTTCCCCAAGCTCTTCCCAGGTACACTTTCCCGGTTCCGACGATGTCACAGTTCACAAACGAGAAACCTGTATCCTCATTCTGTTCGTTTCTATGGTGAGCGGCGATCGCGCCAATTCTCTGTGCGGTTGAGCGGATATCACAGTCCTGTGGTTTTTTTTTTTTTTTTTTTTTAAAAACCAAAACACATAACCTCAGATCAATAGTGTATATATAAATAGAGAGAGTATGCAAAAGAAGGAAACAAGTGCCTGGTAAAGCGATTTGGCGTTGCCAAAGATGAAATCAATATTTCCTTGGATATGACATTTGTAAAAGTAGTGAGATCCAGTTGCATCATTAAGAGTGTCTTGTGATCCCAAAACCCTAACTCTATAGAACATTGCTTTGTCCCCTGTTATCCTTAGCGCCGCCGCTTGCGTCCCTTCCTGTCCCGGCTCTGCCACCACCGTGTTCTGCACTCATTCCGGAAATCATCTTTCAATTTCAAAATCCATAACATAAAAGAAGAGATAAAGAGATGGTTTTTGTTTTAGGACCTCGAAAGTGATGGCAGTGGCGCAGAAGAAATCAGAGTCGATTGAAACAGTGGCGGTTCTGTAAGTACCGAGTTCATTACCATCGCTATAGCGGTCTGAAGCTTTATCGCTCCAACTAATGACTGTCTCTTTCGCGTAACTCTCATTACCTATGAACGAAATGTACGGTTTTGTCCTCGGCACACTCACCTTCTCCCTGCAATTCATATAACACAAAATAGAGATTCTATGAAACAGAAGAATGACACAGACAGAGATTTAAAAAAAAAAACAAATAAAACAGAGAATATTGGAGAATAATGTAGAGAGAGAAAGACGATATAGAGTAGTATTAGTATATATATATAGAGAGAGTATTAGATAAATCTTGCTAATTTATTTTATTTTTGTTGTTAACAAAAAAAAAAAAAACCCACGTAGCTGATTTATAAAGATTCTCCCACTAACCCAAGAATTTAGCTTCAACTGCCTTAACTAAAAAAATTATAACAAAACGTTTCTGATTTTTTTTTTGCATGAAAACAGGAAATAATATGAAAAATCTGGGATATTAAAGCCACTAGACTGATAAAAAAAATGAAAAAAATTCGAGATTTACGAGATCTTCGGAGAAAAAAAACCACCACACTCTCGATGAAGTTTATCAAGACAAAAAACAAAAAAATAGGGAAAAAAAAACATTTGGATCAAAACATGGTTTCTGTTTCAAATCAGAATCTTTGATTTTACCTGTAAAACCCAGGAAGAATGAAAATTTTAACTCTCTGTGAATTAGAATGAGGAACCATATCAACAGCTCCTTGAACTGTAACAGAGTCTCCTCTGCCTTTCTTATCAACCACAATCACTCTGCTGGTATATCCAGCGTTTCCGTTTGGGGAGGGAGCCAAATTACTTTCTTGGTTAGCCCAATTATCGTTCTTCACCTTAGCGCTAAAACTCCTCTCTGTTTCAACATATTCCACAACTCTCATGTCTTCCCAACTTATGTAATTCCTTACATCATTACCACTCTTCAAGAATCTCGATGCCCCTGAACTCATCAGAACCCAAAAGCAGAGCAATAAAATCGCGGGAATAAAGGCTTTGTCTTTCATTGTGAATGTCTCTGTAATCAGAAGAAGAAAACAAAAAGTTAGTGTGGTTTATTTTATTTATTTTTCTTTTTTCAGAGGTCTAGAGAAAAAACGTATTCAGGTTTCTTTCTTTCTTTCTTTCTTTCTCTACCCTCTTTCGTGGGAGTGAGTTAAAGAAGAAAACATGGCAAAGTGTAAGTTTTTATTTTACCTTGAGAGTTTTTATTTTATTTTGGGAGTCTTTGGAGGTGAAAGGTCGTGTGAGAAAGATGGGTTTAATAAATACGAGGAGCCTCTCTTTGTTATATATTCTCTTCTTTAACCCTCATGAGATAAACTCTGGTTATCATCTGGTTAAATCTAAAACATATCCTAACATATCTTCTTTTTTCATTTTATATATTTTCTGATAATGTTGTTTTTATGTAAAATGAAACTTGTTGACCAAGAAAATATAATTTACTCAGATAAGTTTAAATCTATTACGGTTACATTTTACTAATTTGAATATTATTTTACTAAAAAATCAAGCTGTCATTTGCTGGAAAATGATAGACGTCTTTGGTAGTTATGATTTTTTTGTTTATTTAGAGTAATATTTCTCCTAATCTATCGGACTAACAAATGATTTTTAACATGAAATCTAACACTAATTAAGTTTATGTTTAAATAAAGTTTGTTATGAAACACTATTATTCTAAAATCAAGATCCCGAGCTATGTTTTAGTAGATGATGTCTCTATCCGAAATTAAATATTTATGTGCTAAGTTTTTAAAACATCAATATATTTATGATAGTATGATTATCTTGAAGATAAAAGGTTATTTTCTACGCAAACTGAGAAATTAATTGTGTCATAAGTGTTATATTATTTGCACTCGTAGACTTGTAGTGTCTGACATATCACATGAAAGTAATAACCGACGGAAAATGAAATGATGAAGGCAAATTAGAAGAGAATTAACTAGAGGTGTAGTTAAAGAAGAATAAGAATGGAAACATGATTTTGGGGTTTTAACATTAATGTATTTAGAGTTACGTTTACTCATAAGAGTTACGTGTTCATATGCAAATGCAAAGATGGTTTATTTGGGAAAAATGTCCGAGATCAGCTAATTTGACATATTCATATTGAGTGATTAGAAAAATAAAAAACATCAATGTATCATTAATTCATTATGATGATAATGTATATTTAACAAAAGGCATAATCGACATAGCTAAACTAATATGGGCATCTTTTCTCATATTAGATCGGGTCATTACGTTAGTGTGCTTAAATCCTATTTAATTCCAATAAAAATTTACCATTTGAATGTAATCAAAAACAAATCTTATTCCAATGATTCCAGTTGAACATGTGGGGAAAAAGGAATGTGGTTAAAAAACATTCATGATCTTAAAAGCACTTGAATACAAGGAATCGAATGAGATTTAAATTAAAAGAAAATAATTGAATTTACTTTTGGATTAAAATATTAATAAACATATTATACTTATAATATATAATATGTAAATGTGAATGAGAAATTAACATAAAATTAAAATTTATTAAAATAAATACAATTTTTGATTTTTTAAAAATTAAAGATTGGGTTCAAATTTTGATTGTTATCCACGAAAATCCAGCTAAAGTTGTCGTAACTATTTGACGGATTTCTCGGGAACTACACCGAAAATCTAATTGTTATTCACGAAAATTCAGTTAAAGTTGTTATCAGATTTTTCGAAAACTGCACAAAAAATCAGGATTTAATCTCGAAAAATAAATATATTTGTTATCCACAAAAATTCAGTCAAAGTTGTTACTGCTTGGCGGATTTCTCAGGAACTGCACCCGAAAATCAAAATTTTATCTTGAAAAACCCCTATCCACTACTCCTTATAAATAGAGAATTTAAACGATCATTCTAGACATCTTGCTATCTCTGCAATTTCTAAAACTCTAAAAGAATATCGAGTCTCTCACTAAATTCACTAAAAATGTTCAGCTTTCTCTCATTCTCGTTCCTCTCTTTTAGAAGTGAAATTTTATACTTGATTACAAGGTAGTAACGAGTTCGCATATTCTGAATTCGAGTGTTGCAAATCGGTTTATCCACGATTGTATCCTGAGACTTAAAAAACGTACAGAAACTATCGCACTACGAGCGTTTTATTAAGTTAAATATATCAAATTTCACATTCGTCTTCTTCTAAAAATCGTTTTGTTAAATCGTATTTCACAAATTGATTATACTTATATCCGATTTTCACAATCGTATCGGGTTTTATCAAATCGTGTTTTCTTATCCAGTTTTACAGTTCCTACAGTCTTAACTTAATAAATCCGCTTCTAGCAAATAGATACAATCGGATTTAAGAATTTTTTTTTTTATATAAAAATAATCAATTTGTAATCGTTTCTGCGAACGCTGAAAAGCGAGATTGCAAAACGAATTTTAACGATCTCTAATTGTTTTTGCAAACGCTCAAAAAGCGAGTCTGCAAAACGATATATAACGATTTATTATTGAACCGATCGATCTGGATTTTGAATCGATCGATGTGGATTTTGATTCGATTGATCTCGAAACGTTTACGCGAACGCGACTCAGCGAGTTTCAGATTCGTTTAAAACAAACGCTTTCCACGAACACTCCATAGGAAGTTTGCGAAACGTTTTTATGACTCCATAAAAGCAATATTAATACCAATTAATTTTGATAAAATGTTTTTTTGAAAACCAATTAATTTTTGGCAAATGTTTTTTAAAAAACTAATTAATAAAAATTTATACTAATTAATTTTGGTACGAAATTATTAATATCAAATGTTTTAAAAACATATTAAAAGAGGTTTAAAACAATTAATTTGTACAGTTAATTTGGAAAAACCTTTTTTACATCATTGAATTTTGGAAATTAATTGGATGATTTATAAAAATTATCTGAATCATTTAAATTGCTTCATCTTTTTTATATCAAAATTAAACTAATACTTTCTGAATTTAATAATTTCATAAGTTAAAATTTAATTTTTGTAATAAATAAGGACTTCGACACCGGTTATGGTGGATGTGTTATTGGTTACGATTCTAGTGAGTCGACACATCAAATTCAGTTTGATAGTGGTCTGCCACATATAACTGTGACAGATTCTGATGTTTATCATATTTTCATGTTAACGCCAAGTGCAATAAACATATGACTAATGATTGACATAATTGATAGAGCTTAATTCATTATATGATATGAAAATATTTATATCTTAGTGATCATGTTGAAATTAAAGAATTAACTCAAAGATGATAGCATATGTTTTCTCTTGAGAAAACTAACAATAAAACCTCCAAGACTAATCCACATAGATTTGTGTGATTTAAAGTACTAACCTAAAATAGGAGGTAAGAAAGTATTTCGTGACTTTCATTGATGAGAACATAAAAATACTGATATATTTACTTGTTACAAAGCAGAAATGAGGGTTTGGATAAATTCAAAAAAATATAAGCTAGAATTTGAAAATAAACTAGAAAGAACTATTAAACTAGTTCGGAATGATAAATGTGGAGAATATGAAGGATAATTTGATGCATTATGTAGAGATAATGAAATCATTCATTAGACAACTGCTATTTATTCGTCTGAATCCAATGGAGTTGCGGAGCGTAAAAACCAAACTTTAAAGGAAATGATGAATGAAATGTTCCAAGAATCAGACATAACCCAGAACATGTGGGGGGGGGGAAGCTGTAATAACTTCTAATTATACTTTTAATAAAATTCATTACAAAGTGACAGAAAAAACACCATATGAACTGTGAAAAGTTATGGTTCCTTCATACAAATACTTGAAAGTGTAGGGGTGCTTAGCAAAAGTTGCAGTAACACTTTCTCAAAAGGTCACGATTAGACCTAAAACCGTTGATTGTATATTTATTAGATATGTACACAATAGTGGTGCTTATCAGTTCATGGTTCATAAATCAGATATACCAAATATCCATTTAAATACAATAATGGAGTAGCAAAATCACAGAGCAGCTTCGTAACTTCTTCGAAGATATCACAATGTGGGAAAAACCAGTGTTATCAATACGCATACACTGTGATAACCAATCAGCTATACCACGTGCAAACAATAATTTCTACAATGACAAGTCACGTCATTTACCTAGACGACATAAGACCATTAGACAATTGATTTCAAGTGGTGTAAACTTGCTTGATTATATCAAATCAACTGATAATATAGCAGATACTTTCACAAAAGGTCTGACACAAGATCAAATTTTGAAATCATCAAAAGGCTTGGGTTTAAAGCCTATGAATTTAAGATGAGATTTGACGGTAACCCCACCTACATGATTTGATAGGTTCAAATGGACAACAAAATCAAATTAAGTCTATATAAACACTGTGAAACTCTAGTTTCCACCCAATTCCTAATATGACAAACAATGTTATCTGCATATACAAATGTTAAACATTGACTTTTAATGAATTCTTATATTCTTACCAATGAAGTGAAGCAGATTACTTCAGAAAAATAATAAAAATATGAAAGATCACCTTGTGGGTGTGAAATGTATCAGTTTATAGGAAAATAAATGAAATGTTATATTCTCCAAGTTCACTCATGAAAAACCAGGTTGTTCGTGGCCAAAATGAACACAACAAGAGAACAAAGTTCTATGAGAAAATATAATCGTGTTATAACTGTTGTATCAGTTTACACTAGAAATTCGGGTGGTTCAAGACATCATGATCACCCACTGACCTTATAAACTCGACAAATACTAAAAATGATTGGTTCAATGCTGAAAAATGCAACCATATCAGATACAATTATCTTTCGTTTATACTCAAGAAAGTCTTTCTTTTAGCTTTCTCGGTCCTAAAGAGTCTTTCAAAGTAATCCTCAGTTTAGAGTCAATTTTATTCATGTGAGAGATTGTTGGACCAAAATATTAATAAGCATATTGAGCTTGTAATATGTTGGTAAATGTGAATGAGAAATTATCATAAAATTAAGACTTATTAAAATAAGTAGAATTTTTGATTTTTAAATCAAAGATTGGGTTCAAAATCTGGTTGTTATCCACGAAATCCAGTCAAAGTTGTTGTAACTATTTGCCGGATTTCTCGGGAACTGCATCAAAAAATGGGATTTTATCTCGAAAAACCCTCTATCCACTACTCCCTATAAATATAGACTTCAAGCGATCATTCTGGACATCCTGCTATCCCTGCAATCTCTAAAACCCTAAAAAATTATTGCGTCTTTCAGAAGCGAATTTATATTTTTGAGTATATCATAGTAATGAGTTCGCAGATTCTGAATTCAAATGTTGTGAATCGGTCTATCAACGATTGTATCCTGAGACTTAAAAAACATACAGAAACTATCGCACTACGAGCGCTTTATTGAGTTAAGAAAATAAATCAACTCTCGCATTCGTCTTTTTCTTAAAATTGTTTTATTAAATCATATTTCACAAATTGATTATACTCGTATCCGTTTTTCATAATCATATCGAATTTTATTAAATCGTATTTTTTTATCCGGTCTTACAGGTTATACATTTACATATTATCCAATTTACATATTACTTTCATTCCATTCTATTCCTTTGAAATGTTACCATCATTTGTGTTAGAAAAACATTTCTATGCAATTTCTCATTCCATTATATTTTAGAGTATCCCTAAAACTGACTACCATTTAATGTATTGCCTTAGAATACTGAATTCAACCAAAGAAATTATTGAAGAACCGAAATATAATAGAAGTAAAGCACAATGAAAGATCTACATCACTTGAACCTTTCCTTCAACTTCTGTTTGTACAACAGTACAAGGGATCAAATATAACAACTCTATAAGATGTTCGTAGTATGAACTATATATGAGGCCAAAAAAGCACTACACAGACTGTTTTTCTCCTCCATGATTTACTAGAAAGAAGAGAAAAAAAGAGTAAAACTTTACCACAAAACATTGCAGACAATTGCAGAACTTGAAATGTAGACAAAACCCAGAAAGCATTGCGGAAATTTTCATCTTATAAATAAAAATGAATGATTTTTTGTAGCCACGCAGGTCTCTCTGAAATTTTTTTCATGTAAATTCTTCTTTCTTGCAGAAACTGAGCATCCCGTTTCCCCAGAAGTTCTGCTTATGAACGAACCTCTCTGACCGGTTTTGAAGCAATAAAGAAACTAAAATGCTGACTCGTTGTCGGTAATCAGGGACAAAAGATTTTTATCATCATCATCCTCTCTTCTCATACTTGTTTGCAAATTTATTGAGTAATAGTCTCTGACGAAAGGCGAGATACTTATCTACACTAGTTCCAGCCCATTGCTGACAAAAGCTTTCATCGTTTGGAACCAATGAGCTTAGAGGGAATGGCCCTTTCCGTACTTTCTTTAACTCAACCAAGAAGCGGTGCCGCGGTCGTATCCTTTGATCCAAGGACAAGCTCAAGTACATTGGATATTTAGTCAAAATGTGCACTTCATTCTTGAGCTCATTGACCAAATACATGTACTTAGGCTTTAGATTATCTTCCAGTGAGAGAGACAAAACCTATTAAGACCAATTTGCCAAGTATTATGAGAGCAAATCTTTTAAAGAGATTTAAGTTTGAAAACGGCTCCATAAATCTACGAACCTGTGTAAGGCTAGTTAAGACTTTCAATATATCAGAATTGCACATCCCGATGCTTCTAAGGAAATTGATCCGAGGCAAGAACCCGTCATCGATACTGTAGTGAAGAAGCTGCGGATGTTTCTTCACCATCTTCACCACACTGTCCCTAGGTGCTCCTAACTCCTTGGAGAGGAACATGTAACGGGTGTTCCATGTTATGTCGAGCCGCTGAATCAGAATCTGAGGGCTAAGTTGCACAACTTTGCCAACATCGTTTTCGTTTATCCCAACCTCTTCGATCAAATACCTTATCGTGGGTCTCAGGGAATTCTCGACACTGTAAGAGAACAGAGATGGAGTTACAGCAACTATCTGTCCTATTTTGGAATTGGGAATCCCAAGTCCCATCAGAAAGGAAATGTGAGCTTTGAGATTGTTCTCAACCGTGTATTGAAGTATCTGTGGTTGTCTCAAGAGCATCCTCTTGATATCTCTGTGTTTAACACCGACACTCAACAAGTAATCGAGTCTCTCTTGCGCTGATAACACATTAATCTGAAGGGATGGCATGTGTCTCTCGTACATTTGAACAAAGTGTGATTCTTTCAGGCCAAATGTGCTCAAGTAATCCAGGAGCGGTACCCATTTCGGATCTATATCGATTTCTTCTGAGAGCCGAGGGTATAATTTTTCTACATGTTTCTTCGAGCTCACCTAATGCAATACAAAAACACAATTAAGTTGATTTCCAGATCAATCTTTGTCTCCACCACAAAAACATTTATTCAATTTTTTTACCTTTCCTCGGCCATCTAGACGCCAAGAATCTTTCTCCATCTTCTTCTTCTTGTCAGAGGCATTTTGAGTAATGCCAATATCTAAGTCGTCTTCATCAGACTCGCTTTCTTTTTTCCAACTTTTCACCATCTCCTTCTTCTCACCTTCACAAATCAAATCAACATCTTAAGCAATATGAAATTCAAGTATTTTCTGAAGAAGCCCATTATAGCCAATCTCAACTTCTATTAGAACAGCTTTCAAGAATAGACAAACCTTTCTTAGCAATGGTTTGCTTCTGTGACTTGGGTTTCTTCTTTTCATACTCTGTGACCTCTGCGAAGTCATCCTAAAGAAGACATGAAAAAACCCCAAAATTCACTCTCTTTAACAAGTTTCACTAATCACGCAGCCTTATAAAACCATAAAACCCCACAATTGTGGTAAATTCCCAACCACAAAGCTTACACATTTTTGACAACCTGTAAGCTCGAATTCCAGAATTTCCAAAAACAAAAATAGATGAAGAGGAAAGAAACTGACGTTGAGTAACCAGTCATCATCATCATCATCATCGCTGTCATCATCTAGCTCTCCATCTATATCACTGTCATACGGAGATAACGTTTGACCATACCTCGACTTCTTCTTCGGGTTGATAATCTTCGGGTTAGAGTGCGCGTACGAAACGACGAGCTCACCGATCTTTCTAGCTCCGCGTCTCGTCGCCGGCGAATCTTTGCGGAAACCCAAAACAAAGAGAGGTGATTCCGAAGGGAGAGTGAAGAGACTTGGTGGGTTTATAAGGCAGTACAATGAGAAACCCGCCATTTTTCTCGGCAGGAAGAGGATAATGTAACAGAGAGATTATCCAATAAGGGTTATATCGAATATACCCTCTAAAACCCTAAAATCTGATACTTTTTTGTTTGTATTCAAAAAGTACAAAGCTTTATTGAGCTTCACACAAAAGACATTAATGGCGTCTTCAATAAAACGGTAACGTTTCGAACCGTTAAAAAGATTTTTTTATCCGCTGCTTTTAAAGCCACATGATGGCTTCGCATTCTTGTTGTGGTTGGCGCGAACCCGACCCAAAATCGGTTGACGTGGCCCGATTTAAAACGTGTCGATTCCGAAGTATTTACCCACCCCTCGGAGAATTTGATATCTGAGTCACGGTCGCTACAATGGAGGCGTCGTCTTCTTCTTCACTGTGTCGGGTTCCGTCTCTGTGGACCGTTGGATCAGGACCTCGTCAGATGAAATCGACGGCTAGTTTCGTTTCTCCGAGAAGAAGCAGCAGAAGCCACGGGTTGCTGATAAGAAATCGACGGCTCAGAACGCCGTCGGCTCTAGGTGAACTCGCTTACACGGTGGTGGAGACGGGCAAATCGGAGATTACGTGGCAAATTATAGTCGGAACTGTCGGTAATTAACTGATTTACTGGTCGTAATTATATAATGTAAAATCGATTCAGTAAATCTAATTATTTATCCTAAGTAATGGATATTGCAGCTGGAGTCACACCTTTCGTTGTTGCAGGTGTCGAATTCAGCAAAAGAATAGTATGTGAATAAGATAATAACATACACATACACACATGTATGTCAATGTCCTTTGTAATTGAGTTTTTGGTTTCAGATTGCACAGAAGAGATGTGAAGAATGTAGAGGAACAGGACTTGTGTTTAGAGACAAAAAATACTTTCGTTGTCCGGAATGTGGTAAACTTCGATTTGTCTCTTTCTTTTACATTTTAAGTAAAAAATTTATACAATAAACTTTAGTGATTTTTCTTTGTTGGGATTTTGGATCTTGTTTGCAGGTGGGTTTCTTCCATGGCAGTCATGGAGAAGGTTCTTTACAGGCTGATGATGCTCTTCTGCAATAGTGAAAATATGAAAGCAAGAGGGGAAAAAGGAAGAGATTCTCGATTACAGTTAAAGATTTGTGTATTTTTACAACACATGTTTGGAATTTCAAAAAAAATATATATGTTGGGGGATAGTTTAAAATCAAGACCAGTATCCCTCTCTCTCTCTATCTTAGTGTGTCATGATATACATATATATATAAATAGATCATAGATTACATAAAACAAGTTTGTTACATTCCGAAACTAAAAAGAATCAAGACAAAGAATGGACGCAAAGAGGCTTTGTTTTTCTTTTTGTTGTTGGGTTATTATGGTTGGTTTGTCGAGACCATCCACTAGGGACCAGACTGTATTCTCCCTATGTTATGCGGATACGGGTTAGAGGACGAGATGTCACCTATTTGAGCCTCGTTTGCGGTTTCTCTCGAGCCGTTATATTGATGATTCATACCGCCGTTTAAGCTATTAGCATAGTAGGATCCCATGGGAGGTCCATGAACAAACCTGAATCCAGCAGCTCCATTGGTTTGAGTTTGGTGTACAAATTCAGAACGAATATGTTGTTGTTGTTGCTGCTGATGCGGATGCTCGTTTGATGTATGGTCAGGACCGCCAGATGCGATTCCAACACCCAAGTCGAGGCTGACTGTGTCGGCGGTCTCTTCTGGTCTGAATCTGGGTGCTGACAACTCATGGTTGTTGCTGCTGTTGTTGTTGTTAGACCTTGCAGTTGGTACGTCGTGGTTGTGTTTGCCTTCGTATGTGGTTATAACAGCTTTTGGATCGTGCGACGCTCTCTCCACATGTTTTCTCACTGGGCATCCAGCAGCCGTGCATTTGTAATAGCTCCTGCATTAACCCAATCGAAAGATGCATGAAAACTCCAATCATCATACACATTAAAATGCGATTAAAATGAGCATTTGACTTTCATGTTCTAACCAAAACTGTATATATATCGACATTATTTCAAGCTAACAGAAGACATATAGACTCAATTAGTCTAGCTCTAATTCTTAGAATCATGCGTGTGAAATGTGTATTCGAGTAGAAAGTAAGAAGTTTAGTTATAAATTTCTTGGTACTTATGAAAGTGCTTTGTACGAACCTGGGATTAGGGTTGCCTCTTACAACTTTCTGCCCGTATTTACGCCACCTATACCCATCATCCAATATGTCAACTTCACTCAGAGTTTGAACAACAACGCGAGGCTCTCTTATGGGTTTTACTAGTGGAGTTATTTCCATTGCTCCATCCAACCTCCTGCATAAAGTTCACAAAAAAGCATCCAGTGTTTGTGTCAAAACACATTGTCAAAACACCTACAACTATTGTTATTAATTCTAAAACCTTCGTTTTGAAAATGGATCATTGTCGTCTACGTCATCATTGTTCCTATTTGACATTGCAACATCTCCACCATCGTCATTTGCAGAGACGGGAGATACATCAGGATTTCCGTTTTGCTCGACAGGATTAGACAAGTTGTATAAGCTAGATCCCTTCTCTGTAGAGCAGAAGGAACAAATGAATTTGAACGATGTTTGAAGAAAAATAGTACAAAACGTTTCTTCTAGTTTTATGTATAGTTAGTTAGTTACCATCTCGGCCATTAAAAGAAGAATACTTGTCCAGTCTTTCTTCCTGTGCCGGCATAACAAGACCACCTGAGTTCCGGCGACTAGGTTGAGGTTTAGGATGGTCATGTGTTCCCTTGTATATAATCTCAGTAATCTGCCCATCGTGAGATCTCTCGAACAGCTTTTTCACTTCACAATTAGGATGTGTGCATTTATAATAGCTACGTGGAAACTCACTTCCTTTGACGTGCTTTTGACCGTATTTTCTCCAGTTATATCCATCATCAGCCAATATCGACGGTGCATTTCCTCTGGAATCGTTTAGGGATGTCTGGACTGATTCATCTGGATCAGATCTCTCGGAGCCTGATGGTGTTGTCTGATAAGGAACAACAGTTTGTCGGCTTATCTCGCTTGAAGAAGCAGCAGGCTCAGGGGCTGAAGTTGGTGAGTGTTTGAAACTGTGGCCTTGGCTTTGAAATTTGAGCGGCGCTTCACTTCTATGCTTGTCTAGCTCTGCATAGAACTTGAAATCAACAAAGCTTCTTTAGACAATTTACACACCGAGGGAACACCTAACAATAAACAAGATTTATCTTATAATGGCAACTTATTACCACACTGGACGCAGGAGGTCTAAACTCAAATTCGGTGGACTTTTGGTCGTGATGGATTGTTCTTGCTGTATAGGAGCTCGAATTAGCGTGAACTGCTTGAGGCTTGAACAATGAACCAGTGGTAGGGGAAGGTTCTGCCTGAAAATCAAAAACAAAAAGATGTCGCATAGAATGAAGAATCTGAAGCTAAAGTTAATAATAAAAATCATTCGTTCTTTTTTCTTTCTTAAAGGAATTCAAAAAGATAAAGAAACAAATATGGAAACCGAATGTCAATGTTTTTTCCTGTGTGGGAAAAAGCAGAAAGCATCTTCTTCACCAAAAAATTATGGAACCCCCATTAAAAAAAAACCCTAGAAATTATTCTCCACTACAATGAACGAACCGTAGGCTCCAAGATGAAGTAAGACTTACGACACTAGAACCGCAAAATTGAACAGTGTGAAGAATCTGAATCGAAGCGACTAAAGAGAACAAACAGTGAACTGGATCGAATTTCACCGAAAGAAAAAACTCAGATCTTAAAATGACATGAGAGCAGCATCAAATTCTCACAAAAGGAAGAGACAGTGTCTAAGAGAACACACACATACTCACTAGCACTAACCTTGATGTTGGAGAGAAGAACAGGAGACTCCAGAAACGAAGTCGGACTCAAATCAGGAGGAATGGTGATGCAAGTCGACCTAGAGATCGGAAGTTTGGCCGGAGACATAAGCTTATACCTCGCACCACCGCCGCTGCTGCAATCGGGTGAATCGCGTCTCGATTCATAACAATCGACCTGAAACTCTTTCAGGTTAGGATCCATTATTCAGACAAGATAGAGTGAATCACGAACAAGAAGAATGAGAGAAGAAAGTATTGATGTGTGTGTATGTGTTAGTAGTGAAGAAGATTGTGAGTGAGGAGGGGAGAAACAAGTTGTTGACTTGACATCTGATCCGCTCTCTGTCTGTTTTCATCTCTTTGTATTTTCTTTCTTCTTCCTCTTTTTTTTTTTTTTTTTTTTTCATCTCACTTTTATTTTATTTTGTCATGATTTGTTTTTATTTTTAATTATAAAAGGAAATTGAGGACCTCCACCACAAACGACAAAAGTTACTAATTGTCGCTTTATATTTTTAATTATAGGCGGAGATTTTTATGGTATTAAATTATTGGTGTAAAAGACTGGGGAAATTATTGAGCAGCTAATGATTTAACGATTCGGGAATGATAACTTTTTTTTTTTGATAAACCAAAAAGCATTAAATTTTTATAGGAAATTTGTCACAATCTGTTTCAAATGATTTTGCTAACACTTATATTAATTGGATATTGTATTGCGAACCAATGAAGTAAGTTTTGGTTTTGTAATCATAAGATGCATGCATCATGGGAATTGGGGAAAATAGCGGTAGACAAGAAAACTCAGTTGAATCTAGATAATATTTTTGTAACTCTACAACTTTGTAGAATATACCTTTACAAGTTTGTTTATAAATCTTTAAAAACAAATTATACTAACCTAGACAGGTAAACAATCCAAATGAAACAAAAGATCAAAGATAATAGACAAACTATAATGACCTGAGTAACCAAGTAATAATCTAGCTAAACCTGATTTGGATACCAATTCCTGATATAAAGATTATACAACCCTTTTTAGTAACATCTCCTACTTTACAGAAACTGAAAAAGGTCAAAGAAAAACTCAGAGATAGTAACTAGTCATATCATGCTCTAGTGGTTAGTGTTCTATATGCTTTTAGAAAAAACTGGAGCTTCACTCTGTTAAAGTGGTGGATTTTCTCTGATACATTTTGAGGATTGGCATAGAAATACTCTTCTTCCTTTGGTTTATCAGAGATTACTTCTTCCCTCATGAGCCTCCTTGAAAGATACTGTAAACAACTGATCCCAAGAGTGTGTCTTGTTGTTATACAAGTCCAAAAGCTCCGCACTTCTCTTCTGGTTACAGATACAATGAATCTAGAGCGGCCAATTGAGATAAGTGGTTTTGAAACTGTTGTGGGAGATCTTAACGAAGTTTTTGGAGGAAGAGGAACATTTATAGCTTGATGAACATACTCGACTGTCAGAGTCTCCCTCTAGGGATACTGATCCAATGGCATCAAGCATGTTCATGTATGGGCTCTGTCCCAAAATGATCGGTTGGAATACTGATCCAGTGGCATTACTTATATGGGCTCTCTTTAAAGCTTTTAAAATAATAATAGGTCTAGTATAATTAAGTAATTGATCTATAAGCCATAAGGAAACGTTTAATAGTCTTGAATTAATTTTAATCAATTAAAGCTTTTAAAAATAGAGGCGTAATATTAATTAATTGATCAAAAAGTCTATAAAATAAAATAAAAATCCACTGCCGTGAATGGAACCCGGATTTCAAAAATGGACAAAGGGTGAAGCAAAGCTTCCGCTCTCAGCCAAGATAGTAAAATGCTTAAAGAAAGGTCCTAACAAGTCTACAGATTATATGGGATTATATCAATCAATGGTTTTCAACTGGCAAAGCACGATATGTTAAAGTGAAGTCACAAAAACCTCTCGGACATGAAAAGATTGTTTCATCAAATACTCATCCTATCATCAAACAAACACCAAATCATCATGCAAAGAAACGTAAAAGCGAAACATTAAATGCAAAACATGATAAAAGCTAAATATAAAAATGCTAAGAAAGTAATACTAAGCAAGATAACTATAGAAAATTTTGTCATAAATAAAGATAGATCTATAGGATTCTCAACGAGACATATCTTCGATTTTTTTTTTTTTAATGTGAATGTGAATAGAAAAACATGTAGGAATGTGAAGGTGTGACCTTTTATACGTCCAAAACGCGGATCATCACTTCACCAACTTGTTTTATTAGGAGATTCCAAATCACCGTACGCCCGTACATCTCTCTAGGGCGAGATTCAAACCATGTAACTTAAATTTTTGTCATAACTCTATAGGGCTGAATCATAACTAAAGACTAACACTACTAGAAAACTACCCAAAAACCGACGACTGATATAGTCGGAAATCCGTTAGAAATGGTGAGTACTAATGGTTAAACCGACAGTATAAGTCGTCGGTAGTTTCAACACCATCAATTTTAGTCGATTTATAACCTACAGTAACCGATGGTTAAAAAGGAACCATCGGTATCCGTCGATTACGCAAACCGTCGGTTTCCACCGGTTAATATATTTGACAGTTACTGACGGTTTACCAAAAACCTACGGATACCGACGGTTTGCATAAACTGACGGATACCGACGGTATGTGTAAATCGACTGGCACCGACAGTATGTGTAAACCGACCGGTACCGACGGTTTGTGTAAACCGATGGATACCGAAAGTTTGCATAAACCGATGAATACCGACAGGTTAGCCATAACTGACAGATACCGAAGGGTTAGGCTAAACCTACGATTACTGATGGGTTAGTCTAAACCTACAATTACTGACGGTCAGCAATAACCGGTGGTTACCAACGGTTTAATTAAACTGACGATCACCGACGGTTACAGCTAACCCGTCAGTAACCGTCGGTTAATTGTTTTTTTTTTAAAAAAAACTAATTATTTATTATTTTAATTATTATTTTAGTTATTATTCGGTTATCCATAATTAATTTAATTATTTCTTACAAATTAATTAACTTAACAGAAAAAACTATTCTAACGGACTGAGATTATTGCGGAAAAACTGTGAAAGCTGCTGTTGCATTTGCCGGTAAGCCGCCCTTTCTTCTTCTATCAGCCTTGTTTGTTCTTCTTGCTCTCGCTGCATATCTTCAACTAGGGCCTCCAGTGCTTCGAATGCCTTATTTTTTTCATCGAGTTCCGCCCTTAATGCAGAATCACGATAGTATGAGAATGAAGACCCCAAGGATGCTGAAGTATCTTGTGGAATTCCATAGTATCGCCTTCGGTTTTTTGGAGTTACCAACAAGAAAAATAAAACATTAATTTATAAAATTTTATAATTCAATAAAATGTTAACATTCATTAGAATTTATTACCTCAATGACAAATTCATTAATTTTCTCCACAAGAACTTCTGTGCAAGGAGGTCCGTTAAACCGATTCTTGGGATTGGATAAACTCCTCGCATCGCAACGAAACAGCCTTAGATATCTTCCGAGCAACCGGATCATCAATAACACCAGTTTTTCGGTTGGTGTGAGCATCAATGAGCGAAACAAAGAAAGAGTTTTCCGTCGATCTTTTCCTTTTATTTTAAAGTGAAATAAAAATGGAATTAGAAAGTAGTTTAAATAAAAATTGTAATTATAATAACATTTTCCATTCCGGTCGCTTTTCCGATTATCTGTAATTTAAAGAATTAATTAAACCTTCTTATTTACAACTAAAAATATTTATATCATTTAACAAATATATGTACCTTCACAATGTTGTGACCAACTATGTCAACATACTTAGTGTTCATGTCAAACCGGCAAACACTCACATTCCGTAAAATAAGCACTGCACCAATTGTAGTAACAACTCTATACTCATCATCTAAGAATATATTATGGTGCATACTTCTGACATGATCCAGGATGGAACGGACGACCGTAAGAACAAGCAAACGGACAAACAAGAAGAAGGGATGATGGGACGAAGGGACGAACGTCGAAACGACCTTGGACACGACCCGCGGACGAACCAGGTCGAGGTTCCGAACGATCATGTAAACGTACGCAGCTGTACCGACGTCTGTGATCAATCCCTTGACCAAGTCCGCGACCGTGCACGTGACCCATTCTTCGACCCTGTCCGCTACCACAACCATGGGCCGTCCCTCGGTCATTCGATTGGTCCTGTCCTCGACCACTCGTCCAGTCCAGCCCCAGCCCCACCTCGACCAAAGACTGACCTCACCCGGATCTTCACTCGGCCATGGACCGATTTTACCAGACCCGTCGACCCATGGACCATCCCAGAAGGACCTTTGACTCGCGCTAGAACTAAAGCTCTTCAAGACCGCATTGTGGCTTTTCTTGACGCCTCTAAGCCGACTGAATTTCACTTGGGTATGGTGCTAAGTCTTTGTGCAATTTGAATTATGTGATTGGGAAGAGAATACATTTTTGTGCTCTTTTTCCCTTCTTTTGGGTTTTTCCCAATGGGTTTTTCCAAAAGAGGTTTTTGATGAGGCCCAAATGTATTCTCACATGTCCAATTGCATAAGGCTTGTTGCTAATAATTCTTTAGGCCCATATGTGCGGCCCATTGCTGATTTGGTCTTAGGTTTCGAAAGTTTGTTCAAATTTTTCATTAATTATGTATGGTAATCCGTGTAAGTAAAGTCTTGCATGAAATGGAAACTTGTGCTTTCCATGCAAGCCTTTGACCGTTAGTTGATCATTGTGTTGTCCTATTTCTAGTCGTTTGTATGATCGTATGATCATCGAATCTTTTATGAAAAACTCTCTCTGGGACTTAAGAGATTTCGATCAATCAAATCAGTGTGTCATATCTGATTTCACTTCTAAGCCTTTCTCTTGGTGTGTAAGATCCTTGAGCCGCTTAGGAAACCCCTGCTCTTCTCCTTGGTGTGTCAGATCCAATCAGAAATCAGGCCGGTTTGATAAAAATTGTCATCTTCTTATCTAGTCTTCCGCATCACTCTTTCCCTCTCCTCCTCTTCCTTCTTGTCGTCACCAAACCTCTATCCTTCAGACCGCTTACTTTCCCTTTTATCCGCTGCACCAATCTATCCATTGCCTCTGATCAGCCTGTTGACAAAACTGGGTTGTGACCCTACCCTTGTAGGATTACATCAACTTTCCTCAATTTTTCCAGATGAATCCTTTCAGTGTTACTAGTAGATCTCCTTGGCTGTTGGGGGTTAAAGTATAGATCATAGCCACTATTTTAGATGAAACGAGTTACATTTTATTAAAAAAATATCAATATTTAAATTAATATTTATTACATAATATGTAAATATATATACATTTTTCACTTTAATAAATTGGGACGAAGAATATTGAATATCAGCAACATGTGTCCAAAGCGGTAACATTCGGCTATTATAGGTACCTATATAAGTTAAAATTTTATATATTTTTTTAATTTTCAAAAAATATTTATTGTAATACTAAATTAAAAATAAATATATATATATACCTTCTCGGATTATGTAATCGATAGTCGAAGTCCAACAAGGACTACTAAAATCTAAGTCAACCTGAAGTGGCTCATTATATACCTCACGAATGAAGTCTTGTGTTGGCCTTACTTGAGAACATTCACCGTGCAAAACTCTAGCATTGTGTGCAAGCTTTCGGAAAAGACCTTGTTGAATTGGTCGTCCAGGTCCAGGTAACAATGTCGACGTCATTTGATATTGCGATCGTTGTGTGGATTGGAGAGAAATTGTGGATGTCACATCAATTATCGTCAAGTTATCGTATGAAAGACTTGAATTGCGACTCATATTCCTATAATTTCAAAACAAATTCTTAATTTTTTTATAACAACTTCAAATACTCAATTGTTCATATATATAACAAATTTTATGGTCGGAAATCCGTCCGTTTCTGTCAGAATAATTCTGACCCATGTCGGTCGTGGTCGATAACTGTCGGTAAATTGCTACTGTCATTTTCCGTCAGAAATTTAACCGACGTAAACTGACGGTTCTCTTGATTTACCATCAGTTTGCGTCAAAAAATAACCGACGGAAACTGACGGTACTAAACCGACGATTAAGTGACAATTAACCGATGGTTAAGCTGACGGTCAAATATTCCGTCGGTTTAACCATTGTTTTCTGGTAGTGTAAAGATTATAAATCATGGAAAAACCAAATAAAATCAATCATTCAATGATTTGTTTGTTTATAAGAATTTTTTTAGAAATAACATCTTTGGTCCGAAAGTCAACAAAATAGCATCAAAGAACTCAAACATTGATACAGTACATTTTATATGCACAAGGTTTAAAAATTTACAAAACTCTAAAATAACCTAAATCACCCCAAGTATATGGCCATTCAAGTGGTAAGTAGAAATCAAACCAAGGAAATCAATCACTAGAAATGCACTGAGTATGTAAGGAACAACCTAAGCTAAGCAAATGAAGTGGTCAGTTTTAATGTCTCTCGAACAACTTAATCAAGAGGCATTGGATAAGGAACAGTCTTCCCGCTGGCTTTCAATGCTACGATTCACAGTTACTTAATTATTTTCAAGACAAGGATCTAAAGCTTTTTCCATGAGAATATCCAGTTATTTGTCAACCAGCTAAGCAAAGCTTTCCCTCACAGCCAAGATGGTAAAAAGCTTTACGTACAGGTCCAAGCAAGTCTACAAAACATCTCAATCAGTGGTGTTTAACCAGCAAAGCATGATATGTTTAAGTGGATTTAGAAAATTCTACCGGACATGAAAGATCATGTTCTATGCTTTGAACGATCAAGACTCAACCTAGCATTAAACTAATTCCAAATGACTAAAAGCATACGAAATTATCCTAAAATATTGAAGTCAATCCAGCAGACCGACCAAATCTACCAACCAATTATTCAAAATAGAACTACTCATACATTTTGCAAAGACATGTAAAAGCTGAGCGGTAATTGCAAGACATAATAAAAGTTAAAGATAAAATGCAAAGGAAGAAAGAAAGTAATACCAAGCAAGAACAAGTATAGAAAATATGTTTATATATGAAGATAGGTATATAGGCGGAAGGCATATATGAATGTAAATACGAATGTGTGACCTTTTACATGTCTAAAATGCGGGAGTACTCACCAACTCGTTTATTATGAATTTCCAAATCACATATCTCATATGTTTATTTGTCCGAGTCCTAGAACTAAGATCTCTTCAAATTCCAATAATTGTTTAGGTAAACTTAGCCCTTAGAATATGGCTTTTTATTTTATTTTATGAAGCAACATTTTTTATGATTAAGCTTTGATATTTTTATTTTGTCATTTTGAACTAGGCTTAAACATTCGGGTTTTGGTTTGGGTTGGTTTTTCAGTGATTCGGTTTTTTTAATTTGTAAGTATAATTTAGATATTTTAGTTATTTTAAATCTAAATATAATTAATATTTTTATTAATATGCATTATATTTTAGATACCCAAAATAATAATTCGGTTCTTGATTTTGGGTATCTAAAATATTTTAAATAAAGACTTATTCAGATTTTTTTTATTTAGTTTCAGATCAGATTATTTTGGTAGAATACAATTAGTTTTTCTTTTATTCCAGGTTATTTATGCTTATTTGAACTGATGTAATACATACGGTTTAACAAGCAACTCAACCTAATAGACCAATCATGAGCTTCAAAATCTAGTGGATTAGCTGAGAAGAATAAAGGTTTTATAAGGAATTAATTTTTATACAAAAAATGAAATTGTATTCGTGTCGTGTGTATTAGTAAAGGGGTTTCCTTTGGTTTAGTCTGTCAACGGTTACTTTTTTTTAAAAAATTTACTTTTGAAATGAGAAATTCTCACGTGTTTTTGAAACGGGCTTTCTTCTTCTTGGGCTGTTTTTGAAACGGGCTTTCTTCTTCTTGGGCTGTTGCATAATATTTGTTGGCAATTTTAAAATTGAGTATTTACAAAATGAAAGAGAGATAATTCCATTTAATGGAATAAAACTAAGACTAGCCATTTGAGAAGCAGGTTCGCTTGAGTTTTCTTCTTCTTATTCTCTCACGTTCGTGAACAGTACAATCTTCTTCTTCTTCTTCTTCCTTTGTGAATCCGAGTTTGTTTTGGAGTTTTCTTTGTGCGGTTTTGGGTTCTCCGTATTAATTGAGTCGTTTTCCTCCCTTTCGATCTTGTTCTTGTTCTAGGGTTTTCAAAAATTCCAGTTTCGTCCCTCGTTTCTTCAATCAAAGACATGAACGTAACAAGGTATGAATCATTGACTCATACATACCTTAAAAATCTATGGCTATTTGGAATCGAACAATTATATCAACTTGGGTAGTTGATTAGAACCTTCAGATTTTTTATCCAACGGCTAGAATTTTTGGGAAAACCTGATTCCCCGATACTCTCACTTTTCTTGGTTGTTTCTTATCTTAATTGTTTATATGTCGAATCTATGGTGTCTTGAAAAGCTTCAAAGAAAGGATCTTGAAGGTTTTGCCACATACATGTCTATATTGTAATTCCCTGATGGAAATATTAAAGATTATATATATGGTGTTTATATATCCAAATTTTGGAAAAGTTCCAGAAGAACGCAAGAGGTCATCTCGAAGGATCTTATAACTTCATTTTTTTTCTTACCAAAAATCCAACTCTATACCTCAACAAGAATAATAACATATCTTCTCGTTTTCTTCTTTGTTGTTGCATTGCGTGCTGCTGGGTTACCTGTAAAAACCTGTGCCATGGTTGCTTGTAGTCAATCTGGAGTTTCTGCAAAGATGATAGGCATGTCATGTGTAGTCATGCAAAGCAGGTATGGTGTTCGGTTTTGATGTCTCTTTTTTCAATTTTCTTCTTCTTATTCCACGCAAAGAAGATTTGTACGTATAGTGAACTTGACGTGATGTTTGGTAGCAGATGATACTCCACTTGGTGATGTGTTGGCCTAACAAGAAAGGTACACCAAAACTGAATAGAGAGTCCATCCGCACCTATACGATAAGTTTACAGTCATAGTTAGATATACCAAATCAAATAAGGTATTAAACTTTAAAGTTTGTTAAACCTCTATACAATCTGGTCAAACGAACTAGATAAAACAAAGGATTATGACTATTTGCATGGCTTCTTTGGAACAGTGGCAGATAGTGGAAACTAGTGGAAGAATTTTTATCTCTGAATAACTCAAGCTACACTACCCATTTGCAAACCATTGAGTGAGTTGTCATTTTATTCATCTCAAAACAATATTTAAGTATCTAATACATAAGACTAATCGTTTGATACTTAAAAGATGATGTTTAAATATTTCATTTCCATGTAAGGACTGATGATCCCTTCGTTTCTTTGCTGCTTTAGGAACTCGTAGCTCTACAAACAGGACAAGTGAAGTCACATAGAAAAGATCTTGGATAGACGAATCTTGCTATATACGTATCTGGTATTTCGACACAGTGTCACTCTTTTACAAAATGAGATTTCTGGTACGTCGTCTTCATTTTTGTTAGCAAGTGAGATTGTCATATTTAATGCAAATATTAATGATTCTATACGTGTGTTCTTTCTCATCTTAAGTGTTTATATGTCCAAAATTTTGTAATGACTGTAAGCACATTTCTTAAAAGTTCCAGAAGAAGGACGCATGATGTCATCTCGATGGATCTCATTAGCTCTACAAACAGGACAAGTGAAGTCAAACAGAAAAGATCTTGGATAGAAGAAACTTGCTATATACGTATCTGGTATTTTGACACAATGTCACCCTTTTACAAAATGAGATTTCTGGTACGTCGTCTTCATTTTTGTTAGCAAGTGAGATTTTCATATTTAATGCAAATATTAATGATTCTATACGTGTGTTCTTTCTCATCTTAAGTGTTTATATGTCCAAAATTTGGTAATGACAGTAAGCACATTTCTTAAAAGTTCCAGAAGAAGGACGCATGATGTCATCTCGATGGATCTCATCATTACGTTTCTGGTACTTCTTCACAACTTCATAATTGTTAATAAATTAGATTTCTGTAAAATTCCATAAGAAAAGCATAAACCAACATTTATGATTCTGATTTTTTGCATCTGCCAGTTTGTCTTTCCATTAGTGCTCCAAGAATATTTGTACGTGTAGTTAACTTGACGAGATGTTGTTAACTGATGATACTCAACTTGGTGATGTTTCGGCCTAACAAGAAAGGTGGACCAAAACTGAGTTGAGAGTCCATCCACCGCGATACAACCTGTTTACAGTCAAAGTTACATATACCAAATCGAATAAGGTATTACACTTTAAAGTTTGTTAAACCTTTATACAATCTGGTCAAACGAACTAGATAAAACAAAGGATTATGACTGTTTGCATTGTTTCTTCAGTTTTTATCATTCATTTTCTGGCCAATGGAACAGTGGCAGATAGTGGAAACTAGTGGAAAAACTTGCATCTCTAAATAACTCAAGCTACACTACCCCTTTGCAAACCACTGAGTGAGTTGTCATTTTATTCTCCTCAAAAAAATATCTAAGTCTCTAATACATAAGACAATTCAATTGATACTTAAGAGATGATGTTTAAATATTTCATTTCCACGTAGGGACTGATGAATCCATTCGTTTGTTTGCTGCTTTAGGAACTCGTAGCTCTACAAACAGGACAAGTGAAATTTCACAGAAAAGGCAAGAACCAGAACAGGAAACCAATTTGTGGTAGGTAACTGAATATATATTTTATATTATATTGCAAATTTTCTAAGTTCTTGTTGTGTACTCAAATAAGAAGCACATAATGTATATGCTTATTTGCAGATCAAAATGTTTGAGAGATAACCTCTATAGAGTTTTATCCTTTGGTCTGGTATCCTTTTAATCTCTTTCTTATATTTTGCTCTTACAGTTTGAATTTATTGTTCTTATGAAAACAGGGGAACTGAAGTTACAGAGTAAAGCCAAAAACCGGAACAAAAATCAATTTGTTCAAACAACATCATCTTTGAATTCTGTCGGTAGTAATATTTGGTCGACTCTCTTGAATCTCCAAACATATTGCATACACTCATGGATTCTTGGGTTCATGCATACATACGATCCATTTATACATGCATGTATTCTTCTTTGGTTATTTGCTTAGTTCATTGCTTTCTTTGTCGCTATATTCTGCTTTTTTTTGCTAAACTTGTTTTGTTGCTTTCCTTACATGATATATTTCTCTGCTTCTTTATTTCTTCTGTTTAGTGCATTTCTTGCTTCTTTTGGTGTCTCTGTGTAGTGCATAGTTGCTTCTCTGTTTCCTTGACTTCTTTGTTTAGTTCTTTGTTTGTTCTTTGCTTCCTTGATTTCTTTGTTAATTTTATTTTTTGCTTCTCTACTTTTCTGTTAATTTCATTGTTTGCTTCTCTGTTTATTTCATTGTTTGCTCTATGCTTTTTTTATTTATTTGTAGTTCATTGTTTGCTTGCTTTTTTGGCTTCTTTGTTTTATGGCGTTGTGTTTGTCTTTCACCTTCTCTGATTTGTTTGATTTTTTTCTGTTTATTTCATTGTCCAACTATCTGTTTCTTTGATTTTTCTGTTTGGTTATTTAATTCCCAATCCTTTTGGCTTGCTAAAACTTGTTTACGTATTTCTTTTCTCTGCTCTCTGTCTTCATTGCTCAAAACTTTCTTTTCTCTGCTCTCTTGCTGCTTTGCTAAAGGAAAGATCTTGGATAGAAGAATCTTGCTATACACGTATCTAGAGTTTTGACACAATGTCACCCTTTTACAAAATGAGATTTCTGGTACGTCGTCTTCATTTTTGATGAGATTTCCGGTACGTCGTCTTCATTTTTGTTAGCCACTGAGTTTTCATATTTAATGCAAATATTGATGATTATATATGTGTGTTCTTACTCATCATAAGTGTTTATATGTCCAAAATTTGGTAGTGATAGTGAGCACATTTCTTAAAAGTTCCAGAAGAAGAACGCATGATGTCATCTCGATGGATCTTATCATTACGTTTCTGGTACTTCTTCACAACTTCATAATTGTTAGTAAATTAGAGTTTTGAAAACTTCTGTAAAAAAAGTATAAAACCAATTGTTGATTCTGATTTCTTGCATCAACAATCAATCATTGTTATACACGTATCTGAAATTTTGACACAATGTTCCTCTTTTAGAAAATGAGATTTCTGGTACGTCGTCTTCATTGTTGTTAGCAAGTGAGATTTTCATATTTAATGCAAATATTAATGATTATATACGTGGTCTTTCTCATCTTAATTGTTTATATGTCCAAAATTTGGTAATGACAGTAAGCACATTTCTTAAAAGTTCCAGAAAAAGGACGCATGATGTCATCTCGATGGATCTTATCATTACGTTTCTGGTACTTCTTCACAACTTCAATATTGTTAGTAAATTATATTTCTGTAAAATTCCATAAGAAAAGCATAAAACCAACTTTGATGATTCTGTTTTCTTGCATTTGCCGGTTTGTCTTTCCATTAGTGCTCCAAGAAGATTTGTACGTATAGTTAACTTGACGCGATGTGGGTAGCAGATGATACTCCACCTGGTGATGTGTTGGCTTAACAAGAAAGGTACACCAAAATTAAATAGAGAGTCCATCCGCGGCGATACAACCTGTTTATAGTCAAAGTTACATATACCAAATCGAATAAGGTATTACACTTTAAAGTTTGATAAACCTCTATATAATCTTGTCAATCTAACTAGATAAAACAAAAGATTATAACTGTTTGCATGGCTTCTTCAGTTTTTATCATTCATTTTCTGGCCAACGGAATAGTGACAGATAGTGGAAACTAGTGGAAGAACTTGCATCTCTGAATAACTCAAGCTACACTACCCCTTTGAAAACCACTGAGTGAGTTGTCATTTTATTCATCTCAAAACAATATCAAGTCTCTAATACATAAAACTATTCGTTTTATACTTAAGAGATGATGTTTAAATGTTTTATTTCCACGTAAGGACTGATGATCCCTTCGTTTGTTTGCTGCTTTAGGAACTCGTAGCTCTACAAACAGAACAAGTGAATTCACGCAGAAAAGATCTTGGATAGAAGAATTTTGATATATACGTATCTGGTATTTTGACACAATGTCACCCTTTTACAAAATGAGATTTCTGGTACGTCGTCTTCATTTTTGTTAGCAAGTGAGATTTTCATATTCAATGCAAATATTAATGATTCTATACATGTGATCTTTCTCATCTTAAGTGTTTTTATGTCCAAGATTTGGTAAGGATAGAGAGTCCATCCGGGGCTATACAACATGTTTACAGTCAAAGTTACATATATCAAATCAAATAAGGTATTACACTTTAAATTTTGTTAAACCTCTATACAATTTGGTCAAACGAACTAGATAAAACAAAGGATTTTGACTGTTTGCATGGCTTCTTCAGTTTTTATCATTTCATTTTTCTGGCCAACGGAACAGTGACAGATAGTGGAAGAACTTGCATCTCTGAATAACTCAGGCTACACTACCCATTTGCAGACCACTGAGTGAGTTGTCATTTTATTCATCTCAAAACAATATCTAAGTCTCTAATACATAATACTATTCATTTGATACTTAGGAGATGATGTTTAAATATTTCATTTCCACGTAAGGACTCATGAATCCCTTCGTTTTTTCGCTGCTTTAGGAACTCGTAGCTCTACAAACAGGACAAGTGAAATTATTCAGAAAATGTAAGAACCAGAACATGAAACCAATTTGTGGTATGTAATTGAATATATTTGATATTATATTGTAAATTTTCTAACTTTTTGCTTCGTACTCAAAATCAGAAGCACATATTGTATACATTTATTTGCAGATCAAAATGCTTGAGAGATGACCTCTAGAATTTTATCCTTTTGTAAGGTATTTTTCAATCTCTTTCTTCTATTTTGCTCTTACAGTTTGAAGTAATCGTTCTTATGAAAACAGGGCAATTGAAGTTACAAAGTAAAGCCAAAAACCGAAACAAAAAACTAATTTATTCAAACAACATCATCCTTGAATTCCGTCGGTAATGATATTTGGCCTACTCTCAAGAATCTCCAAACATATTGAATACATTCATGCATTCATGGGTTCATGCATACATACGTTCCATTTATACATGCATACGTATTCATGCATATATTCTTCTTTGGTTATTTGCTTATTTCATTGCTTGCTTTTTTGCTTGTTTTTTTTTCTTTTTTGCTCAAATTGTTTTGTTGATTTCCTTACATGCTATGCTTCTTTATTTCCCCTGTTTAGTGCATTTTCTTGCTTCTTTTGGTGTGTCTGTGTAATGCGTAGTTGCTTCTATGTTTCTTTGACTTCTCTGTTTAGTTTTTTTTTTTTTTTCTTCTCTAGTTTCTTGATTTTTCTGTTAATTTCATTGTTTGCTTCTCTGTTTATTTCATTGTTTTCTACTATGTTTATCAGTTTATTTCATTATTTGCTTCTCTGTTTATTTCATTGTTTGCTTCTCTATTTCCTCGATTTCTCTGTTTATTTCATTGTTTGTTTCTCTGCTTCTCTGTTTATTTCATTGCTTGCTCTCTGCTTTTTTCTGTTTAGTTCATTGTTTGTTTGCTTCTTTGTTTATTTCATTGTTTGTTTTTCTGTTTATTTCATTGTTTGTTTTTCTACTACCTTGTTTTCTCTGTTTATTTCATTTTTTGCTTCTATGCTTCTTTGTTTATTTCATTGTTTGCTTCTTGTCTCTCTGTTTATTTCTCTACTTCATTGTTTTCTCTGTTTATTTCTTTTTTTCTTCTTCTCTGCTTCTTTGTTTATTTCATTGTTTGCTCTCTGTTTTTTTTTTTTTTTTTTTAGTTCATTGTATGATTGCTTCTTTTGGTTCCTATGTTTAGGGCTTTGTGTTTGCTTCTCACTTTCTCTGATTTCTTTGATTTTTCAGTTTATTTAGTTATTTGCTTTTCTGTTTCTTTGATATTTTCTGTTTGGTTCTCTAATTCCCACTCCTTGCTAAGTTGCTTAAAACTTGTTTACATCTTTTTTCTGCTCTCTTGCTTCTTTTCTCAAAACTTGTTTGCTTACTTCTTTTATCTTTTCACTTACTGCTTTGCTTAATACTTGTCTACGTATTTCTTTTTCAGCTCTCTTGCTTCTTTGCTGTTTTGTAAGTGTGTTCACACTTACAAAACATTACTTAATTTGTGGACACTACATTTAATTTAAGTATTTCTTATATTGATTTTATTTAAATTATTGCGGTTAACATTATTGTTGTCAGCTAATTGCTATCTTTATTTTGTTAACTTGGTCTTTTTAAAATTATTATTGTAAGCAGCGAAGTGTTGAGAGACTCTTGTTGGCCAAATTTGTAATATGTATGTATCTTGATTCGATGACATTGGATAAGAAATTTTTATATATATAATAAATAAATATCTATTTTTTTTTTCAAATAAGTTAATCAAAACAGAAGAGAAAAGTAATTTTATACTAAAAATACATAATTTTATATATAATAAATAAACATTTACTCATGTTTTTTTCAAAGAAGTTAATAAAAAAAACAGAAGAGAGTTAATCAATTTTATACTACAAAATACAGAAGAGGAAGTAACTTTCGTGTGTGATCTCAAAGACTGAAAAGCAGATACTTATTGTCATAAACGAATTGAAAAATAATAAACTAAGTGTTTTAATTTGTGGATCTTTAACAATTAAAGTACTAACTAATGAGTACTGGGTACACATGATACAAATTCTCTCTCTAACGCAAAAAATTGGAACCGGTACGTGTCTCGGCGATGGAGCAGAACCCATTGTGACCGAACCAGCAATCAGTTCTTGGTCTTGATTCTACGGCGGCACTATATTGATATAGTTTGCGGTTACAAGGAACATTTCGGGGCTAAAGAAGGCTAAGAAGAAGGTGTTTAGTCAAAATGTGGTTTTTGATGAATGCAACAGATCATATCAGAGCAAGTGCATGTGATCTTTAAGACTAAAATAGATTTTGGAATAGCACAGAAAGAGTCTAGTAAATATATATATATGTATATTAAGTAAGTAATGAGTAACCTACTATTAAATAGCAGTTAACCCAAAAAAAGCAGAAAGATTAACAAAATGAGCAGGAAAAAGTTTAGTCATTAACAAAATAAATGCCGTTTTACTATTTCCCATTTAATGACATTTAAATCGCAGTGTAAAACCGATTGATTTTTAAATGTTCGAATATTAAACATGTAATACAAAATATATTTTGTATTTTTGGGACAGTATAATAATTTATCTTATTTTAGTTGCAAAGAATTAGTGACCTGTATTTCTACGGATTCTTCCTTTATAATTCAATCTCAAACCCAAAGGAGGTAAAATAAATTAACTAAACCGATTAATAACTTGGGTTAACAATAATGGTATGATTTAAAAGAAGGTTTCGGCTTGAGTCACGTGCAAACGAGACCCTCTCGTGGGTTCGGCTTTGGACACGTGCAAATGAGACCCTCCACGACAGCCACGGAGACTCCAGCCGGCGGTCTCTTTGTTCATATTTGTTTACAGTCTACTAAACCCTAAGAAGAAGAAACTTTTAGATTTGTCTTAAAGATTTCTGGAATCGCACCAATCAGCAAACATGGCACCGATAAACAAGACATCAAACATGGTTTGTGTAATGAACTCTTTTTCTCCCTTTTGGTATTAAATTGCATTAAAAAAGTCATTATTTTTTTTTTTATTGAACTCTGGAATTGGATTTTTGCAATTAATCTTCTCTGTTGATGTTTCCTTCGACCCTATAAGCTTAACTTTTTTTTTTTTCTTTCAGGTTGTGAAATCAGCGAAAATGGAAAAGAACACATCTCTTTTCGCGGATCGTGTCACAAAACTTTTTCTCCGAGTTCTTAATTTGCTACTTCTCGATCGAAGCAATTAGTTTGTTACTTCTTAATTTATGTGCATAAGTATTAGTTTGAGTTCGGAAATTTGATATGATTCTGGTTATTGTAGCTTAATGTATGTATGGTGAAAAGAAGATGGTTTGAAACAAATCTTCACAACAAGCCAGACTGTTTTCATTACCTATTAAAGAGATTTGACCTCTACAAATTATTCTCTTCCTTCGCTCTCATCTTTGATCTCTGATGTCAGAAATTCAGTAAGCTCATCAAATTCTTCCACTTGAACATCAACTTGATAAAAGTCACATATGCTGAAATTTCAAAGAACACATACAACTCACCGAAAATTTTCAGTGATCCGGTGGTGGTGTAAGTAAAACCGGTCGTCGTACTCGCGCGTATTAAAAAACTGGCCCACGAAATCTAAAAATCGTAGGCAAAATACCAGAGCCTTTTTAGGTTTTGGAAACGGTTACGAGCCCAATAATAATGGCCCATTTGGAGGAGAAGACGTGAAGCGCCTGGAATCTTCTTCGCCCACGTTTTTCTTCGAACAAGGATCCACCGCTTTGGCTGCTACCGGCGGATCCGCGACTTCAAAATACTTTTTTACCATCTACTTTTTTACCATCTAGACATGTGGGAAAAACGATCTAGATCTCCACAAAATATAAAATATTGTATCAAATATATCTTTTAATTTCTTTATCTCTGTATCCACTAGTCTAAAGTTAAAGATTTAATTATACTTAAATTAATTTATTTTGTTTTAATTCTTTCTAATTTTGGGTTTGTTTGGTTTTGTCACCAAACCCGATAACATCCCAAATAAAATCGGTTTATAATCAAAATTAAAATTAATTTTGAAAACAAAAATATCCATAAACAAACCAAAAGTCAAATTAATTTTGCAAACTAAAAACCGAAATAAACCTCTCTTCCTCTCCTTTTATGTGTTTCTCTTTCTCTCTCTTTGCTTCTCTTTATTGGTATCACCATCATTGAATAGCTTTCTATCTTAAAAGGTATTGTTTGCTTTTTTTATTTTATTTTTTCATCAATTAAATAAATTGAATTTTGGAGATACAAAAATCAGATTTTTGTGAGACAGACAACTCCCTAAAAGCTCCGCCTCCATTATCTATGGCTGTTAGCTTCTCTTCGTTGTTAAACTTCCAAATTAAGGCATCAAACGTTCGAAAAATGAAGAAGACAAATCAATCACAAGAAAACTTTAAAAATCAAATCAATAATAGAACATGTATTTTTCTGGATCTAAATAATAAAAACGAACTTCAGCTTTTACTATTTTAGACAGAGAGAAATAAGTAAGATGGTCTTCTTCTGTTGTTTTGTCTCGTCATTCTCTTCAAATTTTGTTCTCGCTTGTGCTTTGGCTTAAGATAGAGGCTCTCTCTCTCAGCGAAATAAGAAGAAAAGAGAGAGTGAAATATCTTTTTTTCTTAATTCTGCTTGAACTTTCATTTATGTTTTTTTGTTGGTTTTTTGTTTTGTTTTCAGCATTTTCATGTGGTATTAAACAGAGAACAAAATAATTCTTAGTCAAAAATGATAGGTTTGTTCTGAAGAAGAAAGAGAGAGAGAGAGTGATTGTAAAGCAAAGTGAAGAACGATGAACAGAGTAGGTTTGTTCTGAAGAAGAAAGAGAGAGAGAGAGTGATTGTAAAGCAAAGTGAAGAACGATGAACAGAGAAGAACGAAAGAGAGGATTAACATTTATCGATTTTTAATTTTAGGGTTTTTAATTTGTGAATTTTTTCACGGTTAAAAAGGTTTTTTAATTTAGCTATTGATTTAATTATTGTTATTTTGGTTTAATCTAATTTTAAGTTTAATTTTAGATTAAGTTGGTTTAATGTTAGGTTTATGTTAACCACATTTGTAATATAGGTTACAATTTCTTTAAATCGTATCATTAACCGGTTTTATGGAAAATTAGATGGATATATAAATCTGTAACTTTTAAACCATAAACATTTAGATCTTTAACTTCAGACCGATGAATACAGAGAATTTAAAATGGGTCACATCTGATATAATATCTTATATTTTATGGGGTTCTGGATTGTTTTCCGGTGATATCTGATAAAAAAAAAAAACTTGGATCTACGATCACCCCAAATTTAGGACGGGGCGCACATTCCTACATTGTAAACATAAAACGGCAGACATGTTTCTTTACCAGTTTAGATGGAAGTTGAATTTTTTTAACATTCATTATCAGTCATTGGAAGAACTAGAATTGCAGCGCGCAATCAATGGAAGATGAAGATCACTCCGGCACCAAGGATCTCTTCGTGCGTCTCTCTCCCCATCCTCTATTATTTCCTTCTATGTGTTTCGAATTAATTGTATGATGGAGTAAATATCATTTCATGACAGATGTGTATATGTTTTCTTCCTGATGCTACACTAAATGATCCTACTGAGAAACTCCATCGTTGAAAATGGCTTTTGCCCACATATGCAATTTTCAGTCTTTGTTGATTCGTATTTTCTTCTTCCTGGTTGGACAGGATGGTTATCCCCTTCTTCATCATCATCCTCGTTTATCCACTGAAGAAGCTTCTGGTTATTATACATCGGAGAAGAGAAAAGTTGAAAGTGCATGTGGTCTCTTATGCTTCATGAGAAAGAGAACTCGTAGAGACAACTCTGTTGATGATATGTCTCCGGTTTTCGATTACGCAGAGAAAGGTGATGACTTGTGCTGCAGTGGCAGTGACACTGACCTATCTGATTGTTCAGAGTTTGATGTTATCTCACAACATGTTGTACAAGACAAGGATTTGATTGGTGTATCAAACGGATCTAAATCTCTGTCTTTTATATGCAACTCTCCTTGCCCCAGTGAGGATGAGAGAACTCCGGTTAGTAGCCTGTCTTCTCATGGCGGCGGCACATCATCTTCAACTCAAGTTAGATATGGAGATGCAGTCAACATGCAGGGATGTATGAAAAAATGCTGATAAATAAAGACGATGAACCAATACCGATCAGCATTGTTCCTCCTGATGATGGGTCCAGCAGCATATTCCTAGAAACTTGTTTACTTCATCAGACTGTTAGATGTTCTCATGAGTACAACGCTCATGATGATAAGATTGGCCTTGGAATCGCTCCGATACCTTTAACGAAAATCCGTGAAGGACCGAGTAGGCCGTGGTCTGTCTGTGGCTCTATAGCCGCAGTGAGAAACATACCTCCTCTATTGGGAGATAGTTCAGGTGCTTGTAGTTCCTTGGATGAACAGTTATATGTAAATGTTGGTACCTCCGAGGGCAGAGATGTAGAACTTTCTCAAACTCAATACCAGGAAAAAGAAGTTGATGGTGAAGATGAGATTTCCTTTTCTGACATTGATGCAATGGTAAAACTTGATTACTCATGACACAAACGCCTGTCAAATTTTGTCCTTGATAATGTGTGTTTCTGATCTCTGACTTCACTCGAGAATATCTCCAGATACGCAAATTGAATCTGATCCCGGATGATTCAGATGCATGCTTAGATAGGGAAGGTAACTTTGATGTTCAAACATGTTACTTGTTCACTTTGTTGCATCCACAAAGATTGTAAAAAACAGCTCTCTCTCTATCAAAACTATAGTTGTCGCAGTAATGGTCCGCTTTATGGTTTCCAGAACGGAACATGTCTGAACATCCACGTTATATATTACTTGGACTGGAACACTGCACAAGGACTTCAGTTCGAAGAGGAATTATGTCTCAAGGGGTAATAGCTGTCCTGCATTGTCGTGATTCAAAGCATTTCATTAGGAAACACGAGGTATGTAAGACAATTCATTGTATTTCCATGTCCTATCAAGTCCTCTTAGTTACATGACACAATCTCATTTGTAAGGTAATTGTTGGGAGATCATCTGATGGCATGAATGTTGACATTGACTTGGGTAAAGATGGTTATGGGAGCAAGATATCTCGGCGTCAGGTGATTTCTCTTCTCATTCCCAAAGCTAAAATTAGTTCACTGATAAAAGTTCGTACCATAATTTATATGTGCTATACTTTTCTTTTTCCATAATTTTTCTAGGCACTGATGAAGCTAGAGAACAACGGATCATTCTCTCTAAAGAACCTTGGAAAGCGACATATCCTCGTAAATGGGGAGAAGCTCAATACAGGACAGATTGTATCCCTCGCATCATGTAGCTCAGTCGATGTAAGCACTGGATTATGCTTTATTTATGCATGTTAATGAATCTTTTTATTAATTAAACTCCCAAGTTGTGCAGATTAGAGGAGAAGTCTTTGTATTCAAGATTAAAAATGAAGCAGTACGACAATTCTTGAAGAACAACACACGGAGAAACAGTGAGGAGGAAACCAAATTCAGATGGTGCGAATAGATTATTGTCAGTACCTTTTCATAGTCTTATTCACCCACCCATCAGCAGGATTTAAACGTTCCACCTGACTTAGGTTTATGAGTTAAAAGACACCTAACGCCAATGAATGATCCCTTCAATCATATTTGAACATTTTCTTCTTCTTCCATTGATTGATCAGTTGGTTAGAGCCAATGATTTGGGGCCTTTGCTTGCAACAGCTGCACATTATCCCACGAACCTTGATTCCCTAAGAGGCTCTAATTACTTCTTTAAAGTATTTTCTTTTTTGTCAGCAGCCAAGAATTTAATTTTAGATATTGACAAGAGTAATTGCATTCTAAGGTAACAGAGATTGGCAATAAAGCAAGCTTTCTGAAACATACTATACTATCGATTATTACTTCCTTAACCCTATTGTTTTAAAAAATTACTTGTGTTTCTCTTTCTTTCCCCGGAAATTCTCCTGGTTGACAAATCTGGAGAGAAAATAAAAAATAAGAAGAAAATAATAAAAAGATATTAACAAGGGATAGGTGCTGAAGACGCAGGGAGAGAGAATAAGAAGAAAAAACAGAGGAGACATAGAGAGAAGAATAACACGGTTCTGCCGGCATATGACAATTTTTTTTTGTCAGTATTCCACAATTAATGGTTAATTATTGTTGATATAATTGTTTTTGTTATAATTTTTGTTAATATAGATTATGTTGTAGTTAATTGATAACAATATTAATATATTAATTGGTTTAATATGATATTTTTCTGATATGTTAAGATATTTAACACATTTTTTCTTCATGTTATCATGATTTTTGTTCATGTTAGTACGCTATAAGTTTCGAATATTGTTGTTAACATGCAACATATATACGATATTATTGATAACAAAATTTAAATATCAGATAGTATTGTTAACACAGTATTAAATAATTATAATAATATATATAACATTAATATATTAACAATATTCAATGTATTATTATTGTTAGTATAATAGCATTTGATAATATGTTAGCATCTTACAAAATATTAACATACTATAGTGAACATGTCACAAGTATCAAATATTATTGGTAGCACGATAACATTTGATCGATATTATAGTTAGCATGTCAAATATTAAATGTTATTCCAAATTTTCATGTATGCTAACTGGTTTAACATGCTATTTTTGTATGATATGTTAATATGTGTAACACCTTAATTCTACTATAAGACATAATATAATATGTCAACTGGTTTAAGATGCTATTTCTATAATATGCTAATGTGCTTACTACATCAATTTCATTATAACATATTTTATGATATACTAGCAGATTAACATGTTTATGTTATATGATATGCTAACATGTTTGACATGTTAATTCTATAATATATCTATAAAGTGCTAACTATTTTAACATAATAACTTTGATATAATTTATAATAATATAACTCAACACGAAAATTTCATAAACTAATTTACAATTTATGTTAACATCAATTTCATATACGAAATGCTAACTGTATTAGTATGCTATATTTTTATTATATGCTAATATGAACACATTCACTCTATTACAAAACATTTTCTAACTGATTACAAAACATTTTCTAACTGATTACAAAACATTTTATAACTGATTTAATATGCTGTATTAGAATTGAAGATAATTTTTTAAAAGGATGATGATATGGGTTTAGGTTAATGATATTTATGTAATTAGATAAAGAAAATAATATTTATGATTAATATTTTTTCTACTCTTTGCTACTTAATCTCTAGATTATCAATGCTGTAAAATTAATTTATTCATCATCCATTAATATGAACTAAAATCACTATATGCGGTCAAATGAGTATGTCATTTTTAGAGGACAACTATAAAATATATATTAATTTCTTTACCGAATTTGTCTATGCGTGACTTGTGAATCGGTAATGTGTCTAGTAATAATCTGAATTCACGAGTTGTCCTGCTTTGGAATCTAAAGAAAAGAATCTAAAGCTCTTCTTACATCTGAGTTTATGGTGGATGTTGATAGGGCCAACCACACCTCACTATACAGAACCTATCTTCACGCATATGTCGGATGGACCATCACACACATGATATAATTACATGTATATATATTAGTACTATCTATACTATATCAATATATAGATTCTTCTTTCTTTCAAGTGTCAGAACAACGTTCAGTAGAACTATCACACGCCTTGCTCGTCTCATCCAACGGCCCTTTTTCACTCCAAACTCTCTTCTTCTTCTTCTTCAGCCTGTCTCTGTCTCAGAAGCCCAAACATGGCTTCTCTTCTTTCTCTTCTTCTTCTTTTGCTCACTCTATCTTCAGTACAGTCCAAGACTTTCTGGGGTGACGTGGCAGCTCTTAAAGAGTTCAAGAACTCGGTGGATGCCAAATCCATGAGCCCTGGCTCTTGCCTCAGTTCCTGGGATTTCTCCGTCGATCCCTGCGACGGTTTGTCCGGCGAGACATTCACTTGTGGTTTCCGCTGCGACTCAGTCGTTTCCGGATCGGATCGGGTCACGGAGTTCAGTCTCGACCATGCCGGTTACTCCGGCTCACTCTCCTCCGTCTCATTCAACTTTCCGTATCTTCAGGCCCTCGATCTCTCCGGCAACTACTTCTCCGGTCCTCTTCCGGACTCGCTCTCCAATCTCACCCGCCTCACCCGGCTTTACGTTTCCGGGAACTCCTTCTCAGGATCCATACCCGATTCTCTCGGGTCGATGTCGGTTCTCGAGGAGCTCCTCCTCGACAACAACAGCCTCGACGGCTCCGTTCCCGCGAGTTTTAACGGTCTTTCCAGCCTGAAACGGCTAGAAATCCAGCTCAACAACATCTCCGGCAAATTCCCCAACCTGAACTCGCTCAAGAACCTGAACTACCTCGACGCGAGCGATAACCGGATCTCTGGTCCGGTCCCGTCATCGTTACCCGGTTCATTAGTCCAAATCTCAATGCGAAACAACCTCATGGAAGGAACGATCCTAGAGAGCTTCAAAAGTTTAAGCTTTCTTGAAGTTATGGATCTTAGCCACAACAAACTCAGTGGCTCGATCCCATCACTCATCTTCACTCATCAAACTCTGCAACAGCTAACTCTCTCCTTCAACGGCTTCACTTCTTTAGATTCGCCTTACTACTCACCCTCGGGTCTCCCCAGCGAGCTAATCTCCGTTGATCTCAGCAACAATCAGATCCGAAGCCCATTACCTCTGTTCATGGGTCTGTTACCAAAGCTCTCAGCTTTGTCCTTAGAGAACAACAACTTCTTCGGTATGATTCCGACCCAGTACGTCTGGAAAACCGTATCCTCAGGAGCCGATTTCGCCGGGTTTCAAAGGCTCTTACTAGGCGGCAACTTCTTATTCGGAGTTGTACCGGGTCCTTTGATGACGCTCAAGCCTGGATCAGCGAACGTGCAGCTCGCCGGAAACTGCTTCTCGTGGTGTCCGGCGACGTTTTACTTGTGCCAGGGCCAAGAACAGAGATCTCTTACGGAATGCAGAAAGTTTAGCCGTGTAATTCCTTGATTACTTTACTTACTAATTTCATCATTCACCCTCTCTTGTTTTGTCCTTTTCTTTTTCTTCCGGTCGGGTCGGATCTTAGTGATCATCTGAAGCTTTTAGTAGGGTCTTTGTCTTCCGGCAATTGCTTATCCCGAAGCCTTAAAATGTGATAAGCAATTGTATCTAATGACAACCTAATTTTAATTTATAGTTGTAATAAATACATAGATGCGTGATGGTGGTATGCATACTATAATTCTAGATGAGAGATGACCCCATTTGTATATGGATTTTTGGACTCTATCAGAGAGTTTACTTGGGCTTTTCACTTGAGCTTTCCACTTTGGGCCCAATTAGCTGAGCCTGTAATTATTTGATAAAAGTTAGAGAAATTGGCGCAAACGGAAACAACTGAAAAAGGGGTGTTCATTAAGAAATTGGCGCCTATACATTCATTATGATTTTCTCAAAATTCAACACTAATAGTAGGTGACAACCTGAGCAGAGATTCTTAATATTCACTTTCAATACAGATTTTTAAATAATTTAGATAATTAGATTTTTGAAACTTGGGTTCCACGCAAAATATATATTTTTTTTTTATCGTTATGCTCGTTTTTAAATAGGGGAAAAAACTCCTAAAGCGGAGGTAGTCTTACAAACATTTAGTGATCTTGTTCGAGCTAAAGTATATATACATTACGTTTCGTTGGCGAATGATATATGTATAATCAAGGCATCAGCAAAACGAGATTACCATCGGATGTGTGTGTCGACAGGAGGTTTTTTTAACTACTTGTTCTTGACTACTACTACGTAATTCTCAGAAAACGATATATATATATATATATATATATATATATATATATATATATATATTAGTATAATTATAACATTATTTTTTTCTACGTTACTTAAAATTCATCACTAATTTATCTTCAAGCTCGATTGAAACAGTCGGCCAAGCACAGAAAAAAACTGTTTAATATGCAGTTATTTATATCTATACAGAAACGTCTTTCTACGATTTTATACTGGCAATCAATTCGAATAATTCGGTTCATGATGTATGTCATCTACATCATGTATGATTATGATTTTGAGTACATTAATATGATTATGCTGAGTTGATCAGTAAATTAAATGAACAATTTGCTTGCCCCTTGCAAATCATAGCCATCATGCTTAATTCAATTAATCTGCAATGTTCCTGGGCACTTTTTAGTTGTCACGAATTTGAAGAAAGAAAGAAGAAAAAAAAAAGGAGAAATTGCAAATATCATCATTCCTGTATCCCACTCCACTTCTCATTTAACTACATGCAGAACCCTTTTGTTTTCATCAATATTTTTTTAAAAAGAGTTTTCATCAAATTATTTTTCCATTAATCCCTTTATAAATATTTATAAGAATACTCGTACTATAAACATGAATCGTTGGTCATTACTTAGCAGTGTTTTAATGCAACTATTATTAATTGTTGATATCTCTATGCTACGGATCAAGTCGTCAGTTGTAAATCATTAATAGTATCTTGAACGTATTTCTTTTTAAAAAACCTTTAACATATTTCCATAGTGAATATTTTTATAGCGTTTTAAAATACTAAAACGGGGGTTTCCATTATAGTAGACTTTGATATTGAATATGCAAAAAAAAAAAAAATTATAGAAAAGATGTAGTACTACTTTGACTTGGTGTAGTTACGTTGTAGGTAAATGCGTAAGTAAGAAAAATATGAAATAATTTGGTTTGTTCACATGCAAACAAATAAATATGCATGCATTTGAAATAAATAGAAGCAAGATAACAAGTTGGGCAAAAACTTTAATATGAACGTAAACGTGAACCGGGAAGAAAACAGCTTCAATGTTCACATGCAGCTTTACTCTTTTTATAAACTATGTCACAGACTTTTTTTATTTATTTTTTACTATGTCACATACATCACTAATGCTACAAGCTTATAAGGCAGATACCACATTTTTCAGGCTAAGTCATTCGAATTAAACGTAGATCTGTTACGAGAATTAGATACAAACTTATATACTACAAACGAATTTTGCATTATTTTTTTTTTGGCATAACTTCATCTAATAGGCTACTTCTAGAAAATACAAAATTTTGGAGAAAATAAATTTCAACATAATTTGGGAGAACATATTACTGTTTAACATAATTGGGAGATTAGCAAAAATATCGTATTATGAGTAAGTTTCAAATAACAATATCATTTTTGTTGTTGTTATAATTATAGATCACATTAAAACACCACATATCATTTATTTATACGAGAATTGAAAAGTTTATAACTTAAAAAATATCCACACATATAATGAATATTCTAAGTAGGAGATGGGAATTTTACCCGTATCCGATAATCCAATCCGATATCGAACTGATAATACCGAACCGATACCGAACTGATTATGTTTCGGTTTTTTATTGGATACAAAACACTTATATCCGAAATATCCGATACCGATAAGGACCGATCCGAAACTCATTATATATATATATAATATATGTATATACATATATATGATATATATATGATATATATATGTGTGTATATATATATAATATACAAATTTTAGTATTTATTTATCGATTTTTGGTTATTTACATTTAGTTGAACCAATTTAATTTTTTTATTTCGAGTACAATATTTATTTTCGGATACAATTTTGAATTATCGGATATAATTGATCCGATATCGAACCGATAATCCGATACCGAACCTTATCCGAGACATTATCGGATATTTTAGTGAAAATCTGAACCGATCCGATACCGAAAATACCAAACCGATATCGAACCGATATTATTTTGGTCCCTTATTGGATACAAAACTCTTATATCCGAATATCTAATACCGATAAGGACCGATCCGAATCCAAACCGATAATCCGAATTCCACACCTAATTCTAAGATTGATATATAAAATATCTAAAATTTATTTGGGAAAAACTTTGAACTGATTGATATTTATCTAAAACTATTTCTTCTACGGAAAAAAATTAAAATGATTTTACAAAATTTTCGGAAATCTAATTCATATATATTCAGGATAATCAAATATCCAATATAAGTGAAAAGGGAAAAAAATCCTTTAATAAAAAAAGAGGGAAAAGAAAAAAAACCAATCAAATATTGAAGAATATGGTTACCGGGTAAAATAATTATTTTCTCTTTGTAAATTTTCAAAAAGTTGAATATCTGGGCATTGACTCTTGAGCCGCCTTTATATATGAAAGTTTCAAAAACTTCCACAATGATCTAAAGTCATCATGATCGTCCAAATGATGAATAAAAACATACCTGACAAAAAAATCGACGGTGTAGATTATTTAGCTGTTCTCTTTTCACGCGCCGAAGGTTTGACTTAATTAATTAAATTCTGTAAAGTCTACAATATATATATATATATATAAATCATTTTTAAGTTTTGACAAAAATTTGACTCTAAAATAAAAGTTTAATAAAAATCTATTTCAATTAGGAGTCTCTATAATTTATTTATTTGATGAGAAAATTATAATTTATTTATTTTATATAGATTTTTTTCGCCTTCTGTTACCGTCTTCCTGGTAATTAATTCAAGTATAAAAATTAGGATTTATTTAATTTCGTAATCAAAATTTAAAAATAAAGTCGGTGTTAACTTAAAACCCTAAAAACAGTTTATGCATATTTTCAGGAGTCCAAATCCACAGCTACGCGCAAACAAAAAAAATAATTATATATATTTTAAACCTTGACTATATATATATATATAAAGATCGCCTACAATCTCTTCCGCTTCTTTCGTCTTCTTCAGAAGCTTTCTCTTAACAACACCACGCTCCTCCGCTACGTTTGCTTCCTTTAAACATAGCCAAAAGCAACAAAGTGATTCGATTTTTCCGATTTCAATCGACTTTTAATGGTATTTTCTTCAATCTCTCTCTCTCTCTGTATTTATTTTCAATATTTTCGGCTTCTGAGAGCTTTCGGTCGATATTTGGGGGTTTTGATTTGAAATTTCTCCGTAGTTTAGGGTTCTTGTGATCCCTGATTCGATTTGCTCGATCTATGCGGCTAGGTTTATCATCCGTGAATATTCGATTCAATACTATATAAATACATTGCCAAGACTGAATCTGGGCTCTGAGTTGGCTGATTCTATGATTATGAGTTTGGAAAATGATTTCTTCGTGTGTACTGAAACATATGATTTCTTCGTGTGTACTGAATCTGGACTCTGTTTTTGCTCAACAGATGCCTCCTTGTGAGAGTTCGGATCCACTAGAAGATAAGGACTCGGAGCCTTTCGTGGAAGCAGATCTGACCGGTAGGTACGGCCGGTACGACGAGCTGTTGGGATCAGGCGCCGTCAAAAAAGTCTACAGGGCCTTTGACCAAGAAGAAGGCATTGAGGTCGCGTGGAACCAAGTCAAGCTGAGATGTTTCTCCGACGACCCTGCCATGATCGAGAGGCTTTACTCGGAGGTCAGGCTGCTCAAGAGCCTGAAGAACATCAACATCATCTCCTTGTACAAGGTCTGGAGAAACGAGAGGAACAACACCTTGAACTTCATCACCGAGATTTGTACCTCCGGGAACCTCAGAGAGTACCGTAAGAAGCACAGACACGTCTCCATGAGAGCTTTGAAGAAGTGGTCCAAGCAGATACTCAAAGGCTTGGATTATCTCCACACTCACGAGCCTTGCATCATCCACCGAGACCTCAACTGCAGCAACGTTTTCGTCAATGGCAACATCGGCCAGGTAAAATACACAAACCTCATTAATCAAAAGTCACTCTCTTTTTTTTTTTTTTTTTGGGTTAATGATTGAGTTCGTGATTGACAAAACCAGGTCAAGATTGGTGATCTTGGTTTAGCTGCAACCGTGGGGAAGAACCATTTAGCTCACTCGATCCTCGGGACGCCAGAGTTCATGGCTCCTGAGCTATACGAGGAGAATTACACGGAGATGGTTGACATTTACTCGTACGGGATGTGCGTTTTGGAGCTCGTGTCGCTCGAGATTCCATACAGCGAATGCGATAGCGTCGCCAAGATATACAAAAGGGTGAGCAGTGGAGTAAAACCAGAGGCTCTGAACAAAGTAAAGGATCTAGAAGCTAAGGCCTTTATTGAGAAGTGCATTGCGCAACCCAATGCGAGACCTTCTGCAGCTGAGCTTCTTCGTGACCCATTCTTTGATGGGATAGTAGATGATGATGAAGAAGAAAACAATGATAATAGTGGAACTGATCGTATTGTTTCTTGATGATGTTTTGAGTCTATTTTTACATTTTGGGAGGCATTGTTTGCTTCCTTTCTATTATTTTTCCTTTTAGTTTGTACATAAAACTTTTGATTCGACATTAGTTCATAACTACTTTTAAACATGAGGTAGAGAGAGAGAGTTTTGTAAATTATGCTCTATTGTTTTTCAAAACATTAATCATTGTTATTTGTAGAAGGATACTCGATTGACAAAAAGATGTTTTGATTGAATTAACTTGCAAATATTTGAAACAGTTGTTTAAACATAGAGGTATTACTTAAGGCCAAAAACTCAAAACATCATTACTTTTATTGAAGATGATAGTTCAGCAAAACAATTATGTTTTCTTTTTTTTTGGGGGGTTCACGAATTATAATTTATAACTTCATACCGGTTTCTAGATTAATCTCTACGTACATGCATTATTTTTTTCTCGGAATCGAGTATGATCATAATGATAATATTGATCTTATTTAGATTTACAAAATTAAAATTTTCGTTCTTCACCATTATTATATACCACTTTGTTACCGTACCAGCCATATATGTACTCTTCTTACACACGTCAATAAAATTTAACCAAGTTTTGGGGCAGTTGTACACTCTTACACACGTCATGTTTATCTGCAGCTGTTTCGTAGTTTGAGAATGCTTTGACATTGGCATGCCCCAATAACCATATATATTGGGTATGACTACTCAAGACATTGCTAACTTTTGAAGAATGTAAAGCTATTTGGAGAGAATAGGACAATATTACATTCGAAATTTGGAGAATCCCCATAGATTTGGAGATAATTTTGTCTCTGATTTCAACCCAGAGGTAGATTCATTCAGTTTCAACCAAGATACCAACGTTGATGATTCCCATCCCGAAAACTTAATTCAGGTTTGAAGAAACCAATCTCCAAGACAGCACTGGGATACACAATGGTTCAGTTACTAGTGAGCGTAATAGATTCTGTGGACAACAAAACTTTCCCATCAGTCGAGATCGCACGCTAAACTTTCACTATCGTAATGAAGATAAGAAAAAAGATAAGCAACATGAAAAACATTCTTGAGTTATACTACTTCGATCGGCACCCAAAAAATTATATAAAATGATCAGTAACTTATCTAATATACTATTAAGACACCCAAAAAAAGTGTTCAAATTAACAAGTCGACAGTCAATATAGACTTAACATGTTCAGTTTTAATCCCAATTACCCACAAAGATTATGGGCCTCAGCTTTGTCCATAACCTTACTGGTTACCTAACAAAAGAAATCACAAAGGAAAACGAGTGACTATTGAACACTAGTCTCTCGGCGGAAAAGATCTAATAATTTTTTTTAAAAAATGTCTAAAATTATCCCTACACCAAGAAAAGTTAACAAAATTCAAAAACCATGATTAGAAAAAAAAAGAGAGGTAGAATATGTGGTTATGTGAAAGTGTTGTCACTCTCAAAAAAAAAGGGACGATTGATATCGTTTCAACAATTCACACCAAAGTTTATATATTTACATTATTTAATATTCCTTATATATTTTCGTCCCTTATTTATTTATGTTTAGAGCAAGTAATATCTGAACACTAAAGTCAGAATAACATCGAAGCTTGAGTTATGATTCAATAAAATCAAACAATCTAAAACTTTCTTTATGACAAAGTTTAAAGTGATGGCTCAGCTGTTCCTTGTCGAATTTCAGTAGTCAACTTATCTTTGTATCCATCTCTAAACCGTACATTGTGTTTTTGATATGGATAGATGTATGTGGTTTACGAATGATCGGATACAACGATACAGTAACACTAAATCTAATTAAAGAGAAAGTTCTGATGATTTTATTTAAATTGAAGTATGATACCATGTGAAAGTACCCAAAAATATAATTAAAACGAACCAGAAAATATATTTTGGAGTATTTGCAAAAGTAAGATTTTATAGAAAACCCATTATAAGAAAAAAATTGAAACGAAATTAGATGTTTCACGCTAAATCAAACTTGTCATGAGGATTTGGGTTACTTATGTAAATGATGTTTAAAAAGATTTAGAGGAGCTAAAATTTTAGCCAAAAGAAAAGCTCATTCTTATTTATATATATAGGTTTAGATCTATATAAGTATTGGGTCCTTGTATCAGTACAAACACATGGAAAGAATCTGTGGGTTAGTCGAAATAGTCAATCAAGATTTGGTGTACCGGTTTCTATAAATTAGCAAAACGAGCTTGCTCGTTGGGACACAATTCAATATGCTGAAATGTGTGTAATTTATTTGCTGTGTTATAGAACTATTACGGAACTTAAAGAAGAAAAAATTCATGTCAATGAATTTGAGTCTGTGTCTCGTTTTTGAGTGTTGAACATCATGTAATGTCGTGTTATAAGATTTCAGTTAGATAAAAAAAGTCGTGTTGATTTAGTGAATTTGTGTATGTTTTCCGCTGTTCTTGTTTTTACACCATGGTCAATATGAATAATTTATGCATAAGGAATTTTCATAAATATTATAAAATTTAGACCGAAAGTGCGAAGATGTGTGAAAAATAGAAATGTCAAAAAAAAATATCTATGCCTGTTGTATTTCTCTTCTTTTGATTCTCTCTTGCAGTGACATCATTTCATGTTGAATTTCTGATTATTAATTTTAGGGAAAATAACTATAATGATCTATATATTAGTCGTATTTACCTATATAACATTTATTTTATATTAATTACTAAACTAACTTTCGTTTTTTTTAAAATCTACTCGTACCCCTATTGGGATGTTGTAAAAAAAAATATTACGATATTGCCACCACATTCATGTTATCGCAGAATTTTTTTTTGCAGAATTATTTTTATGTTATCGCAGAATTGTTTTCGCAAAATTATTCTCAAATTGTTGCAGAATTATTTTTTATGTTGTCGCAGAATTATTTTCTCGCAGTTTTTTTGTAGTTATCGCAGAATTTTTTTGCAGAATTATTTTTATGATGTCGCAGAATTATTTCTCGCAGTTTTGATGTAGTTATCGCATAATTGTTTTGCAGAATTATTTTATTATCGCAGAATTATTTTCTGACAGTTTTGTTGTAGTTATCGCAGAATTGTTTTGCAGAATTATTTTTATGTTGTCGCAAAATTATTATTTTTATGTTGTCGCAGAGTTACTTTCTCGCAGTTTTGTTGTAGTTATCACATAATTGTTTTACAGAATTATTTTATGTTGTCGCAGAATTATTTTCTCATAGCTTTGTTGTAGTTATTGCAGAATTGTTTTTGCATAATTATTTTTATATTGTCGCATAATTATTTTTATGTTGTCGCAGAATTATTTCTCGCATTTTTGTTATAGTTATCGCATAATTGTTTTGCAGAATTGTTTTTGACGTTGTGACAGATTTATTTTCTGGGCTGTCTGATGTGACAAATCATTAACCTGTCATTGTAGGTTGTCTGACGTGACAAACTATTAACCTGTCATTGTAGGCTGTCTGAGTTTCTTTTATTTTTTATGTTTTTCTATTTATTGATACTTGTAAATTGTTTATTGGATATCTAAATTTTGTGTTTTTCTTATCTACCCTTATCTTTAAAGTCAATTATTTCTTGATAAATAAAAAATAGTTTATTTTATTTTAATACCAAAATTCATCATTTTTTAAACTCTATAAATAGAAATTTGTTTTATTTAATTCGGACACAGAAAAATAAGTCTTTTTAAGACATGAATCATAATAATTAATTTTAAAATATTCAAAATTCTTCTAATTATATATTTAACTAATTATGTATGTTTTATGGTTTCTACGTGTAATATTACACTATGTATTTTTAATAAAAAATAAATATATTTTATAAAAATTAGATTTGTTTTAACAAACCACTATATAGTGTAAAAATAAAATGAATGTTAAATTAGAGCTTATGTGGAAGAGAGAGAATATGATATTGAAGTAAAATTATGGGTTTTTTTTGTTAAATGGCAAATTTGTAAATTATAATATATAGGATTTTAGGTATTTTAACCAATAACTTTTTCAACATAATAAAGGGTATGTCATTTTAGTAATAAATTATAAAATTTGAGTCATTCTAGGCAAATTTCAATTAATTTTATTTTGCATCACAATCGTAAAACGATCAAAACTGAATGTGGTGTATCATAATAAAATTAGGTAAGAAGGAAATCTTAAACAATCTAAAAAACGTTGGTCTTGCAAGTTGATAAAGCTTGCAACAATTCAAGAAAGGAAAAAGAAGAAAGAAATCAAAAAGGGAAATGACATTATAATATAGAAAAATGACAACTTTGCATGAAAATTTAATATTTCAAAAAGTTGTTGTCCTTGGCATGATCACACACCACCACCATCATGTTACACCAATAAAACCGTTGTTTCAAAATCTTGCATAATTATATAAAATTATAAATTTAATTAAATATGATTATACAAATTATTTATTTAGCAACCACGGATTAACACAGGCTACACTCAAAATGTTTCCCATTTATCTGTAATCTCATATCTATATATATATATATATATTTTTTTTTTGGGGGGGGGTCAAATCTCATATATAATTCTTAATGGAAATTAACTGTCATCTTATGAACCCCAATTATTTTGAACATTTCCTGATTTATTGATAACATATAATGATACTTTAAAAAAATAACTAAAGATGAGTTGTCTATAAGACTAGTGTCAAGAACTCCAAAAGTTGCAAGATTTTATTATTGTTTGTTTATAATGCATCCCTTAGATTGTATTGAGATCCCTATATTATGATACTTTTTTTACAGTTAAGTTTTTGTTTTGCAGTGAAGTTTTGAATTCGAGATGTCAGGACACCAGTCAGAATCTCTGACACTGCTCATATATAATTAAGGTGCCCAAATATTACTACATTTTCTTAAAAGTGACATTGAAATGTAATGTTAGAAAAACATTGTTAAGGAAAAATATAGAAACGAAGACAAACCAATTATTATGCTGAGCTTGAGTTTGTAATGAAAAATGATATCAAATGATTATTTTTTTTTATCATCGACCCATTTTTAGTCTAGTTAGAATTGGTGTTTCGGAATATATGGTTTAAATATTGTAAAGAGTTTGTTATAAGGAGAAAAAATCAAACAAAATTTTCCAATAATTGTAGAATTAACAACAAATCTTCTCCAACAATATTGTAAAGTATTAAAAAAGTTTCTTAAATAAAAATCTCAAAGTTTTCTATTGTTTATTTGAAAAATTAGGTCACATACAAATGATGATTTTGTGGGTCTCCATGATAGTAACAGATTAATCATAATTCAAAAATAGATTAATATCAACTATCTCAATTGCATAAAGTCTAGACTTAAATTATTAGCATGCCTTATGTTTTTTTTAATATATAAAAATCCGTCATATTAAGATTTGAAAATTATGTAAAAATTAAAAAAGGAGGTCGTCATCATCTTCTGTCATTTCTCTCTAGGACTCTCTCTCTCTCTCTCTCTCTCTCTCTCTCTCTTGAAAAAAGATGCTTAAACCATAAGAAAGCCAAATCTCAAATCTTTTGCCCTAATATTATATGAAAGGCTATTGCTACTCTATTATTATTATTATTTTAATTATCAAAGAACTCTCCTTAATGGAATATTACAGAAAACCATTTACAGACATCAAAAGGAAAGGTTTTTAGAGAGAAAGAGCAATCGTGATAAGAGACGAACCCCTAGGTCAGAGAGAGAGAGAGAGAGAGAGAGAGAGAGAGAGAAAGAGAAGATGTTCTTCATAGGATGAACAGAACATCCTCTGTTTCTCTATTCACATTTTCTCATCTGGGTCATCTCCAAAAATGGTTTTTCTTCTTTCTCAAAGTTCAATTTTTTTTTTCCTTAAAGCTAGCGTTTAGTCATTGTCCCCCTTCCTCTTTTTTTTTCTTTTTCTTTTCTGCCGTTATTCTTCTTAATGATTTTTCCGTTTCTGGGTTTTTGGTTTTATGATTCCGATGATGCATTTTTTCAGATTTCAAGAGAACTCAATTTCGCTATTTGATCAGGACAAGAACAACAACATTAAGATCGGATTCCGTCTTAGATTTACAGACAACAAAAGTATGTTCCACGTCTTTTGATTTTTTGTCAATTTCATCCGAGAAAGACTCATCTCCCCCCTCCCCAAATCGATTTTTTTTTCTTTTGTGGGGACTAAAGTTGATTTTTTTGGGGATTGTGTAGGAAGCAGCTAAGAGATGGAATCGGATCTGGGGAAGCTCTTCATTGGTGGAATTTCGTGGGACACAGATGAAGATAGGCTAAGAGAATATTTTAGCAATTATGGTGATGTGGTTGAAGCTGTGATCATGAGAGATCGTGTCACAGGACGTGCTCGTGGCTTCGGATTCATCGTCTTCGCTGATCCTTGTGTTGCAGAGAGAGTGATCATGGAAAAACACATCATCGATGGCCGCACGGTTAGTACATATACCAATCATCAAATCCCTCTTTTTCACTTTCTGCATAAAAAAGCTCAGATTGTTAAAGGAGGATCTCTAGGAAATGCACAGTAGCTTTCGAATTCATCTGATTGGGAACTTTTGCAAGCTGGCAACAATATTTGAAGATTGTAAGAAGGATCAATCGATTTTTTTTCATCGTTTTTCCAGGTTGAGGCGAAGAAGGCCGTGCCTCGAGATGATCAGCAGGTGTTGAGACGACAAGCCAGTCCTATACACCTTATGTCACCTGTCCACGGTGGTGGTGGTGGTGGTGTCAGGACAAAGAAGATCTTTGTAGGAGGTTTACCGTCTAGCATTACGGAGGCGGAATTCAAGAATTACTTTGATCAGTTTGGTACAATTGCTGATGTTGTGGTAATGTATGATCACAATACGCAGAGGCCAAGAGGGTTTGGCTTCATCACTTTTGATTCAGATGATGCTGTTGATAGGGTTCTCCACAAGACCTTCCATGAGCTCAATGGGAAACTAGTCGAGGTCAAAAGAGCCATTCCTAAGGAGGTTTCTCCCGTTATTAACACCTGGAGCCCGCTTCCCGGTGGTGCTGCCTATGGTAGCAGCTATGGAGCCGGCTCGAATAGGATGTCTGCTAATAGTTACTTCAACAACTTTACTCCTGGTCCTGGGTATTATAACAATCTAGGCTCTGCTGGTGGTCGGTTTAGTCCTATTATTGGAAGCGGTAGAAATAAGGTTTCTGGTTACGGCCTTGGTTTGAATCATGAGATGAGTTTGAACTTGAATCCAAGCTATGATGGAGCAACTTCTACATTTGGGTTTAACCGGATTCCTAACAACCCTTACTTCAACGGCGCTTCCCCAAACCGTTACAACTTTCCAATTGGGCACAACAGAACCGAATCTCCATACAGTTCGAGCAATAAAGACTTGTGGGGAAACAGAACCGACGATGCAGGTCCCGGCTGGAACTTGAATGTGTCCATTGGAAACGACAGAGGGAACTGGGGAGTTCCTTCTTCTGCTGTTGGTATTGATAACGGGAGAAGTTTTGGGACGAGCTCTGGACTTACCGCATCACCATTTAATGGTTTTGAAGGTTCTTTAGGGGAATTGTACAGAGGCAACTCGGTTTACAGCGACTCAACGTGGCAGCAGCAGCAGCAGCAGCTACCACATCAGTCTTCTCAGGAGCTAAGCGCTTTATCTCGCTCTTACGGTTATGACATTGACAATGTAGGTTCAGACCCATCTGCGAATGACTCAGAAGGTTACAATGGAAGCTACAGTGTTGGAAATAGACAAACTAATAGAGGTAAAAACAACACTTTTAACTTTGGTATAACTGATCGAGATTGAAATGTTCTGATCTGTGTTTTATTTAGGTATTGCGGCATAGGTTATCAAAAAACCAAGAAAAAGCAAAAAAGGAGGTGAGAGATTTGTAGATTGAAATCAACAAATATCAATTGCAGAGTTTGAAGAGGTTCTCATGACAAAGAAACAAACTTTGCCAAAAAAAAAAAAAAAATTAAGAACAGTTTTTGTTTTCTTACATAAAGATAAGATCGTAGCAGCCGAAGATACAACAAGATAAAATGAAGATTTGCTTTCAAAGTTACTCTTAAAAGCGTCTTTTTTTTTTTTTTTAATAGAAATAACCAAACAAAGATCGTAGAATTTTCGATCAAGATTCTTCAGGGTTCTGTGCTCTGTTTTGTAATTTTAATATTTGTTTTCTTATTATTTTCCAATCGAATTGTAAACCTCATGAAAACTTTTTTTTTTCTTTTTTACTTTTAGAGTGGGAGAAAATACTGTGTAAGAGAGGGATATGACTATTTTGTTGCATTTATCCCTAAATGAGATATATTTACTTTGATTTATTTTCTTTTAGTGTTCACACAAATTGTGAAAACGCTTTTTATGTTTATGTTTATGTCTAGATTTTTTTCAGATAAATAAACATTAAGTTTCAAATCCTTAATTAGGAAATAAATTTAGGAATATCTAACTAAATAAACAGAACAAGAGAAAACAGTAGTAAAAAGTTTCAGAAGATGCAGTAGACAATAGGTACACACAGGTCCCACTAACAGGAGTATGTCCAAAACTTTTGCGACTTTTTAACCTCCTTTATTTTTAGGTGCAGTTTTCAATTTTAAACTATATTTTATACTAAATTTGGTGCATTATGTATAAAGATAACAAGAGTTTACAATTAAAAACAAAAGCTTACAATTGAGAAACATAGATTTGAACAAAAATATGAAAATATGATAAGAGATTTAACACTAGTTGCGGGATAGATGGGGGTTAACCGACGTTCCACCACGGTCTGCGTTTTCCTCGACTTTTAAGCGTTTATCTAGAACTCTTTGGGTTGGTTTTAATAGACCCTGATGGTCTACAAATATTAGTTATACAAATCTTTTTTTCCCGATCTGTAATATGTACAAAACTTATAAACTAAAATCATTAAAAAAACACTCGTAAGTATTGCTCTCTAATATGTCAACAAACAAATTTCTTATAATAAGGCATTTGCGTATTTGTCTCTTTTTTTATATATATGATACACGCTAACTTACCATATTCTAATCTTCAGAAACATAAGTTAATATCTTTATGGTATAATTTTTCTTAGGTTAATTTAAATGATTTGACAATGTAATTGATATGTAATTAATAATTATTCAACATTACAAGAGATTTGTTAGCCAAAAAAACACATTACAAGAGAACTACTTGTCAATTTTCTACTATATTATATGTAGAAATAAAAGTCTAAATTACATTTACAGTCACCCAATAAAAATAAAAGTCACACAGCATTTTCAAACCCATCAATATCGAGGCAAGAAAAAATCTCCCTGTAAATTTGCAAAAACCCAATTGATTCTCTTTCTTTCCCACTTTACCTTTTCTTCTTTTCTCTCTCTATCTCTCTCTCTATCTCTCTCTCTCTCTCTCTCTCTTGTCCAAAGATGGCGTCAGAGGCAGACCAAAGCTTCAAAGACCTCTCATGGTTTCTTCAAGCAATCAAAGACCCTCAACAACATTGCTTCAATCTTCAAACCCTATCTTTCTCCTCCTCCGGCAAAACCACGTATTGTCAGCTAGTATCAGACAACTCCATGAACATCAACGTCAGCAGAGACAACCTCACTTCACTTTCCCAGATCTTTATCGAGCTAGCAACATCTCTAGAGACGCAGACATCTCTCAGGAACTTGGAGTTCGAAGGAATCGCATGGGAAATCGAGCTATTACAGAGCCTTGGTTTGTTTCTCGACAACACCTCGACGATAAAGCAGCTCGCTTTCAGAAAGAACAGGTTCAATGAACAATGTCTGATCGAGCTCTCAGGCATTTTGAGAAGAAACAGTTCAATGAAAGAGATTATGTTCTTCGAGTCGAGGATTGGAAGCAGAGGAGCTACGCTTCTCGGGTCGGCTCTCCAAGTTAACAATTCGTTAGAGGAATTGCAGATTTGGGAAGACTCAATTGGATCAAAAGGAGCAGAAGATCTCTCGAAGATGATCGAAACAAACTCAAGTTTGAAACTTTTCTCCATATTCGACTCCAGTCCCCTCACTGCGACGCCATTAATATCTGCCGTTTTGGGCATGAACAGAGAAATGGAGGTTCACGTGTGGAGTGGAGATCAAAAAAGGGACAGAAGCTCAAAGGTCGTTGAGTTCTTGCCTGGGAGCAACACTCTTAGGATTTACCAGATCGACGTTTCTGGCTCTTGCAGAGTCGCTGCAGCACTGGGGATGAACACAACCGTAAGGTCTCTAGACATGACGGGGGCAACGCTGAATTCGCGGTGGGCTAAGGAGTTTCGATGGGTTCTTGAGCAGAACAAGACTCTTAGAGAAGTGAAACTCTCGAAAACCGGTCTTAAAGACAAAGCAATTGTCTATGTAGCAGCTGGACTTTTTAAGAACAAGATCTTGCAGAGTTTGTATGTTGACGGTAATCGGTTCGGGAGCGTTGGCGTCGAGGATTTGCTTTGTCCATTGAGTAGATTCTCTACTCTGCAATTACAAGCCAACATCACGCTTAAGTCAATCGTGTTTGGAGGTTCCAAGACGAAGATTGGAAGAGATGGACTTACTGCGATTTTGAAGATGGTGACAACAAATGAGACACTGGTTCATCTCGGGATTCACGACGACGCGAGCCTGGGACCTGATGATTTCGTACACATTTTCAAGAGCTTGCAGAAGAACGCGTCTTTAAGACGGTTTTCGTTTCAAGGCTGCAAAGGGGTAAGAGGTGATAGAGTATTGGAGGCAATCACAGAGACATTACAGATTAATCCATTGATTGAGGAGATTGATTTAGCGAGGACTCCGCTTCAAGATTCAGGGAAAGCAGATGAGATATATCAGAAGCTGGGACACAATGGTAGGAAGATAGGTGAAGCAGAGACGGATTCACTCAAGGATATGCCACTCACAGAGCCAAAGAGCATTAGAGCTTTCCTCTGCGGACAAGACTATGCAGGCAAGACAACGCTCTGCAACTCTATAATGCAAAGCTTCTCTGCTTCCGGTTTCCCATACGTGGAGAATGTGAGAACTTTGATGAATCCTGTGGAGCAAGCTGTTAAAACAGTTGGTGGGATGAAAATAAAGACATTCATGGACGAGGAAACAAAGATATCGATCTGGAATCTTGCGGGGCAGCACGAGTTCTATGCTCTTCATGATCTTATGTTCCCGAGCCCATGTCTCTTCTTGATCTTATTGAGCTTGTTTAGGAAACCGAGCAATAAAGAACCAAAATCACCAGCAGAAATAGAAGCAGAGCTTCAGTACTGGCTTAGATTAATCGTTTCCAACTCGAGAAAAGCGGTTCAACAATGCATGAAACCAAACGTCACAATTGTGCTCACGCACTCCGAAAAAACCAATCAGCAATCAGAAAACTTTCAGGCAACTGTGGGTTCCATCCAGAGACTGAGAGATAAGTTTCAAGATTTGGTGGATTTCTATCCGACCGTGTTCACAGTTGATGCAAGATCATCTCCTTCGGTTAGTAAACTCACACATCATATTCGGATGACAAGTAAAGCCATCCTTCAAAGAGTTCCTCGGGTTTATCAGCTTTGCAACGATATGATACCGCTCTTATCAGACTGGAGATCAGAGAATTCAAACAGACCTATTATGAGATGGAAAGCCTTTGGAGACCTTTGCCAATATAAAGTTCCTTCACTGAGAATAAAGTCTCGCAACGAGAACATTGGGATTGTGGAGAAGAGACGGCGAGCCATAGCCACATGCCTTCATCAAATAGGGGAGGTAATTTACTTTGATGAGTGGGGCTTTTTGATACTAGACTATGAATGGTTTTGTGGGGAGGTTCTTGCTCAGTTGACAAAGCTTGATGTAAGAAAGCAAAGCACGGGGGAAAGAAACGGTTTTGTTAGTAGGAAAGAGCTGGAGAAAATTTTGAAAAGTAGTTTGCAGAGTCCGATTCCAGGGATGACCTCAAAGGTACTTGAGCACTTGGATGTCTGCGACCTTGTGAGGCTGATGAAGAAATTAGAACTTTGCTATGAACAAGATCCTTCCAATCCAGATTCTTCATTGTTAGTCCCATCGATTCTTGAAGAAGGCAGAGGAAAGACTCAGAAATGGCAGATAAACACACACGACTGTGTTTATTCAGGCCGGCATCTTCAGTGCGATGATTCAAGTCACATGTTCCTCACAGCTGGATTCTTCCCTCGTTTACAGGCAAGCTCAATAAAACTCTCTGTTTTTTCATCTCTTTAGAACTCAAACCTTACTGATCGTTCATACTACCTGCACAGGTGCATCTTCACAATAGAATCATGGAACTGAAGAACCAACACGGGGCTACTTATAGCCTTGATAAGTACCTCATCGCTATAACGATACAAGGCATTAATATTAGAGTGGAGCTTGGAGGACAGTTGGGAGATTACATTGATGTTCTTGCTTGTTCCACAAAGAGCTTGACAGAAACTTTGAGGCTCATTCACCAGCTAATCATTCCGGCTATCCAGAACAGCTGCCACGGTGTAATCCTCCTTGAGCACATCATAAGACCACAGTGCGTCCAGGACTTAACTCCACCAAGATTCCGACAAACTCAGTTTGTTTCCCTCCAGAGGCTAAAAGAAGCATTATCATCAGTTCCTGCAGAGATTATGTATGACTATCAACACACATGGGACTCTGTTCTAAATTCAGGTAAGACTGTTCTAGGTGCTGGATTTGATTTAGCCCGCGACCTCCTCTCTGATGATGATTTTAGAGAAGTATTGCAAAGAAGATACCATGATCTGCACAACTTAGCCCAAGAACTACATGTTCCCACCGAGGACAACCCCGAAGAAGAAAATCATGTACCAGTGACCAATGAGCTGGAAAAGGTCGATCCTAGCTTCGGTGGAATCGCTAAGGGTGTAGAAGCAGTACTTCAGAGGCTCAAGATTATCGAGCAAGAGATACGAGACCTGAAGCAAGAGATCCAAGGGCTGAGATACTACGAGCACAGACTTCTGATCCAGCTTCATCACAAAGTCAACTACCTTGTCAACTACAATGTCCAGATGGATGAAAGAAAAGTTCCAAATATGTTTTACTTCATCAGACCAGAGAACTACGGGAGAAGACTGATCACAGCAATGGTTCCTGGCATGGTTTCTCTAAGGATACACATGTTATGCGAATTCAGACGGGAAATGCACGTTGTAGAAGACCAGCTTGGATGTGATGTGATGCAAATAGACAACCAAGCTGTGAAGTGCTTGGCTCCATACATGGCAAACTTCATGAAGCTGGTGACTTTTGCACTGAGGATAGGAGCAAACTGGGCAGCTGGGATGGGACACATGATACCTGACTTGGGCCACGCAATCGCTCACCTAGCCAATCCATCTGTCATGGCTGGAGCGGCGGGAGCTGCAGGAGCCATGGGGGTCGCTGTTGCATTGGGTAGGAACCGAGGCAGAGATAGAGATATTCAGGAGCAAGACCAAAGAGCAGCTCAACAGTGGCTCATCGATTACTTGAGGGAACAAAACTGCTCAACCGGGAAGGACATTGCAGAAAAGTTTGGCCTGTGGCGAGTTAGATACAGAGACGATGGGTCCATTGCCTGGATCTGCAAAAGGCATCTGATCACCAGAGCGAATGAAGTGATCCAAGTTCCCCTCTGATGCTTGCTAGCTAGGCTAGCTACAAAACAAAAGTAAGAGAAAGTATTAGTCAAAACTATTTTCATTCTCTGTTACCGTATGATGATATTGAAATCTTTTACCAATTTTACAATTTTCATTCCCTTATCCTTATTACCCCAATGGTCCAGTGGTACAAAGACAAAAAAGCATCCTCTCAAGATCCTATGAAAAAGACACTTCAACTAACCAAAGAACATCCAAACATTTGTTCTCAAGATTTTTTTTCAGAAAGCTGAATCATTGGATCCATTGCCTCTCTCTCCCCACCTATGGGACCTCCTCTCGATGGTCACAAAGATAGTGGGTCCAGAGAGTGACAATCACACCACATGATGATTGTACGAATAATTAGGCAATCTTAGCATTGATCACTATGCTTTCGTGATATTTGTGGATGGTAAAAATCAGCAATTCATTAAAAATAAAACATGATTAGGCAGCATAAGTTCATATAATGCGAGCAGAGTTCTAATAGTACAAAGGCGAGTGATACATAATAATTTCACATTAACTAAAACATCAAGCTGACCAGATGAGAGATACAACATCAAATAGTACATTATAAATTACATCATTAGGAGATTAGTCTTTCTTCATTAGAAAAGTGTAGGAGTGAGCTGCTTTCTTCCTCTGAACTTGGTAAAACAGATGCTCAGAAGAAAGGCCTACTCCCGTAGAACACACGTGATCCGTTGTTGCTCTTTGGTGTTGGCAGCTTCTGAGAATCAGAGCTTGAATTCTCTGATTTTGTTGGGCTATCAATGTCCAGAGGAAGCTTCATCTTAGCCAGTGAATCAGTGAACTGTTGCATGCTTTTCATGTACATGTCGACTATATCCTGTTGCACCACCTTTGACTCTGGCTCAACCCTCACACTGAGGATGGGTTTCACAATCTTCTCCTCGGATGTCTCACCTGAAGCCTCGCTCTCTGACGCCTGAGAATCTGCTTTGGAGTTCACGAGAGAGAGATGATCATGGTTTGGTGTCTCTGTGGCGGAGTGAGCTGAAGCGCGAGGAGAAGCAGCTCCATTTGTTGGTTTACTGATCGCAGGTGAATCTTGCTTCAGTACAGAAGTGATAGAGTTGGTTACATGATTCTCAGTTTCAAAAGTAACCAAGCTGTCAGAAGTTTCTGAGTCGACAGTGGAACAGGAGATCCCATAATACTCGGAAACCATCTTCTCGTTTTCATTCGCGACATTAGGATCTGGAAACTCTATCTTATCCAACTCATCGGGAACTGATTCAGACCCTTCAGGATTCTTGGTAGATTCATCAACAGAAACAGATGAAGGCATCGTGGGAAAAGCCATCACTTCAGGGTAGGATCCATTGTAGGAGAGAGACAATTGAACAAAACCAGCTGGCGAATGGTACAGATCAGTGGAAGAAAGAGAGAACTCTTTCTCGAGTTTCCCATTCTTGAAGAGCAGTTCCGAAATAGGAACCAGACTAAAACCAAGCAGCTGGTCTTCAAGATAATTCCTCACCCTGCTCATCATGTAAATCTCACATTTGAGGGAAGTATCCAGAACCCTGACATCAAGCTTAACTTTGTCATCAAAAACCGGATTCCTCCCACCGCCATTGATGATTTTGGTGGACACAGACTTTTCAGGATCACTTGTAAGGCAAAGCTTGGCATAAACGTCTTGCTTGTGGTATATACAAATGTTATGGATATCCCTTGCCTGATGCACATGAACCTCAAGAGTTCCAACAAGGTCTTGCTGGCCACAACTGATGGTATCTTTTCCATTGGGTTTGATGCCGTTTGACCAGTTTCCAGAGCTCTGGGCAGAAGTTGAGTTCTCATTCTCGGACTCACCAATCTCGAATGGTGAAACAACAGATTGTGGGGAGTCCATTGCAAAACCTAAGAAACAGTCCTACAAACATAAAGGCCAATAGTATCAGTACATATGTAAACGGCTTTCATCTTTCTTGGCAACTTGCACATCCAGAAGAGACATGACTCGCAAAAGTGAACTATGTGTTCGTGATCAGAAAAACACCAAGTTGAGTAATTTTTTCACCAAGCGATGATGTTTGAATATTTCTTTTAGCATGCAAAAAGGCTATTCCATAATATCCATAGACATGCAAGCCAAAAAGTTTCGTGCTTTGCTTAACTACGTCTAACAGCCTTAACAGATACAAGGACTGAACACAGAGAGAAGGAGTTTATGGTACCTCATGAAAACAAAGCATAATGTAATGTAACTGAGAGATCACTTCTTAAGAGAGAGATTTGGGAAAGAAATGAAACCTAGAATAAACCCCTGAAGTTTAAACATAAATAAACAGAAACAATCTGAAAATATCCTGGAAAAGAACCAAAAACTGAAAGATCAAACACCAACCAAAAGGACAGTTTGATGTCAAATCAGAGTTGAAAGCTGGAAGAGTTCTCTTTTATGCTTTTAGCCCAAGCTAAGCAGAGCAGAGCTATACAGGAGAATTTCAAGAACAATGAAAACGAACTCTTTTCCCTGAGATCTAACTCATTAATAAAGTCGCTACAAACTCCAGATGGACCCATCAACAATCGACACAGCCAAAATCCACAGATCAAGTTCAGATAACACATTCAACAAGAAATAAATGGTGAAAACTAGAGTCATTTTTAGGTACAAGTCTTTTATTTTCAATTCAAACTCTCACCAAGTCAAACAATTCATGAGCGGTTTCATACAATAAAGCAATAGACTTTTTCTTAGTGACAACAACGGATGACCTAACTGAAAGTTTCAAAATTTCTTGCTCGATCCAATCAGAAAAGAAAGCGCACAAACAAAATTATGCTACAGCTCGCACTCAACACAAACATAAAAGGGAACTAAACTTGCCTTAAATCCAGAATCAAGCTCTGATCCGCAACTAGAGAAACCAAGGTAAGAAGCCAAGGCAGCTGATTTCTCTAACCCAAAAAGAGAAACTTAAAACAAAGGAAAAGGAGAGTAAAAGACAAACTCGTAGTTGTAGTCGTGTAAGAAGATGATTGAAAGAGGAACAACAAGCATGTGAGTTACATAAGAAAGTTAGAAACCAACAGGACAATTTTCAAAGAGAGACTTAAATGCAAAACTGTTTAGTTGAAAAAGATTTGGAATTTTAGGGGTCGGCGGAGAGAGAGAGAGAGAGAGAGAGAGAGAGAGAGAGAGAGAGATAAGATTAGGGTTTAGCACAGTCACTTCAATGGCGGACCACTAAGAAAGTGGGGCATGGCCATATATACGCAAAATTCAACTGTTTCGGCTGTGAGAAAAGTAGACTGAAAGCTATAATCAGCTTTTCCATGACCATTTAAAAAAAAAGAAGAAGATCGTAAAGCTTACAATAATACTTCACGCGTATGAATTCACTTATAGAGCTGTTTGGAAGAAGGAAAGCTAAAAGCTTTTGGCTGGCAAAAGCGTTGATGGAGTCTTGCTATTGCCTGGTTTTGTAAATTGGCAATATTATCGCCAAAATTGAAAAGAAGAGAAGATAGAAGAGAGCGTTTTCATTTCTCTTTTAGCTTTTTTTCTATTCGGAGCTAATGGGCTTTGGGGCCCACTCGTCAGTTTCGAGTGATTTCAAGTGATTCTCACATGATCTCTAATTATTATTCTTCTTTTTTTTTTCTCTAAATACAATTTTTGCAAACCAATATATTAATATGGTTGTTTAAATATTTATGAAATTTCTGAAATAAATAAGTGGACGAAAAAGTGAAAATATTTGTTTTTTCCAACTAATTTTCTTAAGTAAATGAGTGGATATGAATGCGCGACTACACAGAAGATTAAAGTTAGATATGATATTAAAAAGTATGATTTTTTTGAACCCACAAGCAACTTTAAATAGATAAAAAGATCCAGAAAGTGCTGATTTTATTTATTTATTTTAAATTTGAATATATTGTCATTATTCATGTGCAATTTAAATATCATTGTCTTTTCGACCTTTTTCTTTTGATAATTATTGGTTATATATGTTTTGATGCCAAATTTTTCAAACTATAATTGCTGACATTATAACATAAAAAATGTCGCTATCATATCGATGCCTACTCTTTCCTTTTAGTTGCTTAAAATCTTATATTCCATTTTATTAACGTATAAATCAACTTTTCTCTCAATTCCAAATTATTGTTTAATTATTCTCCCTCCTCAAAGTTTTGTTGATCTATCAAAGGGAAAAAAAATCAACTAGTTGCAATAATACACATCGTCGTAATGAAATTGATTTGTATACGACGGGTAATTGGGTCAACATGGACGGTGCAGCTACTCCTGTGTTATTTACATTTTTATTGGTTAACGAAATCAATTATGATTGTTATTTAATATATAAAAGAAATTTGGAAGATTGTTGTATTTTGAAAATTTGGAATCCGGGAAGCATAAAAACGTCATGTAGGTACCAAAAGAATAGACCCAATTTAAGCCCATTTTCAGAAAGCCCATTTTTAAAACGGCTTTGAATGGGTCCCACATTGTTAATTTCTATTCTGTATTCTTCCCTTTAAAAAATAAAATAAATATAAAAAAACAACACTATTTAGAATTACAACGGTCGGATCTCTCTCAAACATTCAAAAATCGCTTACCTTTTATCGTCTTCCTCTGTCGCTCACTTATACTTAACGTTCACATTCTATCTCTCTCTCTCTCTAAATCTAGAAATCTTCAGTTTCTCTATCTCTTTGTGAAGAAGATGAAGTCTCCTGCGAAAATCGGAGAGAATCGAATCTTAGGAAACATTTCGACTTCTTCTATCCGAAATCTGCTTCCCAGATCCATCTACGCCAAGCAGAAATCAATCCAAAATCCACAAACCAAGAGTTTTAGATCCACCGACGAAAACGCGCTTCCTTGCGACCCAAACATACAAACTGCTGCTCCGAACGATCTTCACTCGAAGAAAAAATCGCCTCAGAAAGTATTCACCCAGATTCTCCCCGAAGAACATACTCAGGTACAGAGATCCAATGACCTAACAAACTTTCTATTTTAGTAGATGATTCTAGGGCTGTTTCAGTATTTTAATTACAATTGAATGACAACAGTTGGTAGCGAGGAGTGTAGTAGCAACAAGATCTAACTCAATGGCTAATGAGATTACAGAGGAAGATGACCAATTGGGTGACCAGATTCGTGAACTAAAGGTCTCCTTTTTTTGCGTATTTTGTTGTTTGTGTTTCGCACAATGGCGTTGGGTATATATAACGTTGGTTTTTTTGTTGGTTTACAGGAGGAACTAATTAGAACCAAGTCTGATGGGTACAAACCTAACGGAAGCAAGAGTGGTTGCTTTGTGAGGGAGAGCTTGAGTCAATTGAGAATGAGCATCAACAAGTCTTTAGTCATGTCGTGTGATAAGAAACAAGATGACCCAGAAAAGGATACAATGGCTGATGATGATGATGATGTGATGGAACTGAATAAACATATTGACAAGTTTCACACGTATTGTGATGCTGATGATGACTTGAGGGATTCCATGCAATCCTCCTTTGCAAGTGCTTCGTGCTGTGAAGCAGAGTCAATGAGTGGAGATGAGATCTGTTCAGAAGATATAGAGCTACACAAGCATCCGTTTCACAAAAACTGTGCCTTTCCTGAATCTGTGGGAAACGGGATTTCAATCAGTTTACCTCATCAGAATCGTATTCTTGAAGAGCCAACTTTGTCAGAATCTCCCAAGATTATAAATTTTGGGAAGAGTGTGGCTGCGTCGACAAAGTTTCAGGCAAGTCCTAGGAATGTAACCGACAGCTCCAACATTGTAAACGAAAATGTCCAACAATTTGGCCCTTCCCTGTCCAAGAAGCCTTTGAGTCCTACAGATTCTCTTGCTGCAAGTCTCCAGAGAGGACTGCAGATTATAGACTGTCACCAAAGGAGCTCGTTGTCAAACAGATCTTCTGTTTCATTCTCATTTGGGCATCTGTCTCTCAAGCCTTGTCATGAAGCCGAGAATCTTAGTGCCTCGGTTAAATCGTTACAGGAAGGTAGACCAAAAGAAGGTGGATCATCGATTCTCCTCTGCCTTTCTTGCAGACAGAAACTTGACCAAGAAGCTGAAGTATGTCTGGAAAACCTGAGATACATTTTCCTGCATTTATCTCAATTTCTAGTGAGCTAATCGTATTGACAAGTTATACCTTATATTACCAGGGAGGATATAAGGCAACAGAAGAACCTTTCACGGACGAGAAGCATCTCAAGGACATATGTTCGGAGCAGGCTACCAAAATTGAGCAGCTAACTTGTCTGGTAATTGTCTTTATAAACTTATGATGAGAGTACCTTAACTGTTTAAAGGCTAAAATTGAGTTTTCTGACAATTTATTCAAATAATTTTTCAGTTAGACCAATACAAAAAGAACAGTGTGCAAGAGCCTATTAAGGTAAGCCAACATGTTACCTTTCAAAACAAAAGCAAACCAGTGAATTTTTGTTCAAGCCCTGGGTATTCACAACTTTAACTACGCTTATCTGTTTGTGCAGCTAACCAAATCCGATGATGGAGGAGATGAAACAGAGGTCGTGAAGGAAACATACGAGACAAACCAACTTACTGAAGAGTTTGGGAAGACAAAGATTGATCTCAATGAAAAGGAAGCTCTTTTAAAGGAGATTGCAGAGCTTAAGAGCAAGCTACAGCCTACTAAATCAACAGATAATCTGAGATCTTCTTTGCTATTACGGTCCTTTCAAATGAGGAAAAGCACTGATCTTACCAAGAACGCTGAGAACAACAATGATGTCCTAGAGGAAGAACGTGAAAGGTGGACAGAAATGGAGAGTGAATGGATATCATTAACAGATGATCTGAGAATGGATATTGATAGCCACCGTAGACACGCAGAGGATCTGGAGATAGAGCTCAAAAAGGAGAAAATGGCTACAGAGGAGTTAAATGACGCTCTTAGCAGAGCGATGCTTGGTCACAGTAGATTCATCGAGCAGTACACAGAGCTGCAGGAGAAGTATGATGAACTAGCTGAGAGGCATCATGTGACGATGGCAGGAATAGTTGATGTGAAGAAAGCAGCGGCCAAAGCTGCTGTGAAAGGTCGTCATGGGAAGCGTTTTGCAAAAGCCTTTTCAGCTGAGCTTACTGCCATTAGAGCTGAGAAGGAGAAAGAAAGAGAGTTCCTGAAAAAGGAGAACAAGGCCCTTAAAATTCAACTGCGAGATACCGCTGAAGCTGTCCAAGCTGCTGGAGAATTACTTATCAGACTCCGAGAAGCTGAGCAATATGTGCAATCCTCTGAGGTACGTTTATTTTAACCAACTAAGCAAAGCCTTTAGAAGACTTAAACTCTGCGTTATTGGCATACCAAACTTCAAAAATACCTGCACTTTCGCTTGTGGTTGGCTCACTTGTGAATTCTAATGTTTGGTTTGGTATTGAATTAAAAACTTGCAGGAATGTTTCAGCTCAATTGAAAAAGAGAATGAGAAGTTGAAGATGCAAATGGAAAAGTTAAAGAGTAAGCACAAAACAGAAATGAACACAATGAAACAATATCTTGCAGAAAGCAAATTACCAGGGTCTGCATTAGAGCCATGGTTCAAGGAGAATGATGAACATTTATCACAACACAGAACCCGTTTGGTCAAGGAGAATGAGGAACATGAATCAGAACACAGAACCGGTGTGGTGAGCTATGACGATTATGCAGACGATCAGGCATGGAGAGCTGAGTTTGGAGCCATTTATCAAGACCATCAGTATTGATGATGATTCGATGAATTTATTTCAAGAACAAGAACTTTATTCAGTCCCTTTCGTTTCAGACAAGACCCTTCTTGGGTCATCTCATCTTCTTAGGTCGCCTAAAAATTCTTACTCTATCTTGTTTTTTTATTTGTTGTCTTTACATCTTCTACATCTTCTATTGTTGTATGGCCATTAGATGTGTAAACTGATGAATCAGGTTTCCTTGTAACATGAATCTATTACATAATGGCTGTCTTTTTCTCTCCTTGAGAGGGTCCATGTCATCTTAATATTTTTGAAACGTGTCCAGCTCTTCCACACAAAAAAAAACGACGACGCATGAGTTATATGCGTGGATCTGATTGAGTTGGAGACATCAGCGTTATATGAAATCGTTGCTTTTCTTTAATTAAAAAAATATAGTTGTTGAGATGATGTTGCCTAGTATGAAATTTGAAGGTGGTCATAGCTGAAACGCTCTGTATCAAGCCAAGAAAAAGGTTATTTTATTTGGATGATATTTGCCGGCTAGCTTTTACAAAACAGAATCCCAACGTCACTTAATAAGCATGGAGGAGGTTTGAAAAGGGAGCTGTGGAGTCTCAAATTCCTCTCTAGCCATCTTTCGTAGATTAGAGCCTCTATGAGCAGTAGCACGAACATGGTGATCTGCTTGTCCCAAAATGCTGAAACGCACCAAGAAAGATACCATCAAAGCTTTGAGGGGGGGGTTTGAGGTTTGGAACGTCTTGTGAAGTACAATATCAGAGCTGCCTGCATAGGAATCCGTAGAAGCGGTCTTTCTCATGGACCTTTTAAACTGAAATAGCAATTTGTAATGAGATCTCGGGACCGGCGTTAATATACCATTCTGTTGAATCTGGAGGTTTTGGTATAGGAAGGTCAAAGATCTCTACTTCACGTTAACATCTTTATATGTCATCGTCCAAATTTGAAAGAGATCAAATGAGTGATGAACACAATTCTTGTTTCTTCGCTCCCCATTGAAATGAAACAAGCCAAGCTGAATTTTTTATTGGCTGATCTTGTAGTAGATACAATATATCATCAGTCTATAAGTTGTTGACTTAATTTGCTTAATTGTGTTATATATATGTACCTGTTTGAAAGTTAAGGCAGCAATTTGTTTTAGAAGAAACTTAAATTTAAAACAGCCTCAGGTTTCTCTTCTTAGCATAAAATTGCTGATTAGACAAGGAAAAAGTTTGATATGAACAGACATATATTTTAGCTTTCTATCAAAAAGTGAATGTATGTTCACCTGTATTTTGTGTTATTATTAATTCGCCAAAATGATTCGTTATATTCCTCTGTTTCTAAATTTTATATTCAAAAGTTGAGCTTCTCTGGAACTGAATACTATAGGGTTATACACAAATAAGACGATATCTCCTTGTCTACTGTCTAGTAGGCTCTTCCTAGAGACACAGTAGCTTTAATTTAGGCCCAAAAAGGCCCATAAATACTGTTCGGCTACAGGTTGAAAAGTAAACCAGAAGAAAATAAACTTGACTTATGATCTGTTTGTTTGTTTTGTTTTGTTTTGTCTGCTCGGGAAATAAAATTTTGAAGATTAGGTAGGAAGCGAAACTCTCTCCAGCTTCAGAGGCTTCAGCTATGGCGGCCGAGAATTCTTCGAACGATACAGACGTCGACACGAGTCTCGATTCCGATTCAAAAAATAACCCCAACGCTAGTGATTTGACCAATCACGACTCTTCCAAGGCATTGACAATCCCTTCCCCCGCCGTTTGTCTCGTCCGTTTCGCCGGAGATGCTGCTGGCGGCGCCGTCATGGGATCTATATTCGGCTATGGTGATATTTCTCTTCGTTTTTCGTCAGAATATGTCTTATAGCTGAAGTTTATATATGGTTGATTCTCTGTTTTGTCTCCCCAGAATACTTTGAGTTAGATGTTTGGAGATCGTAGGTGTCCCAAGGGACTCAGTATCTGACTTATTGTCCAAGTTTCTCTAAAACACTTATGAGGTTCTTGAGGAATATAACAATGGTCTGTGTAGACACTTCTTTAGCATAGCTTATCCAATAGAAGAGCATTACTCAAGTTTATGATTCTTTATTTTCAGTCGAGTTAGTTTAGATTTCAGCGTGTGCTTCATTAATGATTGGCTCTAACGACTTGAATGACAACAAGATTTACTTGAGTTAGGGACTAAAATGTTCTGTGTAGACTTAATTGGTGTGTATCTTTTACACAAAAAGAGCATTCTTCAAGTTTGTTGTTGTTTTGTAGTCATTTTAGCTTACTTTTCTGTGTTGACTTAGTTAACTACTGGAATTAGTTACTGGAGAATCAGTTTGTGCTTTTTTTTGTCTGATGGAACCATTATAGCTCACTGATATAAGTTTGGGTTTCAGGTTCTGGATTATTTAAGAAAAAAGGATTTAAAGGATCTTTTGCGGATGCGGGCCAGTCTGCAAAGGTGCCTAAAATATTAAATCTTTTGAATTTGAGTATGAGCTGTTGTTATACCCTGTGTAAGGCCAACTGAAAAATTGGGGTTTATTATGTTAGACTTTTGCGGTTTTATCTGGAGTACACACTTTGGTTGTTTGCCTTCTGAAGAAACTGCGAGGGAAAGATGATGGTGAGAGTCGTTCATGTTTCTCTCATTCTTATACATTCTCACTTCTACGATATAATATCTGCGAATACATGCATTTTCTAATTGAACTCTTAGCGTGTCTTTGCTTATATGTTCACATGATCTCTACTTTTTGCAGCTATTAACGTTGGAGTTGCTGGATGCTGCACTGGCCTTGCTCTTAGTTTCCCAGGTAAGAGGATAATATTTCTCGATTCATATCCCCGTGTTTGCAAGTATTTTTATCAGCACTATTCCTTTACAGTTGAGATGATGATGAACTATTTGAGCTATTCACTTTTGTTTTTACCATATCATTGTAGAAGTTAACTTGTTTTATCAGGCTTTGCCTTGAAAAAATAGCAGAAAGAGATAACTTCATATTGAACTAGGAAAAAAAAGCAAAGATTGCTTAGCAAAGCTAACAATGCGCTATGATCGTGTGTGTTGCAGGTGCACCACAAGCAATGCTACAAAGCTGTCTCACTTTTGGTGCCTTTTCTTTCATCCTCGAAGGACTCAACAAAAGGCAAACAGCTTTGGCTCACTCTGTCTCCTTGAGACAGCAGACCAGAAGTCTCAAAGATGATTTACCACTCTCTTTGGCTCTTCCAATCCATGAAGAAATCAAAGGAGCTTTCTCTTCTTTCTGCAACTCTTTAACAAAACCCAAGAAGCTCGCATTTCCCCGCGCACGTTGATTGATTTTTGTTCTTTTTCCAATTTCTTCCTTTTCGGACTTTTGTATATGTTGAAAAACAGATGAAAAAAAGGGAATCAAATTTCTAAACTTTCCCTAACTAACAATTGCGTCACCCACTACGTTCCATTATCTGTGCTTCAAACGTCTTTAAAATGGTCTTTGTCACGTTTTTTTTATATAACGAACACTGAATCACGTTTCACAAATCCCATCACTCGATGATCTCCGGCCAAGTTCGTCGCATATTTTTCCGGCCCCGTGAGTTTTGGCGTAAATCGAAATCAGGCTGGTTAACGCCAACACCAAGATTATTGCACCCTGTGACAAGAGCGAAAAAACTGGTGTTAGTTGAGAGACTAAGAAAAAACAAAGGACGGACTCTTTTAGAATCGAATCTACTGAAAAGAAGAAGAAAACCAAGAAACTGTAGTGAACAGAGGGAATCGTTGAAGCAACGATGGAGAGTTTCGAGATTCGTTGAAATGGCTCTAAAACATCGAGCAAGCCCAGCAGAAAGGGACAACCCAGAAGGACATACAAAGGAAAGAGAGAGGGCACTTACTGACATCTTTATTTGTAACGAAGCTGTCGGATAAGAAAAGTTATAAAGGGAAGAGCTTTTCGCGCCAAATGTAACCAGACACTGCGAAAGACAAGGAGAGAAAGAAGGAGAAGAGTTTCTTCTTCGTAAGTCGTAACCACACCACACAAACAGAGAAGCTTTTTTTCAATTGTTGTTACGTGTTAGGGCTACAAGTGAGAGTAGTCGTCCCTTGACTCACTTTGCTCCATATTTTTGGAGAGATCACTTCCTCTCTGCTCCCGTCGACAACTCCATATGTACCCAGACAAAAGAAACACATTGCAGAGCATGATTAATCTTTACTTGAACACTAATTTCTTTGTAGGAATATGATGCACTAGAGATAGAGATCGAATCGGTTTTACAGCCGAAAGTGAGAAACATGCTCATGTCCTCTCACATCGGTGACAAGGAAAGGATATGTCTCATCCACTTGCTTGTCAATCTTGGTACTTCCAGTTACTTTGAGAAGGAAATCGAAGAGATTCTTTACCAGGCTTCTCGAAATTTGGACAGGTTATTTGCGGACGAAGATAGTTTGGAAATAACTGCTATCATGTTTGAGGTTTTCAGACTTTACTGACATCATATCTCTTGTGGTAAGAAAATACCCAGTTAACTTAATTCACAGATTTGAATTACATACATATTTTTATAACATGATCTCTATTTTTCAATTTAGATGTGTTCAGCAGATTCAAAGGAGATGATGATGCAAAGTTTGGAGAACATCTAGTCAGGGATGTTAAAGGAATGCTACAGCTGTACGAAGCAGCACATCTGGGGACACCCTCTGAAGTTATAATGGAAGAAGCCCTGAGTTTCACAAGGTATCATTTGGAATCTTTGGCGGCCAAGAAGCGACCAATCTCATCTTTCAAGAATCACTTTTACATCCAAATACTGTACTGGGAAAATTAAAACCAAAATCGTAAAAGATTATAGAGGCTTCGAACTCACGGCTCAAAAAAAGCATGTTTGGTACATAAAGCAAAAAGCCAATTTACAGCACTTGGACGTCATTAACCCACCTAAAAATGATGAAAAAATAATAATATCAAAACATCCCGTGGCCTCTAAAGCTCGAACTCACTCGCTATTCCGATTCCATTTTTTTCCTTTTTCAGCAGCCAAGACTCTTCATTATCTCCTTTAGCTTCTCAATCACAGCCGTTGGATCAGCACGTGAATTCGCCAGATGCATCGCATGATACTCCAAACCTTTCCACTTAGCTATAAGCTCGAAATGAGGTCTCTGAAACTCGACGCTCACAATCTCAAATATCGTTGTGTTTGGTGTTGCAGAGACAATGTGTGTCAGTCCCGCTCCGTGAGCTCCTATGATCACTGAGGCGTCTTGGATGGCTCGGACTTGATCTTTCATCGACATGTGCGCAAACAATCCATTCACAAGGTTAATCCCGCATTTCGTCAGACCAGTGGAGCCAGACGCGACCCAATTGTGCAACGAGTCGAACACTTCTTCCTCGTTGATGAGGCGAGACTGGACTTTACCGCCGTGACGAGGGTGTGCTAAGTAATCTTCACGGCGGACAAAGAGAACGTTGTGAAGAGAGGGTGATGAAGATGACAACGGTTTTTCCAATGAGCGGTGTCTGTTGACAGGAAACCCAAAAGCTGATCTGATCATTTCGCCAAACTCTGAGAGCCTCGCGGTTTTCTTATTGTCCGGGTTTTGCCAAAGATTGTGAGCTGATTCTCCGTTGCAGTCAATATCTCTGGTCAAGCCCTTGAATAGCGCAGTTTCGTATCCCAATGGTGAAAGAATCGCGTGACGAAAACAAACCGGTTTACTGTAATTCTTTGCGTATCTGATTCCGGAAAACAAAGCCGTCCATGTTTCTTCTAGCTGCGTCTGCAAAAAAGATTCACAACATGGGAATTCAAACTCCTACTCGATTCATTTTTGTTCATCAGTGGAGTAAACTAAAACCATAAACACACAGGAAGAAATATCCAAATCTTATTATAACCATGAGTAAACTACAAAGTCTAAAGATGGTTTGGGGGCAAATGAAACTGATATGAACAAGAAGTGGATCATACCGTGCAGTGTCCATCAATGAAAACAACGTGTGGCCGATTAGGCAAACCGGTGACTCTAGAGGAAACATAAGCACTGTACCAATCTGTCACGGTATGGAAGAGATTTGCATACTCGAACCGAGTGACAAGCAAAGTTGGTTCCTCCACCCACTTGAGCCAAGCAGAAAGCAAACCAAACATCAATCAACAAGAACATTACATACAAGAATGTCAGAAACATATGCATATCTTTTACCAAAACACAATCTTAATGTCAGTGGATTCGTCGCTGCATCAGTTGAATGGATTTGATCTTCCAAATTCATTCAAAAACTATTTTTGTTCCAAGAGAAAAGCTTTCTATATATGCATATATTTCACCAAAACACAATCTTATGTTATATAATCACATGGATCAATCAGAGAGCAACGATAGTAAGAAGCACAAACCTCTTCACAAACGAAATCCTCGGTGCCAACAGCACGAATGGAAGCTACCAAATCCCTCATTGTATGTCTATCAATGCCACCTTCTTGGATATATTCATTCAGCATCTCGTCATTGACCAACCGACGCGAAACCACGTCGCCTCCTCCGCCGATGCGGCGGTTTCTCTTAAAACCTAACCGTGAAGTATCTTCCGCCAACTCAAACGCGCCTTCCCGAAACTCCGGTAGCTCATCCTCCTCTTTCCTTCCCATGACATCCTCTAGCTTCTCACCTCCTTTCGACATTATGATCCGATCGGGAACCATCCTAAGATTCCTTCCCTCGCATATCGAGCTCTGTAGCGTCTCGCTGTAGAAGCATCCAAACCAGCCTCCTTCTCCTCCATTGGAAATCCTCCTCGGTCTGAGAAAGTCAACTCTCCGAGTGAATCCATTCCCGAAGTAGCCTTCGCAGGAGCGAGGGGGTAGATTGTTCTGCGGCGGCGTCCACGGAAGGTAAGAAGGTAAGATCGGCCACGGTTTCTGAATCGCTGACTGGTTGTTCACGGAGACGTGAAATCGCAATGGGAGATGTGGATTAGGCTCCGGAGAAGACGACGACGAGGACGAGTGAAAAGCGAAATAGATGCAGAGGAAGATAGAGTTAAGAAGTAGCATGTAGATGAAAATCTTCAGAATCCGTGGATTCCGCTTACTCATCTCTCTCTCTCTCTCTCTCTCTCTCTCTCTCCCTTGATTTGCGGTTTTTCGAGATAATTAAAACTCTCTTCAGGCGATGGAACTATACTTTCTAATTTTAGATTTCCATCCTGAGGAGAAAAAATTCAAACGCTGGTGAAAGATTCAGCAGAAATCTTCACCGGCTGGTTCGCCGGAAAAATCTTCAAGGTAGAAGTAAACTTTGAAGAAGAATCAGAATTTTGCTAAAGTGCCGATGTTACTCGATACAGTAATTTAATGGAATTGGAAATGAAAAGATTTTAGATTTAAATTAAAATCTATTGTTATTTAGTTATGGATAAGATGAAAGTAAATTAAAATTCAGTATTGTATTGAATTGTGTATTTCTTATAAAATTTCAAATGAATTAAAATATTTAGTTATTTAATATTTATTTACTTTTTTTAGATTTCAATTATAATGGATTTTAATATAACTTTTATAGAAAATAAATATAAAACAAATATTTTTTAATCTAGATTTTGAAATTTTTTTATATATATAATAGATATATATATATATTTAACAATAAAAGATTTATGAACTAATATCATTAAATTTTCTTGAAAATTGAAAATTTTTTTTAAAGAAGATAAAAATACTTGATGAGTGGAGTTCATATCCAAATAGAAAAGATATAGAAATAGGGGAGAAAAAAAAAAAGAATGGATGTAATCAACTAGGACTTTAAATTTGAACGGATTCTAATCATATTTTTTGGTTTGTGGATTATGTTTGGTTAGAAGTTCTATTCAATTTAGTTATCAGTTTAATTTGGTTCGACCGAACCTATCGATTAAACAAATTTTTTTAAAAAAAAATTATACCCAATCTAAATTGGATTATCAAAATTAAACCAATTTTAACCAATATATTAATTTAATCAAACCAAAACAACCAATTTTAATCGAAAATATCTGAATTTAACTAATTTAAACCGAATTATCAAACTGAAATTAAATTTGGTTAATTTCGAAAATATTTTTGAAAACTTCAGTTAACCAAAAACTGAAAATCCTAGATTCAATTTTGATTAACCAAAATTATAGGTCTATTGTCAACATTCCTCCATGGATGAGATTTATTGTGTTTTTTTTTGAAATTATAATAAATCTATTGAAATTTATGTGAGAAATCAAAATATATTATAATTAAATTCATTATATATTTCTAAAAATTTATTTAAATTCATTAAAATACTTATAGTTATAATTATATTAAATTCTTTAATCCAATAACACAACTCAACTCCATAGTAAATAGTTCCATTAGTTCCGTCTCTCTCTTGCTCTTTTTTGTTTGGTATTTTGCATTTTAACTAAAACGAGACCCAAATAAACCGAACCGAGATAAATTAATTTCATACCCAAAAATCAAGTCAAGCCGGAAATAAACAAAACGTTCGCGAAACGTTTCCTTCACTTTTTGTCGAACACGTTCAATTACTTTTTAATTCCTCTCTCTCTCTCTCTCGAAAATAACTCATTTTCCTACTAATCGCCGACTAAAAAATCTGTAATTTCTCCTCCGTCTCGGTAAGCCATGGTTATATTACTTACTGTTTAATTCTGAATTTTACTTTTTTGAAAACTTATGATTAAGTAAAAAAATGTTTTTTGATTTATGTAAATACTTGTTTAAAGGAAGAAAATGTATTTTTGAGAGATAAAATTGCTTATCGTGTTTATTTTTGTACTTAGTTTTTTTTTTTTTGCCACTATTATACGTAGAGATTCTTCTCTGGTTCAAAGTAATATAACTTTTTTTTTTATAGATTTTGTATATTTCTTTTGTTTTCTTCTCCCAATATCGTCTGAATCTAACCTTTTCATGTATGTAATTTTCTTGTTCGATTGAGAAAAGAATTGATTGTAGTTTTCGTGTGTGTTTTAAGACCATTCTTCGATCTTGTCTCTTAGTTTCTATCTGTTTTTGGTGTTTCACTTTATTGATACGACTTAAATGCATGTAGCAATGAAGAGGAAAGTGTTTGTTCAAAAAAAAAAAACGAAAAGAAATGTGGATACAAATTCTTCCTTTTTTCCATGAAGACGTTTCTCTAAACTCTGAACGAGGAATTTAATGGGTTTTATTTGTATCCTTTTCTATTTGCAAATTATTTGTTAATAATCCTTTTTAATTTGTTAACTTTTTCAAAGTTCGTCTCACGGAAAAAAAAACTGCCATTTTTCGCATGGAAAAAACTCAAGGAGTTTCCTTTTCTTGCGCTCTAAGTTTCAGATATTATATATATATATATAATTTACAGGATGTAACAGTGTTTGACTCTTTACTTGTTGTAGGTAAATCAGTCACACATCTTCTCGAGAAGAAGAAGATCAAAAGGGAACACAAAGGAGGAAGAAAAAAATCTTCAAAAAACAGATAAAATGGATCGTTTTAACAAAAGATTTCTTCTGTCTCTATTGATTATACTTTTAGATTCTCCAATAATATGCCACAGTTGGGGATGGTTCTCTTCTTCTTCTTCTTCTTCTTCTTCTTCAGAAAATGCAGAACCTTCTTTCTCTCGGTCTATCAAATCTAATGCAGAGTTCTCCATAGAAGTTTTCAGTGACCGGAAGGCGGTTCAAGTCCTTGAAAACGCTAAAAACAAGCTTGTAGGTCCAAGTAGTTGCTGGCAAAGTGCATATACTTACCTCATGACTGGCTGCAAGGATATGGCTGCCACAGAAGAACATAGGAAGAGATTTGCTTGGCATCTGAGTGATTGCTTCCAGAAGGAATCGGGAAGACCGGATTTTCCCACTTGCAATGATAAATCAACAATGATGAATTGCCTCAAGAAGCTAGATGATCATGAGCATAAGATCTATCTCGAGTTCATGCTTGAGACCAACACCATCTGCCAACAATTACAGTAAGTTTCTAGTTTTGTTTTTTAGACCTCTTTTAGATTGCGAAATGAATCCTCAATTGGTTTTTGTGGCAGGAGTTATGCATTAAAGAATGAAATAGAGAGGCTTGTGAATGATTTGAAGAGAGCAGCCCAAAATACAGAAGAGAAACTGGATATCTTAGAGAGTAAATCCGATGATATATTGCAGAGCACGAGCAAGATTCATGAATCTGTAGGGTCAATAGATGTTGTGGTCAAGAACGTGGCTCATACGACAAACACAATAGGAACTCAAATGAGTGGAGTGTCCCAACAAACCAAAGCAATCTATCAAGAACAAAAGAGCATTTCGGAGTCACAGTTGGCGTTAAGGGAAGGGCAAGAAAAGATGGGAGAAGCGATGAAAGCTGGAATGGAGATGTTCAATGATTCTGTTACCAACGTCAAGGAAGGTGTAGATAGGTTGAAGAACGATACAAAGCAAATCGGTGGGGAGATCAATTCGCTTGGAGAAAAAATGACGAAAAAAATGACTGCTTTGGAGAATCAAACCAGTGTCATCGGAACTATGACTAATAGTACGTTGGACAAACAGCAGAAGCTTTTAGAGGGACAATCGGAGACTATTGAGAGTATTCAGTCTCTTAACCAGTTTCAGAGTGAGGCACTGCAAGAAAGTAGGAGTACATTGCAACGTTTTGTGGAATTTAGTCAGGAGCAACAGGAAGATCTTGCAAAGCGGCAAGAACAGCTTCAACAGGTTCATGATCACCTGTTTGAGAATTCAAAATCAATGTTGGCAGCTCAGGTAACTCACTTTCAACAACCAGCGGAAGCAAGAAGATCACATTAAAACCAATATTAACATTCTGTTTTTTCTTTTTCTTTTTGCAGGAAGCGTTTGAGGCGAAACAGGCAAGCATGTTTGTAGCTCTTGATAAGCTATTTGCTTTGCACAATGCGATGCTTCTCGAGTCTCGGGTGATCAAATCTTTCTTCATCTACTTCTTGTCGATTTTTGTCATCTACATGTTTACAAGTACAAAACAAACTTATACCATAAGGTCAAGGCTTTATATTGGTAAGTATCATATTCCATCTCTTTCTCATACCATAGTTATATAAAACTTATGAATACATTAGATTAACCAGTCTTTTTTCCATTTTGCTGATACAGGTTTGTGCGTAACCTTAGCATTAGAAGTGGCGAGTTTACGTTTCACGGATGATGCAGAACACAGGGCATGGATTATAAACCTTGTCAGGTCTTTATTCGCGGTTCTTGCTTCAGCTCAGCTTCTTCATGCTGCTTTTACATACCGGTAAATGATCAAATATGCTCAAAATAAGTTTCTGAAAAGAAACCAAAAACTCAGAAGCTGATCTTTATACTCTTTTGGACTGAAAATGCAGGGACTATGAAGTACTAAACCACAATATCCTCTTAAGATTAGTTGACAAGGTGAACAGCATGCAAAGCAAGAGAGATCTGTCGTGGGATGAAGATACGGAGAGCGAGGTTGATTGGAATTCTTGGATTGATACAGATATAAGTGATGATGGTGACAGTCTTGGAGATACTGATTACAAAATCCCAGAACAGATCAAGGACAATCCGGTTTTCACCTCATCAATGACGAATAGATTGTACGATCTCCGTCCACGTTAAAACCAGCAATTCAGTCAAAAACTCATCAGAGTTTCACATTGTTCACCACTGAATCTAAACTGTAATTTGTATGATATTTCATTAATCTTTTTGTTGCAAAATTTGTAGTTACAAAACCTCGTTCTTGAACTTTAATCCATTCACAAAATTGTCTCAATTTGAATCCGAGATTTACATCAATTGGTTCTCCATTACCCAGAAAAAAAGATCAAGCGAGAGAGAGAGTGAAACTGAAATCACAAATACTATAGAATAGATCATCGAAGGAAACTAGTGATGCCCATGAATCAGGCGTGCTTGAAGAGCTTCATGCTTAGCCAGTGGAAGTAGACAGCAACCATTATAACTGGAAGAGTCAAGGGAACCAAGAAGCAATAGTAGTACCTATCATTCTTCAGAGCTTGATTTAATGGATTTTGAGAGAGAGGAAACAAACTCGACGCGATGGCTGCGAAGATGAATCCGAAGAAGGAGACGGAACCAATGATCACGAAGAAATATCCCCAGAATAAATCTCCCGTCGTTGGCCCCCGAAGCTTCATAGGAGGATCTGCGAACCTGTCGTGATCCTAGCAGTGACTATTGTTCAGACAAGAACAGGTCATAATTAATTTTATCTATTTGGGTTTTAGATTCAAGCTCTTTTATTTTATTTGGGCTCTTGAATTTGGATCCATTGTAAGTAAAAAGACTTCATACGGGTTTGCTCCTAATAACTTTGGAAGCGACGCACTGATTTTTTTTATACATGTCATTGCATATCTACTTATGATTTGTGTAATTCCTTTTTAGTCCTTATGGTTCTTAAGATTATATATGGATCTTTAAATTTAATATATTCATTATACTAAAAAGAAATATAACGTTAAGTTTAATGACTATATAGTATATATATATATAGTTGTTCATTGATGCATTCTTCTCCTGAAAATTAAATTAGTTTCGTTATTATATCAGCATACTTCGTTGCTTTGATGTTTCGAGTTCTAATACCGAAATTATAAAACCGCAAGCTAAAACAATTCTTTTACGAAGATTATAATAATATCATAATCAAACAAACACTACATTTTCAAGATAAATCAATCAAAAAACTCGATTGGATAAATCCGCTTAGATCGTTGACCAACAAGGCTTCGTTAGCAAGTCTCTCGATCATGCCCCTCCTTACAAGCGGAGGAAAAAACAGCCAACCACCAGTCACCACCACAAACCCGACAGTAAGCAGCCGTGACGCCACGTGACTCATCCTCCACAGCCGCCGCGCAAACTTCTTCTTCACCATTACCTCGGCCGCAGTACAAACCCCATTTAAAACGAAGAACATAGTAACTTCTCCTGTAGGCAACTCACGGGTTAGATAGAAAAAAATAAGCTCGTGAATGGCGCCGGAAACTACAAATGTGGCCAAAAACCCTAGAAACATAGCCAAATCGGAGTTCAGTTTCCGCTCAGAGACCCGGCGTATTGGGGTATAAACAGCCTGTCGGAGAATCGCGGGAACGCTGAGGTTCCACCGTCGACCCCAAAAGTCTTGAAGAGATGTGGCTAAGTATGGTTCGTTGGAATGTGGCTCGAGGTCGCACCCAAGAATGATAAAGACGGCAATTTTGACGACCATTAAAATGATCTCAATTTCTAAGTAAATATGCAGAGAATGGAGACCCCATAGCACAACCGGAGGCTGTTTTTTGTAGTAATGATAGACATATAACAACCCATGAAAGATAACAACTTTAATGGCGAATACCCATTTGGGCAAATGATTTTGAGATTTAGGGTTTTCTCGAGTGTTGTTGATTGGGAAGCAAGTGAAGCAGATGAATAAGGTGAGATTAGGTGGAATTGGGAAAAGAGGACCTTGGTCGAAGGAAAAGAGTATGAGCTTGAAATTAGCGAGAAATGAGAGGAAAAACGCAATAGATCCAGAGAAATGAACATAGGAGAAAAACAGAGGAAGAACAAGAAACAGAGCACAAACAGGAAGAACAGAGAGTAATCGAAAGATTCCAGGTTTTATCCTGGTTGATAAGTAGTAACAATAACATATGGAGATTATTGCTGAAACCCAGACCTTAATGAAGTTATTGAGTTCTTCCTCCATCTCTCTAGATCTGACTTTTTCTGAAGTATTTTTACACTCTCCAATGTGTTTCGACTTCGTTGGTCTTATAATAATAATGGGATGAACAAACACGTTCTATATATATATTTTTAAAAATGGGGCATGTAATTTTTTACAGCTACAAGTTGATTAGTAATCATCTGGTTCCATTTCGACCCCAAAAAATAAATTAAAAGATTGTGATATTATATATATAAATACTATTATAATCATATTTTCTAATAAATATACTAATTTTATTTGTAAATTATGTACATGACTGTTTACCTTACAAATTATATTAAAATTTTTATTTCTTTATAGTATAAATATTAGTAGATCACTTCTCAAATTTATCACACAGAAATTTGTTTACATAAAATAACTTTATAGATTTTTTTAATATATATATATATATATATTAGTTTTTGTTTTGTTTGTTATTTCAAAATAATTTTTAATAATAGAAAATAAAAAAATCTAAAAAATCTTATTAAATTTAAACTTATATTATAAAATAGATTTTGTAAGACTGGTTTAATTCATTTATTAGTTTAATTTAATTAAGAATTTTCTATCATTTTTGTCCAATAATATATTTATTGTCATACTTTTAATCTATCGATGGCATAAATTATAAATAAAAAATTCAAATATTTATATAAATGTACAATGTAATTCTCAAATAATATATAAAAAATCATTTATTTTAATCTTCATGATCCAAGTTAAAAAAAGGAAAAAAAAATATACAATCTCATAAATACAACAAAGCACCCAAGAGTTATAAAGAACATTACACTGAATAATACAACAAAGCATCCAAGAACTTTACCTGATTTGTTTTGGCCAGAAATGAATGTTTAAAAAGATAACGAAGAATATGAACAAACAAAAACCCCAACAGAAACTCATCACTACAGAGAATCCCAATAACTAAATATCTGAGGACTAAGTCAATCTCACATCGATCAGATCAATGTGATCACAGAAGTAGAAGAGAGGCAAGAACCATAACAAATGCAGAAAGAAGAAGTGATAGAGCGACTCGGGTTTGTCCGTTAGGTGCTTTTTCATCGGTTGATAAGGGTCCAGGGCTGGTGGTTGGAGCTCTGGCTATGACTGGAGGTAGTGGTGGTTCAGTCACATCAGCATCTGTGAAAACCGGGTTTGGTGCTTCAGCTGGAGGTAAAGACGTAGGACTCACAATGGATAAGAGGCCAGCTGGCTGGACCGGCATCATGTAAGGAGGCAGGTCTTTGCGGGTCAGGCACCGGTTCTCTGAGTAAGAACATGAAAAACAATCAAAATTCTGAAAACAAAAAAAAAACCTTTTGAGACATTCTTTTGGTTTTCACTTTACTTTTGTATCTCGCGGCTGTGAGAGGGAACTCAGTGATGGTTCCATTGATACCAGCTCCACTAACATGCGAGTTTATCTCAACGGTTGCGTCGGAAAAGAAATCCCATGGCTGAGAAACAAACTCGTTCTGGAACAGTTCAACATAAACCGGAAGCTGAAATTTCTGTAGCCTCTCCACTAGATTGGTTTGTCCAGTGGTGAAGCTTACGCTGGTTGGGAAGACTGATGGTTTTCTGACGACAACAGCGTCAGCGAATTTCTTAATGTCTTCGATTGCAGAGTCGAGGATATCGCGGATTGTTTCTTCCACTTGGTATACTGTCTCGTACCGGCTCTGTTTCTTGACGTCAACCAAGACCGAGCTGTTTGTTGACTGAATCATAACCTTTTTGGTTGTTATTGTCGCGTTGCTGTAACCAGCTTTGGTGAGTGCATCGAGAACTGCTTGAACAACATCGAGTCCTTGTTTCTCTCTCAGGTATACTGCATTCTGAATGAAACAAAACATGGTAGTTGTAACCATTAGCATCCATTATGCGCAACATCTCTTCTATGCTAATTATTTATACAAGTCACGTAGTTTTAAGTGATGGTAGAAACAAGAAACTTACTTCCACGCTGATCAAAACACCAGCAAGAGAGCTGGAGTTTTTCGCCAAGTTCAGGAAATCAGAGAGTGAAACACGCTTCCCAGAACTTCTATCTCTCGGGTTCCTAAACAAGTTGAAATCTCTGTTGTAGGGGTTCGTAATAGCAGCTGCAAACAGATGAAAGAAAAACAAGCTTACTCAATGACAACGTATTTAGGAGAACCTCCTTTTACTAAAGTCTTACTATCTTGTACAAGAGGAGCATACATGTTCAAGCACAACAGCGCCTAGAGTAATTAAAATGCTGGAAGAAAAAAAGTAGAAAACACTTCAAAAGTTATATGGGAAACTTACGTTTCAAGGTCTGAATCTCAGACCAGGCCAGACTAAAGCTGTATAATCCAGCAAGAGGGCCGATCTCAGGAACAGTTGATGAACGGTTTCTGAAAGGGCTTTGGACAACGTTCGTGCTCTCTCCAAGATCAATTGAGCTTAAGCAAAACGGAATCCCGTCCGATGACATTTGAACAGAACAGTCGATGATATCAGCACCATCTTTGATAGCTTTTGAATAGGCCAAGTCAGTGCAGCCAGGGTAGTCTCCACTTGCTCCATTTTTGGATATAACAAGAAATTCCACTGCGTCATGAAACATATAGAAGAAGAAATTTTTATACTGTTAGTTACTGTGCCATCGTATTAGTACACACATATAATACAGCCACTGAAATGCATAAAAATAACTCACATACCTTGTATTGTAGCATTACTTCCAAGATGGGAGAAGCAGTCTAAAGAATACGACAAGTTTAAGGGAAAAGTTAAAAATGGTTTCAAGAAGAACACATCGTGTGAAGTTCTCTAGTTTTCCAAGCAGTATTTAGAAAAATAATACGTGATATGTTAGACGTGACACAGAAGAAGACATTTACTTACCAACAGCCGAGGATGCGGTTAGTGGAAAATCAGATAGAACGCCATCCACGGAGAAATCTCCGTTGTCCATGAAGGATAAGTACTCGGCCAATGGATCAAAACTGTAGTTGTATGCCATATCAAAATCATTTGCAAAACCTGATGCATATACTTCTAATCCTGCTTTGTGAGCATCTTGAACAAGGGATGTATGGGGAAGTAAGTACTGGTCTTGGATCGGCCATATGTAAGACTTGGGAACAAGAATGCCTGAAGCAAACGTCTTAATGAAAGTTAAGTTTCCTATGAGAGATCCATAGGTTTGATTAGTTGACACCTCAACATCATCTTTCTCGAGAAACCGGAACACAAACTTTGGCCCGTTTTTACGGAAACGGCCACCAATATTCCGAAAGAAATTCACCTCAGGGGAAGAGAGATAGTGGATAGTCACAGTTTTGGAAGCTGATAGCAGAAAGCTGCTCATGCTCAGATTGTGTTGAGCATAGAACGTGTCGTGCTAAATTAAAATAGAGCAGCCGTGTTAGAGTGAGTTTGAGATCTTTCACTACAACAACAAAAAATAGAAAAAAGGAAACTTTTGGGTTTAACCAAAAACCTGAAAATTACCTGAACATTTAACCAAAAACTTTTGGGTTTCAACTGCATAGCGATATCTTGAACTCTTGAAACAGCGTATTGGTTGTTATCGAATGCATTTGACCGTGATAATATTCCTCGGATCACTGCCACAGTTGGGAAACGATTTGTAAGGAAAAAGTAGAAAGCAAGTGACCATTAAAATGAACAGCAGCAAGCAAATAGGATATAACAACATTAAAGGGTTCAATACTCTTTATCGCAGTCCTTAACTCTACTGAAAAATCAAAATATACATAATGGGATCAAATGTGGAGACTCTGAAACATATATAAACCAATAATTAGCATATGACATTGCTAGAGCTAGAATCCAATAGTTCAATGGATTAGAATGGACAGACAAACTGTTTCTCCTAGTGACAAATATAGAGCAGCGAAAAGACAAAACCAAAAAAAACAAAACAAAACAAGCACGAAAGTGACGTTAAACTTACAGAAAACGGTTTTCAGATCTTTCAAGGTGAAATCAATGGTGAACCAATCTTGAGTAGGGACTCCATTAAGCCGGTAAGAATTTTTCCGTTCAGGATAAGCAACTTGGATATTAGAAGCATTCGTCATTGTTACATCAGGGAAGCAAATCCCAACTCCATCTTTCGTAAGTTGCACATCACACCACAGAACAGCATCGGACACACTTGTCGCCGAAACAAAACTGTAAGCATCGAGGCTTGAATCTGGCAACAACCCAGAAAACCCACCACGGGCAATGATAAGAGGCGCATCTCCTACACACACACCAAAAAAAAGAAAAAAAAAAGAAGAGTTAATTAAGAAATGGATCAAACTTAGAAAGCAAAATATATGAAAGTGGATCAATCTTTTTCTTTCGATTTTCCGAATCGAGAGTGAGAAAGAAAGGAAGCACGAGTCCGAGTTACTAGTTTAACTTCGTTTGCTTCTGTTTTATTTTTTTCTCAATTTCACAGTGGAGATGAAGAGAAAGAGGAAATTTACCACTGAGTGTCTGCCATGGAGTTTTAGATCTTTGAGCAAGGAGTTGAGTAGCTAGCAACTGGATCAAAATGAAAGCAGAGAGTAGAAACTTGGAAGCTCGTAACCCAAACATTGGTGGTTTGTCTCGCATGTATGTTGTCATCGGTAAACCTGAGTTATATCCCGGCGGCGACTTCACCAACTTCGTTCTTCTCGAAGAACGAAACGAGATTTGCTGTGACGAAGAAGAGAGAGAAGAAAAAGAGCTTTTTTCGGGTTTGTGGGATTCTTCTAATTTATATGATCGGTGATTATTTAAATGGCAAATTAAAAAGACCTTCAAATTTTTTTTTTTTTAATGTTGGTTGTGACCCCTGTTCTAAAATTCGCTCGGTATTCGCTAAGCGGTGAAGAATCGTGGTGAATAACGGTGATACGATTGAGTTATAAGATGACCGTATTATTACCGTATAATAGCGAAATATGGCCGCCTAGACGATTAATCGGTAGCATAATGTATTTATTTTTTTAATTATTTGACCCATTAATTAAAAGTTCAGAAAAAATGATCTATTAACAAAAAAAAACTTCCCTTTTGATTAAAATCTTTTTGTCTTTTATTTTTAGATATAAATTGGAAGAAATATTAATTAATATTTTTTGTCTTCTGTTTATCTTATTAAATTTTATATTAATTTATATATAAATGTATTTAAAAATATTTAATTATATGAAAAAAATTCGGAACAAGGGTTTTGACACACACTTTCCACTTCCAAAGCAAAACATCAACTAAAAAAAGAAGTTTAAATGTCGAACTAGATGGCAACGAGAAAAAAATAATCTCATTATTGCAACCAAGAATCTCTGTTTATATTGGTACTTTTAGACTCATGAGAAAGATTCTTAAACTACTAAAAGATTCTCATATAGTATAAATATATGGTTCGTAGGTAAATTCTACAGATTATGAAAATTATAAAATAGATTTTGATCCCGAATTTTCTGGTTTAATAGAATTTTGTGTGTGTATATATAGTTATTGCGTTCTATATTTATTACGACCTACTTTTTTTATTTATTATTATTACGACCTACTTGTTTCCAAAACCAGCTAGACCTACGCATGCACTACTATACTATGCATGCAATTCAAAGGTACAACGACTTTGTCAACAGTGTATTTTTGATTGGATATCCGATCCATCCTATATCTTTAATAAATTTCATGAAAACATTCGTATGCATATGTATATATTATCTACATACATTATAATACAAAATTTAGTATTTACGGTTCTACTGTAGATTGGTTTTATTTTTCTGTGAAAACGGTGAATTTCTTGGTTGAGATGGAAGTGGATGATTGATTGAAAGCAAGACGGATCCCACAACATGTTCGTCATGACACACGTGGCAATATTGTGACTGAGTCATGACTCATGACATCATCCAAAGGACGAACAAAAGAAACGGTCACGTGTCGCGTGCATGGACCCATTCTGGGCTGTCAGTAATCCAGACCAACACTTTTGTAATGGTAATCGTTGCTTTCTTCTTCTTCTTCTTCTTCATCTTGCAATTGGTTCTAGTTTTTACGAAGACAGCTCTTCGTAATAATTAGTGACTTTTCTGAGCTAATAACATGGTTAATTGGCCATAATTTGTAGGGTATAATCCGGCAATAAGACCATCAGCATCGATGAAATACTAATGAGTATCATATTTAATATTTTATAATTTATTTTATTATTATAATGAATGATTAAAAAGAGGAGAGAGACATGAGTTAATGGAAATAAACTTTTAAAGAACTGTCTCAAAACTAAGAGTGGAGTGAGACGTTTCAACCTCAAACATGATACTTTTCTATTTTTTAATTGTTTTTTTATGGGATGAGACTCTCAAAATCTTAGGGATGGTGATGCTCTAATCATGGTTGTTGAAATAAATGAATAAATTAAACCAACTTGCAAAAAGAAACCTCATGTTATACTCAGCATGATGACGTCGGAACTGGCCACGTGTACATTTAGCGCCACATGTAACCACCGCCTTGTTTAGCGCAGTTCAAATCTCTCACACTCTGACTCTCTCTCTCTCTCGTTCTGTGTCTGTTTTGGTTTGCGATTGGTGTGTTCACGATTTAGAATCGACGAAAGCCAAAAAGATTCTCCAACTTTTTAATTTTCTTTTGAGAAAATGGATGTTGGATTAACGGAGTTTTTTACGATAAAACTAGCCACCGAGCATCCTCAGGTGATACCAATCTCGGTGTTCATCGCCATTCTCTGCCTCTGTTTAGTTATTGGCCACTTACTTGAAGAGAATCGATGGGTCAATGAATCCATTACCGCCATTTTAGTCGTAAGTTGCTTCAAGATATTGTTTTAATGGCTTTTATTTTTCGAAATTTTGATTTGGAGTTAGGTTTTTGTCTGAGCTTCCATAAATATTGAGCTGTGTGGGATATATATATATATATATATATATATATGGTCCTTTAAGAACAGTTTTGTGTCACTATTTGATTGTTTTGATGCAAACAGGGAGCAGTATCAGGAACGGTTATATTGCTTATAAGTAAAGGAAAGAGTTCTCACATTTTGGTGTTTGATGAAGAACTCTTCTTCATTTACCTTCTTCCTCCCATCATTTTCAATGCCGGGTAAGCTTGCTCTGGATCGGTTACTATGCTGTGTTGATGAGATTCTGAAGGTTTTTTTTTTTTTTTTGGGTTTGTGGCAGACTCCAAGTCAAGAAAAAGAAGTTTTTTCACAACTTTTTAACCATCATGTCGTTTGGTGTGATTGGTGTTTTCATCTCCACTGTCATTATTTCGTTTGGTAATTTTTTTTTTTTACTTTAATCATATTATTAAATGACTTTACGACCATCAAAATGTAAATCATATCTGAGTATCTGCAATCTGTTTGTTCTTTTTATATTCTGAACCAGGCACTTGGTGGCTGTTTCCCAAGTTGGGATTTAAGGGTTTGGGTGCTCGAGACTATCTTGGTTAGATCTCTCGTTGAGCTTATATCGTCTTTTATCTGCATATTCATCAAACTATATTTCTTTTCATTTTTTTTTTCTAGACTTGTCGAGTGAATGTTTTCTTTTCTTGATTCAGCCATCGGAACGATTTTCTCGTCAACTGATACTGTCTGCACTCTACAGGTTCTTGATTTAAATGATGATTATTTGTCCTTACATTCCTTCTTTGAAAGCTAACATAAAATATTTTTGCTTTTAACTTAACTTTACAGATTCTCCATCAAGATGAAACTCCATTGCTATACAGCTTAGTCTTTGGAGAAGGAGTAGTGAATGATGCAACCTCAGTTGTACTTTTCAATGCCGTTCAAAAGATTCACTTTGAAAGCCTCAACGGTTGGACGGCTCTGCGAGTATTAGGAAACTTTTTGTACCTCTTCTCCACAAGCACAATCCTCGGAATTTCTGTAAGCTAGTTGAATTGGCATATCTTTTTTACTCTTTTTGAAGCATATCTAAAACTCAGTGTGAATGTCTTGAAGGTGGGGCTATTAACGTCTTTTGTCCTTAAAACCCTGTATTTTGGAAGGTTAAAAACTACACCAAACTTTACACTTTTTCATATCAACCTTAAGATAATAGCTTGAGATGTGCCTTTATATTGACAGACACTCAACTACACGTGAACTCGCGATCATGGTCCTAATGGCTTACCTTTCATATATGTTGGCTGAGGTAATATCTCCGTTACTGCTATAGTCCAGGCAGAATTGGAATGTTAGGTTTTTAGTGTTTTGACTCAAATGTAGTTACATTCTTGCAGCTCTTCTCATTAAGTGGGATTCTCACTGTTTTCTTCTGTGGCGTTTTGATGTCGCATTACGCATCATATAACGTGACAGAGAGTACAAGAATCACTTCCAGGCATTCTTTCAGACAACTATTATTTTTTTTCTCTCTCTCAAGTCTCAGTAGCAGGAAAAGCTTTTGTATGACTGTTCATCTCTGCTCTACAGGCACGTATTTGCGATGATGTCCTTTATTGCGGAGACGTTCATATTTCTATATGTTGGAACAGATGCTCTTGATCTTACGAAATGGAAGACAAGCAGCTTAAGGTATAAATGTCGTATACGAATATCAGGTAGAGGGTTTAGGGCGTTCTGTCAAAACAATACAAATCATAGTGATAGGAACCTCGTCTTAGCAGCAAGTTAAGCTGTAATGCTGACATCCATTTGCTGCAATCTCTTTTACCATTCTAATGGAGACTTATTATAACATTAATCTTCTTGCAGCGTTGGGGGTACTTTGAGTGTCTCCGGTGTCATAACCGCATTAGTATTGCTCGGACGAGCAGCGTTTGTGTTTCCACTCTCGGTCTTAACTAATTTCATGAATAGAAACACCGAAAGAAGCGAGTCTATCACATTCAAGCACCAGGTTTAGCCTTTGCTTATTTCTAAAACATTATCACAAACATTACATCTCGACTAAAAATCTTTGAAATTAATGGTCTTAGAGGGGGAAAGTTGCTGAGATGAAAATTTCCCTCTGTATACGTTATAGGTGATTATTTGGTGGGCGGGACTTATGCGAGGTGCTGTCTCAATTGCTCTGGCTTTCAAGCAGGTTTTTTGCTCTTTGCACGTTTATACAGTCTAAGGAAATGTTTCAACGTCGGATTTGTGATTGTTTTTCATTATAATATCATTTCGGTGTCTGTTTGATGTGCCAAGTTTACATACTCGGGTGTTACATTGGATCCTTTGAATGCTGCCATGGTCACCAACACCATCATCGTTGTCCTCTTTACTACACTGGTAAAACAAACACGACTTCATTAGTATATGGCTCTGCTCGTAGTTTTTCTGTGTAAAGAATCATAAGACTGTCTTCTTGTCATGTAACAAAACAGGTATTTGGTTTCCTCACAAAGCCACTTGTGAACTATCTGCTTCCTCATAATGAAAGTCACAACGCCGGGAATAGAGGTAAACAGACTGCGCCAGGTTCCCCGAAGGAAGATGCGACGCTTCCTCTTCTCTCCTTTGACGAGTCTGCCTCCACTAACTTCAACAGAGCTAAAGATAGTATCTCCCTTCTGATAGAACAACCTGTTTACACCATCCACCGCTACTGGAGAAAGTTCGATGATACATACATGAGGCCTATCTTCGGCGGACCTCGTCGAGAAAATCTACCAGAATGCTAAGAATTGTAAAATTGTATCATCTCATCATGATAAGCAAACGACTCTTTGTATTTTCTGATTATAGAATGAAGTATTTATTACATAAATTAATATTGTAGACCGTCGTGCGTAGCACACACATGGGGTTTGAGAATCTATACAAATATAGAAGAAAACGTCGGTGGAAAGGAGATCTTGTTTGTTTTTTCTTATCACATCCAGAAAAATAACAAAATTTTGGTTATTTATTTGCCAAAACTTTTTGGTCAATGAAAATAATTATTTGGAAACTAATTCCAACAGCAACAAAATAAATAAACTGTACCAGTTAATGATATTTTGATACAAAGCAAGGAAAAAAAAAAAAAAAAGACACCAAGCGTGAGGTCCATCGTTTGCTCCACGTGTCGGCATCATAGAGCGAGTATAAATAAATAAATAAATTAAAAAAAAACTAAAAACCCTACTCGCGATTCTGACGAAAGACGCATTCAATTGCCTTCCCTCTCCTCCCTCCTCATCGCTTTGCTCTCACAGCAAGCAAATAACGATCCTCCTTCTCTCACTTCTTCTTCCTCTTCTTCACATTGGTATTGATTCTCGTGATTTCGTCGTTTTTTGCACATTCACATCGCCAACCTAAATTTTTATAGGTGAAATTAAAACACTAATATTATCCATAAATATACACGCAGAACTTTGATTCTTCAATTATCATCCATTTAACCCACACATTTGACGCTCATTTCGATACATCGGGTTCATTTTCTCATAAAATTATTCCTCCTAGATTTCTGGATTTTGCATAATCTATCTGTTCGATTTATCCAATTGAATCTTGTTGCAGGGAGATTTGAACGAGAGAGGTTTTATTTTCTTCATCCCCTGGGTTACTGGGGGAGATGTCTGGTTTCGTGGGAGTTATCGTATCGGATCCATGGCTTCAAAGCCAGCTCACACAAGTCGAACTTCGTAGTCTCAATTCTAAGGTAAATCCTCTCTCTCTCTTTTTTTTTTTATTGTTTCATTCCTTAGATGCAATCTAAAGCTAAAACTCTTTTTTTTTTTTAAGAAAAAAAAATCTGATTTAAACTTTGGATATGTGGTTTAGTTTGTGTCGTTGAAGAATCAGAACGGTAAGATTACATTAGAGGATCTTCCTCCTGTATTGGTCAAGGTGAAGTCACTTAGCTCTGCATTTAAGGAGAAAGAAATCAAAGAAATCTTGGCAGATTTGGGTTCTGATTATGCAACCGATGATGATCTTGATTTCGAATCCTTTCTCAAGGTCAGTTTTTATCTTTCTTTGTGTTGTGTTGTTTGTGAATATTTGTTTCGATGGATGTGTTGTGCAAATGTTGTTTTTTTTTTCGGATTGATAACCAAAATAATGTTCGCAGATATATCTAAACCTGCGAGATAAAGCTGCTGATAAATCTGGTGGTCATAAGCACTCATCTTCGTTTCTTAAAGCCAACACAACGACCCTTCATACCATAGACCAGTCGGAGAAGGCTTCTTTTGTTCATCACATCAACAGATTTCTAGGGGATGACCCGTTTTTGATGCAGTTTCTTCCTTTAGACCCAGATTCGAATGATTTGTATGAACTTGTGAAAGATGGTGTGCTTCTATGGTAATGTGGATATTTTGCGTTTGGATATATCTTGACATTAGTAGATTTGGTTTCTGGGGTTTGACTTGATTTTCTCTTTTTTTTTCCCCTTTTTGGCACAGTAAGTTCATAAATGTAGCGGTTCCTGGGACAATAGATGAACGAGCGATCAACACGAAAAGGGTACTTAACCCATGGGAGAGAAATGAGAATCACACGCTCTGTCTCAACTCTGCAAAAGCTGTTGGCTGCAGTGTGGTTAACATTGGGACACAGGACCTGGCTGAAGGACGAGTATGCTTTTGCTTGCTTAGTTTTTAATATATGGGTTGAGACAGATTTAGAAGATTTGACCATGGAAGGTATTATTTGTTTTTGCAGCCTCATCTGGTGCTTGGATTGATTTCACAACTCATAAAGGTTCACACGTGTTTGCTATTTGCATCTTCCTTTGTCTTTTTGCTTGATGATTTACTAACTAATGTTGGAAATTCCAGATTCAGCTCCTCGCCGATCTTAATTTGAAAAAGATGCCTCAGCTTGTTGAGTTGGTGGAGGACAACGACGTAATGATCAAGCATATCTCTTTTCGAATTTCTGACCAAAGTACATGCGTGTTGCAAAAAACAATAACGACTTTACATCTGTTGCAGGACATAGAAGAATTTCTGAGATTATCCCCCGAGAAAGTCTTACTCAAATGGATGAACTTCCATCTCAAGAAAGGTGGTTACAAAAAAACTGTTGGGAATTTTTCTTCGGATCTGAAGGTATTTTGGCTTTCCAAGTAGAAATTGCAAAAACTACTCTCCTTTATGTCCCTTCAAAAGCTTCATTCAAGAGGTTTATTGATTCGCCTAGCGTTCTTAATATTAATGGCGAAGAATGTTGTTTGAATATCCAGGATGCACAAGCCTATGCTTACCTTCTCAATGTTCTTGCTCCCGAGCACTGCGATCCAGCTACTCTAAACGCCAAGGATGATCTTGAAAGGGCTAACATGGTCCTTGAACACGCAGAGAGAATGAACTGCAAACGGTACTTGACTGCAGAAGAGATAGTTGAGGGGTCTTCGTATTTGAATCTCGCATTTGTGGCACAGATATTTCACGAAAGGTCCTTAAAAGATCATAGAAGATACAGTTTTTATTCTTAACGCACTCGTTTTTACACTAGATTCGCTGTACCTGCTGCAGGAATGGCCTTAGCACCGATGGCAGGTTCTCCTTTGCGGAGATGATGACTGAGGATATACAGACTTGCAGAGATGAAAGATGCTACCGGCTATGGATTAATAGCCTTGGGATTGATAGTTATGTCAATAATGTGTTTGAAGATGTTAGAAACGGGTAAGCTTTCTGTCAAGACAGAGTGATGTTGTTGTTTGAGAAATAAACGAAAAGCTTTTGGTCCTGAGAAGTTTATAAGAAGATCTTAGTACTTAATTTTTGATGCAGATGGATTCTTCTTGAAGTTGTTGACAAGGTCTATCCAGGCTCAGTTAACTGGAAGCATGCTTCAAAACCACCGATTAAGATGCCGTTTAGAAAAGTAGAGAATTGCAATCAAGTTGTGAAGATAGGGAAAGAGATGAGATTCTCGCTCGTAAATGTAGCTGGAAATGACATAGTTCAAGGGAATAAGAAGCTTATTCTCGGTAATTACTCCGCATAGTTAGCTGTAATATTTTTGTTTTGTAGCCTTAGAAATTTTATAACAGTAGGTGTATATATATATGTATACACACACATCTCTCAGGCTTCTTATGGCAATTGATGAGAACCCATATGCTCCAACTACTCAAGAACCTTCGATCTCGGACGCGAGGAAAAGACATGACTGACACAGAAATCCTGAGCTGGGCAAACAGGAAAGTCAGAATCATGGGACGGAAATCACAGATTGAAAGCTTTAAGGTTCCATCTTTTTTTACTTTCATCAAATCTAAAACAAAAATCCTCTGAACATGCTTTATGTTGAATCAAATCTCTCTTGCTAAAACTTCAATAGGATAAGAGCCTATCGAGCGGCTTATTCTTCCTCGATCTTCTATGGGCGGTTGAGCCAAGAGTTGTTAACTGGAATCTTGTCACCAAGGGAGAATCAGGTCTATTACTCTCTCTTACTAAACTTACCTCTGTAATCTCTCTCTCTCTCTCTCGCTTAATCGTTCTTTTTGGCTATTGAAACTTTTTTACAGACGACGAGAAGAGATTGAATGCTACATACATCGTCAGTGTAGCAAGAAAGCTCGGTTGCTCGGTTTTCTTGTTACCCGAAGATATCGTCGAGGTATGAAAACATCATCTAAATCTTACGAAACAGCATGTTAATCTCTGAGGTTGTTGAATTCTTCAATTTGAGGGGACTCGATGTTGCAATGCAGGTGAATCAAAAGATGATATTGATCTTAACGGCAAGTATAATGTATTGGAGTCTGCAGCAACAGTCATCATCGTCATCGTCAGAGAGTTCGAGTTCTGATACGTCATCGACCCATAGCACAACCACGACGTGCACGAGCACTGATGCTTCACCAGCTCCATCTGTCACAGGAGAAGACGAAGTCTCTTCCTTAAACGGAGAAGTCTCGAGCCTAACTATCGAAGAAGACAATGACGCAGACGTTTTGTCTGATATCACCTCCATCTCAGAGGAAACAGCCATTGAATAGAGCGACTAAGACTGAAATATCTTTGCCAGAACAGAGTTGGTTTGTAATATTTTCACATCTTCTCTGTCTGTGTGTTAATAACAAAAATTATATTTGTTACCACTATAAAAAGGAAACATAAGTAAAAAAGGGAAAACATTTTGTGAAGTACATTAAAATGTGATTGTTTTTCAAATTATTTTACAGAAAATTATGTCATTTTTATAATATAGTTGAGCTGATGTTTAGGAAAAAATATTATTGAGCTTCTCATTAACAAAAAGATTTTTGAAAGATCAAATATTTAATGATATTTTTTTGAAGGAAAAAAAAAAAAAGAGATACCTCAAATGTTTAATGGTTTAGAGTTTTGGTGTAATTGTGGTTGTTGCTTCACTCTCTATTTATCTATCTCATATGCCTTGCTCGAGCATCGAACGCATCTCGTGTTGCACTTTAGGGTGCCTTCACAGCCGGACGAGCTACATGAGCAAGGCGCTTGAAGCCCTGCTTCATAATATATTTTTTTTTAAACTGGGTCACCTATTTAATTTGCCTATTTGTATTTGCCTATTGTTTTAACGCAAAACATATCTGAAGTTAAAGAAAAATACCCTGTCGATAAAAGAAATGAAAACATAATTTACCTATAGGCTTTAACTAAAGAGAGGGGAAATATATTCGTAATTATGTTCAGGTGATTGATATTAAATCGAAATTTAAGGAAACAACGAATACTTTTGAACATTCGACCAATTTTTAAATAGGAAATTATGGTTTTCACTTTTCACACCCAAATAGCACACACTTCTCAGCGCGTGCGCACACGTGCATGAATATAAACATAAAAAGATTGTTTTTCTCTTCCGTTCGCATTGTGATGAGCACTTTTGCTCTTTTTTTTTTTTTGTTTGCTTCTCATCTTCTTCGCATTCGTTATCGTTGATCCGTTTAGTTCTTCAGTTCCTTTCTCTCAATTTCTCATTTTTTCTTCGGTGTATGTATCTTTGGGGACTTTTGTTTTCGTCTTTCTTCTTCCTTCTTCTGTTTCCCTCGGGGTTTCTTGCTTCTTTCTCCAGTTTATGTTGCTCGGTCTCGTCAGACGAACCCTAATTCGAATTTTTCGATTTTTTCGAATTTCCGATTTTCCTTAGGGTTTAGGAGATCGGAATGTCCCCCTATTTTAGTTTTCCGGTTAAACATTATTGTCCTCTCTCCGTTTACATTTTGAGAACTTAAATTTATTGAGATCGTTCGTGTCTCTAGTTCAGGGAATTTTGGAATCGATGGCGTTCATTGAAGATGATGAAGAGTAAGACTCTGTTCCTCAATCTGCTTCGAATTATTATTTTGAAGATGACGATAATGCCCCTGTGTCGTTCGCGTCTCTGCCAATTCAATGGAGCGAGAAGGAGAAAGTGGATGGGAGTGGAGCTGGTTTGTACTTGAGAGGAACTTCTGATGATGGTCTTTTGCCTCTGCATAACCTTGTTAAGGCTTGGAGATTCGATCTTTCCAACTTCAGGCCGGAGATCTCTGTACTTACAAAGGAAAATGTCTGGATTAAGCTTGACAAGGCGAGGAAAAGCTATGCAGAATTGATAAGAACTGTTCTCGTGACCGTGCACTCACTCCAGTTTCTTGGGAGGAATCCTCAAGCGTCTGATAAATCTCTCTGGGAGCATTTGTCTAAGATTTTCAAGTGACTGTCTCTCCTTTTTTAAACTCTTTTGTTCTTCTTTCTGGTAATTGTGTCATTCTATTGTTTTTTTAAACACATGTGGTTTTCGATGTTGTTTTGTAGGGCTTATGAAGTGAAGCCATCACAGAATGATTTGGTGGATCACATTGATTTAGTCTCTGAAGCTGTCAAAAGAGATGGAAAATTGGCCAAATCGAAGGTTAGCAAGGAGAATTTTCTGACTTTCTGGTCTTTGAGATGTTTGATTTTGACGAGGCAATCGAATCTCGTATAGGTGGTTGTAGTTTCTGTTGTCTTGAGAGTTTGTGATGCCCATATTTGTTATCAAGAGTTTCTGGTCGTTTTCTGGCATGAATGTCATCTGTGTTAATATCATCTTCTTGTCCTGATTCTCTCCTAATGTTGTGGAGTTTTTCTTTATTCTGTGGCTAGTTTATATCTGCAAAGAAGCCTACCAAAAAGAGATTTACTTGGTGAGGTTCGTTTTTTTTCCCCACTTGAGTACTTTTTTTCCCTCGTGTGCGTTTTTCTTACTTTCACATGGTCTTAATTTCTGCTAAGAACTTGCTATTATATATTAGGAAACGCCAAAGGATGATTTCATAGTTGAAGATGACTCAGCTGTAGCTTCCAATGAAGATGAATTGGATGATGACGACGACGATGACATTTTTGAGTCTGTTTGTGCAATTTGTGACAATGGTGGTGAACTTTTGTGGTATGTTTCCTTGCTGGATATTGATCTTGTACTTTGATTTTCTTTGGAAGTTCTGTGCAGAATAAGTCTTCCATCTTTTACCTTATCAGTTAGAATAAGGCCTCGATTGTTTGTTTGTGTTTATGTTGGCTTTTTCTTTTGCATCTAGCGTCGGTCGACAACATAGCGTTTTATACACATTTTGCTATTAATCTAAACTCAAATGTACCTTCACTTTTCGGTTGACGTTTGCAATTGTTTTGCAAATTTTTTTGATGAAAAACTGAAAATGTTTAAACAAGTGAAACATGCAAACGCAAATGCAGAAATTGGCGAGTTTTTGAGACAATCGGGGCTGAAAAAGGTTTCTAAAGATCCATTGGCTTGGTTCTATGTTATGTGTTGCTATGTCAGAAGCATAAGTCGTTTGTTATGCTTTGTGCAGTTGTGAAGGAAGCTGCCTGAGATCATTCCATGCTACAAAAAAAGATGGTGAAGATTCACTTTGCGATTCTCTTGGCATGACCAAGATGCAAGTGGAAGTATGTCGTAGATAAGAATTTATTATTAGTTCTGAACATACATGAGCACATTGGTTTTCTTGTCCTATTATTTAACCATTTCTGGTATGGTATGGTTATCCTTTTAAAACTTTTTCCGGCCTTTAATGTTTTTGTTGTTTATGGATCCTTTTGTATGCAATTCAGAAATACTATTGCCCAAACTGTGAGCATAAGATTCACAATTGTTTTATCTGCAAAAAACTTGGTTCCTCTGGTAACTCTACTGGAGCAGCAGAGGTATGAAATTATTGATCTCTAATGTTGAATGCTGCTCATACGAGTATTGTTGATAATGGTGAGTGTTGACTAATTAGATGACATTTGCAATTAATATATTTTAATGTTCGTAGGATTTCCAATGCGTGTCAGCCACCTGTGGCTACTTTTACCATCCTCGGTGTGTCACAAAACGACTCCGATTAGGAGGTAACGCAGAGGCTGAAGCACTAGAGAGACAAATCATTGCACATGCCCATTGCACAAATGCAGTGTCTGTAAAAATGGAGAGGATAAGACTGACTCTGACTTGCAATTTGCTGTATGCCGGCGTTGTCCAAAGTCCTACCACAGAAAATGCCTGCCACAGTATACGTTCATTTCTTAGTCAGTCATTTGATATTGCAATTCTAGAATTCTGTTTTGAATAACTGTCTTGTTGGTTTCTAGGGAAATTTCTTTTGAAGATATCAAGGACGAGGATATATTTACAAGTGCATGGGACGGTCTCTTGAACAACCGTGTACTGATATATTGCCAGTATGATTTGTATATGATGTATCTTAAGTGGAATTCAATTTTAGACTTACATTAAGACACCGATTTTGAATAATTCCCTTGCGTAGAGAACATGAGATAGATGAAGAGCTCATGACACCAGTTAGGGACCATGCTAAATTTCCTTTTACCGAGGAGAAGAAGATTTTCGTTACGGAGAAAAGAAAGATACTGGAATCACAAATGGGAAGAGACAAAGCCAGACCTACGGTTAAGAATCTTGTCTCACGAGACACTTGTGGAAAAGCTTCTGTAAAATCATTTAGAAGTTCGTTTCCTTCTTCAAAAGATGGTGTCTCGACAAAGAAGCATGGATTAGTTTCGTCTGTTCCAGAAAATTTGAGGAAACGAAAGGAAGTTGATCCATTCAGAAAGTCACACTTTGGTTCCAAAAAAATCCCAGAAGATGATGGAATATGGAGAGTCCCGTGAAGCTGGCAAGAAGAAAGTGGAATTGAATGAAGCACGTGAAGATGGAAAAAATAAAGTGGAAGTGAAAGAGGCACGCAAAGCTGATAAAAGCAAGGCGTCACTGGGTGAGGAGTTGTATTACCTGCATGAACCTGACATCGTAACGCCTGGGCTCGTGGTTCCAGTCGACAGCAAACACAATAAGACTGACTCAATTTGTTCCAAGGAGCCAGGAAGTGAAATTCCTACATTAGACACTGACTCTCAAAGGAGGTTAGTATTTTTGTTGTTTGTTGTCTATGATTTCAGTTTCATTTCCCCCCCTTAAGATATGTTTAGGACTTACTAATAAGTTTATTTCACCGTATCTACTTTTGCCAATGTAGGCTGTTGGCGATAATGAAAAAAGCCAAAGAAGAAATAACTATGGATACTATATTAAAGAAATACAAAGGTCCATCTACTTATAGAAGCTCCAAAATGAATGCTGTGAGCAAGACGATCACTATGGGGAAGGTAGAGGGCTCAGTTCAGGTGGGCTACAAAGCTGCACCCGGTCTCTATCTGGCTACTCTTAGCGCTTTATTAATGACTCTTCAAAATTTGTTTCTACAGGCTGTCAGAAGAGCACTGAAAAAGCTTGAGGAAGGAGGAAGTATTGAGGATGCAAAAGCAGTTTGTGAGCCACAGCATCTGAGCCAAATTTTCAAGTGGAAGGTCCCACGCTTAGTTTTTTAGACATGGCCGCAGCTGTCTATTGGAGATCCGTTCCTACTGTTTTTGTTAATCCTCTATATGTTTGTTTCTTTTGCTTCAGGATAAGTTCAAAGTTTATCTTGCTCCTTTTCTCCATGGTGCACGCTATTCCTCCTTCGGTCGTCAATTTACTAAACCCGAAAAACTTCAACAGGTAATCAATCCTTTCAAAAGCATAATTTATCTTACATCCTGCAAGGATTGTCAACTAAAGAATAATTAATTGTCAAGGAGAATGATTTGTTGAATTTTGGCTGTTTAGTCTTTTCCACTGGCGACTTAATATATCTGTCTTCTGTGAGGATCACTGTGCTGTTAGTTTATACTTTCTACCACCTACATGACTAGTGGTTTAAAATCTTTTTAACTCCTGTATCTGAAACTTGATGCTTGATCAGACCTTTATAATAATTTGTCATGCAGATTGTAGATAGGCTCCATTGGTACGCAGAAGATGGTGATATGGTGAGATTTGCTCACGAACGTTATCTGTTAGGGTTTAATTTTATTATTTTGTTTTCTTCGCTTAATATTTTTCTGAAGTACGATCTTGTTAATGCAATATTTCATTTTCTTATGCATAAACAAATGATCTCTGTTTTCTGGTACCTCTTCCAACAGATTTTCGACTTTTGTTGTGGTGCTAATGACTTTAGCTGTCTGATGAAAGCGAAGCTTGAAGAAACGGGCAAGAAGTGTTCGTATAAAAATTACGATCTTTTTCAAGCGAAGGTAAATGACCTGTACACCTTTTATCGCCGTGAGTTGTTGTTACTAGTCTTGGATTACTCATTGAATTATTTCTTTTACTTATAGAATGATTTTTTTTTTTGAGAAAAGAGATTGGCTGACTGTATGCAAAGAAGAGTTGCCACCAGGTCGAAGGCTGGTAAGATCAGAATTTTCTTTTAATCTGAACTTTATTTAAGCTCCTGTTTCCTCGAAATAGTTTGAGTAGTATCTGATTATTTATTATATATTTGGCATTGTGAATAGATTATGGGGCTAAATCCGCCATTTGGGTTTAATGCTTCTCTTGCAAACGCGTTTGTTACTAAGGCTCTTGAGTTTCTCCCAAAGATTCTCATCCTCATTGTTCCTCCCGAGACTGATAGGTTTTAGTTTCCATCTCCTCTGTACTAGTCAGAACACTAAAATAACAACTTTTCTCTCTCTCGCTAAATCTGTCACTTTTCTCAACAGGTTAGATAGAAAGAAGTCATCTTATGTGCTTATATGGGAAGATGAGGAGATCGTATCTGGAAAGGTAAATTTCTTGTTTGTTTCCCCTCCTTTTTTGTTTACTTAGACGTTGAGCTTTTCTTAAGTTTGAGTTAAATTTGCTTCTTGTTTATTTCCTTCAGTCTTTTTACCTGCCTGGATCTGTCAATAACGAAGACAAACAATTGGAAGAAAGCTGGAATGTAGTTTCACCGCCGCTTTATCTCTGGAGCCACCCCGACTTTGCAGCCAAGCACAAGGAAATAGCGGAAAAGCATAACCATTTGTCTAGGGATGTGAGGAGCTTACAGTTAGAAAAAATTGATGAAGAAACAAATGCATCTTTGCATCCACCTGGAGCTTCTGATGGAATATATGATGATAATTCTACACTGAGAGATAGTCCCTTTGATAACGGTGAGAATTCCAGATTGGAAAACGAAGATGCTCCTATGGAAATAGATGAACTTGAGGTAGCTGATTGTGTTAATAACATTCTGCTCTCTGAGAAAATTGAAGCACGGGAACTGCAGCATATGTAAATCATCAGTCGGGTCACGTGTCAAGGAGAAGTCAGCTGGAAAAGGAGAAAAAAACCAGAGACTACTGTGGTAGGATGCTTGGGAAGTCGGTGGATCGAAAGAACAAGGAGATGGAAGAGGACCGAGGAGAGATGACATGTGATTGGCAGATTCCTGCGAGGTCTCCTTCAGATGATATATATGCTGTCTGCACATCAATTTCCAATGCGTCACCACAAAGATCGCACGAGCCTGTAGAAGCTTCTGTGCCTGCAATAACAAGGAATAAGAGTAACTTGGGGAAGGATGTTAGAGAACCTGATAGTAAAGTGCAGGGCCTTCCAGAACCTGAAGAGATGCGAAATTGGCCGACGAGCTCTGTAAGATCTTCTGGAGAGGACATCTACACTGTTCGTCCATCACCAGCAAATACGGGTCAGAAACCATATGAAGCTCTTGAACAATCTTATGGTCCAAGTTTATCCCATTTCGGCGATGGTCTTGCCGTTATGTATGGTTTGGGTGGAGGGTACAGAATGCCGGAACCTCTTTTAATACCGGATCAGTTTCCATTGGCACCATCTCCTGGGAATGGTCCTAACGAGATGTTTGATTACCGAAGATACTCTGACCTCAATAGAGGGGTTGGCCCCGAAGAGTATCCGCAGCAGTACGGTGGGCACTTGGATCCCATGTTAGTACCTCCCCCTCCAAGTCTGGTGGATAATGCATTACCGTTGCAATAACGTTATGCGCCTCATTTTGATGATATGAATTACCAGAGGATGAGGTCTTTCCCACCTCAGGCTCCTATGCAACCTAGTGGACATAACTTCTATGATCCACCACCACCTGAAGACTTTGGGATGAGTCCAATGGGGTTTTCACCTGGCCCGAACTACCCTTATATCAGTAGATCTGGCGGTTGGCTTAATGACTAGACAGCTCTCATTTGTATTGGCATCATTTGTAGTTTGGTCGATCTGTAAAGTTGTAGGATGACTAGAAAAAAAAAAAAAATTATGGTTCTTTCTCTTCCACTCATGTCTTGGTAGTGGGCCTGTTTAATAATAATAAAAAAGGAAAGCTACCAAAAAGTCTATAACGTCAAAATCCTGTGGTTCCACAGAATTAGCAAAGGACAGATCTGAAAAATGGAAGAAGAGTTGAGAAACTTAAGCAAGGTATGGATCTCTGCCTTAATCTCCATCAGTTATTGTTATTTCATATCATCTCGAGTCTCCAAAGGTATTCTTCGTCTCCTCTCCATTCTTCCAGTATACATTCTGTTTCTTGTTCTTCCTCTGTTCCTCTCTTCTGTGCACTTTCGGGGCATTTCAGCTCTTTTTTTCTCATGGCTCGCAAATTTCAATCTTCTTCTCTTTGGTTTTGATCAAGGACCTTTGTGTCCACTTCCCTCAAATCTCTGCCGTTTCATCTGCTTTGCTTGTTTTCCCATCAAAATTAGACAAAAGCCTTCTCCAGATGCCATCCCAAATCATCATCGTAAGACCGAACCTATGCCTAAATGGGTTTTGTCTGTCAAAGTTTTGGTCTTTGGCCTCTTGTTACATGTTTATGAATACAGCGACGGTTTGCCTCGGTTTGCTGTTTTGGCTCTATATTGTCTCCATATTTATCTTGAGGTGGAACTTGTTTTGGTGTTTGTCGGAGCAGTGGTATCTACTCTTCTCGGCTGTGACATTGATCCAGTTTTCAATGAGCCCTACCTAGCCACTTCTCTACAGGACTTCTGGAGCCGCAGATGGAACCTCATGGTTTCAGCTGTCCTACGCTCCGCCGTCCACATTCCGGTTCAGCGTTTTTTGACACGCTTTCTCAGTCCAAACACAGCTGTGTTAGTCGGGGTCATGGCGTCGTTCCTCGTCTCGGGGCTGATGCACGAGTTGATCTACTTTTACGCAATCTGCCTGCCTCCAACTTGGGAGGTCACTTGTTTCTTTGTGTTGCACGGTGTTGCCACCACCACAGAGATAGTGGTAAAGAGAACACTGCGATGGAGACCACCGCACCGGGCTGTTTCAAGTCTCGCGGTTCTGGCGTTTGTGAGCGTGACGGGCGTTTGGCTCTTCCTCCCTCAACTGCTGAGAAACAATGTTCATGAAAGAGCGATTGGTGAATGTTTGTTGGTTATTGACTTTGCCAAACGCAAGTTATTCATTTCTTCATGATCCTTTTTGTTTTTGATATAACGAATAACAGTTAATACGAATAGCAAAACAATCAAACTTGAAAAATTCTCGTCAATGTGTGAAAACGTATTTGAAAGTGTGAGACACGTTTTGTAGTTTACTCCCTACAAATTTTCACACGTTAGCTTGATTTGATAATTGAATTTGACAGAACATTTTGCTGCCCCTTTAGGTTTTAGTTGTCTCGATTCAATATTATATTGTGTGCTTGGTCAAGAACATGTACGTGTAACTCTGTTCGAGGTCCGTTTCATGTTTTTGGAACGGTTCAGAATTCAGAATGGAAACTCGTTGAAACTCGATAAAAGCACAATTCTTTATTCAATTTGGAAACACAGTGGAAACATTTTTATTTTTGGAAAACATAACAAAAACAAATCTTTAATAAATTTTATGATATATTTTATTATGAAGTAATTTAAAAATATAGTTTAATAATTAATGTATAGATATTTTTCTTTAATCTAAATCTTAATTATTATTAAACTATAATATATATTTATTGGATTTTTTAAAAACCATTTTTAATATGATTTTAATGTTTAGTGATATGTATATATATATGTGTGTGTGTGTTTGTACGTTTCCAAAACGTACATGTTCCCTAAAATTTTGAAAAATTCATTTTTTTATTTAACATATTTTGTTTTCACGTATCCATTTTTGTTTTCCCGTATAAATTTTCCAGAAATGTGTGGAAATAATTATCTAACAAATGAAAACCTATTGTAAAAAAAACATTAATTTAAAAAAAAACCTACTTTGTATGTCAAAAGTATATATGTTACAAGATTTGAAAACAAAACAGACTCTACCAAAATATCTGGCGTAATACCTAAGTTTGTCTGGAATATAGACTTTTAAGTACCAAAGATTGTCTAAGATTTTATTATGGCTAGAGAAAATTCTTGAAAATTAATTGTTCAGATCTTTATATGTTAGTCAAAATTATTAGTTAGTTGAGTAGGGCAAGATTTCATATCGATTAAAACATAGAAAAACAAACCCTGTAAATTTAACCTTTTACTATTTTTAAACAAAAATTGCGATATTTTTACAAATGAATACATAAATAAAAATGAGGCAACTTGACAAATGTAAAACTTATTTACAATTTATGGATGTTGACATTTTTCATGTTCTTGTGGATATTGTTTTATAAGTTGCATGCTGCTCATAGCAACCCATAGAACCGAGAAGAGAGAGAGAGAGAGAGAGAGAGAGAGAGAGAATGGAAGAAGAGTTGAGAAACTTAATCAAGGTTTGGATCTCTGCCTTAATCTCCATGTCTTACTGTTACTACATCTCTTCAAAAATCTCCAATTGTTTTCTTCGTCTCCTCTCTCTTCTTCCCATCTTCATCATTTTTTTTCTCATTCCTCTCTTCCTTACTTCTGTTCACTTCTGCGTCATCTCAGCTTTTTTCCTCACATGGCTGGCAAACTTCAAGCTCCTTCTCTTTGCTTTTGATCAAGAACCTTTATGCCCACTTCCTTCAAATCCCTCCCGTTTCTTCTGCTTCGCTTGTTTCCCCATCAAAACTTATCAAAACGCTTCTTCAAATCGAAACCAGAGCAGTAATATGCCTAAATGGGTTCTTGCTTCCAAAGTTGTGACCTTTTCTTTCTTATTACATCTCTACGGTAACAATTATCATAACAGTTTACCTCCTTTCGCTTTCTTGGCCATTTTTACCATCCATATCTACCTTGAGTCAGAATTTATCTTAGTCCTCGTTGGTGCCTTGCTCTCTAAGCTTCTAGGTTGTGAAATCGAACCGGTCTTCAATGAACCTTACTTAGCTACTTCTTTACAAGATTTCTGGAGTCGTAGATGGAACCTCATGGTCCCCTCCGTTCTCCGTCCAACCGTTCACATCCCGGTTCAACGATGTACCGCTCGATTAATCGGTCCAAACCTGTCTTTTTATGCTGGAGTGTTGGCCACGTTCACTGTCTCCGGGTTAATGCATGAACTGATTTACTTTTATATTATCCGTAAGTCTCCAACTTGGGAAGTCACTTTTTTCTTCATGTTACACGGAGTTGTGACTTCTTTGGAGATAGCGGTGAAGAGGATGCGGTTGTGTCCACCGCCACATCGAGCGGTCTCGGGTCTTGTAGTTTTGGCGTTTGTGTTCGTTACGGCCGGTTGGTGGTTTACACCTCAAGTCCTAAGGAATAATGTGCATAAGAGAGTGATAAATGAATGTTTGTTTGTTATCGACGTTGTCAAATTGCAAGTTGTTCGCATTTTAATGTAACTTTTATAGTTTGAAGAAGCGTTTCTTTTGTTATACGATTCTCACCGTTACTATCGATAAGTGTTTAGGCCACACACTTGGAAGTAGAGACCAGACAAACCTGGGAGCAATGAACTTTGTCATGCGTTACAAATTTGGACTCCGATCCAAATAATAAATTTGTCTTATTCAAATATATATCAAGAAACAAAACCATGATTGGGAACCATCGTTTGAATCATATTTCAATTATTTTTAATCATGATTAGATTTGATATTTAAATAATAAGAAAATCCACCTTGTCCACCTGCCTCAAAAATTAGTATAAAATTTGGTCTGAAAGCCTAGATTGGTCAAAATGTAATATGGAAAGAAAAAAAATCACTAAAAAGGAATAAAAATTGGAATTTCAAACTAAATGGTATTGCACGAAGAACAAGAAAAAAATAATTCCCAGTATAATGAAGTTTCTTTTCATTTTCAATTTTTATAAATAAATTTTAAAACGACATAAAATGGAGATATCATTCTGAAAAAATAAAATCATACGACTAGTGAAAAATGTGCAAAATCACAAATGATTCCGTCCTAAAGTTACTAATGAGAGCTTTTGATTGTTGAGGGTTAATCAAATGCGACCGTCCACATTTTTTTCCTATTTTTTTCCTTTTCTAACCTGTACATGCATTGGCTCCCTAGTTTTTATTTTAATATTAACTTAATTCAACAAAATTATCTTTGATAAAAAAGTGAAAAAATGTAAATTTTCGTTTTCTAACTCATATTTGTTTGCATATTTTTGGTTGCTTTATTAATATCATATAGCACATCAGCAGCCATTTCAATGAAACAAAAATCCATCTTTTCCTAATTATCTCATGGATAGTCGATAATAGAGATGGCTTCCCATTGAAGTTGCAATAACAAGTTCATAATGTCAGAATCTGCTTAACAATGAGTGCAGCTGTCAAATTTAAGTCTCACCAATTTTTCTATTCAGAACGTGGATGATTCATCTGATTTCTTAAATATATAATAAAAAAAAAACCAAATTTAAGTCAAAGCCTCGGATTGGGGAAAAAAGAAGGCAAGAAGATCTAGAGAGATGGAAGAAGAGCTCAAGAACTTCATCAAGGTTTGGTTTTTTGCAATCATATCTGTGTCTTATTGTTACTACTTATCAACAAGAATCAAAGCTGGTGTTTTACGATTAATCTCTGTTCTTCCAGTTTGTGTTCTATTTATTATCCTTCCTCTGTTTTTATCCTCTGTTCACTTATCTGAATCCACAGCCTTTTTCCTTACTTGGCTCGCCAATTTCAAACTCATCCTCTTTGCATTTGATGAAGGTCCACTTTTTCCACTTCCTCAAACTCTCTCCCGATTCATCTACTTCACTTGCTTCCCCATCAAGCCTCAACAAAACCCTAAATCTGAAAATCAGATCCCCAAATGGGTTTTTGCCATTAAAGTTGTCATCTTTGGGGTGTTGTTACATATGTATGATTACAAACAACACTTGTCTCCGACTATGCTATTGGTTCTTTATTCACTGCATATATATTTGGAGCTTGAGATTCTCCTAATGCTCGTCAAAGTTTTGGTCTTTATCTCTCTTGGGTGCGATCTAGAGCCACAATCCAATGAACCATACTTGGCCACCTCTCTTCAAGATTTTTGGGGTCGCCGGTGGAACCTCATGGTCCCGGCGATACTCCGGCCAGCCATTTACAACCCGGTGCGGCGAATCGCCGAATTGAAATTGAGCTCTGATCAGGCTAGATTTTTGGCTGTTTTGGCGACGTTCATCGTCTCCGGTGCAGTTCACGAGCTGATCTTCTTTTATATTACCCGTGAGATGCCTACAGGAGAAGTTACGTGGTTCTTTGTGTTACATGGGGTTTGCACGGCCGCGGAAGTAGCGGTTAAGAAGATGACGTTTGTGCGGCGGTGTAAGATAAGTCCATTGGTTTCACGACTGCTTACGGTAGGGTTTGTACTTTTGACGAGTAGTTGGTTGTTTTTCCCTCCTATCATAAGAGGTGGCATGTTCGAGAGACTCCCTAACGAAGCCTTGTTGTTCATTCATATTGTCAAGCACAAGTTTTTTACTTTTGGGTCATGATTCATGGATATATGTGTGTTTTATACCTGGATTATCAAATTATATTACTTTGTGGAATTTGTGGAAACGTCTCTGGTCTATTTGCTCATGTAACTGATGAAACATTAATGTTAAGAAACCTCGATGATGAAAACTTGGGTTCAGGAACACTCTTTCTTGTTACTTTCTTTGATTTTTCTTCTTACTATATCGTTTTTAATACCTCGTTACAGAGGAAGTGGGTACAGAAGAATTAATGCCTCCAAAACTATCTTAAAAATCAAGATTCTTCTACCATCACCTCTTTAGTTTTACTAGCTACAATTTTTTTTTCAAGTTCTAGACTCATAGCATGTTGGGCCAACTTACACCTTTTTGGATCTGGTCCAGTTATATGATTATTTGGATTAGTGGGCCACTATTAAAGTATTAAACTTATCAAAATTGAAGTTTAATTTCAATATTGTCCCATAAACTTGATATTGTTTGAGTCGTTATCCGAATATAAAAAATCAAATTTCTATTAAGCTGTGATAACTAGTGGTGAGTTTCTCAATTTTATATATTTAAATTATTCTGCAAGTTTTATATATATATATATATATATATATATATATATTTTCAATATATATTTGGATATAGACAGTAATAGAAGAAATTTTATGATTAGTAGTGCTATTTTAAATGGTGATTTTTTCTTATACAATTATATTGTCGAAATCATGTGGTATAATAGTGATCATCTCTAATTCATGACACATATCTAAGGTTTAAATCCAATATTCTACGATGATAAATGAAATATTAAAACTAATAGACTAAATTGACAAAAAAAAAACATATTATATAGCCTTCTGCCCTTCTCCAATCATATACCTCATACCAGATTATGATTTACAATCTAGATTATTTTTTTTCCACAAAAATTTCATCAGTAAGATCGGTCTTTTGACCGTCCTCCAATTGGTTGGTTATATGCAGTAATTAGATGAAGACCAATATCATATGGTGTGAATGGATTCGGAGGGTTGAAATAAGGTGGAATAAAACAAGTTTGGAGAAAAATATTCACTGGAAAACAAACTCACCAGATTCTTGCTTGGAAGTTTTAGACAGAATCAATTTTAATGTATACTCTTTCTATTTTCATGCGTGGAATGAAGAAACAGATGGTGCCAAAAGATATTAATGTATCTATAAAGTAGTATTACCGAACCCAAAACGTCAGTCCCTTAGCCTTGGATGTTTAATGGGAACTTAATGTCAATAATGAAGGAGTCATTTCTCCTCCACCTGTATCTTCTCCACCAATTTAAAATAGTAAATCATTTTGTTGGAATTTTAACTTTTTGTTGTCATTTTGATAGAATTAATTAAAATTCCAACAAAAACTTTAAATTCCTTTAAACTCAATCATTCAATACCCCCTCATATCCATCGTGTAGCAGCATAGACATATAAGACACGACATATACTACCGCGACACAATATTCGCGACTTGCATGTTAGAGAATCGAAATAAAACTCGATTGTATCAAAAAATGCATTCAAACTTTGAGATAGTTGTAAGATTTTCAAAAAAAAACTTTGAAATAGTTTGTCTTTATTGTTAACCCCATTGCGTTATAATGGCAGTTTATGATTTGTTATTACTTGGGATCTATGAATGAAATAATATGACATGTTATATCGTCGATCCCACTGATTCCATTGTTTTAATGTACGAAAGAGAAACATAACCTCAGAAAACAGAATGTAGAAGTAATCTTGGTACGCACATGTTCTAACTTTCTATTTTGGGTATAATGGTTATTAATTATTATTTATTACACGCATATTTGTTTCTTTGTACAAAAAGTCCACAAAGACCCAATTTTAAATAACTTCCATATCTCACCATCACCTATGACTGGGTGGGGATCTGATATATATTGCACATAATATCAATTGACACGGTTTAGGCAAGTAGATCGATGCGCTCATTTGTATAATAAAGTTGTACGTACGATATTGTGTTCAAGAAGAATATACGAAATCTTGTCAATTCTTTCTGTTTCTCTCTGAAACTCTTCAGACCCCTCAAAACAAAAAAGAAAAACAGGAACTGAGCATCTAAATGTCTCAAATAGACATTTCTACGATAACGGACGGAGGATGGAGAATTAAGCCGTCATTTATGACGTGGACATCGCGCGACATCATCAACGTGACGAGACACCATTGGATACCGTGCTTGTTCGTGGCCGGATTTTTGTTCGTCGTGTTCGTGGAGTCCACGACCCAGATGGTTCCCGCGAGTTCTCCGCCGTTCGATCTTGGTTTTGTGGCCACTCGCTCCCTGCATCACGTCTTGGCTTCTTCACCGGATCTTAACACCTTTTTGGCCGCTCTAAACTCGGTTTGTCGTAAGAACTAACTTATGTGAATTTGATAGATGACAATCTTTTGCATATAAGAAAATAATAATATTGTGATTTGTTGCCATAGATAGTGTTATTTTCTTATGAACTCCAAATTTATTTTTCATTTAACTCTAATGAAAAATGTGATTTTTTATTATCAATTACATGTTAATTTTATTATGTAACTGTTCGCGAATATTATAAATAATGAAAATTTCAGATGTTATAATAAAAAAAAAAAAAGATGAAGACATTGTGATGAGAGAATAACAACATACTCACATGCAGTATAAAGGAGATTTGTTAAATTCGATATTTTGTGTATTTGATTGATAGATGTTTTTGAATTGGTGGGTGGGGACATGCAGGTGTTGGGAGTGATGCAAATGACGTATATTGCATGGACATGGTTAATGGAAGGCCGGCCACGAGCGACCATCACGGCCTTATTCCTCTTCACTTGTCGCGGCGTTCTCGGTTACTCTACTCAGCTCCCTCTTTCACAGGTTCCTGTCTACATATTTATTGTTATAATAATTATACTTTTGATAGTTTAGCGATGTTTTATCAAATTAAATGTCAAATTACGATCAACTGATACCAGAAATTCGAACGTTGTTAGTCCAAGTGATTTGCCTTGGCCACTACCGTTCAGAATGCAGTTTTATAACCGTCAAATTCTGGATTCTGAACGAAAGTGTCAGATTATATATATATTATCATAGATAGGTTCAATTTGTCGCTGATTGTGTTTACTGATTTAACTTGCGGGGCTTAGGTTAATTATAAGTTTTTAACCATCAAAATTAGTTATTGTATTTGTTTATTGTTTTGATTATTGTTTATAGGAGTATATAGGATCAGCAGTTGATTTCCCGCTAGGAAACAGCTCGTTTTTCTTTTTCTTCTCGGGCCACGTCGCCGGCACGACCATCGCATCTTTGGACATGAGGAGAATGCAGAGGTTAAGACTTGCGATGGTTTTTGATATCCTCAATGTATTACAGTCGATCAGGCTGCTCGGGACGAGAGGACACTACACGATCGATCTCGCGGCAGGAGTTGGCGCCGCGATTCTCTTTGACTCGTTGGCTGGCAAGTACGAAGCGAGTACGACAAAGAGACAATTGTAAGCACTAGTTTCAGTTTGGTTTCTAAAGACTTGTTAGTTGCTGTTGAACTAAGTCCACTGTGGTTCGGCAATTGATCATCATCCCCGCGCCAATAGTGTAGACTTCTTCGTCCCTAATATAATTGCTCATGGTCAGATTGTATATGTTGCTTATTTCTCATTTTCGTATTCGACTCCAGTGTTTGTGGTATGGGTTTGGTTAACACCAGTTGGTTCAATTGATTTTTAGTTGGTTTACTCTGAAGGTTCTAAAACGTCGCCGTTTCAATTTAAATTTAATTCGAAATCCTTTTTATTGGGGAAGATCTAAACTTTAAATTGAAAAAGCAGAACCCCAAATTTACTTTTTTTTTTGAAGATTGGGGAAAACAAGTTCTTTTAATTTGTGCTATTTCATAAATTTTAAACTTGTTGTGCTAAGTTTGGAACTAAAAGTACAGCTGAAATAAGTTGTTCATTGGAAAATTGTCAGCGGAAGTGTTACAAAATAGTCTGAAATTTTTAAAAACTCTAAATTCTTAAATTTAAGCCCTAAGATTAACTCCTGACCCTTAACCCCTAATTTTAAACCTTTTGGTAACCTTAAAACGTAAACAAAATGGTTTGGTTACTAAATTCAAAAGAGTTTGGCTATGTTTATCACATAACTCATACAAAAGCTACGAAAATATTACTTAAACTTATTAGATGTGTATTACAAGACTAAACTGAACTCGGACTAATGTTGAAGCAAACTGCAAAAGTTAGTTCGTTCTCCAAATTTTCTACCTGTAAAACCACATGACTTACTTTAATACCAATTGCTTGTATACCAAGAAAAAACCAGGTTAAATCACTCAGCAACGCTAAAAAATAAAAAAAAGATTCAGGAGATGGAAGCAGAACTCAAAAACTTCCTCAAAGTATGGGCTTCAGCAATAATCTCCGTATGTTACTGTTACTTCCTATCAACTAGAATTAGGGCTGGCATTTTCCGATTACTCTTTGTTCTTCCAGTATGTGCTATGTTCCTTTATGTCCTTCCACTGTTTCTCTCCTCTGTGATTTTCTGTTCATACACAGCGTTTTTCCTTTGCATTGCAAGTATAAAGCTCATACAATTTTCCTTCGATCAAGGCCCTCTTTACCCAATTCCTCGTTACCTCTTTCGATTTATCTGTTTAACTTGCTTCCCCATCAGGCTTCAACATAACCATAAATCTCAAAACCATTTCCCCAAATGGTTTTTCACAATTAAAGTTGCAATCTTTGTTGTCGTATTACATGTGTACGATTACATACAGTATCTCCCTTCGTTTCTGCTGTTAGGTCTCTACCCGCTCCATTTATATTTAGAGCTTGATATTCTCTTAATCACACTCAAATTTCTTCTCACCGTCACTCTTGGTTGCGATCTCGAGCCACAGTTTAACGAACCATACTTAGCCACATCGCTTCACGACTTTTGGGGTCGCCGGTGGAATCTCATGGTCACGGCTATTCTCAGGTCCAGTGTCTATTCCCCTGTGAGCCGATTCTGCAAACACTTTCTAAATTCGGAATGGGCTATGATCATCGGTGTCTTAGCGACGTTCGTAGTCTCCGGTGTGGCTAACGAGGTGCTCTTCATCTACTTAACTCGTGAGCCGCTTACTGGAGAGGTCAGTTGGTTCTTTGTGTTACATGGAGTTTGCACGGTGGTTGAAGTGTTGGTGAAGAAGAAGACTTTTATGGGGAGGTGGCCAGAGAGACCGCTTGTTTCACGGTTGCTCACGGTGGGTTTTGTGTGTTTGACCGGTGGTTGGCTGTTTTTCCCTCAATTAAAACGAAGCAACGTGATGGAGAGACGTGCCAGTGAAGCCTGGTTGTTCATTGATTTCTTCAAGCGCAAGTTATTGTTTTCATGGTGTACATAACCACGGATACGTGGGTTACGTTTTCATAACGTAGTTCTCATATTCATTAATAATCATTTTGTTGCGTGGAATTATGGAATAATAATTTAAATATCCTTGGTATGGATTCTTAGTGTGATAAAAGTAAACTCAAATATCATATTCTGTTATACTGCATAGACAATGAAAAATAAAATATACTCATCAAACGTCATTCTACTATATTAGTATTCCGAGCAATAAAATATTTTTTTTGATATATAAACAATTTTTTATTAAAACCTTTTTTAAAAAAATAAACAGAACATTTTTTCAATAATTTTTTTTTTCCATATTTCACAAAATTTAACAATAACTAATTTTTTTTATAGACAAACGACTATATTTACACCATAGTAGCATGTTCTATAAAACTCTGCAATAGTTAAATTTTATATATATATATATATACATATATATATATCACCTTCTAATAAAAGGTTCTATTTACATCTTTATAGTTTAAAAATTTCTATAAAATTATCTTCATTTATTTATAATTTTTTTGCATCTTTTAAAAATTGAACCCCAAACATCAAACATGTTGGTGTACAAACACTATTGAACTCATCAAACAATTAGACATAAGGACTTCCAGAACAATATAATATTTAATTAAAAAATTATAAGGAATGAGTAATAATTATTAAGGAAAGTCGTGAAAATATTTATGCATCATTTTTGAACTGATTATATTCTTTACAAGCATATATATACAAAACCTTTTAAACATGAGATATGAGGAACGACCAGATTTTGGCAAACAAGAAATATGATAACATTAATCATCATTTTTGCAGTATATCAATTGCAGCACTAAGAATACGTTTGAGTAAATGCTTCATCGAAAAAGATGAGAGAAGTAGGATCCCTGTAGCCAACAGCAACTAAATACACACGTCATTGGATTTCAGAGTTTGAATTGCTTCAAAATGAGGCACATCAGAACCAACTTCATTCAAATGTCATTACTGCATCACATTTGAATTGCTTAAGAATGAAGTACACCATTAGATACTCAAAACATGTTAGCCATTGTAGAAAGACAATGACTTGTTTTGATCGGACAACAAAGAACAGATGTTACTCTGTTTCTCTCTTTGAGTTTTGATTATTTGTTCTTAATTTTGTGAGAATAACACTTAGTTGTGTTGAAAAGAACACACATTACTTCATAAATCTCGTACAATCATTGTTTAAATATATTACAAACAGACACATGTGAAGAAACACACTTCTTCACCAACAGACATGACTTTAGACTCTGTTTTTTCTGGGATCGATCGATCTTACACAGGATCGATCGATCCTGTAAACTCACGCAAATTTTATTTTGTGAAGGATCGATCGATCCCGTAAACGGATCGATCGATCTCTTGATCATACGTTAACACTCCTCCTTGATCAAGAGTCTTCACACCAAGTTCTTCACGTAATGCTTCAAACCTTGAAACACTTAAAGGTTTTGTGAGAATATCAGCAATTTGAATTTCTCCTGGACAATATTCAAGCTTGATCTTCTTCTCTTTTTCTGCTTCTCTAACAAAGTGATACTTGATGTCAATGTGCTTTGTTTTGCGATGTTGAACTGGATTCTTCCCTATTGCAATTGCTGACTTGTTGTCACAAAATATCTTCACTCCGTCTTCTGATTCAAACCACATTTCTTTAACAAGTCTCTGCAACCATATTGCTTGGTTTGCAGCAGAACAAACCGCAATATACTCAGCTTCTGCAGTTGATTGGGCCACGATCTTCTGTTTGCTTGAGTTCCAACAAAATACTCCTGAACCAAGCGTAAAAGCATACCCACTTGTGCTCTTCCTATCTTCTTTTGATCCTCCCCAATCACTGTCTGAAAATGCCACCAACTCTGGTTCCTGCACTTGACTGAATTTAACACCATATGCCAAAGTACCTTTGATGTACCTTAGAACACGTTTGACTTCTTGAAGATGTTTCTTCAATGGTGTACTCATGTAGCGAGGAAGATATGAACTCGCATACATGATGTCAGGTCTAGAAGTACACAGATAAAGGATTCCTCCAATCATGCTTCTGTATTTAGTAACATCTTCATAGTCCTCTTTTAATTCTTCTTCTTCTGATTTGATGTGAGGATCCAATGGTGTAGACACACTCTTGCAATCTTCCATCCCAAATTTTCTTAAAAGCTTCTTTGCATACTTCTCCTGATGCAGAAAGATGCCATCTTCATTTTGAATAATCTCCATACCCAGAAAATACCTGAGTTCTCCCAGATCAGTCATTTCAAACTCACTCTTCATCTCCTCCTTAAATTCATTAATCTTCTCCAAGTTGCTCCCTGTGATGATTATATCATCCACATATAGACTAACCACCAAAATGCTTCTTGAATCCTTCTTCACATATAATGCAGGATCATTGAAACTCCTTTCAAGACCATTTGATATGAAATAACCATCAATTCGTGCATACCATGCTCTACGTGCTTGTTTGAGCCCATAGAGTGCTTTGTGAAGTTTGAGTACCTTCTCTTCTTCTCCTTTTTCTATAAAGCCAGGTGGTTGCTCTATATAGATCTCTTCTTCAAGATCTCCATTCAGAAATGCAGACTTCACATCCATTTGGAATAACTTCCATTTGTTTTGTGCTGCAATTGCCATAATGGTTCTTATGGTATCATATCTAGAAACAGGAGCAAATGTTTCTAGATAATCCACACCATACTCTTGTGTGAACCCTCTAGCTACCAATCTAGCCTTGTGCTTGATTGTTTCTCCACTTGCATTTGTCTTTAGGCGAAAGATCCATTTAACACTTATGACATTTTTGTTATCTGGTCTTTCTACTGCTTCCCAAGTGTTGTTCTTCTTGATCATTCTTAACTCTTCTTCCATTGCCTTAACCCATTCTCTGTTGTTCAAGGCTTCCTCTAATGCTTGTGGTTCTTCAACCATCATTAGACACATTTCTTGGATTTGTGCCATCTCTGCAATTCCTGCAGTTTCTGCAACAACTTCTGTTTGTTGCATTAGATCATTGATTGATCTCAATCCCCTTGGACCAACCGATGTCTCTCCTTCCTTTTGTCTTCTTCTGTTTGAGATATGTAATCGATCAAACGCTTCACTCACATTATCAACTTGTGAGTTTAAGTCAAAACCTCCTTCTTGACTTCTTTGGTTTTCTCTGGTTTTGATCTGAAGTGGTAAGATCATTACCTTCTGAGATTTTTTCTTCTCCCAATTCCAAGCTTTGTCTTCATCAAATGTGACATCTCTTGATACTTCAACTTTTTTGTCTTCAAGTAGATAAACTCTGTATCCTTTTGATTCATTGTTGTAGCCAATGAATATCCCCTCTTTTGCCTTATCATCGAGTTTCCTTCTCTTCTCAACTGGAATATGTACATAGCATACACATCCAAATATTTTCAAGTGTCTCACACTTGGTTTGCTTCTGCTCCATACTTCAAATGGAGTTACTCCTTTTTCTAATGCCTTTGTTGGTACTCTATTTTGCAGATAAACAGATGTTGCCACTGCTTCTGCCCAAAACTGATTTGGCAATTGTTTCTCCTTCAGCATGGTTCGTGCCATTTCCATGAGGGACCGATTCTTCCTCTCTGCAACACCATTCTGTTGAGGAGAGTATGGTGTTGTTACTTCGTGCTTAATTCCTTTCTCTTGACAGACTTTATTGAATTCCTTTGAGATGTATTCTCCTCCTCCATCAGATCTTAATATCTTGATGTGATTTCCAGATTGATTCTCCACATATGACTTGAAGATCTTGAACTTTGTTAATACTTCACTCTTATTCTTCATGAAGTACACCCATATCATTCTTGAGTAATCATCAATGAATGTTAGAAAATATCTACTTCCATTCATTGATTCTGTTTGCATTGGTCCACAAACATCAGAATGTATGAGGTTTAGAGCATTGCATGTTTTGCTCTGAGATATCTTTGGAAAACTCCTCCTTGATTGTTTTCCCAACTCACATGACTTGCAGATGTTTTTATTTACTCTGAACATGGGAAAATCCTCCACTGATTCCTCCTTCTGCATCATCTCTATCTTGTCATGACTCACATGACCAAGCCTCTTGTGCCACAGATCAGATTTCTCTTCTTTCTCTGCAACAGCCATATGAGTTTCTTCTTTTGCAGGTTTCCACTTGATTGGAAAGCTTTTGTTCTTCATTTTTATCTCCAGAATCTTCATTCCTTTTGCATCTTGAATGTTACATTTGTCATCTTCAAATGTAACTCGATATCCATTTGATATCATTTGAGAAACACTGAGCAAGTTTCTTGCTAGACTTGGTACTAGAAGAACTTCTCTTATCATGTGTACTCCTCTGTTTGTGGGCACTTGAATGTCTCCTCTTCCTTCTGACATGATCAACTGACCATTACCCACTCTGATATTTGTCTTCTTACTGCGATCTAAGTTGATGAAATACCTTTCTTCATTTGACATGTGGTTTGTGCAACCACTGTCAATAAGCCAGGTTTCATCACTTACTTTTGCAGATTCTTCTTCTTCAATGGCACTGAATAGCATATGACTTGCTTTTGCATCTTCTTCAGTTTCTTCTAAACTCAAATATGCTTGATCATTCCTTTTGAGTCTGCAATCTTTGGCTATGTGACCAGGTTTGTCACAAACATAGCACTTTCTCTCATTCTTCACACTCATTTGTGAATTGTTTCTGTTTTTCTTCTTCCAACAATCTACCTCATTGTGATTGTCTTTCTTACACACGCCACACCATTTTTTGGTCTTCTCATGACGTTTGTGCTTCTGTTTGTTTCCCCTTTTTGAAACAAACTTCTCTCCATAGAAAGCACCCTCATTGGTACCTTCTTCTCTGAGACTCAAACGCTTCTCATGCGCCTTTAGAGTTCCCACTATCTCAGTTACAGAAACTGTTGAGAGATCTCTTGTCTGTTCAAGTACAGCCACAATGCTGTCAAATTTCTCTGGTAAGGAGATGAGAATCTTTTGCACCAGTAGATAATCCGTCTTCTCTTCACCATGAATCTTTAGTTGGTTACTCAGATTAACCAACTTAGTAGTGAAATCATTTATGCTTCCACTATCTTCCATCTTCAGATTCTCATATTCCCTTCGCAGGGTCTGAAGATTGATCATTCTCACTTGAGAACTTCCTTGAAACTCCATTTCCAAGGCATTCCATGCTTCTTCTGCACTTACTGCAGGTGCAATTCTCGGAAATATTGTGTCCGAGACTGCAGTTTGAAGGATTTGAAGTGCCATCATATCCTTAGTACATGCTTCCTCCCACCGGGTTCTAGATAGAACTGTTTCTGGACTGTGATCTCCAGGCATTGGTTCCTCTGGAACTCCTTCTTCCACCACTGTCCATAGTTTTCTGGTTTTTAAGTAAGTCTTCATCTTGATCTTCCAAAAACCATAAGCCTCTCCATTGAAAGTTGGAATGACTTGGTGAATTGTTGCCTCACCTAGCTCTGATACCATGTTAGCCATTGTAGAAAGACAATGACTTGTTTTGATCGGACAACAAAGAACAGATGTTACTCTGTTTCTCTCTTTGAGTTTTGATTATTTGTTCTTAATTTTGTGAGAATAACACTTAGTTGTGTTGAAAAGAACACACATTACTTCATAAATCTCGTACAATCATTGTTTAAATAGATTACAAACAGACACATGTGAAGAAACACACTTCTTCACCAACAGACATGACTTTAGACTCTGTTTTTTCTGGGATCGATCGATCTTACACTCACGCAAATTTTATTTTGTGAAGGATCGATCGATCCCGTAAACGGATCGATCGATCTCTTGATCATACGTTAACAAAACAGTTTCTTAAAATTTTAAATATTAATATTTTAATGTAATATAATTAAATAATTATTTTAAAAAAAAATAACCAATAGCTAGTTGACAAGTGTAGAGACTGTTTCTTAACAAATCCTTAAAGTTCTCTATTAAAAAACGTTTCTTATGTTTATGTTTTATTTTTATTTTTTTTTAATTGTAAGAAACTCTATAAGAACTCCCGTTGGAGATGCTCTAAGCAATTCAAATGTCATTACGGTATCTTAGTGTTACTACTTAAGAAAATCAAAGCTGGTTAGTTGTTCGAATCTTCTTCATCCATCGTGATGCTGTACGAGCACATGCCCTTATTTTCAATGGGTCAAATATTCTCATTGTCATAATTTATTTTGGTAACTTATTATATACGCTACAACAAAGGTAAAATCTAACTCGGAGATTGAAAACCAGCTGGAGAAACACAAAAAAAGGGTAAAGGCTTTGAGAGATGGACAAGAACTCAAGATCTGGATCAAAGTAGGGCTTCAGCAATAATTTGCATATCGTACTGTCAGTGGATACCATTAATTGTCAGTCTTGCGATACTTGTTAATAGGAATGCGCACATGAGACCTTTGTTTCTCATATTCTCTAAAATGTCTTTGGTATTTATTTTTGTAATGACACGCTGATGTTTACAAACATGACTGATATGAGTCGAACAAACAATTAAACATAGTGAAACAACTGAAGTACTTTCTTCTGCGCCTTTCTACCCACAGTTAATAATATCTCTAATGGCTTCTATGGGCTTATGTGAATCATTTTTAGTTTTATTTGCCCTCTCGTATTCTATTACTTCATGAACACGAAACTATGGGATTACTGGCACAGGAGGAAAAACTTGCGTTGACATTTAATCAACTTAAAATATGGTTTACCAGAAAAAATCGAAACTGGAACAATGTGGAAGCACAAGCTGGTTCGCTGTCTGAATCTTCTTAAATACATTTCTCTAGTTGTGAAACCCACACATCCCTAATTTTATATTTGGTAAACTGGTTCGGAGTTACTTATTCTACACGCAACAACCAAGTTATAACATAGATTAGTGATTGTAAAAACCTATGAAACACTTTCTATTTCTCTCTGAAACTCTTCAGACCCCAAGAAAAGAAAAAAGAAAACAGGAACTGAGTAACTAAATGTCTCAAAAAGACGTTTCTACGAAAACGGACGGAGGATGGAGAAATAAGCCGTCGTTTATGACGTGGACAGCGCGCGACGTCATCTACGTGACGAGACACCATTGGATACCGTGCTTGTTCGCGGCCGGATTTTTGTTCGTCGTGTTCGTGGAGTCCACGACCCAGATGGTTCCCACGAGTTCTCCGCCGTTCGATCTTGGGTTTGTGGCCACTCGCTCCCTGCATCGCGTCTTGGCTTCTTCACCGGATCTTAACACCTTTTTGGCAGCTCTAAACTCGGTAGGTCGTAAGAACTAACTTATGTGAATTTGATAGATGACAATCTTTTGCATATAAGAAAATAATCATATTGTGATTTATTACCATAAATAGTGTCATTTCTTATGAACTCCGAATTTATTCTTCATTTAACTCTAATGAAAAGTGTCGTTTTCTTTTTTTCTTTTATTATAATTTACATGTTAATTTTATTATGTAAATGTTCTCGAATATTATAAATAATGAAAATTTGAGATTTTATATATTAAAAAAAAAGATGAAGACATTGTGATGAGAGAACGACAGCATATTCACATGCCATATAAAAGAGATTTGTTAAATTCGACATTTTGTGTATTTGATTGATAGATGTTTTTGAATTCGTGGGTGGAGACATGCAGGTGTTGGGAGTGATGGAAATAACGTATATTGCATGGACATGGTTTATGGAAGGCCGGCCACGAGCGACTATTACGGCCTTATTCCTCTTCACTTGTCGCGGCATTCTCGGTTACTCTACTCAGCTCCCTCTTTCACAGGTTCCGGTCTACTTATTTATTGTTATAATTATTATAGTTTAGTGATGTTTTATCAAATTAGATATCAAATTACGATCAACTGATATCAGAAATTCTAACGTTGTTAGTCCAAGTGATTACCCTTGGCCACTACCGTTCAAATGCAGTTTTATAACCGCCAAATAGGTTCATTTTGTCGTTGATTGTGTTTACTGATTTAACTTGCGAGGCTTAGGTTAATTATAAGTTTTTAACCATCAAAAATATTTATTGTATTTGTTTATTGTTTACAGGAGTATATAGGATCAGCAGTCGATTTGCCGCTAGGTAACAGCTCGTTTTTCTTTTTCTTCTCGGGCCACGTCGCCGGCACGACCATCGCATCTTTGGACATGAGGAGAATGCAGAGGTTAAGACTTGCGATGGTTTTTGATATCCTCAATGTATTACAGTCGATCAGGCTGCTCGGGACGAGAGGACACTACACGATCGATCTCGCGGCAGGAGTTGGCGCCGCGATTCTCTTTGACTCGTTGGCTGGGAAGTACGAAGCGAGTACGACAAAGAGACAATTGTAGGCACTGGTTTCAGCCTTATTTCTAAAGACTTGTTAGTTGCTGTTGGACTAAGTCTACTGTGGTTCGGCAATTGATCATCATCCCCGCGCCAATAGTGTAGACTTCTTCGTCCCTAATATAATTGCTCATGGTCAGATTGTATATATGTTTCTTATATCTCATCTTTTATTCGACTCCATGTGTTTGTGGTATGGGTTTGGTTTAACACCAGTTGGTTCAAATGATGTTTAGTTGGTTTACTCTGAAGTTTCTAAAACGTAGCCATTGTAATTTAAATTTAATTTGAAAATCCTTTTTAATGGGGGGAAAATCTAAACTTTAAATTGAAAAATCAGAACCCCATATTTTTGCAATTCATGGGGGTAAACAAGTGCTTTTACTTATTTTTTGACCATTGGGGGTAAACAAGTGCTTTTACATCATAATTTGTGCTATTTCATAAATTTTCAACTTGTTGTGCTAAGTTTAGAACTAAAAGTAATGCTGAAATAAGTTGCATAAGATTGATAGTTTCATAGGAAAATTGTCAACGGAAGTGTTACAAAATAGCCTGAAATTTTTAAAAACTCTAAATTCTAAAATGTAAGCCTTAAGAACTTAACTTTTAAACTATAATTAACTCCTGACCCTTAACCCCTAATTTCAAACCTTTTGGTAACCTTAAAACGTAAAAACAAAATGGTTTCTTTAATAATTCAAAAGAGTTTGGCCATGTTTATCACATAAACACAATTCTAAATCTCATACAAAAGCTACGAAAATATTACTTAAACTTATTAGATGTGCATTACAAGACTAAACTGAACTCGGACTAATGTTGAAGCAAACTGCAAAAGTTAGCTCGTTCTCCAAATTTTCTTCCATTCTCTACCTGTAAAACCACATGCCTTAATTTAATACCAAATGCTTGTCTACCAAGTAAAAACCAGGTTAAATCACTCAGCAACGCTAAAAAACAAAAAAGATTTAGGAGATGGAGGCAGAACTCAAGAACTTCATCAAAGTATGGGCTTCAGCAATAATCTCCGTATGTTACTGTTACTTCTTATCAACTAGAATTAGGGCTGGCATTTTCCGATTACTCTTTGTGTGTCTGACCGGTGGTTGGCTGTTTTTCCCTTAGTTAAAACGAATCAACGTGATGGAGAGACGCGCCAGTGAAGCCTGGTTGTTCATTGATTTCTTCAAGCGCAAGTTATTGTTTTCATGGTGTACATAACCACGGAAACGTGGGTTACGTTTTCAAAACGTAGTTCTACATATTCATTAATAATCATTTTGTTGCGTGGAATTATGGAATAATAATTTTAAACAACATTGTTATGGATTTTTAGTGTGATAAAAGTAAACTCAAATATCATATTGTGTTATACAGCAGATACAATAAAAAATAAAATTTACTCATCAAAAGTCATTCTACTACTATATTGGTAGTATTCCGAACAATAAAATATCTTTTTTGCTATCTAAACTATTTTTATTAGAACCTTTAAAAAAACAAATTTTCAAAAAAAAAGGATTTACATATTTTACAAAATTTAATGATAACTATATATATTTTTATAGACAAACAATTCAATTTTCACCATTGCACCATGTTCTATAAAACTCAGAGATAGTTTAAATTTATATATCTCATCTTCTAATAAACGGTTCTATTTACATCTTTATAATTGGAAATTTTCTATAAAATTATCTTCATTTATTTATAATTTTTTTGCATCTTTTAAAAATTGAACCCCAAACATCAAACATGTTGGTGTACAAACACTATTGAACTCTTAATCAAACAATTAGACATAAGGACTTCCAGAACAATATAATATTTAATTAAAAAAATTATAAGGAATGAGTAACAATTATTAAGGAAAGTCGTGAAAATATTTATGCATCATTTTTGAACTGATTATATTCTTTACAAGCATATATATACAAAACCTTTTAAACATGAGATATGAGGAACGACCAGATTTTGGCAAACAAGAAATATGATAACATTAATCATCATTTTTGCAGTATATCAATTGCAGCACTAAGAATACGTTTGAGTAAATGCTTCATCGAAAAAGATGAGAGAAGTAGGATCCCTGTAGCCAACAGCAACTAAATACACACGTCATTGGATTTCAGAGTTTGAATTGCTTCAAAATGAGGCACATCAGAACCAACTTCATTCAAATGTCATTACGGCATCACATTTGAATTGCTTAAGAATGAAGCACACCATAACCAAACTCATTCTTAAGCAATTCAAATGTCATTACGGTATCTTACTGTTACTACTTAAGAAAATCAAAGCTGGTTAGTTGTTCGAATCTTCTTCATCCATCGTGATGCTGTACGAGCACATGCCCTTATTTTCAATGGGTCAAATATTCTCATTGTCATAATTTATTTTGGTAACTTATTATATACGCTACAACAAAGGTAAAATCTAACTCGGAGATTGAAAACCAGCTGGAGAAACACAAAAAAGGGTAAAGGCTTTGAGAGATGGACAAGAACTCAAGATCTGGATCAAAGTAGGGCTTCAGCAATAATTTGCATATCGTACTGTCAGTGGATACCATTAATTGTCAGTCTTGCGATACTTGTTAATAGGAACGCGCACATGAGACCTTATTTTCTCATATTCTCTAAAATGTCTTTGGTATTTATTTTTGTAATGACACGCTGATGTTTACAAACATGACTGATATGAGTCGAACAAACAATTAAACATAGTGAAACAACTGAAGTACTTTCGTCTGCGCCTTTCTACCCACAGTTAATAATATCTCTAGTGGCTTCTATGGGCTTATGTGAATTATTTTTAGCTTTATTTGCTCTCTGGTATTCTATTACTTCCTGAACACGAAACTATGGGTTTACTGGCACAGGAGGAAAAACTTGCGTTGACATTTAATCAACTTAAAATAGGGTTTACCAGAAAAAATCGAAACTGGAACAATGTGGAAGCACAAGCTGGTTCGGAGTTACTTATTCTACACGCAACAACCAAGTTATAACATAGATTAGTGATTGTAAAAACCTATGAAACACTTTCTGTTTCTCTCTGAAACTCTTCAGACCCCAAGAAAAGAAAAAAGAAAACAGGAACTGAGTAACTAAATGTCTAAAGACATTTCTACGAAAACGGACGGAGGATGGAGAAATAAGCCGTCGTTTATGACATGGTCAGCGCGCGACGTCATCTACGTGACGAGACACCATTGGATACCGTGCTTGTACATCGCGGCCGGATTTTTGTTCGTCGTGTTCGTGGAGCCCACGACCCAGATGGTTCCCGCGAGTTCTCCGCCGTTCGATCTTGGGTTTGTGGCCACTCGCTCTCTGCATCGCGTCTTGGCTTCTTCACCCGATCTTAACACCTTTTTGGCAGCTCTAAACTCGGTATGTCGTAAGAACTAACTTATGCGAATTTGATAGATGACAATCTTTTGCATATAAGAAAATAATCATATTGTGATTTATTACCATAAATAGTGTCATTTCTTATGAACTCCGAATTTATTCTTCATTTAACTCTAATGAAAAGTGTGGTTTTATTTTTTCTTTTATTATAATTTACATGTTAATTTTATTATGTAAATGTTCTCGAATATTATAAATAATGAAAATTTCAGATTTTATATATATATAAAAAAAAAGATGAAGACATTGTGATGAGAGAACGACAGCATATTCACATGCAATATAAAAGAGATTTGTTAAATTCGACATTTTGTGTATTTGATTGATAGATGTTTTTGAGTTGGTGGGTGGTTCATGCAGGTGTTGGGAGTGATGCAAATGACGTATATTGCATGGACATGGTTAATGGAAGGTCGGCCACGAGCGACCATTACGGCCTTATTCCTCTTCACATGTCGCGGCGTTCTCGGTTACTCTACTCAGCTCCCTCTTTCACAGGTTCCGGTCTACATATTTATTGTTATAATTATTATAGTTTAATGATGTTTTATCAAATTAGATGTCAAATTACGATCAACTGATATCAGAAATTCGAACGTTGTTGGTCCAAATGATTTCCCAAGTAATTTAACCATCAAAATTAGTTATTTTTTTTTATTTTATTTGATTACTGTTTACAGGAGTATCTAGGATCAGCAGTCGATTTTCCGCTAGGAAACAGCTCGTTTATCTATTTCTTCTCGGGCCACGTCGCCGGCGCGACCATCGCATCTTTGGACATGAGGAGAATGTAGAGGTTAAGATTTGCGATGGTTTTTGATATCCTCAATGTATTACAGTCGATCAGGCTGCTCGGGACGAGAGGACACTACACTATCGATCTCGCGGCAGGAGTTGGCGCCGCGATTCTCTTTGACTCGTTGGCTGGTAAGTACGAAGCGAGTACGAGAAAGAGACAATTGTAAGCACTGGTTTCAGCTTGATTTCCAAAGACTTGTTAGTTTCTGTTTAACTAAGTCTACTGTGGTTCGGCAATTGATCATCATCCCCGCGCCAATAGTTTAGACTTCTTTGTCCCTAATTGCTCATGGTCAGATTGTATATGTTGCTTATATCTCATTTTTTATTCGACTCCATGTGTTTGTGGTATGGGTTTGGTTTAACACCAGTTGGTTCAAATGATGTTTAGTTGGTTTTCTCTGAAGGTTCTAAAACGTCGCCGTTTCAGCTTAAATTTAATTCAAAATTCTATTTAATGGAGAAAATTTAAACTTTAAATTGAAAAATCAGAACTCCAAATTTATTTTTGTTTGCAATTCATGGAGTAAACAAGTTCTTTTACTTATTTTTTGACAATTGGGGTAAACGTTTATACTTAGAGCTTGATATTCTCTTAATCACACTCAAATTTCTTCTCACCGTCACTCTTGGCTGCGATCTCGAGCCACAGTCAACGAACCATACTTAGCCACATCTCTTCAAGACTTTTGGGGTCGCCGGTGGAACACGGACGGACTTACGGATGTCCTGATTAAAGTTGAAATAGGTGGCCCAAAGGAGGTTGTGGACATCCATCCAATCATCTCAACAAACGTCCATATCATGAAGCCAAACGTCATGCAACACGTCACGAACGTCCCAGTCCAGTACCTGGACATCCCGACTCTGTACCAATACAAGGACCAGGACCCGACCAGACGTCAACCATCATCAGACCATCCCATGATCCGACCTTGTCCATGGCCTGACCCGAGTTACGATCAGGACCCATGGACCATTCCATTCGGTCCAATGATTAGAACCAGACCAAGGCACTTCCACATGTTCTTGGTTACTTCATCAACCCATACCCATCACTTCACTTTCATTATGGGCTTGGATGGACTCTTAAAGGATCACTTTTCATAAAGCTCATTTGCTATTTCTAGGCCCAACCCGTTTCCCTTTTCTTCTTTGCATTTAATAAAATAGTTGGCAGTTAGGAGTTGGGAGTTTTCTCATTTATTTTCCTTCTTGCATGACCTTGCATGTTCTTGGAGTTTGCTCCGAACATGCAAGCCTTCTAGTTCCTTCCTTTCTCTTCTTTATATAGATGGCTTAGCCATTTGTATTTCTCATCAAAAAATTTAATAAAATTTTTTTTTTTCTTAAGAATTTCGGTCACTGAGTAGTGTGTAATATCTACTCTCTCTTAGATCCTCCCTTGGTGCGTAATATCCTTGGGCCCATCTAAGAAACTCTTGTAGTACCTTGGTGCGTCATATCCTTGGTGCTGCAAGTCCGGTAAATCAAAGGTCTTTCCGCAACCTTTGTGTGACCTTTCGCTCCACAACCCTTGGTAACTTGAGCTCACGCTCGTTGCGCAAGGCTTATCCCTCCTACTCTCTTGTTGTGCCGGTTTTGAGGTTGTGATCTTGACCAAAATCATATCAACATCACGACTATTCAGTGTCTATTCCCCTGTGAGCCGATTCTGCAAACACTTTTTAAATTCGGAGTGGGCTATGATCATCGGTGTCTTAGCGATGTTCGTAGTCTCCGGTGTGGCTCACGAGGTGATCTTCATCTACTTAACTCGTGAGAAGCCTACAGGAGAGGTCAGTTCGTTCTTTGTGTTACATGGACTTTGCACGGTGGTTGAAGTGTTGGTGAAGAAGAAAACTTTTATGGGAAGGTGGCCAGAGAGACCGCTTGTGTCACGGTTGCTCACGGTGGGTTTTGTGTGTCTGACCGGTGGTTGGCTGTTTTTCCCTCAGTTAAAACGAAGCAACGTGTTGGAGAGACGCGCCAGTGAAGCCTGGTTGTTCATTGATTTCTTCAAGCGCAAGTTATTGTTTTCATGGTGTACATAACCACGGAAATGTGGGTTACGTTTTTTTGCGTGGAATTATGGAATAATAATTTAAATATCCTTGGTATGGATGTGATAAAAGTAAACTCAAATATCATATTCTGTTATACTGCAGATACAATGAAAAATAAAATATACTCATCAAAAGTCATTCTAGTACTAAATTAGTAGTATTCAGAACAATAAAATATCTTTTTTGATATCTAAACTATTTTTATTAAAACTTTTTTAAAACAAAACATTTTTTCAATAAACAAATTTTACATATTCCAAAAAATTTAACGATAACTAAATTTGTTTTTTGGAATTTAATTTTGCCAACAAATTCGTAATTGTAACCTCATTACCGGACCTACTATCAGATGATTTGGAAACCCTGATGAAATCATTGACTTGGAATTTACAAATGACATTATACGGTATCACATTTGAGCTTAAGAATGAGGCACATCAGAACCAACCTCATGCTTAAGCAATTCAAATGTCATTACGTTATCACATTTGAATTGCTTAAGAATGAGGCACATCAGAACCAAACTCATTCGTAAGCAATTCAAATGTAATTACGATATCATGTTACTACTTAAGAAAATCAAAGCTGGTTAGTTGTTCGAGTCTTCTTCCAATCAATCGATTGTGATGCTGTACGAGCACATGCCCTTATTTTCAATGTGGTCAAATATTCTCATTGTTATCATTTATTCTGGTAACTTATTATATAAGCTACAACAAAGGTAAAATGTAGCTCGGACATTGAAAATTAGCTGGAGAAACACAAAAAGGGTAAAAATTTTGAGAGATGGACAAAGCACTCAAGACCTCGATCAAAGTATGGGTTTCAGCAATAATTTGCATATCGTACTGTTACTACTTACCGTCAAGAATCAAAGATGGTGTCCTTAGATTACTCTTTGTTCGTCCCTTGTGCTCTTTTTCTTATTCTTCCTTTTTTTCTCTCATCTATCAAATTCTTTGGCTCCACTGCCCTTTTCTTTTCAGGGGTTGACAATCTAAAGCTAATCCCCTTCTGTTTCGATTAAGGTCCTGTTTAATTACCCACTTCCCTCAAATCTCTTCAAATTCATATGTTTCACTTGCTTCTCAATCAAGATTCATTGCTTCAATAAAGCCCTAACTCCCAAAATCAAGAAATTAAGTCCTTAAATTACTCCCATCAAGAAAAACTCTTTCAATTAAGATCATTTTCACTGGATATCATTAATTGTCAATCATGCGATCCTTGTTAATAGGAAAGCTCACATGAGACCTTTGTTTCTCATATTCTCTAAACTTTCTTTTGGTTTTTTTGTAGAGATACATTGCTCTTTTCAAACATAACTGATATTAGTCAAAATTTTATAAAAGGACGATTGAAGGAACATTTAAACATAGTGAAACAACTAAAGTACTTTCGTCTGCACCTTTTTTACCCACAGTCAACAATATTTCTAATGGCTTCTATAGGCTTATTTGAATCATTCGTAGCTTTATTTGAACTCAAGTATGTATAATATTTGACTCAATTTCCACAACCCATATGTCCATGTTTTCAGATGAATTATATGTCTCTTCCGATGAAGAAGGAAACATCCAGATAAACAATTTGGGATTTGGAGACAACAAAGCAAACAACCAAAAACTATTTTGTGTGTTTCCTAAGGTAAGTAATAGCATAAACGATGCCCCTTAGTTGGCTCAAGCTGATGTCGGAATAGCTCTAAAAATCGAGGCTTAAGAAAACGCTGCATCGAATGCAGCATCAGTCATACTTGTCCGCACAAAATTTTCACATGTAAAGCTTTCCCTCAAATTTATTTTTACTCCTTTTACAAACTAATTTTTTCATCTCTTTGATCTATTTTTTTTTAAAGAACTTCTCAACCTTTTTCTCATCTTTTTCTTCTTCTGTCTTACCCTTAAACCCTATGTTAGGGTAAGAACACCTCTATTGATAATATCTAAAAAAATATCTCCAGAATAAAGAAAAATAGAAAAGAAAGAGAAAAGAGATGAAAAACTATGAGACACCTTTGAGAACCTCTCAAAACACTTGTCAAATTTTTATGAACAATATATCCTTCCAAATTTCAGTTTGAAACGTAGATTGATTCCCGCTTCTCAATTGAAAATTTAGAAATCAATATAAATCACCACTAAAATTGTACAATAAAATAAAATTGGAAATATCTTTAAATATACTTTTGAATTATTAGTATTTCTGGATTATAATAAATGGATGTTTTTATAATTTAGATGATTAAATTCTAAATATACTTCTACATTTTAAGTTATGAAAATTGAAATAGGGAAATTTCAAATTTTTTACTATTAATTAGAAGTTTTAACTTTAAAAAAAAAATATAATTAAAGTTTCTAAATTTAGTGTTATATATTTGGTTTTTCATTTAATTATAGAAAAAATCTGAAATTTAAAACTATAATAGTAAAGTTGTATATTACTACTGATACATGTAATGATGTCAGCATCAATTTTGATACATGCATCCAACTTTATATATTACAAAAAAGTTGTAATAAATTTTCAAACTAGACAGATGGAACGTGTCTTCTTTGAGCAATTAATGGATTTCCCAAAATGGGCTTTCATTCACCTAACCCAAGTAAAGCTTGCGAGTAAAATAATCTCTACTCCCCTTAAGACGACGTTGTATAAGTAATATAAGTCAATGAGCAAGACTCGCTGAGGCAAACGGAGTGTCCCGTTAACTTTGCCTCTACAACACAAAAAGGATAAACGGATAAACGGACAGAAAATTCAAGGCAGGTAAGAAATCCGTGAGAAGTGTCCTGAGATTCAATTCAGCCTTATCGCTGGTATCATCGTGGCCGAAGGTAGTTGCGTCGATTCGATTATCTACATTCAGTTTTTGATTGGGTTTCAGCTCAATTTTTACAATTTTCTTGTTTCATTTCAAAGTTAGGGTTCCTCGTTTCATTTTGGGAATTTGAGTTTTCAATTGTACAAAATGAGCTTCAATTATATCATTATTTCCTGGTATCCAATTCATTTTACATATCAAAAGTTGTGATTTTTAACCTGATTCGATTTTATTTAGATGTTGCATGTTCCCTTTTTGTTTGATCGGAACCATTGAAATGTGTTGCTGCATGTCTGGGTTTCTTTATGAATCGTGTCCGAATTAAAGCTTTTGTTTCGGACCGAACCTCAACAGCTTCAAAAATTACCCCTAGTAATTCAATTTTGTTGCAATTATTATAGAAAATTAAAAATCTTTCCTTTTTCATTTGTTTGATCAGCAAAGTTGATTGTGAACAACTTGCCTTTTCGGGTATGGCCACTGAGGCGTTTGTGAAACCTGTAGTACCAAATGGTCATGACGGGTACGAAGATGATGATGAAGATGAAATGCCTTTGGTTTTCAAGAGAAACACTAGTAGTAATACATCATCATCTACCTCAAATCGTCCAAAGCCTAATAACGCGCAAAGGAATTCTTCTTCTATCGGCTCCACCAAGTCCCCACCACCATCGAGGTCTCCTTTAACAAGCTCGAATAGATCAGCTTCGTCCGTTAGAAGTTCAATGATGAAACCGTCGTTACCGTCATCTTCATTTGTTCAACGTTCGACAGTGAAGTCGCCCTTGCGGGACAATAGATCCGTTGTTGCTAAGGAGAGGAACGATTTGGTAAAAGCTCCATCTGTGTCCAAAAGTGATGATAAGGATTCTGAGGATGATAAGCCATTGAGTGCCAGGCTGAAATCGGATTCTAATCAGCATACCAAACAGGCGAACTCTTATGGGCGTGGTAGCTCGCAGCTGCCAGTGCAAAAGAGCAACGTGAGGCCTCAGGGAGTGAATGATAACACTAGTAAGAAAGATTTCAATGAGAAAGTCCCTCTGTCCTCGACGGTTCAGACAAAGACCAGTGTGGGTGCATCAAGTAGCAAGCCTGTTCTTAATGAGCAAAAGAGACCTTTGGTTAATAATGTCAATCAGAATGGTTTAAAACCTAAGATTGAAGGGCAGAGTACTCAGACACCTGCTAAGAGACCTCTTGAGAAGGGAAGTTCTTCGAATCAATCTTCTGTTAAGAGGCCCAAGCTGTCAGAGCCAGCTAGACCAGTGAAAATTGAGCAAGGCTCACGTAATGCAGCAACTCCAGATAGCAAAGGAAAGAATCTGGATGCATCAAAGATGGTGAGAGTTAACCAAGTAACTGTTAAAGAAGATAACTCAGATGCTGATGATCATGTCCCTATTGCCTCGAGGATGAGGCCAGATTCCACAAATAAGAAATCATCGTCCATGAAGCCAAATGCTAGTATGATAGCTTCTTCATCTAGAACGATAGCTAAGAAGCCCAACAAATGGGTGAAAGATTCTAAGTATTCAAAGTCTTCAAGATCGTTACCTTCTGGAGATGGGCAAAAGAAATGGAAAACACTAGAGCACAATGGTGTTATTTTTCCACCTCCATATAAATGTCACGGGGTTAAGATATTGTATCAGGGAAAGCCAGTTGACTTAACTCCTGAACAAGAAGAGGTCCTTCTTTATATCGCTCTCTCTGTTCCATGATAGATTCTTTGTTTGCCTACTTTCTGCAGTAGTTCATGAGTGGTGAACTGATAATATGGTCATTTCTCTCTGCAGGTTGCCACTATGTTTGCAGTGATGAGAGAAACGGAATATTACAATAAACCAATGTTCAGAGATAATTTCTGGAATGATTGGCGGAAACTACTTGGGAAGAACCATGTGATTAGAAATTTAGATGATTGTGATTTCAGTCCCATATATGAATGGTATATGCGGGAGAAGGAGATAAAGAAACAAATGAGTGCAGAAGTAAATAATCACTTTCTTTATATAAACAGCTGATTAGTATGTTATCCCGATGAAGCTGTTGTTGAAAATATTGTAATGCTAAAAATGCGCAGGAGAAAAGGATTTTGAAAGAGGAGAAATTAAAGCAGGAAGAGAAATACATGTGGGCTGTTCTTGATGGCGTCAGAGAGAAGGTAATTTTTCATTTTGTCAATAGGAATTTATCTTTTGCTTCTCGGAATTTGCTGACCATAAATTTGCAACAATTGCAGGTTGGAAATTTCAGAGTTGAACCCCCTGGTTTGTTTCGAGGCCGAGGAGAACATCCTAAGGTATGTTTTGCTGCATTTGTTATGTGTGTTCTGTTGGTGGGCTGTCTAGTCCACATCACAGTTAGAACAGTTTTCTACCGTGTTACCTTAATTTCCATATTCATTTCTCATAGTAATTCTCTGTTCTGCATTAATACTTTCTAGATGGGGAAACTGAAAAAGCGAATTCGTCCTTGTGATATTACAATCAACATCGGTAAAGAGGCACCTATTCCAGAATGCCCTATCCCTGGTGAAAGGTCCTTTTTCTTTGTGCGTTTCCCTTTAAAAAAGACCCATATGTTCTTTTTCTATGACGTGATTTTGTGAGTGCTGTTTCTTTTCAGATGGAAAGAAGTTAAGCATGACAATACTGTCACTTGGCTTGCTTTCTGGAATGATCCTATCAATCCAAAAGAGTTCAAGTATGTATTCTTGGCAGCTAGCAGTGCGTTGAAGGGACTAAGCGACAAGGAGAAGTATGAGAAAGCGAGGAAGCTAAAAGTAATGAAATTTTGATTCCGCTAAAGCTTTTGCGTAAACCATCATGCTTTCCTTTGTAATCAGCAACCTCTCATTTGTTTGCAGGACCGTATAGGGCATATTAGAGCAGCATACACCAAAGATTTTAGTAACAAGGATGTAACAAAGCGGCAAATAGCGGTTGCTACATATCTCATCGATAAGCTAGCCCTTAGGGCTGGAAATGAGAAGGTAATTTAACAAGATACCTCTTCAATGAATGAGATCCTTTTTTCATTCAGTTTATCATTGTCTGGCTTATAAGGGATCCTTACTCCACAAAACCTGCTTTTTATTCATAGAACTTGTTTCTATAAATCAAAGCAATTTTCTCACATTTCCTTTCTTGTTCTTCATATTTGTTTCTTTTTGTGTAGGACGATGACGAGGCAGATACTGTTGGTTGTTGTACATTGAAAGTAGGAAACGTGGATTGTATTCCTCCAAATAAGTTAAAGGTATATACATGATCCCAGCATCAATAAAATTGACTGCAGAATGTGTTTATCGGCAAGAGTTATTAAATGCCTGACTTAATGATTATTTTGTTCAAAAACGCTTTTGCATTTTCAGTTTGACTTCCTCGGTAAAGACTCTATTCAGTATGTGAACACAGTTGAGGTTGAGCCTCCTGTTTATAAGGCAATTGGGCAGTTCCAAGCGGGTTAGTTAACTACTATTCAGATATCTAATGTCATACGTGATCTTTGGAAAATGGATAAATGAATTGAGGGCTGTTTTCTATCCAGGAAAATCGAAAACCGATGACCTTTTTGATGAGCTAGATACTTCAAAACTCAATGCTCATCTTAAGGAACTTATGCCTGGTCTCACAGCGAAAGTCTTCCGTACATATAATGCATCCATCACATTGGATGATATGGTATGTTGTTAGTCTCTTTGCACCCTTTTAAAAAATTGTATATGTGTTGCCAATCTTAATAATAGTTATTATATGCATTGATCTGAAATCTACTGATACAAGGTGAGAACATATATGTATCCAATTGTCACATCCTAATGATATAGATTTTTCTTTTCCATTGTCTGGAGTTTTATTTTTATTTTCCTTAAGCCGTTTTCGATCGGGTGTTATGACAGTTGAGTAAAGAAACCAAAGATGGAGATGTTCCTGAAAAAGTGGTGGTCTATCAGCAAGCAAACAAAGAGGTTATGGCGATTAATCAATCTCTCTGCTGTTTTCGTAACATATGAAGATATTGTTGTTATCTGAATTGTTTGGTTATATCCTTAGGTGGCCATCATTTGTAACCATCAACGTACGGTCTCAAAATCTCACGGAGCACAAGTCGAGAAGCTGGCTTTGAAAATAGAGGAACTAAGGGTAAGATAGATATAAGCAAATCCAACAGCTTTTGATCAAAACAATTTCAACTTTCTCACTCTCATTATCTTTTCATGTCTATGCAGGAGCAAATAAAAGAGCTAGATATCGATCTCGACAGGGCTAAGAAAGGAAGAACGCCATTAATGGGCTCTGATGGAAAGAGAAAGAGGAATTTGACACCGGAAGCGTAATAAACCAACCTTTTATTACACGCAGAATCTGTTACTTAGGTATATGGCGTGAACATCCCTTAAAAATAATATTGTGTGTGAACAGTTTGGAGAAGAAGATAACGCAAACGAATGCTAAGATTGAGAAGATGGAAAGGGATATGCAGACGAAGGAAGATATGAAAACTGTAGCATTAGGCACGTCTAAGATCAATTACATGGATCCTAGGATCACTGTTGCATGGTGCAAACGACATGATGTTCCCATTGAGAAGGTATGTAAAAGCTTCAACAAGGTCGCAGATTTGCAACACTTGAACTTTACTTTTGTCCTATTTATTTCTATTGCAGATATTTAACAAGTCTCTTCTGGCCAAGTTTGCTTGGGCTATGGACGTTGATCCTGAGTTCAGATTCTGATTAAAGCGTTCGTTGTGGCCAATTTCACCTAACCATTCACCATACATTTACAGAGATATAGAGAGTTCAAAACAAAAAGAGTTGAAGAAAGAAACCAAAACCTGTTAAAGAGGTTTCTTCTCTCTTAATAGTTAAACCAAAAGGCTAATATGTGGGATGTTTTATAGAAAACAGTTACAATTTTTTTACTCAATAAAGTAATTCATGTGTATGATAATATATTAATATAGATAACATATTTGCAAAATAACTTAATTTATTTTTTATTGGTTAAATATCTTAAAAAGTAAGTTACAATACCTTCAAATGGTTAAATAACATGTTATTTTGATTAGTAACATCTTATTTTATCTGCTACCAAATCATATATTGACACGTTATTTTACATGATAACATATTATTTACTCAAAATCGTAATATTAAGAAATATGATTTTTTTTTTCTCTTCATCTATGATTGTATCACCAAAATGTTTATTTGGACAATATTAATCTATATCTTTCATGTTATAACTTTTACAAAGGAATTTGGCATTTTAGAAATAAAAGTTAATGGCGGTAAAAGTAAATATCTATGGCGGTATACTTCAAATCGAATATACAGTGAAGTGGTAAAATGGAAGATTTGGCGCGACTGAATACGACGTCGTGAAGAAAGGAAAACCCTCAAGCGGTAGAACTCTCTAAGCTGTGGAGAGTCTCCTCATGCCTTAGTATCTTCGGCGTCTGGAACGAGAGAAACCACCAGAGCAGAAGAGAGGCACAGAGGAACGGAGGAGATAGTCTACAATTTCTTCAATCTCTGGAAGAAGGTAGCTTCTTCAATCCACCGTTTACCCTCCGCAATTTGATCCGGTTCAGCTCAATTTTCATCGTTGCCCAGTTATATCACAAATTAGGGTTTCGTGTACGGAATTGGGGATTTGGTATTCTCACTGCACGTGGTTCTTCAATTTGTGTTCTGATTCTATTATGTCTTCATCTACATTACGATGCAATCTCTTTTTAGTCGTAAAACTGTGGGTCTACGTAGAGAAACATTCTTGTTAAATTCTTTGCATTGCGTGAATATATATGTCAAAACGTTGTTTCTTGGGTCTAAGGATTTCTCGTCATGAATCCCATTACTTATTCTCTGTAGTGAAATCATTATGATGGTCGTTGTCGTAATGGTGTTTGTCTGCCTTCCTTTTGGAAAGCTCTGACATTTCTTTGTGGTTTGCTTCTTTGTCAGGCTTTGGTCTTAGTCCTTGTCAACATGGTTCCACCGAATATGGACACCGAAACTGTAGCAAAACCTGTGATGGAAAATGGGTATGAAGACGACGACGATGATGACAAGCCTATCGTATTCAAGCGGAGAAGTAGTATTCCTTCTATTTCGAATCAATCGAAGTCCAATCCTCAGAAAAGCAATGCAGTGTCTTCCACCAAGGTATCACCTTTGAGATCTTCTGTGACTAGCCCAAATGGAACCACTCCTAACAGAACTTCTGCAATGAAATCCTCGATGTCATCATCTTCTTCTAAGGCTTCACCAGCAAAGTCACCATTGCGGAACGATACTCCCTCTACTGTAAAGGATAGGAGCCAGTCACAGAAAGAGCAGTCTGAATGTAAAAAAGAGCGTGAGGATTCTGAGGATAATAGACCTTTAAGTTCCATACTGTCTGGGAATTCAAGTCGGTCAAATAAAGGGCCAACCTCTTCGCAGCATGTTGCTTCACGGCAGCCAGAGAAAAAGAATAGTGGCGATCCACCTCTTGATAGAGCAAATAGAATCATAAAAGATGAGTCAGATGATGAAACTCCCATCTCGTCTATGTTACAAAAGAAGATTGGTAGTGGGATGTCAGGTAGCAAAAAGGTATCCGGTGATGAAAAGAAACCTTTGACGCAAAACTTGCATCAGAATGGTTCTGCAGTTAAGAATGAAGGGTCGAATTGTAAGGTCTCAGGTAAGAGACCTGTGGAGAAGAATAATTCTGCAGATGAATCGTCCTTGAAGAAGGTCAAGGTCTCAGCTTCAAGTACTTCAGTGAAATTGAAACAAGATTCTGTTAAAACAGAGAGTTCAGCTGATAAGGGAAGAGCTTTGGTTTCACCTACAATAAAGAGAGCTAAACCAGTATCTATTAGAAAAGATGTTACTGATGATGATGATGATGATGTTCCAATATCCAAGAGACTCAAATCAGAGTCGTCCAACAGTAATATATCATCGTCGAAGCCTAAAGCAGTAGCAAATTCTAGTTCATCAGCTGCAAAGCCGAAAGTAACAAAAGTAGTTTCTCCTCCGTCTAGGACAGTGAACAGAAATTCCAAGAAAGTAATGAAGGGTTCAAAATGTTCCTCATCTTCGAAATCTTCACCTTCTTCTAGTGATGGGCAAAAGAAATGGACGACCTTGGTGCATAATGGTGTAATCTTTCCACCTTCATACAAGCCTCACGGCATCAAGATTTTGTACAAGGGCAAGCCAGTTGACCTAACAACCGAACAAGAAGAGGTTATCCTCTTCATCCATACCCTCAATCGTACTGATTATATACCTGTTTCTAAGTATTTTTTCGTTCATCTCAGTATCCAGTGTGTTTTTCCTATGTGATTCCAAGAAGGCATTATCTTCCATGCTGATGATATGTTGATGATATGTAGGTTGCAACAATGTTTGCAGTGATGAAAGAGACGGACTATTATAATAAGCCGCAATTTAGGGAGAATTTTTGGAATGATTGGCGAGCGCTGCTTGGGAAGAAGCATGTGATACAAAAGTTAGATGACTGTGACTTCACACCTATTTATGAGTGGCATTTGAAAGAGAAAGAGAAGAAGCAACAAATGAGCACAGAGGTAGTTAAAAAGAGAATTTTGTTTGTTGCCTTGGTCTTCCTTGCTTCTGTCATAATTATCTCCATCTGTAGTCCCCATTCGTATTGAATTGGTCACAGACTTGGTTTTCTTATTGTTATTTTTTTACCTTGTACAGGAGAAAAAAGCTTTGAAAGAAGAAAAACTGAAGCAGGAGGAGAAATATATGTGGGCTGTTGTTGACGGTGTCAAAGAGAAGGTAAATTTCCCCATAGCGTTGTCATTGTTCCCAAGTCAGAGTTCCTCACTCAGACTTCTGTTTATATTTCAGGTTGGTAATTTCAGAGTTGAACCGCCTGGGCTCTTCAGAGGCCGTGGAGAACATCCCAAGGTTGTTTCCATTTCTCAGAGACATATTTTTGTGATCAACATACCTTGACGTTGTGGGTTTGGGAGGCTTCAATTAAGGCATGGTCTATTTTGTTCTCTCTTTCAAAACCTGTCTACTGTGTGTTTTTTCAGATGGGAAAATTAAAGAAGCGTATCCATCCATCTGATATTACCATGAATATCGGGAGAGGTGCTCCTGTTCCAGAATGTCCGATCCCTGGTGAAAGGTCTTGTCTTTTTTACCATGGTTTTCCTTCAAAATAGAAAAGCATTATATAATGATATTACAAAGCCATGAACGATGTGACTTAATGATATTACTAAGCCATGAGAGATGCGACTCTGCAGATGGAAAGACGTGAAGCATGATAACACAGTTACCTGGCTAGCTTTCTGGAATGATCCTATTAACCCGAGAGAATTCAAGTATGTATTTTTGGCAGCTAGCAGTGCCTTGAAAGGGCTGAGCGACAAAGAGAAGTATGAGAAAGCCAGGAATCTTACGGTAGTCAGCTCTCATTTTGTTGAAGCTTGTGCGTGCTATTACTGTTTCTCCTTCTTAGAATTTTTTTTTCTTACTGCAGCAACACATAGACAGTATAAGAGCAACTTACACCAAGAATTTTGCATCTAAGGATGTTACAAAGAGGCAAATTGCCGTCGCTACTTATCTCATTGATAAATTGGCACTTAGGGCTGGAAATGAGAAGGTAGATTTAATTTAGTATTTTGCAAATTGGGAAAGGAGATATAGTTTTTAGCAAATAATTGTTAAAGGAAGTCTCATATTTTATTTCTCGATTGGTAGGATGATGATGAGGCCGACACTGTTGGCTGTTGTACATTAAAAGTTGGAAATGTGGTGTGTAAACCTCCGAATCTAATAGAGGTATTAATTTATCATGGAAATTTTATGCTGGTTTCACATAACGAGAACACACTAATGAAAGTAAATAATATGTGAAGATTAATAATCTCACACATTTCCCCCTTTTGTCATTTGTACTAGTTTGACTTTCTCGGTAAAGATTCAATCAGGTATGTGAACACAATCCCGGTGGAGCCTGCTGTTTACAAGGCCATTGGACAGTTCCAGGCTGGTGAGGAATAGACGTAGACACTGTGTTTCACAGGTTATTTTTTCGTAAATGAACCAAATAACTGAGTTTTGATTCTTTGTTCCATCCAGGAAAATCAAAAGAGGATGATCTTTTCGATGAGTTAGACACAAGTAAACTGAATGCTCATCTTAAGGAGCTTGTACCCGGCCTCACAGCGAAAGTGTTCCGTACATATAATGCTTCCTCCACTTTGGATAGCGAGGTATGTTGAAAATCTTGGATCTTATGGGTATTTGGTTTTACTTTGGACTTATGTTGCTATACAATTTGGTCATAGGTTCCCGTTTTACAGGTATTCATATTTCTCCATTGCTATCCTGTACATTTTATCACCAACCGTGTTCCGTTTTGATGTGTGTGACAGTTGTGGAAAAAAACCAAAGATGGCGATGTTAATCAGAAAGTAGTAGTTTATCAGCAAGCAAACAAGGAGGTAAAATATTGTTCATTCTACTGGGGATTTATAGTTCTCGTGCATAATCCCATGTGACAGATTCGTGAAATACTGGTTCACACTCTTTCAGGTTGCCATAATCTGTAATCATCAGCGTGCTGTTTCAAAGTCACACGGTGCACAAATCGAAAAATTAGAATTGAAATTAAAAGAACTCACGGTAAAATAAAGGCTCTCCTGAAAGCTTTTGATAACTTTTTGAAGTTCTCTGCTTTACTTCTCGATTCATTACATGCCGTTTGTTTGTTTTTTGTTTTTTGAATTCTGCAGAAGGGTCTTAAAGAGCTCGAAACCAATCTCGACCGGGCTAAAAAGGGAAAACCACCATTGGAAGGTCCCGATGGAAAGAAGATTAGAAATTTAGATCCAAACGCGTAATATAACCTTCCCTCTTACATCTGAAAAGACTTCTCTAGATGTCTATCTCATCTTTAACATTTACGCCCTGCCCTGTGAATGTTATATCGCAGGTGGGAGAAGAAGATTGCTCAACAGAAGCTTAAGATCGAGAAGATGAAACGAGACATGCAAACAAAAGAGGACTTGAAAACCGTGGCGCTAGGCACGTCTAAGATCAATTACCTGGATCCTAGGATCACTGTCGCGTGGTGCAAACGTCATGAAGTACCAATCGAAAAGGTAAAAGCTTTCTTTAACATACTCTCAAGATGGTTTCTCTTCTGAACAAAAGTAAACAAAGCTTTTTTTACTTAGAAAGTTTTATGTTGTTTCTTGTTCTAGATATTCACCAAATCTCTTCTGGAGAAATTCGCATGGGCCATGGATGCAGAACCGGACTTCAGATTCTAGCTATTGTCGGAGGCGGAGGTATAGAGAAGCTTTCTCAGTTGGAGCAAGTATTGGTTGTGAAGCCATTGGAGAGCAAAGGAGCTGAATAAGACGAGAGCAAAGAGAAAAATCAAAACCGGCCTTTCTATTCATCTCATTCCTTTGTTTTTAGAATTTTTAATTATGTAACTTTTTAACATATTTTCCATGACTTAATGTTATGTTACTTTTTAGATTACTAAAGAAATAGAAAATTTAATGAAAAAATAGTCTACATAGTTTTGGTTTTTGCATAATTGGTTAATTACTTGCTACAGTCTATAGTAATTAGCTTGTTTGTTCGATATTGTAGGTTTGTTTCTTTCGTTTAGATCATGAGATTGAGCCAAACAAAAAGTAAATAATAATTACTGTGTTTGACTTTGACCTGACCATTGGAGATAAAATTGGATTGGCTTATTTTACCCTAAAAAAATAATCGCACGGATCCAAATCCAGATCACCCGGATTCGCACGAAGAACAGACCATCGTCCTCCTCTAAGAAGAGGAGCTTTCATTTGAATCTGTGAGATCTCAGACACTTTCTCTTCTCGCCGACTGGTTTTTACTGTTTTCGATTGGATTGGGATAAAGTTGAGGTTATATTGTCAGATCAGGATCAAACATGGGTTTTCTCATAACAACGCTAATCTTCGTGGTCGTTGGGATTATTGCTGCCCTGTGCGTTAGAATCTGCTGCAGTAGAGGTCCCTCCACGAATCTGTATGTTCCTTCCTTTCCTGCCCCCTTCATGTCTTTTGGATTTGCGTTTGATTTGATTTCTCAATGTTGGGTTAATAATTGTTTGTGTGTTTAGGTTAGCTTGATTGATACATCGATATTAATGGCCAAATTATATTATTTGCCTAAAATTTTGAATCTCTCTATCCTTGTTAATGAAGATCGAATAGCTGGAATCAATACTTTGTTTCTTACTCCAGGAATTGAGAATTGTTATATGATATATATAATGATTCATTGACTTTTGAACATTCTCCAATTTCTTTGGATTTGGATCCTTGCTGCGATGATATCTGCAACAATCACGAATATTGTAAAGAAAGTACTGTCACAATTTGCATTCTTGTACCTTGAAAATTCAGAATCTCTTGCCTTCACTGTTATTCTTTATCTTCCATCAAGCTTTAAGCTTTATTATTTGATCTGTGACCCTTACTTCTTTGCTACTTAGCTTTGAACTAGGATTTTTGTAATCATGTTTTGCATGTTGTAAATATCTAATGTTTGTTTGTCTGATTCAGGCTACACTTTACCTTGGTCATTACTGCTACGGTCTGCTGTTGGATGATGTAAGTTTATGTTTGAAAACACTCTTTCTGTTGCTTTCTAGCCACTGGCTTGCATTTTTACAACCATTGTTCCTCCTTCTCTGTGCATGGGTATTTCTTCTTCCTTAGTTTTGCTCGGTACCAAAAGACCTGTCGTTGTTTCCTATCCTTAAATCTATTAACATAAACCATCATCAATCCTATTTGCTTACCTCCATTTTCCTGTGGATATAACATATATGAAACAAAGTAGATTTGAGGATTCTCTTTCACATTATTAATGGATAATGATAGGATTCAATAACCGTTCTAGTAGTTGGAACCCAACATATAACTGAACTCATGAACATTGTTCTTCAGTTATGTTAACTATCTGAATATCAAGTTTGGTTTATGTTGGTCGCATTTTCTTACTTTTTGTCTCTTGATTATGGTAGGTGGGCAATTGTATATATTGCACAGATGAATCCTCTGATTGTCCCAATCTTAAGCGAAGCAGAGTAGAATCCTCTACTCAGACAATGTCCTTCAAACTAGAGAAAGTTATGAGCACGCGAAGTGAGTAAAACCGGCTTGCTAGCTTCTACTGGGTCCTTCTGCATCTTCAATCATTAAACGATACCTTTTTTCGTGTTTGTAATTTTGTCTTGGTAATGGTGTGAATAAATCAAAAAACTTTTGGCCTCTTATTATTTAAATTTTCTTGTATTCACTACTACTATTATTAAACAGTTGAGATACTCTAAAGATTGTATTGTTGATGAAATAATGTCTTGACAGGAAGTATCGATTTTTATTCGTCCTTAATCCATACAATGGTTTCTGATGTTGCAATTTTCAGTTTGCTGTATTTTGATTCTGATTGATATCATGCTAAACGGCGTCGTTACATAACTATGAGCAAGATAAACGAAAAGGGTCCACTCGATCTCTTTAGCTTTTCCTCGGTGAGAGAACACCACACTCAAATGTTGATATTTTCTTTGTCGACAGTCCACACTAAAACCCTAAAATACCTATCTTTTTTTGTCTGTTGTTTCTCTCTCTCTCTTCTGTGAAATCCAGAGGAAGTAAAACACAAAATGGCGACTAGTCCGTTGGCACAGCTTAACGAGCTAACGATTTCTTCCTCGTCTTCTTCGTTTCTTGCGAAATCGATATCCCATTCGTTGCGTAGTAGCTGCGTCTGCGCGGGTACCAGAATCAGTGGCGGCTTCTTAAAACGAAGAAGCGATGTAAGGTCTAAGCCTATGCGGTTGAGATGCTCCTTCTCTCCGATGGAGTCTGCGAGGATTAAAGTGGTTGGCGTCGGCGGTGGCGGTAACAATGCCGTCAATCGGATGATTTCTAGCGGCTTACAGGTCACCATTTTCAATCTCTCTTTCTCTCCACCTCGAAGAAAGAGATACAATTGAGTTTCATGTTTTTGCTTCGATTGGTTATGGAAATTTACCAACTTTTGTTTTGGTTGTAGTGTTAAAGTGAGTAATTGATTTCTCTTGTTTGACAGAGTGTTGATTTCTACGCGATAAACACGGACTCTCAAGCTCTGTTGCAGTCTTCTGCAGAGAACCCACTTCAAATTGGAGAGCTTTTAACTCGTGGACTTGGTTAGTCGTCTCTCAACTGAGAAAAAACGTTAATCCTTTTTTTTGTTAAAGATGTTGTGTGAGTTTCTTGAAGCTAACAAACTAGCGTCTTGTGTTAAATTAGGTACTGGTGGAAACCCGCTTTTAGGAGAACAAGCTGCAGAAGAATCAAAAGATGCAATTGCTAATGCGCTTAAAGGATCAGACCTTGTTTTCATAACTGCTGGTATGGGTGGTGGAACAGGGTCTGGTGCTGCACCTGTGGTAGCTCAGATATCCAAGGACGCCGGTTATTTGACCGTTGGTGTTGTTACCTATCCGTTTAGCTTTGAAGGGCGTAAAAGATCTTTGCAGGTAAATGTGTTGACACCGTTTCTTATTGAATTGGTTTTATGTCTTAAAGTCTTGTTATGGTGTTATACCTAATTTTGTTTGCTCCTCTAGGCACTGGAAGCCATTGAAAAGCTGCAGAAGAACGTCGATACCCTTATCGTGATTCCAAATGATCGTCTACTAGATATTGCTGATGAACAGACACCTCTTCAGGACGCTTTTCTTCTTGCGGATGATGTTTTACGCCAAGGAGTTCAAGGAATCTCAGATATTATTACTGTAAGTCTTTGTATTTGTAAAAGCTTAACAATTTGGTTCGATGAGAATGCTCACTGATTAATCCCTGAAAGAGAGACCCTGAGGAAATTGTATATATTGTTCTTCTTTTTTTCAGATACCTGGACTGGTCAATGTGGATTTTGCGGATGTGAAGGCGGTTATGAAAGATTCTGGAACTGCAATGCTGGGGGTAGGTGTTTCTTCCAGCAAGAACCGAGCAGAAGAAGCAGCTGAACAAGCCACTTTGGCTCCATTGATCGGATCATCCATACAATCAGCTACTGGTGTCGTCTACAACATCACCGGTGGAAAAGACATTACTTTGCAGGAAGTGAACCGAGTATCCCAGGTGCGGGATTCTTGACCCTGTTCAATTGGGTATATATTGTATTACAAAGCACAGTCTTGTCATGTTTTGGGGTTTTGTTTTGCAGGTGGTGACAAGTTTGGCAGACCCATCGGCCAACATCATATTTGGAGCTGTTGTGGATGATCGCTACACTGGAGAGATTCATGTAACGATAATCGCCACAGGCTTCTCACAGTCGTTCCAGAAGACACTTCTGACTGATCCGAGAGCAGCTAAACTCATCGACAAAATGGGATCATCTGGTCAACAAGAGAACAAAGGAATGTCTCTGCCTCACCAGAAGCAGTCTCCTGCAACTATCTCCACCAAATCATCTTCTCCCCGTAGACTTTTCTTCTAGTAACTTTTCTTTGCCCTTTTTTTTTTTTGTTTTTAAGCATATTCCTTTTATCAAAAATGTAACGATCTTCAAGCTCAACTATCAATTTCTTTTTGAGTTTTCTCCAAATCAAAATTAACATATTAATCTCATCTTTTCCTAACCTAAGGCAAAAAGAGTTATATGGTTTAACCAATTTTCAGACATTCTAGCTGGCCAAGTAAACAATCTTCACTTAGACGTCCCTTTGGTTTAAAAGAGAGCCAGAAAACGAAGATTAGTGTTTGTTTATTAAAAATGATCACTATACTCTGATTGATCACACAAAATTAAACAAAATTACTTAGACACTGGAACCAAGGTCAGATCCTTTTCGTTGGTTCAAATATTAATTAAAATATTGATTTCTGCATACGTGTTTGCTTCGGCAACAGTTGGAAGATGACTTAAGAGCACAAATGCTTACACTAAAACATTAATCAGTTTTCATGATATTAACAGGAGGATTTTTCTGGTACTGAATGTTCATTTTTTTCATCTGCTAGGTCTTTATAACTTAGCTAGATGCGACGAGAGCTTTGAAACGGTTCAATGCCAGTGACCAACCCAGAAATGCACCATGATCCTGACACTTTTTTACAAAGATATGAAGATCGATATTCTGACAATCTTAGTAACGGCTCTGTTCTTATAACAAAAGCTGTTCTGTTCAGTTACAACGCAGCCCTGTTTTCCGCAATTCAAAAGCCCTTTGGACATCTCGAACTTTTATAGCTGAAAACCTCAAATCCTATTTAACAGTATGATTTATTCATAGGTGTGAGAAACTCACTCGTCACTTTTTTAGCCGAATTAGCAAACTACGGTTTAAATTCGGTCTGCAGTTTTAATAACCAAACTTAACCAATCATTCTTCTAACTGTGTGTCGAATCAGTGGGTTTGGCAAAATCCATTGAGTCTTCTTCTTTCATCAACTTCTTTGTCGACTTCCTTTTTGTAAAAGTAGCATTACACACAAGAGACCCTTTTAAACAGGATATCTTCAAACGGACCCTTTAGAACAAATGTAGTAGACTCTCTGCATTTTACAATCTAGTCACCGATGACTTTTGAGAAATTTTCTGGCTTTGCAATGAGAAGAAAAAAAAAAACAATAATTATGAGTTCCAGGTTTTGTGTTCTCAAAATTAAAGTATAAATCGACTAGCAAAGACTTCACTCCCCAATGAATCTTTAAACTTGGTAAAGATAAACAACAGAGAAATTTTTTCAACTGGATCCTAAAAGAAACAACGTATTGCTCTCTTCAACCAGAATTTCAATAGATTTGAGGCAAAGAACCTTCACTTCCTATTCCTTCAAAGTCTTGCAGTGTTTAAGCTGCTCTATCTGCAAGTCTAGTTCTGACATATTTTTTTTTCTTCTTCCTCTTGCCTCTCTCTGTCTTTTTTTGTTTTTCTCTCGCTCTCTCTCTCTCTCCGTCGCTCTGTTTTAATTATTTGTTTTGAATTCGACCCTTATCTTTTCATGAAACTTCGAATTGGCCGCGAATGTTTTCAGATTAAACATACAGCCCAAATTCTTTATTTGGGCCAAATTTAAATTGGACTAGCTGATTGGCCCATATATAATAAAAGTAACTAGACTCAATCAGAATTAACCACCAGAAATATCCCACACGTGCCAAGAATGCGTGGACAAGATACTTGCCGGAATTCACTTTAAGCTTGTGCGACAAGAAAAGGATGAAGCTATTGATGGGTTAATAAGTTTATTCGGTTGCCCAACAAAGATATTAAAAGTTTGACGTAAAATGCAATCAGAAATCATAAATGACGTGAATTTGCTTCCATTATCGCCCGAGTATAGTATATGTATGTGATATGACGAGTGAGAGAATTTTTTTAGTTTTTGTAAAGTTGTTTCATGTATAAAACCTACAAATAAATTATGATCGAAAACTATAAAAATTTGGACATATGAAAAAAGAAAACTGGATCAAGAATGATATTCATAAATCACGGTTTAAATTTTTGTAAGATAATGAATAATGGTGATAAAATTTATAACCTATCTTTTAACTAATTGGATAAAGAAAGTATTTAGGTCAAAGTCAAAGGAAATAACGCAAAAGTGTAAAGAGAATGTGTTGAGAATCGAAGAAAAGACTCTGCGCTTTTTTTACCTAAAAAGACTTGCTATTTATTTTAAAATTGACTTTGGAATACCCCAGTTTTCTTAAAGTTTGGTGAGCATTTAATTTTCGTAGAAGAGTAAACGATTTATAAATATAAAAAAAAAATGAAAATCGTAATGCGCAAGAAGATAAGTCACACACAATCTGTGTGTGTGTGTGTGTTAAATTTCGAATTAATAGAATAAATGATTTGTGTGTGTGTTAAATTGCGAATTAATAGAATAAATTACCGTTTAAAACCTTCAGAACATCTCAAGAGGAATGAAACAATTTACCCAACTGGTAACCATACCCTAACAGTAGATGCTGATATCGTAACCTTCAAAGTAATAACAAAACTAAATTACAAATAACTTTCTTAGCCCTTGTGATTATCACTTATAATGTTAGTTCCAAAAGCTGCATTAGAGGAAAAACAAAAATAACTGTATTCCCTTATAAAATTATATTAATATAACAAAGTTACTGGATTTTTATTAACAAAAATTTACTTGAAAATATAAAATAACATTTTTAAAAATAAAATTTTAGAATAACACCTCTTGTGAAACCGAATATCATTTATTTAAAATGCAATGATATCAATTATTAACTGAATTTACAGTCAACTGGTAATTCTAAATTAATTTCCTTTAGGGTTAATATTAAGCAGAAAAACTTTTTTAAAAATTTGTGATTACATTGAGAAATGGGGACTTTGGTAGGTGCCGGAGAGCGTGACGGATAGGAGATCGGCAGCGTACAATAGAGGAAGGGTGTTCATACACGGCGCCGGAGAGAAGATGGCGACGGCGTACAAACGGCAATTTCAGGCGGACTTGGCGGAGTATTTGAGGGCAAGAGCAGCGGAGGTGAAGAGAGGTGGGGCCATGTTCCTCGTATGTCTCGGTCGAACCTCTGTAGACCCCACTGATCAGGGTGGTGCCGGTCTACTCTTCGGCACTCATTTTCAGGACGCTTGGGACGACCTTATCCGCGAGGTACTTACTACCTTTAATTAATTAACAATCTTTCCCCCGCATTACTTAGTTAATCTCACAATTCTAAATTATTAACATTGAGCCTATACTCAAATGAATAAACGCTAACCGAGAAAATCAGAGAACTATGGTATATAGCAGCTCCTGACCATAATAATTCAACTCTCAGTCGTAAAATCATCAAAATTACTATACTAGTTTTATATATATGTATAAAAAATCAAATATTATCCACGTACAAGTTTCTTGAAATCCAGATTTTGACACAAAAAAAATATATATATATATATTTAAATGAATTATCAAACATAGTATGCTAGTTTTGTATATATGGTCAAATGTAATAATCAAGTCCTTGAAATTAAGTTAACAAAATTGAATTTTTGTGTGTAAAATCGATGTACTAACGAAACAGAAGCAAATGATGGTAGTGGCTTTAAGACCACGTTAGTACACACTCTCATCACTCGTTTAAAGCTTAACAATAATTCTTACCCATACGATTGTCCTCTCATCGACCCCAGATCAATCTTAACCATCCAATGCGACGTTCACTTTATGCGTCGCCAAAATATCGACATCATGACCTTGTCGAGACAAACAGGCCATATTATTGGGCGACGTTCTACGATGAATAATAGAGACATACAAAAAGATTCAACAAGAATTGTTACGTTGCTTTCTAACATAATTATTATCATCCTTTAAGTCAAATAGTCACTACCAAAAAGTAAAGTTTACAGTGTCGATTGTTTGAAGAGTTTAATACAGATTTTGGATTTAGTTTTTTTCAAAAAGACCACTTTATTAGCCATTCAAGATTTTGAACAAACAGATTTCTTAAAATTTAGGAAAACTAGTTTTTTTAAATAACTACCCATTTGTAAATAAAAACCAAAAACCAAAATCCATGTTTTCTTGTTTCTTTAATAACATTATCGTGCTTTTTAAAAATATATTGTTATATTTATACATCAATATAGTAAAAGATTAAATAAAAATATATAAAATTAAAAAAATAATTGTTACTACAAATTATTATGGTTAAATAAATATCAATAATTTTCAAAATCTAAAATCTAATATAAAAATTATGAAAAATAAATTATATTAGTAAAATATTTCTTATATCTATAAAAAAACTTAATTTAGTTGTGAAAATTTAAAAATATTTTTTAAAATTATAAAAAAACCTATGTATATTTTCATTGATTTTTAAATGAAATAATTTTTATTAACAAATTTATTTTATCAATTTTAACCATTAAAAAAATATAACTCAAATATATTTAAAAGCTAAAAATTAAATAAATCACCATACATGTTTCTTAAAGAAAACTAACAGCAAAATCAGAAACCAAATATTTAAAAATTAAAATCTAAAAACTAAACCAAAAGACAAAAACCTAAAACTAAAAACTAAAATCTAAAAACAATATAAACCTATATTCAGACATAAAAGTTAATTAGTGTATCTCTTTATAATTATTCAAATATTCTGATGATGAATAGTATATAAAAATTTCACATCAAATGTTGTTCCTATACGATTATTCGAGTACTCCATTATCCCACTAACACACCAGTTAACCTCTGTTGTGTTCAATCGAATCTACATATACATTTTCAGTTACATCAATTCGTTTAATTGGTTAAACGTCCAGATCTTATCAATGATTGTAAGTTCAGTTTTTTTACCGTGACATAAAAAGAGAGAATCGTCGTAGATGTTATAAAATAAAATCATGTATATACGTACGTTAGGGTTTGGTAGCGGCAGAGAAGCGCGACGGATTCAATATTCCGGTGTACGCGCCAAGCCTACAAGATGTCAAGGAAGTAGTTGAAGCGGACGGCTCCTTCGCCATTGAGAAGCTTGTAGTTTACAAAGGAGGGAATCCGCTTGTGGTGAGCGAGCCGGACGATGCATCCGAAGTTGGTCGTGCTTTTGCTAGTAGTTGTCGGAGTGTGGCCGGAGTTACTCGTGGAAGCTCACATCGGGGAAGAGCTAAGCAACGAGTTGTTCTCAAGAGTTGAACGCCGAGCCACAAACCATGCCAAAGATGTATTGGTGAATTTGCAGTTCTTCCATATCGTCGCTTCTTTATCTTTTACTTAGTACTGAATAAAATTGAAAAGACTTATTAAAAGAAACATCGTTCTTGTATGCTTGTTTTAACTTCTTTTTTTGCTTAGGGCCTTTTTTTTTTGTCAATTTAATTTGGTGATTTTTAATATTTCTTTAATTTTATGGGGTATTGAGTTTGAACTCCAGACATATATTATGAATTTTAGAAGTGATCTTGTATTATATAATTCTAACTAAGATGTTTTCTTTTGTTCCGTCTTTCTTCGCTTATTTGTCATTGGTTTAATCACAATTGTATTACATAATTCTAACTAAGATCTTTTCTTTTGTTCCGTCTTTCTTCGCTTATTTGTCATTGGTTTTTGATCATGTAAACTAAATAGTTAGGTAAGGTCTTCATTCTAAAAGTCTTTATAAAAAGGAGGTCTTTGTTCCATTCTATCCTAACCAAATCAGCCGAACCAAACTGAAATCATAACAAACAAATTTCTAAATTTAACTAAGATAAAAACAATTCGATTTACGATAATCCATCTATGCCTAAGAGTCAAAGAAACTCTTCAAGAATTAAAAAAAAAAAAAAAAAGCGAATCACTATGGAAGCATCAATTTCGATTCGATTGACATAATCATCAAATTCATATGTGATGTTTTATGATTTACAACTTTCATGGATTATTCTGTCAAAATATACAAAATATTTAAAAATACTATGATATATTTTTTATAAATGAATTTTGACCACTAAAAATAAGTTAAGAAAATGGATTAATCCATTACAATTATAAAAAAATAAAAACATACAAAATATTTGAAACCAACATGTTCAATTATAATTTTTTCCAAATGAATTTTGGACCACTAAAAATAGGTTAATAAAATGGTTTAATCCATTACAATTATAAAAAATAAAAACAAAGTTGACGGATCAAATGAACTGAATATTTTATTTGATTCTCATTACTCTATAGTTATATTTATATATAAATTATAAATTTTATTTTTAAAAAATAAACAAATAAAATTTATTTAACATATAATATATTATTCTATAAAATATATAACATAAGATTAAATTTATAACATATAATAATTATTTTATTAAAATTAAATTATCTTAAAATTATTTGAAAACTTAATTCCGTATCACGGATCCGGAAGTAATGTTATTATAAAAATATGGACGTAAAAACTCAAACTAAACTGAAGCCTAATTATTAAAGGTTTTTAGACTGAAAACCGAAAAGACTAAATAGAATCAAGCAGAATAAATCAATATGTATCGTTAAACGTTACAAAATACCAATTTAAAATAAAATTTTGATTAAATTCGGTAATTTTGTAGTGAACTACCAAGTCAAACCAAAATTACTTTCGATTTTAGTTCGGATATTCACACTTTTCATAAATAACTGAAAACCTCATGCCTTGCCCGACTTGGACGATTTTATGAGGTTGCTGGACAAGTCCATGCTTCAGATTCTTATGGGCTTTATATCTCAAGGCCCATACAAATGGCTGATTCTTAACAACAGCTAGTGGAATTATCATTGCCTCGTTGGAGTCGTACGATGGATCAGGATCAGTTCTGTGACTTGTCGTGTTTCCATCACTTGCATGTGTTTATCCATGTGTTTGATCCATCAGTAACCTTTGCTTTGTGTTTAATAAAACTATTGCAACAGAATACGGACTTGGACCTCTCTAGATCAAATAACTAGAAAATCATTTGAATCTTTGTTTTCTACTTCGTGAATGTGCCATTAATAATCGAAATGTAAAATCTAGGAACTTACATATGAACCACTAGGACCAATGAAAAGAATAGACACGTCATCATCTCCAGCAGGGCCCGCCTAATATGGGCTCTCTTCCTTCTTTAATGGCTTATGTCAGGTGACTTCCAAGTATATTAAGTCTTGATAAATAATTTTTTTTTTCCGATCTCGATATGGGCTAATGGGCTTAATGAATAATTTCGCTAAATGCATTAATGAATAATTTTTTTTTGAAATTCTTAAAGACCCTACATAAATATAAATGAATAATCATCATATTTCATTAGATAGATATATATATATATTAAAATATTCTTTTCAATCAACAATGTTGTACAATAAATCATTATTTTTAAAAAAATGAGTCTATAGTTTTTTGTTTTTTTCACCAAAATTCATTTTATCTTTGATTTTTCCTAATGCAAATGAAATTTTATTAGTATTTTGCTCGTGTTATAAAATATAGTTTCGTAAGGTGATTACCGTTTGATATGCTTCTTTTGATGACATTTGGTGTGAAACTATTATCATCTGGTTTTGGATAATTTTAATAATTCAGTATAGATTCAATAATTTCATAATCGGTAGGTAATTACATAACGATATCATTCTCGTTACTTTTTTTTTATGTGATATATATCAGCAAGAATTATTTTTATATATGCTACATTAAATCTTAAAAACAAAAATATTTTTTTTCTTAATTGTACATCAATCTAGAAAAATTTCTTTTATAGTTTTTAAAAATTTCATTTTTCTAGTTCAAAAAACTTTTTTATTCTAATTTTTATTTTTTAAACTTTTAGATATGCTAAAATACTATATAAATAAATAAAAATTCATTTATCGATAAATAAATAAATATTTTTTCATTAGTCCAAAAATATTTATTTATAAAAGTTTAAGTGTAACATATTTATACTTATGTTTCTACTCAAATCTCAATGAGAACCAAATAAATTATCACCACCTAATAAAGCTAGCGAGGAAAACTCATCCGCACTGAAATAGTTTCTCAAGGTACATAAACTGATCAGATTCCATTTTTTTAAGTCAAGATGATACCAACTATCAAAACACCACTAACAACACACACACATACACCATTCTACTCTCATATGTCTTTTTGTTTGTCTTTCTCAAGTGTTTCATAGAACCCTCTCTCCCTAAAAACAACTCACGAACAGAGTGAAAACTACAGATCTTTTCCTTTCTTAACTTCACGGTGAAGCTGGAACATGATCTGCAGCACCGGAAACCGGAGATGAAGCAGCTTCCTCTTTCGAAATGGCAACGTAGTTTGTAGGAGCAGCAGACCTGTTGAGACTCTCCCTTCTCCCTCCTTCTTTTGCGATAGACCTGCTTCCGTTCTGGCTTGCATTCAAAGATAAACGCCGGTTTGGTGCTCCGTTGGCTCCTCCGTTGTTAGCTCGTGCCCCCACCGGCTTCTTAGCACTGACGGGTCTAGCAGGGCTTGGCCTGGTGCTAAAGGCAGAGTCTTGCTCTACGTGTGGCTGTTCTTGAACCTTCTTTTGTTCCTGTTCATTGAAACAAACAGATGAGTTTATGGAGTGACTGACATTTTCACCTTATCTTAATCGAGTAGAAATAAAGAACTTACCCTCAGCCTCCGTTTCTCCTCTTCTCGTTCTTGCCTAAGCATACCATACTCATCTAACATAGCTAGCAGAGGAACACCATCGTAAGCAAAGGACATACTGTGTTCCTCTTCCCAAGCTCGGGTCTTGGCAACCAATGTGTCAACCATGGCTTTTGCACAAACACGAAAGATCCAATAAGATACAAATATAAAAGAGAAATCTGCTAACAAGTGTATCTTTTAGTTCTTTTACACATACCAGGAATCTTGCTAACCAGAATCCGGGCTTTCTCAGCTCTCTTGAGATTCAAATGTGCGCCTCTGCTTGCGCTGTACCTGTTCTGATCCTGCTCTCAGAATAAAGAAACCACGGAAAGTCTCAAGATCCAATGCAGTTAATGTGTTATGATGTATCATAGTGTCTGATTGAGAACAAAATTATGCATTACCCGGTTGTAATCTTCTAGCCAGCTCTCTTCCTCACAAGCTGACATCCATTTCTCGACTCGGTCCAATATATCCTTTCTACTAAACGCTTCTTCTTTAGCCTTAGCTATCTGACTATCCATGTCTGCCAATAACTCAGTTGGCTCAACGTTTCCGGAATCAATCAGTGACATGATCCTTTCACGAGCAGATTCAGGGTTTATTTCTACGTGAGCACGAGCGTATATCTCCTCAAGCTCAGATTGTTTCTTGAGAGCAATTTCCTTCATTCGGCTAGCTTTCAGCTGGTCAAGCCTATCCACTTCTACCTCGGCCTTGAAGAATTTCGTGAATTTATTAGCGAAGGAGCAACTAATACTTCAGAACACATAAAAATATAGATCAACGCAAATGTAAAAATACCTGCTTGATCAGATCATGTGCAAGAGCACCTGGCGTAGTGACCTCATCGACTGAAGCTGAAATGTTACAAGTAACATGATCAAAAAGCTCCCTTTCTTCATCAGGAGTATCCATCAGATTCCACAGATCAATCAGCTGAGTAGCAAGCTCTTGAAGCTGCAAACAGCAAAAAAAAAAATATTCATTAATGAATCTCACCATCTTAGCATGTTTCAGCTCAGATAATCTAAACAAGTTAAGGATGCAGAGAAATTTATCTTTACCTTTTGAAGTCTTTGCTTCTTATCATCTTTAAGAGTCAAGACGGTTTTAGCCAACCTTGAAAGTGTCTCATTGCTAATGCTCTTAGACTGGGCACCGGTCTCTTCATCCAAGCTCGGATGAACTTCTGTGACAGTGCTTAAGAAATCCAAACCAAGAACGGCACATAGATCATGAACAGTACTCACAAACTCGAGCACCCTGTGCAGCCTGTCACTCTGCCAACACAAAAACATGTTAGTTACATATCATCGCCACATATCGAGATGTCCCAACTTATGTTTTTTTTTTTTACCTTTTCCTTCTGGAGCTCTTGGAGTTGGCTATGGAAATCGTCTAATTTCTTTAGGGACAAATCGGACTCATCCACTATATGAACCTCATTGCTCAAACCACCAGCAATCTCTCCACATATCTTCTGGATTTGTGATTGCACATCAGAGAACTCTCTGACTCTCTCCTCTTTTTGTTGCCACAGTTGTTCAAGAGCCGGTGCTATAGCAGCAAGTTGTTCTTTAATCGTTCCTGAAGACTTATCCGGCTGCAATAACAGGAGAAACAAAACATATGAATCACTCACATATATCAATTACACATTCCACTTATCAACTCAGGAAAAAAAATAAACTTACAATGCCAACGAAGCTTTTTTCTCCAAGAGACGTTGTGAGGCTGGAAAGTTCAGCATTGGCATCTGACAAGGTCTGAAGAAGCTCGGCTCGAGATTTGGCAGCCTGCTCAACTTTTCTCTTGTAAACATCAAGACACTCTTGCTCTATCTGAAGAAGCAGTTTGTCTCGTTCCTCATCGCTCTCACCAACTTCATCCCAAATTTCCTATAAGATATAGGTTTGTAAAAAGAGTTCACAGTAAAGGCCTGCAGCTTAGCTAGGAATTGATTGCTAGATTTACCTGCAACTTTTGCAGTAAGGTACCACAAGTGATCTCCCCAAGAAGAGGACTTTCCGCATCCGTGACCACCATTGTCGAGATACCAGAAGGTTTCCTGCAGAAAATATCAAAACAAATACCAGTTAGAGACCATAACTATCTAACTTCACACAGTGGTTAATGAACATTGCTCAGGATTGCTTGTATTAGATTTTGCTTATGCATCAAATGTCAAAAAATCGAACTAAGAATTTGAAGGAGGAACAAAATAATAAACACCCAAAAAAACTGTTGTAGATTATCTCACCCAAAGGTACAAACATCTACGGAATCCAAAATCCCTCCCTAAGCACTCTAATCAAAGATTTAACTCCACAGACCAAACATTCAAAAAGAAACCTTCGAATCCGAAACAACAAATCTTGAACTTCCAAAGCTCAAAAACCCCTTTTTTCAAGCGTGAGCTAGAAAGCAAACCAAGTCAAGCAGAAGTAAGGCACGGAAAGAATAAGCAGATCTCTGTTAGGAAAAACACGAACTTCGAGGGAATCAAATAGCATTGATGATAAAACCAAAGCTATCAAAAAAAGAAAGAAACGGACTAGAAAACATCAAACTGATCAAATCGAACAGTACCAAAAAAAGAAGAAGCTGTAATTACCGACAGTGGATTGCAAGGGTTTAAAATGGGTCTTATCTCTCCACAACACTCTTATTCTTTTTCTTCTCCTTCTTCTAGATCTGAAGCTCTGTGACAAATATAAACTCACTATTTGAGAGTGAGAAAAATCTTTTAGCAAATGTTAATGGTATGAAATGAAAATAAAACTAATCTATCGATGGAGATGGAGGAGACGGAGAGGTGGTGTGGGGACCCACACTTTAGTTGTAGTCGTACGATGGAAACTCCAATTAACAAACAGCAAAAAAAACATTTCACCCCTATTTTTTCTGCATTATTACAAAACATATGACACTGTTTACACACAGAATTGTGTTTTCTACTCTTCCATGACTTTGTGCTTTGCTTTGTTTGACCACACAAGTTACTTACCCTTTTTTTTTAATTTTATTTTTCTTACAACTAGATTCTCAGAACTAATTAAAGGCTTCAATAGTTGTCAAAAAAAAAAAAAATTAAAGGCTTCAATAATTGTTTTTTCTCTTTCAATAATTGTTTTTCTCCTTCAATAATTGTTATAATTAAACATTATTGAACAAAAAAAAAAGTAATATTCTTTTGATAAATTGTATTTTGTATCGTTTTCGAGAATCTAATAGAAATTATTCGATGATATATATTGGAAATAAAAATAATAATAATAATGATTTAGTGATGAATTTGCCGCATACCATTGTTTCAAGATTTATTGAAATCAAAAAGCTTGTCGAAGGAAATATATCTGATTTTCAATGGGTCTTATCATTGCCGGATAAGATAAGGGCCTGAGGCACAGTGTTATATAGCCAGTCTAGTGGATACAATCATTTCTCTATTTTCATATTATATAAGTCGTCAATTGAAAAGTGATGCCAAGTTTAGCTGTTTTGACGATGAGTTCTTGCAAAATATTTGCCTAATCGGTGTGAGACGATTGCCACCAATCTCATAGTAGACTGTAAAAACATTGAATAAGCGAAAAAAAAAGATGATCGCATAATACATTCGGTTTACTGCAACAAATTCAAAACTGCTAAATATCCGAATTCCACATCCACGCACATGTTAATTTGTGATTATATAAAAGATGCAAATGTTATTTATAGCTAATAGTTTTTACAAAATAATTACAGCCAAAATTGTTTACCAGTTATGTTTTAGGGACCATATATCACAAAATATAAACATAATGTATCTCTCCAACACCTTTAAAGTAAAATGGAATTATAAATGTAGTTTAAAAAATCTCAAAATAATAGACGTTGACAACAATGACTACAATTTTTGCATTTAAAAAGGATGGAAAATTCTCTGTAGAACTGTCAAACATGTATAAAACTGTTTTTTTTTTCTTTTCAAATTAGCGGTATCTCCATTTTATTCATAAGTTAGAAATATGATTATTAAATTTTTATTAGGGAAATGGTGTTAGTCGTAAGTACTAGGATTAGCTTTTTCATTTTTGAGTCTGAACCATGGATCACGAGGAGTAGTCTGTAAATACAGGTAAGACAAAGCAGCAAAAGTGATGATGAGGTCAGAGGGAACGTTAATTAGTCAAGCGTCAAATAAAACCACACTAGAAATGAAAAAAATGTGACAACAGAAAAACAAGTCATTGTCAATGTTAGTTGGCAAATTATAATATGAAATCGACATAGATGCTGATATGACATCTATGCCATATACTGATAAAATACAGATTATAAAATAGAAAAAAAAACAAAAATTATAATATAAATTAATATTTTTTTAGAAAAATTATTTATTTATAATATTAAAAGGGACATTAAAATCATTATTACTATTATAAAAAATTGTCAAATTTAGTAAAAAGTTTTTTGTTATGACAATAATTATCATTTAAAAGCAGCGAACAAAATTTACTAAATAAAAAAGTGATACTATTTTTAGAATTACTTTATTGCAACTATTAATCTTACAAACAATCATCAAATATAGCAAAAGGTCTCTTCTCATGACAAAATAATTAGAAAACAGAACATGCCAATCATGAATCATACAATACCTATGCTAATCAACGAGTAATGTATTGAATTTCAGCTCGTTCTTTCAACCATTCTAGCACTTTCGCTCCTTCTAAAATCTCTTGTACCTAAACCACCAAATTTAAGAAGAACCTCTCTCTTTCAGTTATCTTATAGTTCAAAGGAAATGATAATACTTAGATTCACGAGGGAACTAACCTGATCTTTCACACGTTCCTCATCGTACTCTTGTTTATGTTTCTTAAATTCTGTGATAGAGTTCTCGACCTCTTTAACTAGTTCATCCGTTGAGAACTGCATTCAAGTTTTTTGACAATGTTTTGTTACTAACTTTCGTTTTGTCCCTCTCTCGGAGACAAGAGTAATAAACATATAAAAGTACCTCTAAGTTTTCGCGCTTGAAGATATCTCCAACAGCCAAATTCTGCTTGATTATGTTGGTAATGCTTTCTCTTTGAGTTTCTAGAAACTCATTTACTGCTTTTTGGCTTGAAAGAGAAGCCAATTGTTCTTCGGTGAGCTTCATGTTTCCCTATAGCACCATGTCATTAAACATTAAGAATCTTAGTGACAGTAAACGAGAGTAAGATATATAGAGTTTAATGCTTGCCTGAATCTCTAGAAGCCTAGCTCCATAAAATTGTCTTCCTTGTTCCTCGAACAAAGATTGAGGAATCTCTACTTCAACCATCTAAAAAAAATAAGAAGTAAAGGACAATGTTTTCGAATATACAGCTCAACAATGTTACTGCTTACAATGTTACTGCTTAAAATGCTTTATGGAACTGGATGAATGACCTTTCGAATCTGTTCAAGGATGGCGTTGTCTGTTGCTTGCTCCTTGGCTTCCTGCTCCATCTCTTGGCATCTTTTAGTCAGAGTTTCTTCTACCTGTTTACTTGTTTCATTAGAAAATTACAGTGAAAGAAGACAACTTTCTTATGTGTAACTGGTTGAAATTTAACTCCCTTTGTTCATTACCTCCTTTAGTGTGGTGCACCCAGGGAGCAATTTATCAGCAAGTGAATCATCTAATGTTGGTAAATCTCTGTAGAATAGTTCCTTACAGTCGACCTGAAGAAAACAGACAAGGTTTAGCTTATCCAAGTATGATCTCTTTTCATCTTTTTGAAATCATATGCAGAAGAACTCACAGTGAACTGAGCACGTTGGCCCCGGAGATTTTCTTGCTTCCATGATTCAGGAAACACAAGCGAGAATGACTTTGATTCGCCTGCTTGAATTCCTAAGATTGAATCAAGGAATCCAGGAAGCAATCTATTCCCTTCTTCTGTGTCAAAATGAAATCCTGTACACATAACCACACATCTCAGCATTTCATTTGCAAAACGAGAAGGGTGATTTCAACGGAGTAACAGATATGACTGATGACTTTATTGAAATATGACAGTTCTAAAACCTTTGCTTTCAGCATCTGGAATCGCTTGACCCGTTGACCCATCCTCAGTAATAGTTGTAGCAGATATATCAATGACTGCAAGATCTCCCACCTGCACGGTTTTATGATACAGTGAATTGAGATTTATAACAAAGAACTAATGCAGCCAGATTTATAACAGTGTAATAAAGAAAGGTTACGTCTTTATGCATTTAGTTACCTGTAGCCCTCGTTCAGTTACAATCTTCAATGCACCAAGGGACTTATATTTCTGTCTTAGTTGTCTTTCACAAGCCTTTTTTGCGTCTATCTCATCGCCTAACTCTACAACGATTTTCATATCTTTATACCCATTCTCAGGATTCCATTTTAGCTCAGGTACGACATCAACAACCACCTCGTAACTGAGGAACAATCAGAAAACATGTAAAGTTCAGTTAGCAAACAGCATTCCTAAACCATTGTTCAGATTATTGCATATGTGAAGTATATTAAACAAAAAAACCTAAGAGTCTTGAGCTGAGAATAAGCCTTCTCCATCTCTGGGAAGCTGCTTACTATCTGTATCGAGTCTTTCAAAGCCTTTCCTGTCACCTATACAAAGCCAAAATCTTATATGAATAATGTTCCAAGCCAACAAACGCCAAATTTAGATGTCATAGGACTACAATAGTCAAACTAAACAATAAACATTCGAAATTGTACAGTTTCCATGGCGTGAGGAAGTGTTCTCTTCAAGATAGATTCAACAGTTGCTCTCAAAACGTATGGCCTCCCAACGAAACCAACAATGATATTCTCTGGAACTCTCTTTCCAGGACGGAATCCAGGGACCTAATTGAATCATAATCAATTAAATCCAATTACAACTACAAGCTTATCATTACAAGGAACCGGTTTTAGTTATAGTTTCTACATTGTCTTGATTTAAAAGATAAAATGAAATGTTACCTTTGCCATTTTCATGAACTCGGTTAGGACTCTTTGGTAACAATCTTCACAGACAACTGCTGGAACGTCCACACTCAATTTTACCTAAAATTTGAACATTTACATCCAATCTCAAGTTATGATAAAACTCAATGCCACACTTATTACAACAAACAGACAAAAAAAGCTTGAATATTGTCTTACACTTGAATTCGGCGCTTTAGTCTCGGTGACCTGGAGATCAGCGGGAAGCCGGTCTTCCTTTACGCTGGGTTCAACCGCCGGTGCGGCGGTTGAAGCCGCTGATCTCCGAACTCCACCTCCGCCAATTTTCTTGGAGGCACAAGATAGCTCCAAGGGCTTGACTGATTTATTCAGCCTCCCATCGAACCTTAACACAGAGCAACCACCACGAGAGCGGAACAAACTATCGGATTGGAAGAAACGACGAGAACCAAGACGTCGTGTTAAACACGAATGAAACGGAGTAATCGTCGTCGTCGAGCTGATAACGCAGAGCTCCATTTTCTCTGTCTCTCTCTCTCTCTCTCTCTCTCTCTCTCTCTCTCTCTCTAGCTTGAAGAAGGAACTAACTGCTTGAAGCGCCACTTCCTGGTGGAGATAAAGCTGTGTAATTTACATATATATCCTTAAAACAAATATCGCTATAAAAACGCTTCGTTTTACAGAGAGAGAATATGCAGCAGATACATTAATTAAAGTAACTATATTGCATTGTCCGGCCAGTGTGACAGTGAAAAAGAGAAAAAGAGAAAAAGAGAATTTGCTTGCGGAGATGGAAGGCGTAGGGTCGAGATTGAGCCGGACGTCATCGAGATACAGTGGTCCGGCGACGACGGCGGTTTTCAGCGGTCGTGTAAGGAAGTGGAAGAAGAAGTGGGTACGTGTCTCAACGTCATCCGTCGGCGTTTTCCGAGCATCTAAATCCAACGGTCGGAGTAACAACAACAATAGTAACAACAGCGATTCTCCTCACCATCTGCTTCTCCATAAGTGGACTCCACTTACCTCGGCTGCGGTTACTGCCTCCGACGCTAACGGTTCCGGTGAGACGGATGAGCCGCCGCCTAAACGAAGATTCAGATACGCTCCAGTAAGTTTCCCTTTTTTTTCTTTCCCAAATTGGAAAAATCTATTTTAGGGTTTTTGTTTGTTTTGTGAGAGAATCCAAAAGGAATCATTCAAACTTATACTGCAGATTGCGATGCTTGAGCATAGAGAGAAAGTGGCTACTAAGGATTCTGAAATTGAAGCTCTAGCGGAAGAGACTGACGAATTCGACACTGAATCTCCATTACCTAAAGCCGTTGAGCTGGACATGAACATTTCAGACACAGACCAAACTAAGGTAAAGCTTCAAAATCTGCAAACCTCCTAACTGGTGTGATTGCGATGAAGTTGGCGAGTTTTTTGTTCACTGTTCTTGTTCTTTTTAACTTCCTCTGCAGGAAGCAAAAACTCGTCACTTGAAACTGGGACTTTGTCTGAATTCTGAAGGAACTGAAGAATGAAGAGAATCATGTTAAACCGGGATGAAGCAACAATAAAAAGTCTCAGGATTTTCGTATTGTTGTAGCTATCATGTCTCATAATTTTAACTTATAGTAGGCTCTTTTCGTATTGCACTTTGATCCTTCTGGATCTGTATGTAGTAGTGTGTTACTAGTCAGAAAAAAGCTATATGTATGTATGAGCAGAGAGCCTGGCTCCATCAGAATCAAATTATAGCATCCGGTTTCCATTTTGAAAAATTTTGTGAAAAAAAAGTTACAGAAGCAGGGCTTCCCTGGAAGAGCAGCAATGTGCAGCTACTTTATGAGATCTTGTTTCATCCAATGAATATGAGAATATGAGAGAAAGAGATCTTTCAATTATAAAAGAAAACAAATCTCACGAAGGTGTTAAAAGTTAAAACAAAGCTTTAACTCTCTCGTTGTTTGAGTTTCTCATGCTTCAGACTCTTTCTCGCCTCCTTGATTCTCAACGGCGCAAGTAACACCAACCTCAGCTGGTCTTATAACTCGATCAAACAACGAGTATCCAGACTGCAGATATGAAAAGTAAACCGTTACCCAAAAAATTACAAATTATGCAATTGTGTGGTTTTGCAAAAGAGACCATACATAGATTTATCAGAGCAAATCCTTTTATAGTTTAGTAGTACCTTTAGGACGTGAGCAATTGTGCCCACTGGCTTGGAAGCATCTGGGACTTGAAACACTGCGTTATGTCTGTTTGGATCAAACGTTTCATTTAAAGGATCTTCTTTCACCAAACCAAATTTCTTAAATACCTGCAGTTTTACAGATTCTAAGAACTAGTCTCATCTTATCATTGTTTTACGTCAATGAACATTTATAACGAATCTTATTTAACCTCTGCTAATTGTTTCTCAGTCATCTCCACTCCTTCTAAAAGGTTTTTCAACAGTGGAGTAGCACCAGCCGAATCTTTTGAAGTGTCAATCTTCAAAAAACTCTCTTTGACAACCGAAGAAGCTCTCCCAAGATTATCCGCCACATCCAGAAGGCTTGTTGCGAATTTCTGCAGCAGAAACAATTTCAACAAATGCATTCAGTAAAACAAGTTAAATCAATAAGAAGAAGAAGAAGAAGAAGAAGAAGAAAAAGGATTAGCCGAAAAAGTAAACCTGTATGGCGAACTTTTTCTCGTTTTCAGCACTACGTTTTGTCCTGTCCATTATATTCTCCATCTCTGCATAAGTTCGAAGTACTTTATCTTGCATTTTCTTTATATCTTCCTGCTGAACCTTGACAAGATCTTCCTTCTCAGCCACAAGCTTCACCAAATCGTCCCTTGACAAATCCTCAAAATCAGTCTCCGAATCTAGAAATCAGAGAATGCAGTTCGTTTAGTAACCTATTATCAAACTTCTTTGTGCAGAATTGGACACAGGTAATCTCTTCTAATCTTGTGAGTCAATATCTGATTCTTTTCCCTCACCTGTAGCATTCATTGCCTCCGCATCCTCAGAAGCTTCGCTGGTCTTATTTTCCTTCGATTCAGCTGAGGAAGAGGAAAAAAAGCTGAACCTTTGTAGGACATTCAAATCTAGTGTTGCATGGTTTAGGAGCGACACTGGAGCTGCAACAAGCTGTGAGTATTAAAGGATCCAAATTGAGTAAAGACGCTTTGTTCAAGTATGAGATACATACAATAAGAAAGTTCTTAATATGTATTAACAACAACTGAGACATAACAATTTGCATCCAAACAAGATGAATTAAGACTCATAAAAGAGCAACTAAACCATTTACGTTCAGACATCTAAAACCTAAACCGTGACTCTGTAATAAAGAAGTCAAATTTCCAAACGAAAGAGTTGAGATTCGTTTAAAAAAAAAGCTTAAACCTCGCCAAAAACCCAACGCGGGAATTAAAAATACCAAAATCGGCTTAAAACAAACCTTATTGGGAGTTCCGTGTACGAGGGAGTGAAATTGGCCGGAAAGAATCGGAACAATCTGATTCCTCGTCGGAGTAGCGACGGAGGAGAGAGACGAGCGTAAGCCCGCGGTGCGAGAAACTCTTGATAAAAACCTAGCTAACAACATCACGGAGCAAGAAACGCAAATGAAATTCAGCACTGAAAACTTTATCCAGAGAGAAAAGGTTTATGTAGAGAGAAAAGGTTCTTGGGGAGTAAGTAAAATTGGTTTTGGGGGTTCCGATGGTTTAGTTAAATTTACGAAACTACCCGTACCGACTGTTTGGAAATGCAAAATTCTTTTAATACTTAATTAACATATTATTACGAATACAGAAATTAATCTTGTATTAAACTTAACCAAAACCTTACTATCTCGTTTTTACTTCTTGTCTCTCCATCTGACTTCTTCCTCTTTTATTCTCTGTTCAATAAAATCCCTAATTCATCACCAGCATTTTTCCAATGGTCGAAAATTTTAATTCAGTAGTATACGTCGATTTTTAAGAAAATTTCGTTGTCGTAATTCAATGATGTGGATGCGGAAGTGTCGTAGCGTTAGCAAGCAAAACACTTGTAGGCGATTAACATATAGATAGATAGATGGAGATAAAAAATTGTTTACAGGGCGTTTTGTAAGAACTTTTGGCTTATGATCAACAGATTTTCATAGATAGAATTAAATGGACTCGAACAGGAAAATACTAGTGCCATCGATTCAACCGGTAAAAGCAAACCTCGACTTTTAAAATTCATGTATTGAACACAACACAAATAAAAATAGCACCATCAAAAAAAAAAAAGAAATGATAATACTTTGTGATGGAATCACATAGTGCGGATCTCTCTTCTCTCTCTCTCTACTCGAACGTATCATCATCGTCATCCGGGAGTGGCTGACTTGCTGCCGCTGCGAGCTCCGCCTCGTGCCTACAAATATATAAAATTTTAAGTTGACGAAGAAACAGATCCAGCAGCAAACACTTTAGCAATGAAATAAATTAAAAAAATGGGTTTAGAAGAATGCTTACTGTTGCTGAGCAGCAATGTCAATCTGGACTTCTGGGGGAGCAAGGGCAGGTGATTCCACAAAGTGAAGGTTAGGGTCACTGAAACAAGCAAAATCAACTTCATCAATCTTTTACCATCTCTTAGTTATCTAACGAAAATTACATTTGAGGGTCAGAATTATTCGGTTACCCGGCGAGTTTTCTAGCAAGGTACAAGAATGGCTTCTCGAAATTGTAGTTGCTCTTAGCAGATATCTCGTAATACTGGAGATTCTTCTTCCTGTGGAATGTCACCTGCTTGGCCTTCACTTGCCTATTCTTCACATCAACTTTGTTCCCACAGAGAACGATTGGGATGTTTTCACAGACCCTGCGCACATAAATTGACGACATACAATTTTAGTATAGCAATTTCCCACATACCACACAACAAAGTCTAGCTTCTGTGTGTTCAAACCTGCAAAGATCACGGTGCCATGTCGGAACATTCTTGTATGTCAGACGTGCTGTGACATCAAACATGATGACGGCACATTGTCCATGGATGCTGCAACAAAAACAAAAAACACATGTTTGTATCATGGCCAATGCAGTATAATATGATAAGTGTACAGCAAACAAACATATTGCAACAAGAGAATCAAATCAACTAATATCATAATAGCATCTCATTTAGCAATCTACGATCAAGGGGGATACAAAAAAGTATATAATCAAGCTACACATCATAAACAAGTTACCGACACTATAAGATTCAAGATTATTAATACAGAAATGAACCTAATCAAGAGATTCGTATCAGAAAGGAATAAGCAATTCACTTACTAGTATCCATCCCTTAGACCACCAAATTTCTCTTGTCCCGCAGTATCCCAACAGTAAAACCGGATCTTGCCACAGTTAGTGAAGAAATCTAAAGGGTGAACCTCAACACCAATAGTGGCTACAATGTCAAAAAAAAAATATATATATATATAACAAGAAAACCATCAGAATCTGTGAACTGGTGAATAAAAAAGTTACTACTATGTTTACTATATCAATAAAGCTCCATAAAGTTCGTGCAGGGAGAACTTACGTTCATACTTCTTCTCAAACTCTCCAGTAAGATGTCTCTTTACAAATGTGGTTTTTCCTGTGCACATAATCACAAGGGTAACAACATTAGCCAGATGCTCGTGAACAATCTCAAAATTAAATTCCATAATCTTGATCGAAGCATCACAAACATCAAAAAACCAAGCTTTGAGAGACAAACTATGCCGATGCAGCAAACTCTAAAAATCAAGTTCCTAATCGGAATTGAGCTCTGCAAGATCTACACTACTAATCGAGATCAAGCGTGGATAGATAAGTAACAAAAAGGTACCATCAAGATTAACGAAGCGGAAACTCATCAAACTCTAGAAATTGTATTTTCTGAAATTGAGCTAATCCTCTGTGTAGTTTTATTTCTAAGCAAAGGAAGTTGTACCTGTGCCTCCATCACCAACGATGACGAGCTTGAAGCTAGGGTAATCGACGGTTTGCTGGTTAGGTAAAGCCTGAGTAAATAGAAAATAAAATGATGATTAAAATTCAACAGATTACGCGAGATCGAGGAGAGTGTAACCCCCTAGAGATCAGAATAAGATCGATCAGCAGAGGAAAGCGATAAGCATAAAGCAAGGCGAGACGGAGACGGAGAGGTGTTTACCATCGATGAAACTGTAAGCAACGGAGATCGAGAAAGAGAAGCGACTAGAAAAGTTTACGAGAAAAAAGACGGCGAGTGATGTAGCGAGAAAGGGTTTTTAAACAGAAATGTGAGAGACTGCGGCCGCTTAGGATTGACGCAAATGCTCTCTAACCCGGTTAACCAGAACTGGATCCAAGAATCCGGATCCAGGCCCAAATAATCCTCCCGATCCATATAGCCGTTGGCCCTTGTCATTTATTTTTATTGAGCTGATCCGATATGGATCCGGGTGGTTTGTACGTGAGTCGGAGGAGCAAAATCGGCAACGCCAAGGGCTTCGGTTTGTAGTCATACATGGGGGAGAGTTCGATTAAAATAATAAACTAAACGTGTATTATTTAGTTTATTTTATTTTGACATAACAGAATTATTCTTTATGTTTAGAGATATAAGGTTTTAGATATTTACATGTAAGCATTATCTGTTTGTATATCGGAAATTATCTATTTGTATATCGTTGGTGAACATTAGTTCAGCACTCGTAGTTTTAATGTCCATGGTTCATTTAGCTAGTATTCATGTACTTAATATCATATAATACTTTGTTTTCTTGTTTGAGTTTCTATTCATCTTTTTTTAGGTTTAGTTTCTAAGAATTTCTCTACCAAAAGAGGTTTTAAATTGGTTTGATGAAGAAGTTTTTCTGAAGAGAAAGTCACCTTGTCATCTACGATTTGAATTATTGAATTTTGCTTGATGTGTGGCCTATGGATGCTAATTAGGTGTACGGTTTTGTTTCCAAATTTATCGATTTTTTTTTCTATTTTATGAAAATTGAAATAAACTATTTTTTTTTATAAATGTGATCTTATCATATATCTTTATGTTTGAACAAAAAATGGGACTATTCGATTTCTCGGTTTATATGAAATGCATGAAAATTTTGGAAAACATCTGCCTTCTATACGGATATATAGAAATATTTATCTTTTTTTTCATTAAATTTGGCGATTGTTTGAAGATCAAATATTGATATTAGTAACATAGACAGTTTCTTTTTATTATTACTTTGATCTTTAACTCATATGTGTTTGTCTGTATTGTTTCATCTTCTTCTGGATGCGAGCTAATAATCTGTCATCGACATTCTTAGAATGTTTGCAGTTTTTCTTATTACGTCTGCGTTTCCAGATTTGGGTCGTTTGAGTACTTTAAAAGCTCTCGTTATGCTGCATTAATTACAAGCTTCTATGAATTTATAATCTTCCCATTAGTTATTAGCATTGTAAAATGAAAATGTAAAAATTTATACATTTATTGACACAACGTTTACTGATATGATTGTTTTACTAAACAGTGGTGAACTTTCCACTACAAAAGAGTGGAGACTTTTGCTTGAGACCACATTATAGAGTCAGTGTTTATAGATATCATTTGTCCATAACTATACATTAAAGGTTACATTAAATATATTGAATAATACAATACGTATTTTGTATGTTGAGGTCGCTATATCCGTAAGATAAACGACAGATCAACATCGATCCAATGAACACATAATAGATCTATGTTCTTATTTTCTTTTAAACGTGATTAGTTAAATGGCACGCAACTGGATGAGATTCGATTTCATGTATAAATGTCGTAGAAGCTAAAGAAAAAAAGAATAACGAGACTATATTAATACGACGAAATTAACCAAAATATACAATGGTGACAACAAACCTACGCATATAAAATAATCATATACTCGAATGAGAAAACAATGTATTAAATAAATAATGCTACTAAATAAATCAGCTGGATCCTTCTCCATTTCCATTTCAATACCCTGTTGGAAACTCGCATTTCCCGTACTCTACAAAAGAAAAACGTAAGAATTTAGTTATATTTCCGTCTATACGTCACAATTTAATTATACTTGTGTATACGTAAGAATCTAATATTATAAAATTTTATCTGTTGTTGAACCATCCCAACCTCCATAATTATTATCGAACCACCTTCCAACTATCTTACCCATTTCTCTCACGAATTTCAGAAAATTATATACAAGTTTCGATTAGAGGAAAAGTGTAAAAAACTACTAATATTAGTAAAATGTTTTATTAATTTAAAATGATAATTTTTGAGAGAGAGAAAATGATAGAGTACGTACTAGGAGGTTGCGAGACCACGTACGCTGCACCACCAAAATCACACGTGCCAACGCCACGTTCGTTCTTCTGATAGTAACTGTTGAACGCGTAAGAAGCATGGGCCTCTAACGATTCGGGATCGTAACACGTGGCACCCGGTTGAATCGGACGGCAATCAGCTCCTCCTTCCCCGCAAGCGTAGTCGAGACCTTCCTGAAGCTTTTCCTTCGTCACTTTCCCGTTCGCCACGCACCACGTCTGTCCCACGTGCGACTGCGACTTCACCGGAACCTTCTCTTTGCTATCGTTCACTGGCGTCGACTTAGCGGAGAACGGAACGTCGTACACTTTGTTCTCGTTCGGGTAGAACAATCCGTAGTTTCTCTCCGATGTGGGACCCGTTTTCTGGTTCTCGTTGAACAGAGCGAACAGATAAACGTTAAGTGGCTCTTTCGGTTTTAACGGCGTTCCATTTCCCGTTAACACTCTCTTCACTAATCCGCCGTTATAAGCCGCCGCGTTGGCTGAACCGGCGCCGACCTCATTCTCGTCTCCAGCAGAAGGCCAACCCGTCTCAGTCACCACAAGCTTGACGTCGTTGAATCCCACGGCGCCCATGGCGGCGAAAACAGCGTCAATTTGTGCGTCCAAGAGATTTTCGTACTTCAAACCGTTGCCGGAATCTACATTTCCGGCGTTCTGTTTAAAGAGAGCGTACTCCAACGAGATCTTATCGGCGTTAGCCGCGTACGCGAAGAACGGGTAAGCATTCACCATGAGATGCGACGACGTTTTGCGAAGCAGATCCAACATCGGTTTAATAACCGGTTCGATTAAATCCGGTTTAAACGAACCGGCCGACGGTGGGTACGAACTCGCCATTGCGCTCAAGGCGATCGGCGACGAGATCTTAATCGCTTTGTCGAGACTAAACTTAACGAGAGAGCTTTGAACATTCTTCATAGCCGAGACGAGATACGTAGTCGTGTTCCTAGGATCAACGAACACTTCGTTCCCGACGGCGATGGCTTCGATATCAGTCGCCGGAATGTATTTCTTCACGTTTTCCTTAACCCAACTGTCGGTGTAGCTCTGATCCGCGGCGGCAGCGGAGAGATTCTCGTTAGGGAGGGAGACAACAACTTTGATGCCGGAGTTTGCAAGCGCTGTTAGTACGGAATTGTCAGTGTCGTAAAGCTTGACGCGGTTGATTCCTTGGGATTTCAGAAGCTCAACCACCTTATCTGGCGGCGGAAGATTGTTCGCAATCCGGCCGTAGTTTACTCCGACCATTCCAGAATCTGTAAAGAAACAAAGATAATCAGAATCCAACACGTAAAGCTAGAGCAGACACGTTTGGAAAGAGATATGATGAAGCTTTAACCTGCATGTGTGAAGGAAATGGCTGAAAAGGAAGAGAGCATTAGGAGAGATAGAACGTAGAGAGCCATTGTTGTTGCAAAGATTTGAGAAATGTTTTGTTTCTCGGAGGAACTGTAAAGCTGTTGTTTATATAGTGGCACGAGAAGAGGGAGGTGGAGAGAGTGGACGGGGCCACGTAAGATATTGGGGAAGACTTATTAGTTTTTAACTGTTAATATTTTCAACTCCTTTACTCGATGACGTGTGATAGTAGATATTATTTATCATTTTATATATTTGTTTTTTTAATTACAATTTTGACCGTTTCATTAATACTGATTGGATGCTGTAATTTTTTGATTGATTATTAATTTTACTGCAGCTTTTGTATCCTTTTTCTTTTTCAGGGGATTTTCCCTAACGTTCTGTATGATTTATTGAAACGAATGGTAATCTCTCTTTATTCACGTTAGATCACATAGTCTGACAAGAACAAAAATATACCTAATTCTATTTAATTACAACAAAAAAATGAATTTAATAAAGATATGACTGCATGCCTTAATGAAAACCATTACAACCGTTGAGCTATACGTAACTCAGTCAATATGTTCGCTAATTATTTGGTCATTGAGACAAATTAATCATCCCTTTATTTGATAGTAATACGAATAACTAGGGATGTTCAAATGTATATTTAGGCCCAACCCATGTAAGTATGTACCCGTTTATGTTATAAATTGTTTATATATATATATATCTGTTTAAATTTGTCTGTTTAGACCTGATAAATTCAATATAGATTCGTTTAAATCTGTTAAAAAAAAAATTGAGTAACTTTATATTTATCTTTTATGTTTTACTAGTCTCAATCCAACTGATTTGATTCGACCGAAATATCAACCGATTCTTTAAAAATCTTAATAAATAAGTATATAGCAAAAAAAAAAACCTGCAAGAAAAAATATATTTTCAATTTCTACTCTTTACCATAAGGTTCTGCTATTTACTATAAGTATCAACCTTGAGCTTATGCTCTTTACCATAAGATTCGAATTTCATTTCTCCAAAGAAATTTAACCTTAAAGTATAGCTGTTACAGAGAAAAAGAAAAACAACTTTGATAGCTACATATCATGATTCCACCAAAACTAATTATCATTCCAACATATTGAAAGAGACATTGGCTCTGGATTTAAAAGAGTGATTAGAACACATCAAGTATATAAACACAAATCTGAGGATTCGAGTACGACAACTTGACTGCTAGAGACACGAAAAGGTCGATGAAAACAAATTCTAAAATTCTAAAAACAGATTTTTGTTATAAAATTTTGGAAAAAAATATAAATAATCCGTATATTTTAGTCAAATCCGTTTAATAATTGGATCTAAATGGACTAATCCATTAAAACCTGTTTAACAATGCTATATAATCGAACTTAAACAGTTTAATTTTACAAAACAAGCCATTTAGACCCGCCAAATTTAGCCCGAATTAACAACTCTACTAACAAATAGATGGTATTAATAACTTATTGAAAACACAGCTATTATATCCGTGAAACTTAAAAAAATAAATAGGCGACGAAACTGGTCGGAGGAGTAAATAATCGATGATGTGACGCATCAACTTATATTACCTACTATTATAGTATAATTCTTATAGAAAATTTCGTTTATTGTTTGGATATCAATATTTACTATATACTGTAATTAATTCAAGTTAAAGATAATTTGGTCTCCTCGTGAAATGAAGAATCTACTACAATGGGGCCATGTGCCACTGTTCTATCTCCTAAATTTGAACGTTATAGTTCTGATTTCCAACGTCTCTTTTTTTTTTCCTACATCAAGCCATTTTTTAGAGAATTCCCAAATATTCCGTCCCTTTTGCCCCTTTGGATGTATTACATTAATAATTGGTTAGACATATTGCAGTGATCGAGAGATTGTATTTAAAAATTAAATGACATGTTCAAATACTTAATACATTTGTTAATTTACAAGTTCGATTTAGCAACTTGAGATAATGAACGCGTTCAGATGTGTCATGTGTGGGGAAACAAAAACTGAACCTTGTAGGTTAGCTAACCAAACACCTCGAATAATTTTCAAAAGTATAATAATGAATCAAGCTAAATAGTCCATATATTTGGTCTCCGTCTAAGGAAAAAACATATTTGTGGATTTTAGTTATACTATACAAGTTGAAGACTACTACTAGCTATTAAATTTTGATGAAATCTACGACTAAAACTAGTAATTATTACGTCAAATATGCATTATAAATTGTGAACTATTAGTATGAATCTTCATACGTAGTTTTTTTATGCACCTGTTTTCTGAAAAACCTATGAATACTACATATATAACTTTATCTTTTTTTTTGGATTGTGAAATAACTTTATTTTAATATATATATATATGGGGTTTGTCGACATCGTACGAAGTCGGTGAGCTCGTTTACACGGAAACGAAAATTGAAACACAATCTCCATGAAACATTTTGTTATTCAGAGAGGTGTCACATTCATGTTGTCTTCTTTCTAACTATTATGGCCCTATTCTAATATGAACGTTATCTATTAGTCTAATACTTAATACAAATATGCATTTAAGTAATCATATTTTCTTATCAACCAAGAAAAAGAATTCAATGTGTTAGGTCAATTGAATGCTGTCTTGTCCACCAAGTTGAGTTTTAGATAGGAATGTTAGCTGCTTGTCCTTGATGTTTACGGTAGGACAAAAAATGATATCATATAGATATATTTATATTGTAGTGTCTGGCCGCACAAATTAGTCGTCACGAAACATACACTAAATAACCATTCACACACTACGACGTACACAATTACTTAAAATTAGTTAAATTTCATGCGTGCATTTGGGCATCAAATATAAAATTACCATTTTATAATGAGAACTTCCGTAGAAACTAGTTCTGGAAATATCAATACCTTAATACCAGAAACTTAAGATTTTTAAAAGGGTGTTGTACGTAGCCTTCAGACTTCGGATCGATTTATTCGAATTTTTGGTTTTTCGAATTTTTTTTTTAACGGTTTTTCGAATCTAGATATATAAAAACTGACCTTTTTTTAAAAAAAAATGTGTTCATCGAATTTGGATAGATTTATTTCAAAATAGGATTGGATTTGGGGTTTTATATCAAATACAAAAAAAACATATTTTTTTTGGATTTGAATATTTAAGAGTTTTCCATAACTAAAATAACTAATACAATGAAAAAACAAAAAAAATTACAAATTTAAACAAAAGAGCAAACCAAATATACAAAATACAAATATTTGTATTATTAGCTTCAAAATTTTTAATTAGTTTTAGATTTTAAACTAAACTCAATCTCAAAATATCATATATATCATATATATTTTGTAGAAACCGAACACGAATCCGAATTAAATTGACTTTTTCAAATCAGATTCGAGTTTGGATTTCAGGTTCTTTTATCTAGTTATACGAATTTATTAAATTTGTGACAGTTCCTAAATCATCTACAATTTTAAAAGTGTAAAATTAATGATACAAAAATTATACCACAAAATAACATAACAAATCTTCTTTATAAAAAACATATTATTGGATTAAATTTAAATGTGTTTACAAGTTTCATCTAATACAATTTTTATTAAAAATGAAAGTATATCTTTAGATACATTCAAAGGTTTATACATAACCGAAACCTTCCTAATGAAATATTTTAGATTTTAGTATTTGCTTTAGCTCAAAACTTTTTTATTACAAATTTATCTATTGTGTTGAAGCACATACAACATTTTTCAACATGTTTATACACAATTGGATTCATAGCTAACACTAGCCAACTTTCCAAAACAAAATTTATATTTCCTTTTATAAATCATATTTTTCTAACATAAAATAAGAAAAAAACAGGCTACTTTCCAAAATAAACACTATAATTTTTTTTTAACATAAAACAAGAAAAAAACTATTCGTAAGAATAAAGAAACCTTTTCCAAAATGTTTGTCTTTCAGAATCCGCCTCCTGACTCTTCCTTTTCAGCTATAATCGCTTGTACTCGAATTCCATGTCAACAGTTGAACAACTCAACTTTTGATATCACTTCTTGTATTACTCCATATATACTTTTGTGACTGGTACATAAAATAGTCTATCACGATATCTGATACATCCTCTTATGCATCATTTTATGAGTCGTCTGATACATACTCTAATGTATCCAGCTACAGTCCTTTTGATTATCACAACATACTTGTGCTCTGTATTAATATAATTACTAGCACCTGCATCAAGTGCTGTTTATGTTTGAACTGCCACAATATTACGTTGATTATGTCTCATCTTCTATATCACGTACTGATAATGCCTCAGAAATAACAGCAATTTTATATTTAGATCTCGGTCTCATGTATCACAACAACTGTATCACGTCATCATACGTCTATGTTCTAGCATCTTCTAAAACTAAGTTTTCACATCATTAACCCAACCCTTCATAATCTTTTAGTAAATGTTTTTTAATTACAGTGATTGTAGTATTTTCGAAGTTATTAGATTACGGTAATGATTTCAAAACTAGAACACTATAGCTGGAGTTCTACAAATAATTTCATTCAACGCAAGTGGTTTCACCCTTTTGATAAGAAGAGTAAATAACCCATATGTGAGCCCATTTGCTTTAAAACCAGCCTATTACGAATACTAGAATAAAACGACAGCGTCTGAGTTGCGAATTCGACGTTTTCTCAGCCGTCAGATGATAAGCGACCAATGGTTATCAACCGTCCGAAAAACAAGAATCCGATGCGACCAAAGTGGTTTCAGTCTTTTTATTCTCTTCGAGTATCTCTCAACCCCTCTTATTCTACAACCGCGCGAATCTCTCACAGATCGGAGTTTTTGCTTCTCCTCTTCGGTCGGATAATCTGATAAAAGGAAGATGTCTGCTACTCAGGAAGAAGACAAGAAGCCCGGAGACCAAGGAGGAGTTCACATCAACCTCAAAGTCAAGGGCCAGGTTCTGTCACTGTCTTCTCTTTCTCACTCTTTTCTATTTCTGATAAATATTTGCCGATTCTTTATCTGTTAGCGTCGATTGTATGTAGTTACGATTTTTTTTCTAGGCTTTTCGGTTTCTCTCGAAATTCAGTGTTGTAGATGTATAGATTCGGGCTCTATCAGTAAAGTAACATAGGGAGAATCTTCATAGGCGTATAAATGTCCAAAGGAATCGTTTTTAAAAGTTTCTGGAAACTGTATTAGTGCATTGATTGATAAATTGGTAAGCTTGTGTATGTATTGTTATCAGAGACATAGATTCTGGCGGCTTTTTGTGTGGCTTTAACTGAAAATTTGAAAAAAAAATTAGAAATTTAATTGAGAATTGTGAATGATGTTTTGTCATAACTTGTAGCAGTCCAAATGCTTTTTTGTTACATGCTAAACTTTTGTAATGTGGTGTATCATGGAGATAGTGCTTATCTGTTCATGAATGATCTGTCTCTGTCTGTAGTAGGTTTTAAATCATTGTATTGTTGTAGTGTTTATGCAAATCATATCTGGAAAAGCTTATCGACATTAGGCATGTCAGCATTGAAAAGTCTTTTAGTTTGGAGCATTTTTTATCGAGTATTAAAGCATTTGTTTCCTTATAAAGCAAATTATACTCTTGCGATCATTTTTTTTCTTCTTCTTTCTTCTTATTGAAGTATTGATTGCATGGCATTTTCTGTATTTGGTACTTGGTTGTTTATAGTATACGATTTTTAAAGACGAAAACTTTACTGTGATGACTTGAAGTAAGAATCATTCCTTGATTGGTGATGCTTAGGATGGAAATGAAGTCTTCTTTAGGATCAAGAGGAGCACTCAGCTGAAGAAGCTGATGAACGCTTACTGCGACCGTCAATCTGTGGATTTCAACTCAATTGCTTTCTTGTTTGATGGTCGTCGTCTCCGTGGTGAACAGACTCCAGATGAGGTCAAATCACTCACTCTCTCTAGCTTTTTCCCTTTTAGAATTTCGAATTGTATCATTTCCTAAACCCTGAATCTACACTTATTACAGCTTGATATGGAAGATGGAGATGAGATCGATGCAATGCTCCATCAGACTGGTGGTGTTGCAATTGGCGTGTAACTGTTCTTCTTTTAGTGGTCTTTTATGGTTTTCGTTCTGAGGGTGTGATACAATATTTATGAACAGTTTCTGATAAGACGGTGTGATACTATTGATCCTATAATATTAATGGGCTTTGTCTATGGATTCCCAATATTTTCTATCGGTTAAAGTAGCAGTATTAGTAGTCTTAAACTAAAAGCAACTTTAGTCAAAATCTCGTTCATAGTAAGACTGCATAAAAAAAGAAAGTATTTTGTCATCATAAAATAACCATTCTTACTTACCAATCTGGGACTAAAAGAGAAACAAATTTCTACCTTCCAAATCTTGAAACACACAAAAGCAACGAATCCAATGGATTTGAGATTTGACAAGGCGAGAGCAAATATATAGATCCAGTGTATACATAAGTATAAGAGGTGCCAAATTCATTTCTTATCGCGTCTAGACTACAAATGACCACCTTAACGGGATCTTAAAAGTAAGAAGACTACAGATGCAAAGTGGATGTTAAACAAAGTGACGGTTGAAGAGCTTTACCATCTTCTAATATACTCAGGACATGTTGCAGGGCTTGAATGACTGACAACAAGTGGCGGGCGAAAAGCTTTATGGTTGGCTTCTGCATCTTTGCGAGCTTTGTACATCTCTTCTGTTTCAACAACAACCATCCTTTTAACCTGCTCAGAGGGTATCACCAAAATGAAAATAAATGACACATTTGAAGACGCTTGAGAGAGAGAGAGAGGATATGACATACGAAAAATAAGACAAAAACATAAAAGAACCTGGTTGATCATTCCCCTAATGGATGAAGTGTTTGAGTGCAAAACAGTGCGATGGCATCTGCGAAGTCCCATGGCCTCAAGTGTTCGCCTGTGAAGCTTCCTGGTTCCAGGGAGACCTCTTACTAAGGTTATGTACAAGCTCTGGCTCCATTCAATAGGCACTTGTGCTTTGAAAGCTCTAAAACCACTCATCCTTTTAACGTCTTTTTTTTGTAAATAAGACTCTCTGTAACAAACGATGAGAAATCCATCAAAACACACAAAAATCACAATATCGAAAAAGCTAAAGCCAAAATTTTAGAGAATCTTAGCCATTTGGTAACAGAGATAAATAAAACAACTTGCTTCAATTTTAATGCAAAATTAAATCAAATTAGTTACAAAAAATTTTGAGTCTGTGAAGGAATTTCGTTTTTTGATTAAGCGTGCTAGCTTCTTGAATGATCACAAAAACATAAATTACATAAACAGGAAAAAACAAAGGTACATACATCACACTACATAAACATGAACTTAAACTTCCACGAAACTATAACTATAGATCAATCAAACAATTATAACAAACCGATTAAATTAAACCGAAGCAAAAACAAAATTGGAACTTTTGAGGAAATTTCGTTTTTTTTGACTTCTTAACAAACCATTTTGAAACAATCAAAATACCTAATCAGAGACAGAATCACGAATTCAAACCTAATCAGATCGATCACCTCAAAGAGATAAGAAGAAAATGAGATATGAAAAAGAGGCAATCAGAGACTTAGGTTCGTATCGGAATAAGAGAGAGAGATACCTCGAAGAAACAGAGGCGAGAATTCCGGTTAAAGAGTACGGCGAACAGAGCTCGGAAAATCTATGGAGCTTCGCTTTCAGCTCAAGGGTTTTAGGCTATTAGCAGCATAGTGGTTAAACGAGTGCAATAGCTTAAGATCTAACTTTGGGCTTTATCGGGGCCCATTTATTAATACTGGCCCTTACAAATCAAATCAAAATGGATCCCCCTGTTTTGTATTTTTTATTTATTTATCTGGAAAACTAATATTACATATCATTCAATTGCTTTTATCAGTGCTTTTTATTTTTTTGCTGGTAAGCGATTCTTAGTTTTGTTTTCCTGCAAAAAAGTGAAGCTTATCCAAAACAGTTGATCAGTAATGTACTAATGATAGACTATTAAAATTTTTAACTAAAAGGAGTATGTTATTGTAGCTGAGATAGAACTAGAAGAAAAAATTATGAAATTAATAAACAAACAGATAATAATGGACAAAAGAAAAAACACTCACAGTTGGTTCTATCCATGACGCGAGAGATGAATACAAAAACACATGACTATATTATTATTACATACAAACACAGATTATCATCTCCACCATTGTACAATGATACTAACAAGTGCATGCCTACCTCATGTTCCTTTAGACGTGTTGATAGGGAAACCATCATCATGATCATTTCCCTTGTGATAGTCTCTACTCTCTTCCTTCTCTTGAAACTCCTTTCTCACTTTCTCCATCTCCGCCTCAGAATCATCACTGGATACGTTGGCCGCCGTCGCCGCTACGTCGTAAGCCTTCTCCACCGTCTGACTAGCAATACCTTGTCTCGTGAACTCCTCCGACGTGGAAGAAGCTCTTCCTTCTTCCCTCCCTCCACTCGCACTTCCTCTCTACATGTAGAGGATAAAATTTATATTACCCCACAATTTAATCTATATATGTACTTAGTTATTTCTTGAAAAAAATATAGGATTATTGAGGATATATATGTACCTTAAGGTAAAGAGCGTAAAGACATGATGATGTTATATTAGGTTTGTAGATTAGTTTTGAACTCACATAAGTTCTCAACATTTTGATTTTCTTTGGAGAGGTGTCTCACTTTTAAATTGCAAGTTAGATTAGATCAAACCATAGATGTAGTTTTTCTGATCACTTATGACTTTATGACTTAAGAGTTAAAATTAGAAGATCTCGAACATCTTTAATGGTTTATTTCTTAAAAGTAAAATATTAATAAAAACAGAAAGTATGAGAGAAATATAAGAAACAGTTCTTATTTAGGATACTTGAATATATCTATACACATGTCAACTTTTTAGTGGATTACATTTTTATCAAAGTTTAAATTTTAATTAATTAATAATAATATTTTAAAATAATATTTTTTTTTTGCACATGATATGAGTGGAGAAGCTAAGAGCATCAACGGGGTTATGATTACGTGTGCGTGCTTAATGGGCCATAATGGTTAAATTTGAATGGGCTTCTGTATCGAGCATACACACGAACTGAGGCCGGCGACGGAGCTCAACTCTTGAGGTCGACGAATTATCAAACGCAGACCAGCCTTGCATCTTAGGGAAAGGACTACAATCATGATGATCCTTCTATTATGATTATAATTGTTCTTTATTTGTGTCACAGTAAATTTATTAAAAAATAAAAAAATCTTCAACAGATTTTTAATCTGAGTTTTGATAAGTTGACAGCCTCTTTTAAAGGAAAAATTCAATATTAATACATAATTTTAATTACTAATTTAATATACTATTTTTTCGTTATCCAATATAGTATATCAATTTTTTTAATAATATATCAACTTTTAAACTGTATTCATTTAACACCATAGATTTAGCAATGAGTTAAATTCATTGATTTTTTCTTGATCAAAAAATTAAAATATTTAAATAGTAAACTATAAAAATCCAAAAAACATAAAATTCAAGAAATACCAGTAACTTAGTTACAATTTTATTTATAAAATAATATTTTATTATATTAAACCTATATGAATTATATATTAATTATAATTTAAGATTAGCATAAAAATAGATTGATATTATATTTTATTTTTGATATAAAAATTGACTAATTTATGATAAAATATATGAATGATATATATTTGTTTGGATCGGATTTATATGAAAATGTCTAATTTATTAATTTTATTTTCAACCTCAGAATTTTTAATATTTTCTGTTATCTCTAGTTTCTACAATTTCTGTCAATCTAATTTTAATAAATATTTTTTTCAGAATTCAACTTTTTCAATTTCCAATCATGATAATACATGGGCCAAAAATAATTAATCCAAATATTAACTAAATGCCTGGTATTTTTATTTTTTTGTAATTTTACATGAAAATGAAAATATATAAAAGAATATTTTAAATTAAAAAAATTTAAATATGAGTTTCTAAAAACATTTTTTGGAGTTTTAATGATTTTTGGATTTTTCTTTTAATTTGTCTGTATTTTTGAAATATTTTTATTGTTTTTCATTCAAATATTTTTTTAATTTTGAACGTAAAAAATTAAAATTTAACAGAAGTTAACTCACCGTTAATTCTATGGTGTTAAATATTACAGCTTTAAAGTTGAGTATTATTATAAAAATTTAAGTTGATGTATTAAATTAGATAATGAAAAAAGGTGTATTAGATTTGTAACTAAAACTAAAGTGGTGTAATAATATGGAATTTTTTCTTTTTTAATTATAGGATAGAAAGAAAAAAATGGGAGTTGTTTCATGGAGCTTCTAGATGCTTATGATAAGTAGCACACATCAACAAAAGATGGTGAAGTTGTTCCCTTTGATGCGGAATCTACTAGCAACCAATAAAACATAACCAAAGAATGCTTCGTATCTTTTAAGGTTAAAAAAAAAAAAACATAACGAAAGAATTTAATGTGCTCAAGATTCATATTTAACATCTTACTTTTAATGGCTTGTTTCATTCAATCATCCTCTCTCGCGCTTCCGAAAGGATGGTAAAAGTTTATCTTCCGTAATACGCTTAATCCGATCCTTCTTGTACGATCAGATTACATATCTTGATCTCTAGGTTTCTTCACACATGCCTGTCTTCACACCATTTGTTTGTTTCTTTGTTTTGTTTTACTTTCTATATACATAAATTCGTTGTGGATGTCTTCATGTTCAGGCTTTCTCTTACCACCATAAGGCCGTGGATTATTCTAGCTTCAAGCTTGTCACTGTTGGCGATGGAGGCACAGGAAAATCCACTTTTCTCAAAAGATATCTGAGCTGAGAATTTGAGAAGAACTAGGACCGTAACTTTATTTAGAATAATGATCTTAATACACCAAACAGTGTCTATTATTAATTAATTCTTCATGTATGTGTGACCAATTCTGATGATACATATTTCTCTTTTCTAACTTTTGAGATTTGTTGGTACTGTTGGTGTGGAGGTTATCCTTTAGATTTATTCACAAACCATGGCAAGATCCGTTTTCATTGCGCTGGCAAGAGAAACTTGGTGGCCTAAGGGATGAATACTAGTAAGTAAATATCGTACGATTACTTATATTAATTACAGGTTTGTGAAGTTTAACTAGATTTATTAATTCAGATCAAGAAACGTAATTAGTTTTAGGGTGTGAAACTCAAGAACAATCTAAACTTGTCATGTTTGTTAATTAATTACCTTGATAAGGAATATATTGGCCACTTGATACAAATATGATCATAATGGTCGATTTGGTTTTTGCTTTGGACACAGCTAATAATAATTAGCCTTATATTTTTGTTGCAGCATGCATGGTCAATGTGCTATTATTATGTTTGATGTCATGTAACACACCCTGTAAAATCAAATATATCAAAGCACACATGAATAATTTCTTGAGGTACAAGAAATTGCTTTTTCTCCCCCTTTATATTGCATATTTGTATGTTTATCTTGAACAAGAAAAAACTCAATAAAATGTTCGTGTGTGATTGGGTATATTGATTTTATACAAGGCGTATGAAAACATCCCGATTGTTTTGTGTACAGCATTTGATGACAAATATTATATTTTGTAACCTATTAAAGTTTGATTTATTTGTAAACTTTAGAAACGAAAATACGCCGTTAAGTGTCACGGAAGCACAAACCCACCCGTCAATAAAACCAGTCAACGTATCTTCCCATTGACTTACATCGTCCTTCTTAACTGCTCTAGGGTTCTTCTTACTATCGGTTTGACCCGTTTTTAAATTTGCCGGGATGGGGGCGAACGGTGGAGATTCGTTGGAGATCGTCCGTGAATTGGAACAGTTAAAGCTCCAGAAGGCGGAAATTGACCGCCGTATCTCTGCTCTCGAAGCAAAGCTCCAAGAGACGGCGGCGGTTGAACGGTACGACGCCGTATCTAATGGTTTCTCTGTTCCAAAGACGCCGGCGATGAGTGAACATGGGCTTGAACATGGGCTGTCTCCTGATCAGATTTACCGTTACAGTCGCCAATTGTTACTCCCTTCGTTTGGTGTTGAAGGTACTCTTGCTCAAACAGTCCAATGTAATTCTTGTTACGTTAAAGATTATGTTTTGCATTAATTTCGACTTAAATTGAGCCAATAAGAAGAAAAATCGAGATGGATAGCTGGTTTTTATGGTGAGAACTCTCTTTCTGGAACTCAGCTCTCTAGCTAGTGATGATTGGAGCTGAAAGCTGAAAACTTTGTATTGGGTTTCTTTTGTTTCCCTTTGATTGATATAAAACTTTGGATCTTCCGGAGATAAATTTACTGATGTTTGAATGAGGTTTACTGCATTTGTTACGATATCTACTATGAAGCTTAGTTTTAAGGAAAACCTGAATAGTGTTTGTTGCTTTTATTAATAAATTTTTGGGATTTACAAGGAAGAGAAGTCGATATCTTCTCTGGAATATAATCTAAGACAATCTGATATGTTGTGTATGTTGCCTCTGTGGATATCTGCATTTGTTCTCTATCTGGTTTGCTTGTTTACTCTGCTATTGTCTTTCTCAATTTGTTGACCTGTTCTGTTCTATGTGTGTGTATGATTTTAGCGCAATCAAATCTCTTGAAGTCGTCGGTATTAGTCATCGGAGCTGGAGGGCTTGGTTCACCTGCATTATTGTATCTAGCAGCTTGTGGTGTTGGTATGGTTTTAGACTCTTATCTCAAATCTTATATCAATAGAATAGTCTCTATAGACCTTATTCTTTCTCTAGAAACTACCGATTCTCCCTTGATTATGACATGCTGGTTACCTTTTTTATTGTATTGTTCTAGGTCGCTTGGGTATTATGGATCATGATGTTGTAGAACTCAACAATATGCACAGGCAGGTACGACTTGAAAAAATCTCTCCTTTAGCAGCTCTTTCTTTGGTACGGGAGGTGAACAAAATATACTACCATTTTACTGATTTCTTCTTTTTTGGTTTTTTTATCATTATCCAGATTATACACACTGAAGCATTTATTGGCCATCCCAAAGTGAAATCTGCTGCTACTGCTTGTCGCTCGTAAGTTCAAACTCCCTCAAGATTAATCTGCTTTTGGGAAGTATGCTCACCTCTACTCTTATGGTTTAACCACTGTACTTTTTTACTTTTTATATGCAGAATAAACTCGACAATCAAAATTGATGAATATGTGGAAGCTCTCCGCACATCTAATGCTTTGGAAATCCTCAGGCAGTATCCTTAAATATATATGCTATAGGAAGTCTCGGCTTTTTGTATCTCTCTCTCCATTAGCCTCATCATGTAGAGTATTTAATGGTTATTTGTTTCCGTAACTGACGAAAATAGATATGATATTATAGTAGATGCAACCGACAATCCTCCGAGTCGTTACATGATCAGCGATTGTTGTGTCCTCTTAGGAAAGGTGAAGCGTCTTATGATTTCTCTTATATTTCCAAGTTTATGCATAGTCATTGTCAGAAGCATTGACGCGTGTTTTTGTATATAGCCTTTGGTGTCGGGTGCTGCGCTTGGAATGGAGGGGCAGGTATGCTAAATAATGACAAATGAAATTGTTGTGTTACTCATTATATAGATGTTAAAGTTACACTTTTGATTTCTTTTTTTGTATACAAGCTTACGGTCTATAATCACAAAGGAGGCCCATGTTACCGTTGTCTATTTCCAACTCCTCCACCAACAACAGCGTGCCAAAGATGTTCTGATAGCGGAGTTCTTGGAGTAGGTACAAGGATGGCTGTTTTTTTTTTCTACCGCCAAATAAGTCTTTACAGTTTCTTCATTCGTTAAAGGAATTTTGTTTTTTGTTCTCTCAGTTCCGGGTGCTATTGGTTGTCTACAAGCGCTAGAGACAATTAAACTCGCGAGCATGGTGGGCGAACCACTCTCTGAACGGATGCTTCTTTTTGACGCTTTATCAGCAAAGATCCGCATTGTAAAGTTTTACAAATTTCCACTCTCTTCAATATACTCATTCTACGGTAAAAAACTAATCAAGTCTAGTGTTTGCACAGGTTAAGATCAGAGGCAGGTCGTCCCAGTGCACAGTTTGTGGAGACGATTCTTCTTTCAATGAGCAGCAGTTCAAGGATTTTGATTATGAGGAGTTCACTCAATTTCCTTTATCTGCGGTATTGTTCCCTGTTTCTTCCTTCCCTTGCACCCATTATTTTGTTTTCAACAACAGTTTCATGTATCTGTAACCTGCACTGAAAATATCACAGGCCCCGTTGAACCTACTTCCTGCGGAATCAAGAATCAGCAGCAAGGAGTTCAAAGATATCCTTCAAAAGAAGGAACAACATGTTCTTCTCGATGTTCGACCTTCTCATCACTATAAGATTGTCTCTCTCCCAGATTCACTCAACATCCCTCTTGCAAACTTAGAGGCTCGGTTAAATGAGCTTACTTCAGCTCTGAAAGAAAAGGAAGATGGTCATGCAAACACCGGATCTTGCACAAATCCGAGCATATACGTTGTTTGCAGGCGCGGGAATGACTCACAGAGAGCTGTTCAATATCTTCGTGATTCGGGTTTCGGTTCAGCTAAGGATATAATTGGAGGACTGGAGGCTTGGGCAGCCGATGTCAACACCAGCTTCCCCACTTACTAGAAAGACGTATCACTAGTTATGTTATGTAAACCTTGTCTGAACTACATTATTGTCACTATTTAGATATTTTGATTTTATAGTTTGGTTCGATCATAAGAAGATAAGTTTTTATTGATGGTATAATACGTTATCAAGGGCATGCTGAAACCCTATCTGAATTACATGAGGAGTTTTAGATGTTACGATTGATACCTTGTAGTTTGATTCGATCATATGAAACAAAATAGTAAATGATTCAATCTTCATAGATGATTCAAAATACACTTTTCAAAGAATACAACCCATGGCCAAGAAGGGAACAAGATTTTAGATTTATTGATGAAATAATGAGACTCGAGAACTGTGAAAATCAATCATGAGAAGCAAAAACAAGGTTCATAGTTGCCTTGTCTAGCTGAAAAGTCGTAAGCCTTTTCCATATATAGTTTGAGGAAAACTAAAGGAGAGAATAAAAAGAGTTGGATTACAAGTTACTTGTTCTGGTTGTCGATGTTACTATTCTCTTGGATAGCTTCCTCCTCTTGTTCGTTAAACCTACGCTTGAACTTGGCAATCTGACCAATGCTTTGAGCCATTTGACGCTTAGCTCCAAAGTGATACACTTTGCCAACATGGTGGATTCTTGTCATCATCACGTGCATTAATCGACCGCTCTGTGTCACATAAGAGATCCATTGCATCTGTGGGTGTATTCCCTTCTTCATTGCCAAACAACTCTACAAAACAAAACAAAAAAACAAAGCATTCCTTTTTCAGATCCCATCCAGCCTTTAAAAACATTCGCTGAATCTCCATACGAATAAAGTTAAGGTTCACATGAACCAAGCAATGTCCATATGTAGAAGATTACAGAAATGTAATTACAAGGTGTTAGTCATTATCTGGCTATTTATCTCGATCATGATTTACCGTACATGATTGGCTTAACGAGGATCCGATATCTCTACCCTATAGCCACACAATGCGAACAAAAAAAAAACAAAAAACTCAATTTGGATAAAAAGCTCCATAGTGGTAAACTGTTGATTTCTTATAGGCATTTTATCGAACACCTTCAACGCGTGTCCTTAGTCAGAATAATAGCCACACATTCAAGGAGGCTTTTAACCCACCACAACTCAGAAACCAGAATCATAGTTTTTATTACACTGAGATCAGTGGGTGTGTGTAGCTTAAATCGAACGGGACAAGAAGAAAAAAAGCAGAAAAAAATAAACTTAAAGAGAACATCTAAAGAAATGAAAATGAAAATTCAACTGAAGATAAAATGTATTAAGAGAGAGACAGAGAGAGTGGTGAAGAAGCGCTTAGAGGAGTAATGGTATAAAGCTTAGAGAGTTATGGAGTTGTTCTACCTCCGTGACTGGTGTGATGCAGAGGTGGAAAATGTCTGCTCTTGCCTTCCTCTCTGCTTCGCCACTCCAATAGATCCGATTAGGCCCAAAGAAAAAAAAAAGGCTCTGAGACCTTCTTATTCACCCAGAATGTCCCAAATAAATATCACACGCCCTCCGCAAGCTAGTTAAATATTTTATTTTAAATATATATAAAATTTTACATACTAAAAATAGTCAATAAATTATTTTTGTTTTGAAAAACAAACAAATATATATATATAATATAAAAAATATTTATTATTATAATCATTTTTTTAAATTTTACATAATTATATTTATTAAATATTATATTTACCTTAATATATATATATATATAAATTATTACTATTATAAATAAGGTATGGAACCAGTGTGAAATCGCACGGAAGTAAAATATTAGTTAATAATTATTATAAAGATTTTAAGAACTATAATTCTTATATAAAAGTTTTCATAAATAATATATATATAAATTCATAATAAATACCAATTTTTAAGAATTATGTTATAATTGTAATACATATTCGTGATAAACTAGTGTATTTCTAAAGAATATTAAATTGCATGAAAAATATTGAAAGTCTCTTAATTTAGTGTATAATCTTCTCAATAATGTTGACTGTTCTGTTTTGTCAAAATTAAGAAGATCGGAGATCAAGGAAACAAAAAAAAAAAAAAGAGAAATAAGAAAGCTACGTACGTCTGTCTTCTAGAGACACGCACACATCATCACATAAGAGTTTGCTCAAACACAAGTTGACATGTCTTCGAAACTCTCTGCATTTAATGTACCTTCCTGATCATGTTATGGTATTTGTTTTTAAATTTTGGTGAGAATGTCGCCATCTTTAGACAAGTAGCTTTTGATAGTGTTTACTCAGCCACTTTCCTCCCTTGCTCTGTGCTTTCGTATTGTCTCCATTCCAAGACCTCGAGATGCGTCGATAAACATTCCGGAACATGTAGCACTCCGGGCACAATGTTGCTGAAACGAACAAAAAGAAAGGGTAAAAAGCGGAACACACAAACCAAAAAGTAAAATAAATAGATAAAGGTTGCGTACAACTTACCGACTTAAGCTTGAGAGATTTTGCAAGGACTCACGCAACTCGGTAATTCTAGGGTGAGATCCGGCAACAGTTTCCAAAGACCCTCCCAACGTTTTGATATGAGAGTTGTTGCTACGGTCTGTTCAATCGTCGGAAGCAATGACAATATCTTCAACAGCAAGTCATCTGGCAACTAATCAATAAACATTGGTTTCCTAATCTTAATTTAATATTAAGTTCAAAACAAATAAAAGTATTAAAAACGATACATCATATTATATATATATATATTCGTTAAGAAAATTATATAATACATTACATTTTTATTAATTTTAAATTTACTTAAATTGTTGATATAAATCCACGCATAAAACACCTAGTTTAAATTTAAAATTATGTCAATTATTTAATTAAAAGTAAATTCTGTCCCTTTCCTATTTTTGTTTCTCAATATTTTACTACTTTGTGTCTGGATTTATTCCAGATCAAGTATACAGATTATACTTTCATTTTTCATATATTTTTAAAAGTTAGACATATGGACATAAAACTACTTTACTTATCAGATAAAGTTAAAACAGCACCCTGAAATTGAATATTAATAGAGGAAGAAGGAAAGATCTTTATCAACCGGTGTAAAAGTATTTTCCTACTCAAGATGAATTTCATTTGTTAGAACCTGGTGTGAGATCAATGCGTATGATGCTATTATCCAAAGAATTATATACCAAGTGATCGTAAATTTTATTGATTTTAAACTAAGGTTTTTGGAGAACATTGCTTTAAATGCATTGTGAAACCAAGGAATTAACAAAACCAGAAAAACAAAATTCACCAACACAATATTATTCATCACGACCAAAGACTAAGCCAACAAGCGAAGAAATTAAAAACAACATCATAAACCAACAAAACCGTAAAGGTTCAAACACAAGCATGCAAATCACGAAGAGAGTTTAGTGATTGCTTATTTAAAAAAAAAAAAAAAAAAAGCCTTTAGAAGCCCTCAATTAGATACAGCCTCTTCTTTCACTGAAGGGCAACAATGCACTCTTATGAAGCCACCATCCATCGAACTCTGCTCTTCAAGCTCTTCCTCTTCTTCTTCACCACAGAAACCAATTGCTTCAAATATCATAGTGTTAACTTCTTTGAATCGCTCCTCTGATAAAGAGACTTCAGCGAGAAGACTCCATGCCTTCTCCTCCGAAGCTCCTTCGAAATCTTCTTTCCTCTTCAATACCATGTGACCACTCATCTCCCAAACAGCTGGATTCACTTGCGTATCCAACAGCTTCGAGCTAACTTCCCCCAGGGCCTGTTTCTCTGCATAGCACTGCACATTAAATAAAAACAAATCAAGACCTGAGATTCTCGACAATCAATACCGAGTTTTTTTTTCTTATTTTTTGGAGTTGTAACCTGAGGGAGAAGAAAGATCTGTTTTCCGGAATCGGAAATGAGAATATTGAAAGGAATGTTATTGTTCTGAAGGCAAACAGATGCGTTTGATACAGCATTAGAGAGATCTTTGATGGAGTTTCCACCTTCAAAGAGAAGACCTCGCACAGGGTAATTTAAGAGCTTTGAGATTTTGACGCCGTCATTGGTGGTAGTGATCTTCAAGGAAGGAGCTTTCTCGATTGGGAATGGCATTGCCAAGTAGTAAGCCTGTTCCAAGAAAAACAAAAACAAAAAATCTCCATTTAAATCGCAATTACGTATAAGGGTAAGCATTACTTATTCGATTCAGTTCGGTTATTTGGTTTTGAGAGTTCATATCCAGACCAAAACTAGTTAATGTTTCATTCTGTTATATCCACAATAATCTTTTAGGTGATGGTTCAGTTCTAGTTTGGTAAGAGTGAAGGGAACATCATGGGTAGGATATAACATGGAAACTAATTTCGATTATGTTTTGGTTCGCTTTACCTGGAAGTGAAGATGGTTGATGGTAGCAAATGCACCTAAACTATTGTATCCAAGCCGGAAATACGGATTAGCGGCTTCAGTAGCCATTTGAAGAGCAACCAAAAGGCTTTCGTGATCAATCCTTTGAGGCAAGCAATCAAGAAAACGAGGAATAAGCAACACATGTCCATACTCAATCGGACTTACCTGTTGATAAGAAAGCTTTGAGTTCAATGTTTAGATAACTAGTTAGCAAAAAAAGAAAGAGACTATAAAAAGCAGAAAAAAGTCCTTACATTGATTGCAACGACGCTTGGAGAATTGTCAGCGTCTAAAGGCATACTTGGGTAGAAATTGAGTTCGCTGTCGTCATCGGTAGCTTTAAACTGGAAAAGCAACTCTTCTTGACCAACTTTAGTGAAATTGAATTTGTTTCCATCAAATGGTTGAAGAACTTTATCGACACGGAACTCGGTTGGTCTCTTCTTGAGATGACGACCTTCATTTAGCTGCGCGATGAAACCGTGCTTCCCCGGTATAACCTATTTTTACCAATTTACCACCAAACTATCAGATATCAACAACGTTTTAAACAGAAACTTGAATCTTCAGCTCAAGTAAACTGCAAACATTAATAAGAAACCGAAGCTTGATTCTTCAGCTTTACCAAATATCTCAGCATGTTTGATCTCAAAAGTAAATCAATGAACCATAAAGTAAAGAGATAATTTACCTTGGTTTCACAGGCGGTAACATCATATCGAAAAAGTCCTCTTTGAAACCGATCTTCCCACTAGAAGAAATCATGAGGATTTGATACAATACTCAGACTTTCAATCAAGCAACAAGAATCAATCAACGAATTGAGCTTTTCAATAACATTACCTCTCCAAGAACTAAGGATTCGAGCAAAGTCACCGGAGAATCTGTTTTCTCTTCCACGGATTTATCCACATTTCTGCATGTATACAAAGGAAGTCTTGCCCCTGAAAACAAACAAAGGTCAGAGATTTGTTTCACCAATCGATGAATCCAAGTTAAAACTGACAACAAAAGAAAGAACTTTTCAGCTATAACATGTAGTACCATTAATACAACACTTGCTCAGGCAATTCCGACCACATCCTCCACCTTCTTCCGCCGTATCGTCTTTCTGGTAATTCGACACAACTGTTGGAACCCTTTTGATCTTCAACAACATTCTCAATTTTTTTCCGAAAGAGCAAAACAAAAAGCCAAAAGCCCTCCCGAGATAACAGATTAATAACTAACTAAAAAACCTAATTAGAAAAAGAAAAAGAAGCGAGTGGTGATAGTGAAACCGCCTCCGGCAAGGAAGAGGAGATCGGAAGGACTGCCGCCTTCAGACGGCAGAGCTCCACGTCCTCCGTGCGGCGAAGGATTAGTTATGATGAAACAATCCTTCCGTTGGCCATGAGAGCTCAAAGGCCGTGAATTTATCCCGTGTATACCCGTGATGAAATCACCTGTTAACCTACCCGGAATATTTTCCCAAATGAAAAGACAGGAAATTTCGCCGGAGAAGAAAACAAATTTCACAAAAAGGAGAGATTTTTCGATGTGGGTTTCATCATTCTTTTGATATTTTAAATAGATGGTAGATGAGTGAACCAGAAAAGTGAACGAGAATCACGTGTTGTGTCTCGTCTGTTGTATGTCTGAGAGATTAGATTTGTTGAGGTTGTGATTGGAACGTGGGTTTTGTGAGTAAGATAAAACCATTAGTGTCCACGGGTTTTAGATCTCTTCTCCATTTCCTCTTTATCTTTTGGGGTTTTTGACCCGAAAGTCGCTTTCCGGGTTGACCCGCGGACTCGCATCAACCAGGAGCTGCCGTTTTGGTGAGGAGTTGGTGCAATGCTAGTCAATTTATTGACTTTGCCGTGTTGTCATCTATTTGACTATTTTTTAGCCTACCTCACGTGTAAAATCCTCACCTAATAAATTTTTAGTGTGTCAAATTTTAAATTTAGTGTATTAATTTTTTTTTACATTTCTTTTCCTTTTTATGTGACCTCTTAAATTTAATTTATTAGTTTCTAGAAATCATATGAAATCTATGTATATATGTATATCTCGAGACGGGCTAGGGGAAAAGAGACTTTATTATTTTATTTAATGTATTTATTTATACGTATAAAAACTTTATTTATGATATTTTTTGGAGTGTAAATAGTACACACTCATATATAAACTTATTGAAAACAGCAGTAGAACTGGGAACGAGGATGTTCCGTTTTATTCGTAGACATTGAAAGTAGAAAAATGATCTCTTTTTTTTTATATACCCCTCAAAACATTATGGGAATCCAAAAATACACACAACACTAAATCAATTATTAATTAAATAATTAATTGGACCGACCTTTTCTTTAATTAGCGTCCATGTAAATAAATCATCCGTATAATTTTACTTAAATCTGTTAATTTCTTTTTACGTGGCATCATTCATCACGCGTAGTTACAGAGACCGTAGACGCAGAACTCGCCAAGATCGCAACGATGGTTACACTCACCGCAATGGCGTTTATCGTAAGCCACGTAAACGCACTGACCGCGACAACACGTTTGCCCGAATTTGCACTTGTTCTTACACGCACCGCAGTTTTTGTCGTCGGTTGATAAATCCATGCACTTGTTGTTGCAACAAGCCATTGTAGAGTTTGCTCCGGTGCTGTAATAGCTGCTGCTGCAGATCTCTGGCTCCTTGTGGCAATGGTCAGCTGCATTTGGGTTGCGAGCTTTAGGTCCTTGACCCTCGTCGACTTTTTGGGCCAAGAACCGACTCTGTCTGATCTTCACCGCTCCTTGCGGTGTAAGGTCCTTGGAAGGGTCTTCGAGAGAAAATGTTGCGGTCGTGGTAGTGGTTTTAGTGGTCGTGGTGCTGATGACGGGTATCGTGATTTCGAATGTTAATACCATTGCCACGAGTATCTTCACGAATTGGGCCATTTTCTCTTGATCTAGGAGTGTGTTTGGTGAGTTAATTAGAGCTCGAGAAACAGAGAGATAGTTCTTCGTTCCTTTTTCTCTCCTTCTTCTTCTTCTTCTTCTTCTTCTTCTTCTTATTCTTGTTTTGTTGTTTGAATGCAGAGAGAGAAGATATTTGGAGGGAGAGAGCAAGATTGTGTTGTGAGAAATTGAGGAGAGGGTGGACTTAAGGGTTTATAGTTGTGAACTTGTGATCGAGACGAGTTGACGCGTGAAATGTGGTGAAAAAGGTAAAGGAAGGTTTCAAGCTATCGATCTTTTTTTTTCGGGCGGGGCGTTTCATTATTTAATTATTCTCCTTTCAATTGTATACTTTTTTATGGGCATGTACATGCACATGCACATGCTCATTTGCTTATGTTGAGGTACATATACGCGTTTATAATAGAAACTAAAATGCGGTTACTTGGAGTAAAAACTTGTTTGTGATATTTGAAATCAAAACAAAATTAACTTTAGGCATACTCTCGTACCATTGATAGCCTAGTACTTCCAGCACTTGTAATATATTAAGAAATAGTATCATAATCATTATAATTAAGCATGATGGTATTGTGTAGTTTTGTTCTTTCTCTTGCTAAAAATTGAATGCCTTTTGTTGACAAATAAAAAGAAAGAAAACTATTGTTGGCATTATTTTTGATTAAATTTGTTGTGAAGTATTTGAATTCATTGTAAAATCATTGGTTTTCAGCGTTACATCTTTATCATACATTCTTGTATTGATACCATAATGATCAATATGTTTTTACATCTATAGAATTTTAATTTTATAGTGGCTACTCAGAAAATATACTCTTTTGTTTTGGTCAAAGAAAATATAGAAATAAATTTTAAACTATATAAACGTCACTATATATACAAAATAAGAAAAATAAATAGAAGTGTACGTTAATATGTGTGACGAACCATGAGTGAATCCATCGCCTCCCCTCATGGGCCGGTCCGAGACGATTAAGGCGAGATGCGAGAAGCAAAGGCGTTCATTTTAGTTATATTTGTTTATTATTTTTCAGTTACTTATGATTATATAGCTGTCGTGAAAACCGCGAACCACTGATTTATATTTCTAAATTAAGCAAATGGAAGCGATACATCCTCTAATAGACACTTGCTTTAACTTGAATTCTAAAATTTGACTCTTATACGCCCAATCAAACACGGTTATAACTTTTTAATATAAACGAAAGGCCATTTTTTACATTGTAATTTGTAGCAATAAAATATTAAGACGAAGTTTAAATCAATTTTTTAAATAAAAAAAAATTATAGTTTTATTTTGAGAAATATGAGCGAGTTGGTAAGGTTATGTTCATTTCTTCATTACTACCAACCTTATGTTCATATCAGTTAAAATAGATTTGATATGTAAAATTAATCTAATGTGTTAAAAGTAATTATAAAATAAGAAAAATTAACTATATCTCATAGCCATCTAATATGGTTCAGTGATTCGTTATATAGCTCCCTGCCAAATTCCGAGTTTTTCTTATGCAATTTCAATGATGAAACCATCTATAAATATCTTTATAAACGAACAAAAAATCAAAATTTTTATGAACTTAATATGGATTTGGTCGTAAATAGTTAACAGCAAAAAATATCTCATTAATATATATATATATATATATTACATAAAATATCTTAGATCAATGGTCAGATTAGTTTCTGCAGGATTATGTTACTAGATTAAAACTTAACATTATGGAATAATCCAATAAATGCAATGATCAAACAAATGGAATGGAATTTGAGTCGTGATATCCATTAATATGATATTAATGACGATTAAAGTAATATAACTTGGTATGTTAAGTGTACGCTAATTGTAACATTACCTATACTAATATATATGCAAACCGGAATCAATCGGTAAACTGAATGAATGAATTATGGATACATCAAACTCGAAGAAAAATCTTGACTAAATTAACTAGTCAAAGACGTCCACGACTATCAGATCCAGTGTTTGTTTAATAGTTTAAGAAAGCCGTGGAGAGAGGTCAACGCTTTGCTCCATTTTGTTAAACTATGTACAAACTTTACGTCACAAAGGTCAACACCATTCCCTTGTTGTCTATTGGTCATTTCCTGACCTATACGATAATGTTTCTCTACGATACCTTTCTGTTGCATTAAATTTTAAGCCACGCGCAAACTTCCTTTTACATTAATAATTGATAATCTTTTGATTAAGAGTTTGATAAACACTAGTTTATAATTATTAGTTGTAGTATCTGTTACAAAGTATCTGCTATTGAAACTCGTGAAAAAAATGTGTGATGTAGGTAGGCTGTTCAAACAAGCGAGTTCATACTCCTACTAGCCTCATCAATTTACACAAAGTGGGTATATTTATAGAGCACTCTTCTCTTATCTTACTTTTTATTTTACCCTTCAAATATCTACAAATTTTATTGCAAGTGACCAAATGTCCGTGTCCATTGGTCAGGTTTCAAACACACTTAGCCGGTCTGGTTCTATGTTTTGCTTCGGTTAGACCGTTAAAATACAACTGACACTTTCTTCTTCCTTCCTTCATAGCTATGACCATAGACCCCTCTTCAGCTATTTCAACGATGAAAAAGAAAATTTGTTTCGGTTCAACATTACCCTAACAGAGAAAGAAAAGGTTAGAGAACTGATTTATTTTACATGGAATCGTTTTCCTTGGGACTCGGTCATTGATAAGATAAACTCATATCATCGGAGTATTATTCTCTGGACTAAAGAACATAATGTAAAGAAAATTTGCTCATCAAGGCTTCATAGGAAAAGCTTGAGGCAGTCTTTCCTGCGACCATTCTGAATATCCCTCTGATTGAGAAATTGACCAAATCTTTAAACTCGGGCCTACAAGGAAGAAGAACAGTTCTGGCGGTAGCGTAGCAGAATTCAATTGTTATAAAACGACGACCAGAATACTGGATTCTTTCATGTTACCATAAGAGCAAGACGAATGCATTACACTTTCTCAGTAATGGAAGATGAGAATGAGATTACTAAATATGAAGAAGGTCAAATCGCAGGGCTTACTTCTTTTTGACAGGCAACTTTAGCGTGGTTGAGGAGGTCCTTCCATGTAAGATCATGGCTGAAATAACGCTCAACTCACTAAAATTTCGGGTGATGGCAAGAACAAAGCTGCTATCTGTTCCATTAATGGTGGCAAGGCACCATGTCCTAATGGGTTCTCTAGGAAGTTTTATCAAGCGTACTGGCATATCATTTGGCATGATGTTTTCCAAGATATTTGAACTTACTTTGAAACAAGTTTTCTCCATCCCTTTTTAAAATGAAACTCATGTTCATCTTATAACTAAGGGTACGACTCCAAAAAGGTCTCAGATTACAGATCTATTGCTCTCTGTGACATCCACTACAAGATCATTTCGAATGTCCTCATTAAAAATTTCCAGCCTTTGCTCCTATCAATAATATCCCAATCGCGGTCAACATTTATCTCAGGGAAGGCCATCACTGATAACATGCTTATCACTCATGAAATCTTGCACTCTACGAGAGTCTGAGGCCAAAAAAGTTGTTATATGGTAGTTAAATCGGACATGAGGAAGGCGTATGATAGGATTGAATAAGGTTTCCTCAGAGCCGTCTTATCTAAGTTGGGGTTCGCGGATCTGTGGATTTTGTGGATCATGGCATGCGATGAATCGATTTTTTATTCCTTCCTTGTTAATGGAACGCCACAACGTAACATTTCTCCTTTAAGAGGGATCCATCTATGCGATCTTCTCTCTATGTATCATTTCATTTTATGCATGGAGGTTCTTTATTGCCTACCGGTGTCAGGTAAATGGGACTCTTCCATGCATCATGGTTGCAAGAGGACTTTCTTCGGTAAATCATTTGCTCTTTGCAGATGATGTAATGTTGTTTTGCCAATCTAGCTCCTCTTGTGTCATGACTTTGAAGCATCTTCTAGACCAATATTAGAAGGCGTCTGACCAGAAAATCAATTTGTTGAAGTTCTCTTATACCTTCTCGGCCAAGACTTCCCCCGAGGATAGGGTAAGAGTGAAGAATACCATATGCATAGAGAATGAAGGAGGCACTGAAAAATATCTAGGCCTTCATGAGTTATTCGGGAGGAATAAACGAGACATGTTTGCTTCCATCCTGGGCAAGATCCGACAGAAGTCGCAATACTGGAGTACACGGTTTCTTTTTGAAGAGGCGAGTAAACATGTTATTTTCAGAGTTGATTCTTTCTATAGATCCACCAACTTTTTGATGCTAAATCTCTGCTAATAAGCGACCTCCTTTGCCATCTATCCAATGAATGACGACGTGATTTAATTTGCTTACACTTACCTCAGTATGAGAATGCTATTTGCTTACACTAGATGCAATGTCAGCTCGACACTGATGGCCAAAGCTCTTGCTGTTAGGAAAGTCATTATGGTAGTTGCGGCTGGTAATGCTAAAACGCTCATAAGTGTGTCCGGACTTGTAAATTCTGGTAAACTTGCTGAGAAGAAATGAAAATATATTGGGTTTAGAGGGTATGCTTTATGATATCCATTTTTTTTCAGTAACTCATGTGATGCAATAATTTTTTATTTGTATACTTCGTTTAAGTAAAATTAAAGTTGATTGTGTGATGATATCTGCGTTGTATTCTGTATGTTGAGACTTTTTCTAGAATTTAGTTTCTGATTTTAATTTAAATGTTTGTTTGATCAAAAAAATCTATGAGATTCAATAACATCAATATAAATTAGTACTAATTAATAGTATTTGATGAATTATGTATGATACATAGATTATGATGTTGAAATCCTAACAAATCCTAACAAAGAGATTATATATCTTCCTGCAATCAGTTACAATCTAGATGGTCTAACATACATAGATAGAATATTTATAATTATAATTATAATTATAAATTTGAATATTTAAATTATTATAAACTTAAATATAATAATAATTATTTTATTTAGAAATAATAATGGTAGTTCGGATATTTCGGGTACCCATTCGGTTTTCGGTTCGGGTTCGGTTTGGGTTTGATTTTTTTATTATAAAAGTTTAGAATTCGTTCGGGTATTTTATCAATTTTGGGTTCGTTAATAACTACTTTTTCGGTTCGGGTTTGGTTCGGATCTTCGGGTTCGGATATTTTGCCCAGCCCTAGACGGAAGAAAAAAATGACCAGATAGATTGTTACTATGCAATGGAGATAGAGACTTTAAAAGTTAAGATTATGGGGCGAAAATATAACCTTTATTTAGTATGGGGTCGAAAATACAAAAGAAAAAAATCCCCGGTTCGTTTATCAGGAAAGAATGCGCGCCGTCTTGGTTTTCCTTGTCATAAAAAGGCACGTTGTTTTGTTGAAACAAACGTTTTCCTTATTCTCAAACGGCAAGCAAAAGGTCGATAAACGACATCATTTTACGGAGCTCATTACAAAACTAAAAACATCTGATGCCAATATCATAGAAACCCTAAAGCTCTTCCGAGATCCCAAATTTTCGCCTTTTTGGACAAAATCAGAAACATCAATGGATCTGGAGATTGTTGGTCGTCACGCTCTCTTTTTCGACGACGATTCGATGGCAACCTTTGTCAACTCTCCGACGGCGCTCGTTGACTGGAACAGCCTTTTTATTGACCGGTACGATGTTCGTCACCTCCTTTCTTCTCTTCCTCCTCACCGTCCCAAACGCCGCCGTCCGATTTCAGACGACCCTGACTTGGAACAGGACCTCGATCACGAGCGTTATCTAGATTTTCCGGCGGAATCTATATCTCCGTCGCACGATGAGAGCGGTAAGGATGATGAACTTCGTAGAAATCTTCGTTTATCTATACTTTTTTAAAAAAAAAAATTTGCGGAGAGAATCGAACTTAGCTATGTTAGAGACTTAAAAGCGTTATAGAGGATGATAACGATTAACATTAGCTTGATACTTGTTTGGTTATGCCTTTTTGAGATTGGATATGTTTCGTCTTAATAGTTTATTGTATTAAGAAAATTGATTATCTTCACTCTTGCACAGCAGATATCAATGATGTTTCAGAAAGTACAAATGCCGATGGTTTTCGTGCTGTCCCATATTCTTACGGAAGCTCCAGTGATTTCGATGACCAGAAAATTGCTGATGCAGAATCTGGGTTTCTCCCGCCTTTCCCCGTGCCTGATTATTTACTTCAACACCTGGTAAGTTACTTGTTTTAGCAGATTGATGTTTCCTTTTAGAAATGTGCGGACTTTGGTCACTTATTTGGTACTTCAAAACTGATATGGCCAAGTAAACATCTGAAAGGTGCAAATGTTATTCTAAGGACTACCATGTCTAAGTTTCAGATGCTCGGAGAAGAGATGGAGTTGTCATTCACAGTCACCTTGTTTCCTTTTGCTGCCATGACAAGGGGCAGTGCAGGTGGGATTAAGATGATAGAAAGTCATGACTTACCAATAACCTAAAAAAACGAGTGCACATCAGATGATGCATTTCTATACAGTTCTGATATTTGCAATTTTTTGGTTCTCCGTACTTATGTGAGATTTCAATAATGTATATACCTGTGTGTTGCCAAAGGTTCGTTCTTTTAAAACCGGGCATCAATAGATTTTACATTACTAATTGTTTTTTCCTGTACATTTTTCTCTCCCTTTTTTCAGCCCTCAACTGAGAAATTATATCAGATCATGGCAAGAACTTCGAGTTTTGTAAGCAAACATGGTGCGCAATCTGAAATTGTCTTGAGAGTCAAACAAGGTGGCAACCCAACATTTGGGTTCTTGATGCCAGACCATCATCTTCACCCTTACTTTAGGTTTCTTGTTGAGCATCAAGAGCTTTTGACAGGAAAGTTTTCTGTAGAAGATAAAAAAATTGAAGGTGGGGAGGATGGTGGAGCTTTGTCCTTGCTTGGTTCGGCTTATGGGACTGTAGAAGATGAAGATACTAAAGAAGAGTCAGCAAGGGACTGTAAAACAAACGAGTCTGCTGAAGGTGATGATGGTGTTTATTCCAATGGACCTGAAGGGTCAAAAGAAGCTGCAAAGATTGCCACATTGAGAGATGTAGCCTCTAAGCAGTCTCTACCGTCGAATGATCAAGCACCTTTCATAAAAAGAAACCCTTCTGTCAGCGCAGTAAATGTTGTTGAGAGGAAGCAGATTAATATAGAAGATAATGCAACAGAAAAACGTTCAACTTCTGAAAAGTTGCAATCTTCCGCAATGCTGGCACAACCCAAGCTTGAACTGCAAATTGTGGAGCCGCCTATTGAGATGAAAAGAGCGATTGATAAGATAGTTGATTTTATCCAAAAGAACGGGAAAGAACTTGAGGCTACTCTTGCTGCACAGGATGTTAAATACGGGATGTTTCCATTCTTGCGTCCAGCTAGCTTATACCATGGATATTATCGGAAGGTTCTCCAAGAGGCTGAAGAGGTAATTCTATTTCAAATTCCCACATGTTCCTGCTGCAGATTTTATGTGTTTTCATGTGCTTTGAAACCTTGTGAATTTAACTTTTACGAATAATATACACAACGGCTGATTTATCGTATGCAGTTAAAATCATGTGGCAAAGGCGATATTACCAAAAAGGAAGACATGAAGCAAGAGAAGATGGGCAATGCTTCGAAAGATGACAAACCTGCTTTTGGGAGTGTATTACCGGATGATTCTGTTAAAAGAGAGAAATTTAAAATGGTTAGTGACAAACCAAAGATTGAGTTACAAAAGGAACCATTCAAGCTCGTCGAACCGCATATGAGGGTCACTGTAGATGCGAATACTGCTGCTGCTATTCTTCAAGCTGCCAGAACAGGCATAAGGAATCCCCAATTAGGGATTCTATCAGGCAAACCCTTGGATGATACTTCTCAGAGCCTCGGAAGTGATGGAAGTATCACTTCATCTAAGTCCCCTGATTTGGCCAAATCTACAGGTCAATTGATTTCTGGCTCGGCAGCTGCCAGTGAAGCTGATTCTTCTGAAGTAGGCTTGTCTAAGGAGCAGAAATTGAAGGCAGAAAGATTGAAACGTGCAAAAATGTTTGTGGCCATGTTGAAACCCGGTACCCAGGCAGCGCAACAAGCTGAACCGTCGCGAAGGTTATCTGTCGAACCGTTTAGGATTTCTGAATTAGGTTCTAATGCTGCCAAAGAAAGAGAAGGTAGCTCACTTCCATCTGAAGCTGAGACAACACAAGCAGATGATGTTAACAGTGAAAGACGGTCAAAGAGAAATTACCGCTCCAGATCACAGAGAGATGAAGATGATGAAATGGGAGAAGAAGAAGAAGACGAGGAGGAGAGCAGCATGGAGGATGTCACAGAAGATAGCAAGACTGAGAAGAAGCATTTAAGTAGAAAACGGCATGATAGGCATAAGCATAAGACACGACGCTCTTCCAAGGACAGACATTCACGGGACAAACACAAACATGAGAGCTCCTCGGATGATGAGTATCACAGCCGTTCTCGTCATAGACACAAACACATAAAATCTTCAGACAGGCATGAGCTATATGATTCTTCTGAGAATGAGCGTGAGCACCGACACAGATCTAGTAAGCATAACAAAGATGTTGATTATTCTAAGAACAAACGTAGCCATCATCACAGATCCAGGAAGCATGATAAGCATCTTGATTCATCTGATGATGAGCATTACCACCACCACCACCACCACCACCGACATAGGTCCAGTAGACGCAAGCACGAGGATTCTTCAGACGATGAGCATGGTCATCGACACATGTCGAGTAAACGTACAAAGAAAGATGAAAATACAGTGGAAAAGGAGAGTGTTTCAAAGTCGGATCAGTCTGATCCTAAAGCTGCTTCTGAGGAAAACATGCAAAACGAACCAACTCAAGTTTCGGATGAGCTAAGAGCCAAAATCCGTGCCATGTTAGCTGATACCATGTAAGTTCCGTTATAATTCATTGACTATCTATCATATAAGACTTTTTTTGGTATATACTAGTATAAGGTTGACAATGTCGATAGGGTCTGTCTGATCGATTATTGGGTTTTCAGATGAAATGGTCGGTGAGCATATATCTAGAAGCATAAAAGGTCATAGAAGCGATGTCATTGTGTAAATCCCCAACTCTTGAGATGCTTGGAAGTAGGGATGAACTCTACAAAGAAAGTTTATATATATATATATATATATTTGTTTGTAATTGGTGTTAATGTCATAGTGGCATTACTTCAAGCTTACCCCTTATTGGACGGACCTTACTTAGCCCCTCCTCTCGAATGAAAAGGCAAAAATGTTAGGAAAAACCACCTTTTTGGGTTCGAATCTCTCTTTTCTAAATTTTTTTTATATTTCATCTTGTTGAATTTCATTGCTTCGTGCTTTGTTGGAGGTAGCCTTTCTTTATTTCAACTGTTAAACTCTTTATGTTTTCTGCTTTTTGTATTTATTTACCGAAAATTTCAACGTCGTCCCTTTACTTAGTTCTCAACTTCTCATGAGTGCTAAATAATTTTTGGATTAAGGGGTTTACCTTAAAATCGATCAAAAAGAAAGATGTCTAAAATATCTCGGGTGGATATTTTTGTGAGCAAATCTGGGGTATAGTTTTAGAAAGCAGTCACAAGAAGTATATTCCAACAAAGAACAAAAAAATATGGAGAAACCGAGGGAGCTAAGTAGTAATTACTAATTAGATGTTGAAATTTGGTGGCAAAGAACAATAATTTATAATTTAACTACTTTCGCCATAGATAAAGAAATCTGTTCTTGCGTTTTTTCCATCATTAACAGATCTGTTTGTAATAAGCTTTAAAAGTTTAAACACATGACACTAAAAAAATAGTTCAATTCTCCTAAAAATGTACAAATAATAGTGCATATATTTACATCTTTTAGTTAAAAATATATTTATTATTGTCACTTACCCCAAAATAAACCTTATCACATACTTATACATGCAAAAATTATTAATATATTTAAAACTACACAAACTATACAGGCAACATAACAGCATATATGAAGTAAATGGTACCATGGCGCTAACACCACAATTATTTTTTTCACTACCAAAACAATGAATTCAAAACTATACAAACTATTTGAACAAAAAATACACGAAATATATTGTAATGGTAATAATATATATTATAGTATATTTAATCTCTGAAATTTACATATTATCAATAAAAAAATTCTTTTATTTAATATATAATATTTTAAAAATATAGTTATATAAATATTAGAATTAATAAATAATCTATTTATATAAAATTAAAAAATTATATAGTTTATATGATGTAAATATATATATATATATATATATTTAATAAATAAAACTATAAATTGAAAATATAATGTTGATATATATACTATAAGACATAATTTAAGCTGTTTATTAAAAACAATTATAATAATTTAAAATACTATAAAGACATAATTTAAGCTGTTTATTAAAAACAATTATAAAAATTAAATGACAATATGTCAAATAAAAATATTTGCTAATATATAAGGATTTTAAAAAATGTTATATATAATTTTCATTTTATATAACTATAACTTTTCAAATATTATATTGTAACTAAAAGAATGGATTCATTGATATTATGTAAATATCAAAGATTAAATATACTATATATTATATATTACCATTATAAATATAATTTGTATAGTTTTGTTTTGCTAAAATAGTTTATAGTTTTGAATACATTATTCTCACCATTTAGATCATACTAACCATATAGTTTATGTATATTATCTGCATGTGTAGTTATGTGTGTAGTTATATGATGGGTTCTATAATCATTTTTCTTATATATTAACATTTTATAGGGAAAAAAATCGTTTTCTTAAGCGCCTTTATGCTAGTCTACAATTCGATTAATATCTAACGTATTTTAATTTTGTTTGTTTTTGATAAATGCAATAACCGTCTGTTTTCATAAAATCATAATCAAACTCTTACTATTGACGTAGTGTTAGATTTACTCTAACCTTATTGCCCCTTATTTTACGTTTCTAAAAAAAAATGCAACGGGACCAAACTAATAATTAATAGAAGTGGAATTAGCAGAAGAATATGTGTATGAGAGCATAAAACAAAAGGAACGTCTCTTGAAGAAACCTTGCTAATAACGCTATTAAAAAACATAGTAGTAGCGTGATTTCACTTCTCACTTTTCACTTCACGCTTTCAAAACCTTTTTTTTTTTCTTTCGATCCCAATCACATGTATGAAGCCGCGTTTTATTTGTTTTAGCCGTCCATTCCCCAAAAGCCAAAATAACAAAAAAAAAAAAAAAAGTTGCAATTATTCATAAAGATCTCTTAGCTAGATTCAAATATTTAATTTCAATCTTAGTAATTTAAAAATAAACGCTCTGAATCCAACTGTATTCTCTAAGCAAATTAAGTAGAGATGCGAATAAATTTTCCCTACACCTTCTTCTTTCTTTTCAAACTTTTCTCCTTATCGAATCTTCTTATATAACCTCAGCTTGCATTCCAATTAAAGACAATTTCACATAATGCAGCTGCACATTTTGTATTCCAGTGTTTTCACACTGTTATTGCCTTTTTAAAACTTAAGAGCAGAAATTAAACTTTTATTTAAACGAATTACATACTGTGGTCTGTGGATGCAACTAATTGTTCATATGTCTTGTCATTAAAAGAATGCAATTAATAGTTAAATTAATTATTACTTTTACAACTGAAGAAAATACATTTTTAAAAATCTATTTTTACGGTTAATTTTGTTTTGGTTGTTATAATTATCAACCAAATATCTCTTTCCTTTACAAACTTTTAAATTACTAAAACAAGTATTTTAATAAAAACTGATGAAACAAAAATATGGATGTAAATTACTGTGTGGATATATGAATGTATATAATAAACTAATTATTTTCCTCAACAATAGACTTCAATCTGATACCAAAAAAAAAAAAAAAAGACTTAAATCCCCCACGCTAATCCCGCGATTAGATTGTGCTTCCGCCACGTGGCAGCATCTTTTTACTTATTTTTTTTTGGGAAAAAAATATTCTTTGCGCTTTTAGTTTCGCCTTATTGGTGGATCAAAGTTACGGCGCCGTCCACTCTGGCGTCATGCCGTCAAAGCTGTCATCGTCCAATCCTGTTCCGCCACGTTTCTTGATTTACACTATACGCATCCCATTTCCCTAATTGCCTCTGGCACACAAAATGTTCGAGAAATAAATAAAAAGTGCCACAAAAAGTAAGAAGCTCCACCAAATTTTTATGTTTTTTCTCATGAGTTTGTATGTATGTATAACATTTGTGATGAGAAAAGTTAATACTGTAGAGTACATTATAATTTTTGGGATATTATATTAACAGGGTTTTTGGTTGGTTAGATGTTAAATAACCAAATAAACAATGATAGTAGATATTTTTAGTATAATCATTAATTTGGGTATATGATATTTTTATGCACTAAGACTTTAAGAGATATCACCATGTATAAAGTGACAGTCATATATGTTTGAAATTACAAAGGTATAGTCTATTAAACAAACAAATGTCCTAAATCACTTAAACTTAGAGTACATGCAATACATCACATATCTAAAATAACTAATAAGGATATTATTAATTATAATTACTTATCACAAACTTTACATAATTACATAACTAGAACATTGAGTTTGTATTTAATGGTATATCTGATGGATAACTAATTGAAACTTTGATGGGCAATTTTTCCATTTCATTTTGTACTTTTGTGTTTGAACTATGTGCCATTCTACCAACCAAAAACAGTTTAAACATTTCTTTGAGACTTTCATTGACGTGAAATGTAATGTGATTTCAATCTTTGTTATAATTTATATAAATATATCCAAGAACATGATTAAGTCATGGTTCCTTAAATTTTTAATGGAAGAACTTTAAATTTAAGAACTTACCAATGATCAAAGTCAGTCATATTTTATTTATTTTTTAACGACTCGCATTTTTAATTCGAACTTAAACGGCTGTATTAGATCTAAGAAGACAATAATCTAAAATTAAATTAAAGTGTAAGATAAGGTAAAGTTTTGGTGCTTAATAATTGGAGGAGAAGAATAAAGATTAAAAGAATGTCATCTTTGTTCAGACTTTGAATTAAGACACCAAAACCCCATGCCAAAGTCACACACAATTGTGAGTTGTGTTGTGTGATTGTATATATAAACAAATCACATCATAACTCTTTCCTTAAACATTTAAAACCTCTGAGATCTCTCTCTCTCTCTCTCTATATATATATATACAAGTTTGTTTCTCTATCTATCTCCTCTGTTTTCTATCTCCTCTGTTATTTTCTTGCTCTGTTCTTATGGAGGAACAAAACTGGATAAGAGGACCAATCATTGGTCGGGGCTCAACCGCCACTATCTCACTAGCAATCACAAATTCCGGTGAGTTCTTTGCCGTCAAATCTGCCGAGCTTTCTTCATCGACGTTTTTGCAGAGAGAACAATCGATTCTGTCCAGTTTGAGCTCTCCTTACGTAGTCAAGTACATTGGGACTAATACAACGACGGAGAACGACACACTGATGTATAATCTTCTCATGGAATATGTTTCCGGCGGGAGTATTCACGATTCGATCAAGAATTCCGGCGGGAAGTTGCCGGAGCTGGAGATTAGATCCTACACGCGACAAATACTGAAAGGTTTGATGTATCTTCACGATCGAGGGATTGTCCATTGCGATTTGAAGAGCCAGAATGTTATAATCGGAGGAGAAACTGCGAAGATCGCCGATTTGGGCTGTGCTAAAATGGCGAAAAATGGGAACTTGGAATTTTCCGGTACACCGGCGTTTATGTCGCCTGAGGTGGCGCGTGGCGAAGAACAGAGCTTTCCGGCTGATGTGTGGGCTTTAGGGTGTACGGTGATAGAGATGGCTACGGGTTTAAGTCCTTGGCCGGAGGTAAACGACATCGTTGCTGCGATTTACAAGATTGGTTTCACCGGTGAGTCGCCGGAGATTCCAGAGTGTTTATCGGAGAAAGGTAAAGACTTTTTGAGGAATTGTCTAAGAAAAGATCCGAAACAGAGATGGGCTGTTGAAGAATTGCTTCAACACCCGTTTCTCGACGAAGACGACGAAGATGACAAATCTCAAAGTCAATCTCGTAATTGTCTGAATTCTTCTTCTCCTAGTACTGTGCTGGATCAAGGTTTCTGGGATTTATGCGAAACCTCGAGAAGTCGATTAATTCAAGCGGATCACGAAGACCCATTTGCAAAGTCTTCGAATTTTTGTGATTCTTCAACGGTTGATCGGATCAAGAAACTCGTCGGAGATGAGAGTTCCGGCGAACAGGAGTGGATTACGGCGGAGGATGGTTGGATTGAAGTTAGAAGCAACGGAGGGATAGAGCAACGTAGCGAAGACGAATACGAAGATGCGAATTGCGTTGAAGCAACGTCATCGGAGGAAGACGAAGTGGGAGGATTTGAGAATTGGATCTTGGATCAAGAAGACAGCTTGTTCTTGGAATATTCTTCCACCGAGAACAACATTTTTTATTTTTACTCTAATAACGTCTTTCACGAGGATAACATTATTTTATATTATTATGATCATCTTGAAGATGGTTTTGTACACAAAGATAAAATATTTCTTGATAATGATAATAAGAACCATTTCTTAAGCCACATTACAATCTCGCAAATTCTACTTTCTTTTCACAATCGATACCGTTTTCTTAACAATTACACCGAAAACTATAGTGGCAATTTGATAGACATAAAGTAATAATGTTATGTATCTAAGGTTTGACGATAGTTGTTGTTGATAAAAATCTGCGATTTTGTCATCACTTATGACTTGTCATCGCTTATTGACTACTTATTTGTTGCATAATTTGGTTCCACATTGAGCTCTCCTTACATAGTCAAGTAGATTCTATTTAAAATCAATGTCAACTAGATGCCGTTTTCATACTGCTAAAATTACAATTATTGCTTAGAAATTAACTATGTATAGTTTTGTTTTTCTAGACACAGAAAAAAACATAGTTGCTCAAATGGACGACTAGATGATGAATTAAACCTATTAACAATTATAATCGTGTGATAAAAAATGAAAACCCTACGGCGATTAACAATGTATTTTGATTTATATTCAGACATAGAAAAATGTTATAAGAAAAGAAAATAAGTGATAATCGTAAATTCAAACTAGTTATTAGGTATTAGACAATTCGTAAGCTCCCACTAATTAGTATAAGTGTATAACTTTCCAAGGTTTATAGAAATTATTATATGTGACCTTGAAGTAGTTAAAACTTTAAAATGGTGGTGGTAACTGGTATACGGGAAAAGTCGTCGTCGGTTGATATGTGTTTCTGGCAAGGAAGTCAAGTACAGAAACCACTCTACTCTACGTCATGAGATTGACCTTATACGAAGTCCAATTATTTTAGTTTGGTCTAACATTTATCTATCATTTTCCTCATATTTTAATATTCTTTTTGTGTTTACCAAAACCACAAGGGAGCTTCATTCAAATGTGAAAGCATAAGACTTTTCTCGGGTCTATAACTAAAGTCGGCGTTTACTTTATACACACTAAGCAAAGTTTGGTATTACTTGACCAAGTTCATACACGTTGACTTTTATCTCAAAACTCTATGTCGATGCCTTTTATTAGTTATCTCAAAACAGTTTGTTGTTTTACAACTTGTCTTTTAGTTAATTAAAGTATATCTAGTTCTTAAACCAATCCTTTTCAATTATTATAATTTATTGAATAACCAAAAACTTCCAAGTCAAACTGATTAATCTGATTTAAATCATATTTGCTTTGAAAGGTCGATACCTAGATGTAACTCTATTTTGAAAGTTCAACATATCTTCGACAGAAAACATTTTGCTAAGATATATAACTGAAAAGTAATTACACCAATTGATACCTAACTATCTTAATCAAACACCGTACAAGCAAATAAACTATCTAAAGAAAATTAGGTTTAAGTGTCTCACTTAATGTCTAAAAGGTTGATGGTGAATCGGTGATGAGAGGATGACTCTATGTCGATGTCAAAATGACCTCATGCTCATGCATCAAAGTCAAAACATTCTATTTATATATAAGAGAAAAAGTCAAAACATATCAAACTTTTTATGGTGAAAGAGGTTTGGTAACAACTAACAAGTGACAACCAGTAATTATCATACATGAAATAAAACAAGCTTTTTTGCTACAATAAATAAAACAAAATTATCATTGATAAGTTACGTACATATATTGCAATATATTATTACACCAACTGACCAAATGATATCGTAATTGCTAAATTTTGATAAGTTGAGCTAGCTGATTTGTATGGAATTATGAACGAATTGTTAAATATACGAGTTATTTTTTTTTCTCACTAAGATATTCACATCACTGTTGTAGATTTTCTTAGGATTAATGATTAGCTCAGATTTTGATCCGACAATATTAATCCAAATTTAAAGACAGCATCATCAATTTCTTTTATTACAGAAACACTTGTAATTTTCACCCTCTTTGAAGCTTTTGGGCAGTATAGATTTATACAGTTACAAACAAATACGACGAAGACTTACAAATCCCTGATTTGCATGACTTCTTATTTCCTCAAATTCATTATACAAAAATACTATCACACGAGAGACCAATAATATGGAGCCACTTTAAATGACATTTATTTTTAGAATTAAAAAGGTTGACTTTAGAAAAGGTGGAAGTGTTGTCGTTGGCACACACACACTACACCATAACTTATCTTTAGTCATCTAAAAAAAATAAGATAGTTTTGCTCATCTTTCATTTATTCCACTTGGATTGCATGAGTGGGATGTTTATATGTCATTGTGTTACACGTAAGACTCCAAAGAATCGTTATCGGTGTTTGTTTTTTTTTTTTTTGTCAATGTAGTCTAATGGTTTTAATATCACTCTTAATATTAAAAGCTGATGGATTCAAACCCGAAACCTGTGTCATGAATTTCAGAGGTGCTACTGTACCATATGATTATGGTTTAACGAAATATATTAATATAAAATGGCTTATGGTTTATGTCTAAATTCCTTTTCTTGTATTCATGCAAAAGATGACAATAATACAATCCAATAGACTAGATAATTATGATCTGTTTTTAGAATTCAAGTCTATAGAATATCGATTTGATATAAATCACACTTCACGCCCTGCGAAGAGAATCTAAAGAAGTAAGTTATATTGGAGGTTGGATTTGGTCTATACTATTTTATCCTTTTTCATGAAGTGGTTACTACAATTCACATTGATGTTAAATTAATTTTTACTTACTAAGAAAAAAGAACATGATACGTATTCACATTAGTAACGTTCATAGAAGCATCTCATATATAATATATTTTTACAAATCAAGGATCTTTGTCAGCGATATTATTCTTCCAACAATCAATTACCAAAACATTGTGCAGGTGCTGCATTATCACATCCACCACCACCAATTATTTTACCTACAAACCTTTTAATATATACAAATAAAAAAAAAAAAACTATTTAGAAATAGTGGGCTAGTTTAAGCATAGGCCCATTTACTAGAATAATATAATAAGTAATTTTAGTGATTGCAAGTAGCCAAATACAGTGGAGCAGGAACTCCCAAACACTTCTCTGATGTCTTAGAGAAGGCAAACACATGCCGTTCTTGCTGCTGGAATTTTCCATCAAAAAAAAGGTAAAAAATTCACAGGGAAAAAAAGAATATTGAATATTCCTTTATATTCTCCGAACGATCAAAATAACATAGCTGGTTTCGTTAACTTATATGGCAAGGTACCGATCGAATTAGTGGAATAGCAACTGTTAAAAGAGGGCATATAAGTCAGGATATGAAGACTATATAATTTTAATGCTTTTTCTTGTTTAACCTTGTTCGAACACTAGAATCTACACTTGCGTTTGACTGATTTCTCCAATATCAAAGAAGCTAAATACTACAGTTTGTTTTTGTTTTTGTTTCGTTCACTATTTAACTAAATGTCAAAGTGGTCGAAGATGATACGCGACCACCAAAACAGGAGGAGCTTTTCTGTCGAAAAGTGCCATTCCGAGTAACCAAAAGAGTAGAGATACAATACTTGATTTATAAAACGTCTAAAACTTGGAATTTTAGTGACAATCAGAATTACAGAAGTTTTATAAAACGTCCTAAATTCAAGTGGTTGCATTGCTTAAGTTCAAAAGCATGTTACTGCTACAAATTTGGAATTTTAGTTGTGTTTATGGTGTGGTTTAACATTTTGAATTAACCGTTACTGCGTTCAAAGCATTTTTTTTCAGGTTGCCAACTTGTTGAATCTTACCATTGTGAGATTACTCCATTCACATTCCAACATCTTATTTTATTCATATTCATTTTGTTAATCTAGTACGAACCACTAATACAAGTCTTAATTAACCATTTTTCATTTTAGAAAATAATAAGAGAGTATATAAATCTTTAATATTATACTATTATAGGTATGCATAAACTTGTTTCACAAGCTATAATGTGACATTAGAACTGACATGTTATTAGCTAACTATAGCGTCCTTACTACACCACGTATCATTTCCTGTTGAGATTCAAACTACTCAAACAAGGTATAACGTCTTATTTCGGGTAAATATAAACTTCCGCCAATAGATAATACGAGTAGGATCATATAGAATTTTAATTACGGTAATTAATTATATATATATATATCAACTTATCTCACATACTCAAATATATAGAGATAACATAAAAACGGAGTTGAAAACATGTATCAAATTGCTTATAAATCTAAGCTGAAAAAGAAAAAGAAAAAAAAAGTTATATACACAAACAAAATCGAGGGTCTAGCTAGATTTCAAGTATGTTGACAATTACGACGATCGTCCATCTTGGTTGCCTTCGTGTGATCATTAGAAGAAACTCAAAGTTTCGATATTCTAAAAAAGTGATATTTGTAAAGAGTTGTAGAAAGTTAGAACATAATATTATCATGGTTGCCTTCCACTAACCCATCCTAAATATTAGAACATAAAATCTCACGAATAAATCTGAATAACAAAAAAAAAGAGTTAATTTACTAATTGCTAAGCGATTTTTAATTATAAATTTATAGAATTTAATATGGTATCAGAAGTTCAATCCGATTCATATAATATCTTACATCAAGCACGCCGTGGTCGTGAAGGTAATGGGGAGAACTGGTTCTCGTGGACAGGTGACTCAGGTTAGAGTCAAGTTCACAGATTCAGACCGTTTTATTATGCGGAATGTGAAAGGACCGGTGAGAGAAGGAGACATTCTCACTCTTGTCGAGTCCGAGAGAGAAGCCAGAAGACTTCGTTGATTCATATGCAAATGTCTTCCCAAGTGTTACCAAGATTTACATTTTGATGCTCTCTAGTTTCTTGTCCTCTTTGCCTTATGGTCAAGCTTTTGCTAAGACAATGTTTGAATCTAGGATTGAATTTTTTTTTACATATATGATTGATTATATGTTACACTATCTATGTTAAATCATTTTAATATGTCTTAACTTTGCGTGGGTAAACGATAAAAAAGATTGGTTACGCTATAGTATAACAATAAAATTTTACATAAATTAACCCTCTGTCTCCGCGTATCGTCTTGTTCCTGTCTGTCTCTATCGCAATCATATCTCTCTCTCTCTTTGATCTGTCTCCCACACACAATATGGTATCAGAATCTAATATAATATCTTACATCAAAAAATATAAAAACTTAAATAATAAATAAAAAAATATGAAACAATTTATTCACTGCCTTGATTTTAAGTTGGAGACATATAAAACTTATTAGTAAATATATTTTTCATATAAATAAATTCCAGATATTATGAAACAGCATACTGTAAATGAAATGTTCAGGGTGTGATGCAAGAAACTTCAACTATCCTAAAACTTTGTAAAACATGTAGAATTCATCCGTTTTTATAATTTTTTCATAAAAATAGTTTATAGAAAAAATTTAAAATTTATTGCAGGAGGCAAAAAAAAAAAAAAAAAAAATGAATGCGTTAAAAACTGGAACGTGTTGCAAAGAAAAATTATGTATCTTTTATCGTATCGTACTTTGTGTGTCTGTAATCTAGTAAAATTGTTTCGATTAAGATTTATAATTTTGTTTGGCATCAGTTAAATACATCGAAGGTGCCTCTAGGCTCTAGCTGTCAGCAAATACAAAATATTATAATAATATACAAAGGCTTTCGCAATTTGCAACTATTTGGCTATAATAGCTTATTTGTCTAAATTCAAGAAGCTGGACCTAGGAGACAAATGTTTAGTTGCATCTACTCATAAGATTTTAGCTTAGCTTCTTCAATGACCATTACGATATGTAATAGATGACAAAGCAAATAAATATAAAAACATATGTATCAATGCCTCTATATCTATAACTCTATTTCTGAATTCATTAAATGCGAATCGTTACACCATTGTTGACCATGGTATCTCGAGCCATCAGCAAAGACCAAAAATTGGCGCCAACTGCCAACCCATATCCTTTGAACAAAATGAAAATATTTTTACCAATAAAAATCAGTGCCATTATTTTAAGTCAAAATCGTAACATTTTGTTTAAACTGTATATATGAATAAAAAACTCGATACACCGATGCTTTCCCTGCCCGGTAAAAACTCTTGGAACAATTAAGAAACTCCAAAAAAGTATGTTTTTTTTTTCTTCTTCAAAGTATCATTCACAGATTGCGATATCTGTAATGGTTACCTGAAAGGAAGCTTGTAAAAAAAGCACAAAGGGACTTATGATCTCTTTGGGTCTCGATCTTTTATTCATCATATATCGAGAAGAAGCCTTTGAGGATCTTCCACAACATCCTTAATACGGCGCAAGAAATACACAGCCTCTCTTCCATCAATCAGTCTATGATCATAGGTCAGTGCGACATACATCATTGGCCTTGGCACTACGCTTCCTCCCACAACCATTGGACGTTGCACGATCGAATGCATTCCGAGAATAGCAGACTACAAATGAGACATTTGTTTTGCGTTACTAAGGAAAAAAAACCGTTACATTGTTTGGGTTTTTAGTATCGTGAGGATCGAACCGAACCGAACCTGAGGAGGGTTGATGATAGGAGTGCTTATGAGACTTCCGTACACACCACCATTAGATACTGTGAATGATCCACCGGCCATCTCGTCAATTGAAATGGTTCCTTCATTAGCCTTCTTAGCAAGAGAGTTTATCGTCTTCTCAATGTCAGCAAAGTTCATTTTGTCAGCATCTCTGATAACTGGAACCACAAGACCCTGGACACACAAAGAAAAAATCAATCACTACTACCTCAAAAGCCCAAGATAGCATTATAATTTAAAGTTTGGATCTCTCTATGAAGAGAACAACTGTGGAAACAAACCTTAGAGGTACCAACGGCAATACTGATATCTACGTAGTCTCTGTAAATGATGTCATCTCCATCGATAACTGCATTTACTACTGGTTGGTGCTGGAGGGCACTCACAGCAGCCTGAAACAAACATTTAAAGAGGATTACTTTATCTGCGGAGTTCTGATACGTTAATTAGTTCAGGAAACTTTTCAAGCGCACTTTGATGAAACCAGACATAAGCCCCAACTTCACTCCGTGCTTTTCAAAGAATGCATCCTTGTATTGAGATCGGAGCTTCATCAGATTAGTCCTACGTGAGAAAGAAAATTATGTTGGTGAACTACCAGGTGGGAATTAATTAGTGCACAAAGAGAATTTCATACTGATAAGAGACATCAACACGAGGCTTATAGCTGTAACTCACATATCAACTTCATTGAAAGTTGTTAACAACGCAAAAGTGTTTTGAGAGTCTTTCAACCTAGTTGCCACACGTTTGCGAAGTCTTGTCATAGGAACCTGCAACATTGTTAAAGATGCCATACCATCAAATCATGTGAACGTAAATAACTCTTCCCTCACAGGGAAAACAAGCAGACATATTATAGAAGTACAGACTAAATGACACAGTTTTCATACCCGTCTTTCCCTATCCTTAGGAGGAAGCTGCGGCTCTTTAGCTGACTGCTTAGTTGGCGGTGGAGGTGATGGTGCCTTGGGCTTCTCCGCAACTTTAGTGCTCTCAACTTTGGGCTTCTCGGCAGGAGGAGAAGGCTCGGCAGCAGGTTTCTCTGCTATCTTTTCTGAGGGTGCAACATGAGACACAGCCTCCGCTGACTTTGAAATAATAGCTATTTTGTTTCCCGGTTCTACAGTATCTCCTTCCTTGACAAGAAACTGCATAAAAGGATAAAAGTAATTAGGCATGGAACACAGGAGACGAACCACAGGAACGATAAACGATCCAAATATTTTACCTCTTGGATCACACCACTTGCTGGGCTAGCAATATCTATCGTCACCTAAAGCACAGAAATGAATCAAACAAAAGTATTATAAAAGCTAAACCAGAAACCTGAAAGAGATCTACTGGGAAAAAAAGAAGAACATAATAGATAATAAAACAAGTAAGTGATTCATACCTTGTCAGTTTCAATTTGTGCAATAGCCTCATCAGCCTCTACTCTGTCACCAGGTTCTGCAAGAACCGACGATAGAAATATAAGATACATACATGCACTGGAAAGAAACGGACAAGAAGCTAATGCAAAGAAAATCATACTCTTCAGAAAGTTGGCCAGGGTTCCATCGGTGATTGATTCACCCATGTGAGGCACAACAGCTTCAACGACATCTCCTTCAATATACAAGAAAAGTGTGTCAAAAGGCCTAGAAATACAACAATAACAATAGAGAGCAAAACCCAATTGAGCCACACGTTTCCATAAAAGTCGGAATCATAAATGAAACTAATATTGCTAATATGTATCACCTATCCAAACGTTGGTAGTGCACTTATAAAAGGTCACTTGGCTAAGCTACCATGAGTTCCCAAACATGCGGAACAAACGTAATAACTCAAAATAACGGAATATCTTCAGTTAGAGAAACCATACCACTATCAGATGAAAAATTCCTGACCCATTTTTGCAGGGTTGTGCCTTGGAAGCTGCTGAAAACAGTCCTACAGACATGAACATTAAATTGGTAAGGCTGAAAGTACAAGAAATGCGGGAGATTTTAATTCGATGCATGAACAAAACAAAACTGAGGTTCCTAACCTTGAGCATTCTGAACACCCTGCAAAAAGACGCAAATAAGAGAAGGATTGTTAAATCAAAGAGCCTAAACTAGCCAAAAAAAAAATCACAACAACAAGGTTCCGTAATAAAAAAACCTGGACAAGAACGATGATAAAAGCTACGAGCATGGCTTCCACGAGGCACCAGAGTCTATGCAATTCAAATAACACTAAAAAATAAATAGCTTGTTCATGGAAGGAACACAAAGGATCACAAATCTATAACTGGCTAAAAAAGTATGCAGATGAATCAACTTACTGGGTCACCAAAATACAAACCAAAATCGGGAAAACATAATCTTGATGGATACAAGAAGAAACGTACCTCTGTTGCTGAAAGAGAATGAAAGCTTTGTGCAGACGTTGCAACACGGGAAGATTGTAGAGATTTTCCTAATCCCTGAAAGAAGAGAGAGAGAGAGAGAGAGATGAATCAAAACTATATTCTATTTCGGAAAAATCTAATCGAAACAGCGACGAATCTAAACAAAAAGGAAGGCTAACCGAAGCAGAAGAGCCTCTACTTGAAGCTCTCCTTATGAAAGCACGCAACATCATGGCTCACACCGAATCTCTGTATTTGTTTTTCATAAAACCAAATCAATACTTGTCGGTGAGATTCAACAACAATTTGTAATCGTAATACTCGGACAAACAGAGAAAACGCAAAATTCAAATATAGAAATGAATGAAAGAATAAGAGAGAGATACAAATCTAACCGAAAGTGATAGAGAGAAATTTCAACGACGGATGAGAAAGTTAGGGTTTGCAGAATTGAATGAAGGACGCGAAAAAGAGAGAGAGGACTGGGAAAAGCATATGACTTTTCTGAGCTTTGAGCAAGTCACAAGAATATGGCAAATTCAGAGGATTCTAACACGTGTCTATTTTCCTTTTTCTGATTAAAATGAATATATGCACACAAAATGAATATTTGGAACAGAGCGAAAGCTTGAAAAACGCCGCCGTTTTCTCCATAACAGCAACCGGCCCATGGGCCCAAAACGCCATACGCAGCACGTTCGGAAGCTTCCCGCAACACATACATTTCAAAGTCAAACACAGAGGTCTTACAGAAAGACTAATGGCTTTTCTTACTTTCACAATCTTATTCATTTTCATTTCATCAAATTTTGAACTTCCCTTCTGAGAAATGTTTTGAATGATACAAATTTACAGTTACCAACCAATTGATCAACTTAACAGCCTAAAAACCCCAGAACCAAGAAAATATTGAGAAATGACTCAAAACCAGATGAAACAAATAAAATATAAGAAGGATTCAAACAAGAGTCCCATTTTCAGGTCTAGGAGGTCTCTTTGCAAACAGAGACGACTTCCCATCAAAAAGACTAGAGAATGAATGGCGCGGGCTTGGTTCTGTACTTTTTTGTTCAGTTTCTGATGGAACTCTTTTCTGGTTTCGTTCTTTACCACGGAAGATGAAACCGAGCCTCTTGAACCGGCGTTTTGTTTCGTTCCCGCCTGATGGCGAGTCCTCTGTTTGTTTCATTAATCTCAAGACTTCTTCTGGACGTAATAACATTGTTTCCACGGTTTCATACACCTATCAACAGTGTCTCTTTTGTCATTTGTTAAAACGTTCTTAAGCCTATTAAGGTGAATATGTGCATATAATTGTAGTACGTACCTGGCAGAGATCATCAAGCTTATCGGTCCATGTACCTCCCTGGCAAATCGCAACTACATAATCCTTGCATTCGAAGAAAAGCTTGGACAAGTCATCGTTTGTGGCTATTACTGGTTCCAGCATCACAAATCCCAGGGAAACCTGTAAATTTTAGAACCAACACAATCGGCAAAGTGCTGTTTATAGCTAATATCTTAATTGTGTAATCAAAGACTAAAGAAAGTAGCAAAAAAGGGAATAAAATGGTTAATCACGTAGAGAGAGATAAATTAGTGATCTATTGTTTGAGTGATTGATGGAGTTTCCATTTATTTTAGTTTCTCTTCTTACAAATAATGCATACTGATTGACGAATGGTCTTCTACACAACGTCTACGACGGGACCTTACAAAAACAAAAAAATAAAAGAAAGGATAATATGCGATTTGATGGTGAGAACTTACAAGAGAAATAAAAAGCTGCTCGAATAGTTCAGCAGCTGGAATGTCTTCCAAAGAATTCAAGATTCCTTCCCTGTTATAAGTTTAATGAGCATAGAGCAAGATCTCCATGAGTGATCAAACACAGGATCCACTATGTCTAAGATGACATATTGTTGACACTTACACAGCTAAATCTTCATCAAAAAGAGGTGCTTGCTTAACAGCAGGCAATGGTTTAGCTGTTTCCCACAGCTCGCGCCATAAATTACCTGATGATACATCAACGTTGCAAAGAAAGTTGAGACCCAGAATTGAAAGATCACTACTATGTTTTAACCACAGAAAAAAACTGAGCACAAATAAATCGGGAGGGAAAGCAAAACAGGAGAAAAGGTAGGTCGAACCTTCTTTTTGCATACGGATACTTAATTGACCTCGTAGGGGAGAAGAGTCATCTCCAGAAGAGGTATCATTTTCAGTCCAGTCTGGAGGAGAGTGCCATCTCACAAAATCTTCCAAAATACAGCCAGGGTTTGCTGCCTAACACAGAGGTACATATACATATCGAATTCATATCAGCAACAACTTTATTTCCCCTTATATGAGCAGTTTTACTCCAAAGATCACATCAATAAGATTCATTATTAACTTTGAAACAATCACCTTGAAAGCCTGCATGTCAGACAAGAGTTGAGAACACCCAGCCCCCATGCTGAACCATAAGAAAGACAACAATCCAATCTATCAAGATAATTGGATATTTTAAAATTGTCTGAAATGTTAATGAATGAAATAGACATTACTAAACAAGATAAAATGTTTATTATATTCCATTTTTCACAATGTTCCTGGTCTTTGAATCGTCAACTCAAAATATAAAACCCATAGAAAAGATATTGCTATGGCATATGAATTTCATAAAATACTACATGGAGTATTTAATTGCACTGACCTTCCTGTCCGCAATACTAGTTCCTCTGTTTCTTTAATAAGATCTTCTGTCAACAGTGGACCCTCCTGCATGGATATAAATAAACACTAGGACTTAATAGTCGAGAAGGTAGCTACAGACTATCAACTATGACGGAAGTGACGAACCTGCGTTCTTGGTGCATACACAGGTTCACCAGTTTCCAACATTGTCAAGTTCTCAACTTGATGATAAACGCCAAGGCGGAGTATCAGTTCCCCGGAATTACTTTTAGCATACAAAAGAGAAACCGGAGACCCTGTTGCTTCTGAAACGTCTGACTCTTCGTCGGCTAAACTGGCTTGCCTCATCACAGCATCTAATGCTTCAGAAGCAGCTACGCGGCGTGCTTTCCTGGCAAGACAGCAGTTTATAACCTGTAACCATTGGTAAAGTAGGCAACTTTTTAAATCTGGATTATCGTCCAGAGGTATCCATGGTATGTGTTTTTCTTCATTCCAAAATCTCCTCAACTGCACATGTAGATCATTTGGGAGAGGTTATGAAAGAGCTACAGTATCTTACATTTTGTTGCAGTGACTTATCCAAGGAACATACACCAACAGAATGGACTTTCCACTAATCTCAATTCAAACGCAAATCATACTAGAAGAGTGAAGAAGGAACTAAAATAAAGAAGGATAACTTACTTCATCAACAACCCTGCACCAGAACAAAGCCATTCTCCTTGGTGTTGTAAAACTGCCAATTACTTCAGCAAGCTTAGCAACAAAGCTACCAGGGGGAGCAGCATGAAGATCCTTTGCAAAAGATGCTCTGTTCGAAGGAGACTCCAAATCAGAGACAATCATTCTGACGAGAAAGTTACTATCTGTAAATAATTTGCCAAAATTAAGAACAGTGGGAAAACAAATAGTAGTAACTGGAAATAGTTTGATGAAGAAAACTTTCCCCGTGTAAGAAAACCTACCAACATTAAATAAGGCATTTATTAGAGAAACAAGTTTTTCCTCATCTCCTGAATCAAAACCAAGCTTATCTTCTTTTTCACCAAGAACCAGCGATTTCACCGCAAAGAGGCTCAAGCCTCCCCTCTCCCTCACTGGTGATGAACTTCCAGACGATGCAACAAAGTCTTTCATAGTCTTAGCCCTTTTCCCCGCTCTGGAAAAAAAGAAGCCATAAGTAGATTAAAAAGAAAGGAGATATAGCAATATGCTTTAGCTAGAGAATACAGAAAAAGATGTAAATACATATACTTCAACCTTATGGATTATTTACAAATTCAAATCTCAGTGAGTATAACTGACTCTTCTGAAAACTTTATAGCCAGAAACTACATGAAAAATAAAAAAGTAAAGATTTAAACTTATGTATCAGACTCACTCGATGGCTACAGCCAGCTGCTTCACAATGGATCCCCGAGGAATGCTGTTCACATCAACAGCATTTAGAGATTCTACCAAGTAACCAACATCAGATGCCTAAACATTGCCATTAGAATAAAATTTAATAAAATTCTTGACTAAAGACAAATGGCATGCTTGGAAATGACCGTAGCCGCAAAATTGATCTGGAAAAGTAGACCATTAATACCTTGGCTTCTTGTTCTTGCTTTGCTTTTAGAATGAACAAATTTTCGTCATAGAAAGGTACAGCCATAGTTGAATCCTCAACCTTGTCTTTTTCTTCGACTTCTTTCCTCCCAATTCTCAAGTTTTTCAGTTTATTTTGCCACTCTTGCTTTTTCCTAATATGTGCACTTCTCCATCCCTGAGGCTTCACTTCATTCTCCTCCTGTGCCCAAAATTTCCAGTTAGCAGAAACTAAAAATTGTATCTATGTGCAATACTCACATTGCATTCCACCTCATCATAAAATGCGAAAGCGCCAAGAAATGCTGAATTTTTTTTTGCTATACAGTTCTTTAACAATCACTAAATGGTTCACGTAAACTGTTTTTTTCTTCACATCATCCCAAAAACAAAACATTTCTATGAGTTTCTGTAAATTTCTTACCGAGGCGAGCAAGAAAGTGACTAGCTTGCTACTTTACAATCCCGAAATTCAAACACATGTCAAATTATTTGAAATGTACAATCTTCACATCATTGATATTCGTTTTTCTATTCATTTTCTCCATATTTCTTTCTGAAATCATTATTCCACAGCCCAAGAGATGATTCCATAGTTGTTATGTGCAATAAACTTACCTTAGGGTCATTCTCATTCCTCGTAGATTTCTGCTCCTCCTCTTCAAAGATTCCAATTATAGAAGAAAACACTTAAAGAGTTAAATCAAATGAAGATCACCGAAATAGATTTTGAATTTGACTCGACCAAGAAAAAAAAAAACACAAGAGAAACAGAATTAAATTTGACACGAGAGGTAACTCAAAAATAGAAATTTGATTCAATCAAAAAACGAAAAAAGGATTTTAAACAGGAGAAAAAGGGATAAAAATCAGAGGTCGAGCGATAAACGTCTATGCATCAGTCAAATTTTAGTAAATGGAAATTAAGAAAAACAAAAATTGAAGCGGAAGCTAAGGGAAGAGAGAGCGAGAGAGGGAGAGGGAGAGAGAAATTACCTCGATCGGATTTGAGATCAGTGAAGACGCGCTCCGCTTTAGCAGCGGCGGAATTGAAGGCGGTTCTAGCTTTGGAGACGAAAGATGGCGGCGCCGTATCCATTATCGTGCGCACCTTAAGTTAAAGGAGAAGTTGATGCCTTGTCAACGAGACGGCATTTGAAAGTTTGAAGAAAATGAGAAGAACAATGTCGAGAATCGATCAACGAAACGGAGGGGGAAAGAGAAGACGAATTTACGAAGACACTTGTAAATATTTAAATGTTTTTATTTTTTTTTCTAGATTTAATACCTAAACAAATGAGATAGATTAATGTTTTTGCATATATACAATTTATGGTATGGCATTTAATATAGAGAGATTGACCAATCAAGATCGTCGTCGTCGTCTAGGGTGAAACCATTTAGATAATTCTTATCTTTTTTTTCTTTTTTTTTTTTTAATATGGAGAGATTGACCAATCAAGATGACACTAACATAAACTTCCATTTTGCTTTCCGAGATCTTTTGAGCAAATCAGGTTCCGGTTTCAACCTAAATCTTTAGATGTGGCTGCTGATTCTCATGCCAAATTTTAGCTGTACAAAACTAAATCAAAACGGATTTATCCAAACTAACTGTCGTAGCGCAATTTTTCAATCTTTTCAAAAATCTATACCGTATATATTGTTGAAAACCCTAATATAAGTATTCTCTTTTTTATTATTAAATATTTCTATAGAAAGTATAATAACAAAGAGTTTTCTCCAGCGAAAGTATTAGTTTCGACCAGTTATATTCCAGTCTAAGTTGGTACATGTGAAACCACTCGTTGTGATCCCATTTGTTAAGACTATATATGTTCATCTGAACGTAACGCAAGTAAATGGATATTTTGTGGTGTAAGTAGAATTGTTGGTTATGAAAAAGTTGTTCATCATTTTTCCTTGTGTTGTCAGAAGTTAAATTCTCTTATCGTAATTGAGATAATTATTTGTATATAAGTACATAACATAATTGAATTTATTGTCTTCTAGAAAATAAAGATAAAAGTTAGAACCCTGAGCAATTAAATAAGTCATTTAAGAAGATGAGATAATTATTACTCCCTCCATTTTATAATTGTCGTTTTAGATTTTTGCATAGGAAACATTAATTTTTTTTACTTTTTTAAACAAAAACATCATTAATTATATACCTAACATAATCTAAATAATAATAAAACATTAAAATAATAAATTTTACATTGAAAACTGAAAACAGACACTTATAAAAAGATTTCTAAAATTAAAGAGGGAGTAATAAGTAAAAAAGTTTATTTCATTGCTAACAAAGTTAGGTTGTATACTTGATTACAATCCTGTCTCCAAAATCCCATTTGTCTACTTAATATATACTCTTCCAAGTAAGAAAAAAAATGAAGCCGTATTTAATCAAGAAGAGACCAATTGAGTGAGAGTGAAAGGAAATGAGTATTGTGAATCATCAGAGATTATAAGATCGACGATGGTCCGAGCAGCAGCTTCCGTGGGATGACCATAGCGATCCCAGAAAAGATACTTGGTTCTGTCTGAACAATACCTTGCGATTGGAAGGCAAGGACTATCGGCGTTTAATTTCCCAATTCCACAACACGCTGATGTCACGTCAGTAAAACCTGAAATTCCAAAAAAAGACACTATATTTTGAGAATATTTTAAGTGTATTACTACAATATTCAGAACGTGACTAGCGATCAATCTAGTGACTAACGATCTGAACAGTATAATTCTCAACGTACCGTAACTGGCAGGATTGGAGATAATGTCATGTATGGACTTGAAAATATCAAAGTAAGAGTAAGTCATTGAGCTTTGCAACTCCCCTTTGAGTTGTTGCAACATATTTATTAAAGCTTCGTTGTACAAAGAGGCCAACATGTTTGCCTCTTCATTGCATTCATGGGTCGTCGAGTTCTTCTCTCTTCTCGTCGGCATGCAACCGAGTTTTGGTACTCCGATTATTAAAAATCTACGTGTTCCAGTCTCGTGAATTGTCTGTCAACATATTTAATAAAGTTATTTTAATTATCAAAAACGCAAACAATTGTCTGCTTATATTTTGTTTACCTTCAACTGCGCTTTGAATTTATCGGCCATTAATTGCGTATATTGTTGAGGGCTACTCGTTTTCCGAAGTTTGGAAGATCGAATATAGTTCAAAAGATCATTGCTGCCTATGACCACAAAGAACAGAGATTTGGATAGGTGAATTTGTGCTTTGGATGGTCCAAGCTTGCTCGTGAGTGCTTTACGAATAGAGAGCCAATGGTTCAGTTGTTGTGTTAAAGGAATAGCTTGTCCCTGAGATGTTTTGAGTAAAACATATTTACAAATAAACAAAAAAACAAACTGCGGAGATAGCTCAGTTAGGAGAGCCTTAAATTGAAGATCATAAAGTTCACGTGTTCATTCCTTGTACACTACGTTTGAATCAATGAATATATATATATTAATAAACAATGGAAGAAAGTACATAACTTACAGGAAATTGGCTGGAGCTATCAAAGATTCCGGCACCGGCGGAGGCAAAATTAACACCTGTCATAGCGGCGGACTCTCTCTTTTTCCATTTTAGTAAGCCTCTTAGTGAGAGGAATGGCGGCGGTAACGGTAAACCAAATTTCTCCGCTAAAAAACCAAAACAACAACAACAAAAAATAGGTCCAAGTTAATCACAGAAAATACTCAAATTAATAAGGCATAATAATAATCACTTCTGTAATTGATGTGATATTTCTGAAGTCTGTAATATCAAACAGAATATTAAAATTACTAGATTAAATTGAAAAAAAACAACTTTTAATTACATACAATGACAGCTAATAGCCATAACTACGTGTAATTCTTATATCATTTTATTATTGTCAACGTCTCTTATGAGTGAGTATATAAAATTTAATTAAATTTAAAAAACTCACCGATAAGATCAGCGGCGTTTTTGCCGTTACAGAATCTTCCGGTGGGTTTCTTCTTAGGAAAGTCGATGCCGTTATGTGGATAATTACCTTTGGCTACGGAAAAAGGTAAGTAATTATTGTTTCCGGCATCAACCAACGAATCTCCGAACACATATACTGCTGGAATCCAGGCCAATTTTCCGGCTGCTGCTCCTAAACCGGGAAATGGGTCGAACAGGAATAAACCAAGAAAAAGGAGGAAGACGTTGAGGAACAGCGAGTTGTTCGCCGGCATCTTTTTTATCTTTATATTCTGAACTCTTTTTTACTTTGATACACTTGGAGTTGTAACTTGTAAGAGAGATGCATGCGTTGGTATGGTTTATATAGAGAGAGGAGACATGTTAGTTAGTAAGACGAACTTGTTTTTACAAAATTAATAGAATATAATTAAGATGAATAATTAAAATTGATTAAAGGAAGCTTCTTGTCTTGTCATTGTGAGACAGTCCATGTCATTCCTTCACGGTAAACATAAAGGGTCATTAGATGAGCGGTGCAAAATGATGATGCCATAATACTTTTTCCTCAAAGAAGTGAGTTACGCACCCCATCACCAAGTTTTTCTGCAATACATTTTCATGTTCCTCCCTTGATAACTGACAAGGAAGACTCAGTTATTCAGCCGTCGATCAAATTATCATTTTACCAAAATAATTATATATTTATATACCATTGATAAATACATTTGTATATAAATCATTGCAAACCCGTTGACCCATATTTTTGGGGATTTAAGCATGTTACTATTTGAAGAAATATATCGTGGAAAGACACCTTTTTTTTCTAATCTATTAGGTCGTTTAAGATACAATTATGATACAGTTATTATAAGTGACATGGAACACCCTTTTTTGATGTCTCTGATTTGTTAGTGAATTTCAGAGACATGTTAATATAATGAATTTCACATTTCAAAAAAAAAAATTATAAGTAACCATTTTTAGACCTATGTGATTGGTTAAAAATTTATGGAATCACAGAATCATTTATTTGGTCCATCATTCCATAAATTACAAATAAAACTAGAATTTTGATAGAATGAAAACTGTAAATTGTAATTCTGTAGAACTGATGATGTAGCTGAAGCCTGAAGTTTATTATCAATATAATAGTACATGATTTATTAAATTTATTTTTGTTTGGGGCTTTGGTAAAGTTTTTCTTAATTAATTTTCTTTTGTGTTCATAATAATGCAAAATGTTGAGAAAAAGTAATGTTAATTGTTAAAGGATAAGAAAGTTACAAATATGTTTTTCTCGAAACTTAAAATTTACAATAAATTAAAAAAAAAAAAAAACATGTAGGTGACTCTTGAAGAAAAAATTAGACATGTAAAACAATGATTGAAACCGAGTAATTAACTAGTCAAGTTCATCTGCGTCCCAATTGACTCGACTACAAAAGGTATATATCTGGTTTTTACAAACATGATTTCTGTCTAGTCTACACCTGGTTTTGATGGTAACACACAAGGATGTCGTCTTATTTTTCAGTATAATCACTGCAATATTTTTATGTTCCTATCAGATAATCTATGCAAAATACACTAAACTATGGCTAAGGAAGAAGAAGGGTGGGAATGGGATAAAATATGCAAAGGGATAAGGGAATATTGATACAATTGGAAAATTTGGTCGGAATCTCCTTTTCATTTTGTAATAAAGTCATGTTGTAGATATCGGAATATAGATACAATCAAAAGCACTAAAGACGTGATCCAGAGAACGAATTAGTATGGCTCGTATTTGAAGTTAGCAAAGGATCACACAAGGTTGTTTTGAAACAAGGCTTTAACAGCTCTGAAGCGTGGCCCGTGTTCTTGTCTTGTCCGACGATTTCTACGATACCAAGCTGACATTTATGCCTTAGGGCATGCATCCAAGCCGGGAACAAGGTGGCTCATTATGCCTATGGTTTTCAATCGTTTGGTCAGTGATTATGTACTAATATGTCAATTTGGTTACCAACCACTTGTTGAGGCTGATAAAACGTGATGTAAGTGTTACATTTGTTAGCGTGGACTATGTATATTTTCATTGCTAACAAATTTAGCCCGTATGTACTTGATTACAAATCAAGTCTCCAAAATCCATTTCTATTTATTTCGAAAACGAAGCTGTATTGCTCATGAAGAGACCAATTGTGTGAGAGTTAAAGGAGATGAGTATTGTGAATCATCAGATAACATAAGATCGACGATGGTTCGAGCAGCAGCTTCCGTGGGATGACCGTAGCGATCCCAGAAGAGATACTTGGTTCTGTCAGGACATAAATTTGACACGAGAAAACAAGGAGAGCCCGCATTTAAATCCCCAGTTCCACAACACGCTGATGTCACGTCAGCAAAACCTGAAATTAGAAAACGACAACGTGTTGGTTATATTTGTTAGATTTAGACACGTTAGTTCGATATTGTTTGCTAATGATTACTTTTTTCTTTTGAATATCGCCACTTTAGTTTGGTACGTGGATCATGTGTGTGTGTTTGTGTCCCCTCAGTATCAGTTTTAATGGTTGCACCACTTTGGAACTTTCGGTTGCATGTAGAATTCATAAGCTTATTATTCGAAAATTCCTTTCACGAAAATATTTTATTTTAATTCTTTTTTTTGGAAAAAAACTGACAATTGTATGGAATAAAGGTGATATAAAAATGAAAAGGGTTTTCAAATAAAATAATAAGAGATTCTTCTTTTCAAATTTTCAATTATACATTTTAATTTGATTCACGTCTCAGAATTGTGGTATATATGGTTTGGTTTGGTTTGGTAATTTATTCATAGTTTTCATTAGTCGTTATAAGAAATTTAATACCCCCAAATATAGAAATTGACGACGTACCGTAACGGGCAGGGTTGGTGATAATGTCATGGACGGACTTGAAGTTATCAAAGTACGAGTAAGTCATTGAGCTTTGCAACTCTTGTTTGAGTTGTTGCAGCATCTTTACTAGAGCTTCGTTGTACAATGAACACCACGTGTTAGCTTCTTCGTCGCATTCATGCATTGTAGAGTTCTTCGCTCTTTTTCCAGGTGTGCAACCAATCTGTGCTACACCTATTATAAGGAATCTACGTGCTCCAGCATCGTGAACTCTCTGTTATACAATTAATACATTTATATATGTAGAATTGATCATGTATATAAGCTATAAAAACACAAGTGTTAGATGGTGAAACTTTTGTGTTTACCTTCAATTGCTCTTTGAGTTTATCAGCCATTGATTGTGTATATTGTTGAGGCTTGGTCTTTTGTCGAAGTTTGAACGATCCAAAATAATCGAAAAGATCATTGCTGCCTATTACCACGACGAATAGAGATTTGGATAGGTGGATTTGTGCTTCGGATGGTTCAAGCTGATTCGTTAGTTCTTTATGAATGTCTAACCAATCGTTCACTTGTTGTGATAAAGGAATAGATTGTCTCTGAAGATAAATATAACATAAGTAATAACTTGTCAATAAGTTGCGGGTATAGCTCAGTTGGGAGAGCGTCAGACTGAAGATCTGAAGGTCGCGTGTTCGATCTACGCTCACCGCAACTTTAGGTTCGAAACTAATACTGACCATGGAATCAAATACTTTGTCTGATTCTTTGCAATAAATTTTAAATGAGTTTGATATATCATGAATGGTATATAACTTACAAATTGTTGGTCGGAACTATTGAAGATGCCGGCTCCGCCGGAAGCAAAATTCACACCGGTCACGGCGGCGGATTTTCTCTCTTTCTCTTTGATTGGTCCTTTCAGTGAGAGATACGGCGGCGGTAATGGTAAACCAAATTTCTCAGCTAATCAAATCCAAAAAAGAAAAATTAATTCCAAAAAAAAAAAAAGTCAAAGCTCCTGTAAAAGAAATTCCGAATTTCATCGTAAAGTTTCGAATTATAAATATAATGACAACTAACTGTTACAACTACGTGTAATTTTCCGATAATTTTCAACGTCTAACCATTTCTTCTATAGTTATGAGTGAGTACTTTACTTTTAATGGCCAGCATCTAAATCAAACTAATGATGGCCTGACATAATTAACATAAATATGCCAAACATTAATGATTACATTTTATATCCAAACAAAAAATAAAAACAAGATGATACCGGAGAAAACTCACCGATAGTATCGGCGGCGTTTTTGCCGTTACAGAATCTTCCGGTGGCTTTCTTGCCAGGAAAATCTACGCCGTTATGTGGATAATTAGCTTTGGATATGGAAATTGCTAAGTAGTTATTGTTTCCGGCATCAACCAACGAATCTCCGAACACGTATACTCCCGGAATTGAAGCTAGTTTACCGGCCGCTGCTTCTAAACCGGGAAATAAATCGAACCGAAGTAAACCGAGGAAGATTAGAAAGATGGTGAGGGACGGTGTTTTGTTCGCCGGCATGTTCTTTCTTTTTCCGGCGAACTCTTTATTTTTGGGTTGTGTTACTCCGAGGCTCTTGGACTTGGAGTTGTAAGAGATATATAAACTTAGTGTGGTTTATATAGAGAGAAGAGAAATGTGAATACTTACGGGAAATATTTACAAAATTAGAAAAAATAGTATCAATATTGATAATGTGAAAAGAGGAAAATATAAAAATGAAAGAAGAGACAGCTTCTTTTGTTGTCCTTGTCAGACAAATCATGTCACTGTATATGGTATTTCCTGCGACAAATTATGGCAATTTCATTTTTTTTTAACAGTACATTGCACCGAAAAGCATTATATAGCATGCTTTTATTTTCTACATATTGGCATATTGCTCTAACTGTGTCATCTATTTTCAAAAGAGTATCTTACAATGTGAAAACTATTTGTTACTCGTTTAGTGTAATTTACTATTATCATCATGCGAAATTGTCATCATATCTTTATCTAATAAAAGTAGAGATAAACGAAATGATCGAAAGAAAAAAATAAAAGAAATTGGATCTGATCCGACTTGTAATCGTTGTGAGATACATAATCATTTTTAATTATAATTTATTTGCTTAACTAGTCAAACTTCAAGATTTTTAATATATGGTTAAATTATATTATCTTGATGGATGTTGTTCATTCTTGCACGTTTTGTTGCGCAACACTAAAACTTCCTTCTTCGTTTTTAATTTTAGCCCATACAACCCTGCAACTCTCCATTATCTTATTTAAAATTATATATATATATATATATATATATATCCTTTTGGTATATGTTTTATGTAACTTTTTATCATTATAATTTTTTGAAGAAAGATTTATGTAACTTATTATTTTTTGTTTTTTAAGTTTTAAATACATAACTACATTATATTTAAAATATTACTACTTCATTATTAAGAAATCCAAATGGGTATCTTGTTTACCGATAGAGGTGAATAACTAATCATTTTTGTTATCCCATCATCCATAACCACTGAGACCCCTAATTCGTGTCATGGTTGCAGATTTTTCAAATAATTTTGAGTGATAAAAAATGTTCATAGTATATATAGTAGATTATTTGCTGACGGTATTTATTACAATATATCAATTATATTTTGACACAGTATAATATATTACATCGAACTGAGCCTGTTTAGGGTCGGATCTGGGTACAAGTCCATCAAACATAAGTTTTGGGGTCAATACTTTTAATAGAATTTAGGTGTCAAAGTTGCAAACGTATTACTTGGTTCAGATGGCTTGTCACAAAGTATTGGAGAGCATCGGATCTAGTTCATCCGCACAACATTACTTTGTTGCCATATTATCTTTAGAAAAAGAAACAGTTTAGAGAAAAATAGGAAATAATTTTTAAAAAATGGAAAAAAGAGAACTAATGTCAATTAAATTATATTTTTTTAAAAAATAAACACTTTAAAAAAGAAGAAAATAGTTTAGAAAAAAGAATGGAATTAGTGAGTGTTAATTTTCCATTTGTTTTATTTTATCCAATGTTATAAAAATGAAATAGATAACAAATAAATAATATATGAATATTTCTTTTTTTTAAAAAAAAAAAAATAGTGCTTAATATTAATTTTTTAGTTAACTTTTAAAAGGAAATTTTAGTGTCAATCGAAATTAAAAAAAAAAAAAAACATAAGCGACTGTCAGCCTTTTTTTTTTTTTGGTTATCTATGTCAAAAACGAGTTAGCTTCCATGATTTGAGGTGTAGTTGGAATGTGGGATCGATATTGACGTGTTACGACTACACGCGTAAGGTTTACGACTTTAAAGTTATTGTTAGTGAGTACTGAATAACAACTACAAAGCTTTCAGATTTTCTTATTTATTTAAAAGAATCCATTATAACCACAATAAAAGCTAGTTGAATCTGAAGGATAAGTATTTTATTTGTTGCTATTTCTAATTCGATTTATTGACCACATAATGAAACATCAGTCTATGTTTTTGAAGTAAGAAATAGCAAAAAAATTGTTTATATCTTATATTCAAGTTTCTGATACTTTTTGTAGTGGTCACTGTCAGTTTGTCAAATGGGCAGAATTGCAAAGATTACGAGAAAGACTATAACTAGTCTAACTCGATTGATTGAATTCACATAAGTAAAACAAAAACAGCAGAAATGGAAATCGTTCATACATTATACCGCATATCGAAGAGACTTTGAATATATTATCTTTAGCATCACGATTTAATTTTAACTTTTAAACGATTTATTCCAATAATATTCTTTGGGACAATTTGTATATATTTATTCTTTCTAAAGTGCTTTGTTGATGTATATATTTGTATATTCTTTCTCGACGACTTTGTTACTATTCTAAAAAATCTCACAAGCTTACACTTAGACCGAATAGTTTTTCTATGATTCTAATAAATAATAATATATAGGTAGAGGATTTTACTATTTAGAGCTGGTTATAGTTTCTAGTACTGATTAATTAATTGGTATACACACTAGACTAGTGCAGTTGAAAATACATATTATGAAATTACTAAACGCTAGGTTTTGATGCTTAAACCTTTGCCTGCTATTGAAAAAGTTGTCGATATAATTTGCCAAGATGAAAGGCAACGAATCTTGAAACGGGTTACTAATATGAAGAGTGCTATGTTTCAAGTTTGGGTTCACCTTGAATTAAACATTTTTAAGCTTACAGTCGTTACAAACCTAAACTTATTCGTCCTATTTGTGGTGACATGACATGTTGTTAACAGTTTGCGAGGTTATATTTATGGCTGTGAAAATTACAAATTAAGTCTCCACTGCTGCTTCATTTTATGGTTGCTAGGCTGCTTATGTTCTAAAGCTCAATATCATCGTTCTACTACCAGACAGCAATGGAAGGGAATCTAAAAAAACTTACAATAAACCAGCTGTACTTTAAATTTTGTATGTGTTGCTCCATGACTGAAGAATATTGAATGGCTTTTGTTGTCATTCCTTAAACATTAAGTCCAAATTAAAAGATAAAAGATTTTAACTTATCACATGGCTTAAACAGTTTGGAAGCGTGTTCTATTATTAAAATCCGTCCGACAAGATATTCTAGTCTTGTCCAACGATTACTCCGATATCAAGCTGTTATTCTGGCATAGGGAATGTAACAAAGCCGCAAACAAGTTGGCTAATTATGTCTCCCCTTTTCAATCTGGACTAATTACTAATGTACCAATTTGGTTACAACCCAATTGTTGAGGCTGATAAACCGCGGTGTCAAGTTACATTTGTTAAGGTGGCCCATATATTGTTTGAAAGATTGACCAATTAACAACTTTAAAAACAAAAACAAAAAAAAATTAATTAAAAAAATGAGAGAAACACTAGTAAGTTAATAAAATTTATTTCATTGCTTACAAATTCAGTACGTATACTTGATTTGTTATCAAGTTTCCAAAATCCATTTTTGTGTATGATCATGATCTAATCTTTCGAAAACGAAGCCCCATATTGACATCATGAAGAGACCAGTTGAGTGAGACTTAAAGGAGATGAGTATTGTGAATCATCAGATAACATAAGGTCAACGATGGTTCGAGCAGCAGCTTCCGTGGGATGACCGAAGCGATCCCAGAAGAGATATTTGGTTCTGTCAGAACAAAACCTCGCGATTGGTAGGCAAGGAATATCCGCGTTTAATTTCCCATTTCCACAACAAGCTGATGTCACGTCAGAAAAACCTAAAATCACAGAAAAAAAGACACCGTTTTGTTTTGTTATATACTATTTATTAACAACAAAGCTAATATTTTTATATCAATCTCGTCACATGCAATACGTAACGGTTTGGTTTGGTTTAAGTCTCAAGATCGCGGTATGAATCCGTCCTAGTTTTTTACTAGTGGTGATAACAAAATTTAATACCCAAATGTATAAAAAAAACTTGACGTACCGTAACGGGCAGGGTTGGAGATAATGTCATGTAAGGACTTGAAGTTGTCAAAGTAAGAGTAAGACATTGAGCTTTGTAACTCTTGTTTGAGTTGCTGCAACATCATTACTAGAGCTTCGTTGTACAAAGAGCACCACGTGTTTGCTTCTTCATCACATTCATGGGTCGTCGAGTTCTTCGCTCTTTTCCCCGGTGTACAACCGATCTGTGCTACTCCGATTACTAGGAATCTACGTGCTCCAGTATCGTGAATTCTCTATTAATAGTACAATTTCTCGATTAGTAACCAGAAGTGTTTTAGATGTAATTCAAACATTTGGCAGGTTTACCTTCAACTGCTCTTTGAGTTTATCAGCCATTGATTGTGTATATTGTTGAGGATTGTTCTTTTGTCGAAGTTTGAACGATCCAAAATAATCGAAAAGATCGTTGCTGCCTATGACCACAGTGAATAGAGATTTAGATACATGGATTTGTGCTTCGGCTGGTCCAAGCTGATTCGTTAGTTCTTGATGAATAGAGAGCCAATGGTTCACTTGTTGTGATAAAGGAATAGCTTGTCCCTGAAGCAATGGCGACCATCGAATCAATACTCTTTTTCATTCTTTTCCTAAAGTTTTTTAAATAAGCTTAATATATCATAAAAGGGTATATATATATATATATATAACTCACAAGTCTTTGGTCGGAACTGTTGAAGATTCCAGCTCCGCCTGACGCAAAATTCACACCGGTCACGGCGGCGGATTTTCTCTTTTCCTCTTTAAATGGGCCTTTCAGTGAGAGATACGGCGGCGGTAACGGTAAACCAAATTTCTCAGCTAATTATTAATCAACCGGAAAAACAAAAACAAAAACAAAATTAAATTTAATTCCCAAAAAATTATAACTTTCGTATACGAAATTAGGAATGTCATAGCAACAATTTCGAAATATATTGATAACTAATTGTTAAGATTACATGTAACTTTCCTTTTCCTTATAATTTTTGTTTCTCAACTTCTAACCATTTATTTTATGATTACGAGTGAATATATATATCTAACTTTAATAGCCAGAACGTCACGGTATCTAAAATCAAACCAATCGTGGCCTGACATAACAAACATGCCAAACATTAATAAATTTAATTTCATACCCCAAAAAAAAAAAAAAAAAATTTACACTCACCGATAGCATCGGCGGCGTTTTTACCATTACAGAATCTTCCGGTGGCTTTCTTGCCAGGAAAATCTACGCCGTTATGTGGATAATTAGCTTTGGATATGGAAATTGCTAAGTAGTTATTGTTTCCGGCATCAACCAACGAATCTCCGAACACGTATACTCCCGGAATTGAAGCTAGTTTACCGGCCGCTGCTTCTAAACCGGGAAATAAATCGAACCGAAGTAAACCGAGGAAGATTAGAAAGATGTTGAGGGACGGTGTTTTGTTCGTCGGCATGTTCTTTCTTTTTCCGGCGAACTCTTTATTTTTGGGTTGTGTTACTCCGAGGCTCTTGGACTTGGAGTTGTAAGAGAGATACAAACTTAAGTGTGGTTTATATAGAGAGAAGAGAAATGTGAATACTTACGGGAAATATTTACAAAATTAGAAAAAATATTATCAATTTTGATAATGTGAAAAGAGGAAAATATTAAACTGAATGAAGAGGCAGCTTCTTTTGTTGTCCTTGTCAGACAGATCATGTATCTCTATGAGTCTTTGGTGTTTCCTGTGACTGTTATGACAATTTCATTATTGTTACAGTACATTGCACCGGTTGCATTGATTTTTAACATTATATATCTCTATAAATATCATCTTGGCATATCATTCATATTTTTATGAAATAATTTTGAGGTGAACCTGATATACTAAATATGTTTCTACATAATTTATGTTGCCGCCCTTTATTAGGTAAATACAATATAGAAATATATTGAGTTCAACTAGTTATAAAAAAACATTCGCTTCTTCCAAATTTTTACCTGTTTTTTTTTTCCACATACTTATACACTTTTCTATTTACAATGTATAATTATTTACTTTACTTGGTTAAGTAGTCACAAAAATATTGAGCATTACTTTGTTTCTTAATTTACCTTTTTGTTATTAAAATCATATAATAACAATTAGTTTAAATAAGTTATAAATAATTGTCTTAGCAAAAAAATATAAATAATTATAAAAAAACTTAAATTAAAATCTAATAATTTAAAACGCATAGAATATGTTACAAGTGATGTTATTTTCTACACATATAAAGTAGTTCACTATTATCTTTCATAGTTAAGTTTTTTTATCAATTTAATATTAGTTTTAATATTTCTTTTAATATTATAAAAAAATTCGTTCAAACACAAAACATATGTTTTTTTTATAAGAAATCTGAGAAATCCATCATCGTGCCATAGTTAGTTTTATCATGTGAAAGTATCACTCATGTGTCATTAATAAAGGTTGGGTATTTCGACGAAGTGTTGAAATATAAGAGATTGGGATTTATCGGATTTGTAATCATCGTGAGATACAAACTCATTTTCAATTATTTTATTTTCCTTAACTAGTCAAACTTCCTTTTTTTATCATTCAAGCAATATATTAATAGTATCTTTATGGATGTTCTTTCTTGCACTAAAGTGATGATGTGCACTTTATTTTAGTCCATACAATCCTCCCCTCGCCATTATCTTATGTTATATACTTTCTCGGAGAATATTTTTATGTAAGTTATTGATTGGGGTGTTAATAATGATATGAGTCAAACAAAATAGACGAGGGACGTGTCTAACGAGTAATTACATAAAAGTAAAACCTATTAGACTGAAAAGATATAACTCGGATCCGATTAAGTTTGGTCGGTTTGAAGGACTCTGGGTCATTAGATTATAAACTTAGATGTTTATATATCCATTTGTAAAGTATTCCCAATTTATGAGTAGAATATTAACTCAAAACATATAATGACCTAGCTAGCTAGAAGATTATATGCGGCATATCTTACTATATATTGAAAGCATATTTGCCACGTAATACGATAAATATATAAAATGAGCTTGTTTTTAATCTCTTTGTCAAAAAAAAACGAATTAGTTTCCATGATTTTAGATTTTGAGGTGTAGTGGGGATGTGGGTTCGATATTGACGTGTACGCGTAAGGAGTTCATGACTTTCATTTACGTTGTTGTTAGTAATGAAATAACACAAAGCTTTCTCTTTATATATATATAATAATCCATTATAACCACAAGGTCAGAATTCCACATCTAAAGCTACTTCAGGTCAATATGAAGGACAAGTATTTTCACTTCATATTGCAATTGGAGGTTTGAGTTGTCGATATAAATAGTCAATTGACTCACGAGTCCTTTTCTCTTTTGTGTTAAAATATCGAGTCCTTCTTGTAAGGCTATTGTCCGCATATAAATATGAAAAAAAAGTATATAATAGTATCATTTTGTTCATTTTTCTTGTTGATAGATAATCAGCAGGTAAGATCATATATCGAATTCCATATATCGTCTACATACCATGAGTGTAGACGCGTCCAACTATTTTTTTTACAAGCGTAACTTTTTCTTATTATCATATGATTACAGTTCTATGAAGCTACCGAAACTAAAAACACAGGTCCATGTTTGTCTAGTTTAGGCTTAAACTGACAAAACCTCAAAATAAAAAGAAACTATGAAATCAAGTCAGTGTCAGTTTGTCACCGTGTCATCGAAGCTTAATTTCCACTATTGCAAAATTGCAGAGACTGCGAGAAAGACCATAAATAAATAGCCTGAATTATCTGATTGCGTTCACATAAGTAAAAACAACAGACATAGATCGTTGCGCGTATCGATAAATTTATATACTTTATCCGTTTCACAAAATATATTATATGATAAACTTTCACATATATTAAAAACCAATCGAAGTTTTATTTTACTTTTTATTAATATATTAAATACATTTTTCTCTAATTAATATATTAAAATAATAAAACTTAAATTAGATTTTGTTTAAAATTATGTATCGAAAATATAAAACGACAGTTTTTGTGAAACAAAAAAAAATTAAAACGACATTTTTTTATAAAACAGAGAATATCTTATTATATTTGGAAGATTTGTAAAAATAGGACAAATTTATTATATATTGTCTCAATATACCTTTTTCTTTATCCTTAGTTATCTTATAATTAATTAGAAAAATATTTTAAAATCCAAAAATTAGAAAAATATTAAAATTGAAAACATTACCATGTGAGTATGTAGAATACATTTTTGTAAAAATAAATTTAAAAACATTTATTAATTTCTTCTACTATTAATAAAATTCACATTTTATTTTTATGAGTCAATAAATTTGATTTATAAGAGTATTTTTTATTTTCGATAAAATTTGTTTTCTATTTTTTAAAAAAGATTTTATCAAGTTTTGAATACACATTCTACTGTACCTTTGAATTTCTACCGTTTGTTTTATATTATACCATTTATTCAACACATATTTTACCACTTTATATATCTTAAATCTTTTTATTTCTTCATCTATCTTACATATCTTATATAGTTTATTAAATTCATTTTGATAGAATAAATATTATAAATTTTTGTCTTTTATCTAATAATAGTAAAATTCCCTTTATATGAAATTATTTATAAATATTTTTTTCAAATCTAGTAAATATTTTTTATATGTTTTATTTTTTCTCTTCTTAAAAAGTAGAATTTGTCTTTTACGGCTTTATAAACAAAATTGTTTTTGTCCCTTTCTTTTTTTTAACACCACATTTTTCTTTTTTTTCTATTCTTGTTCTTCATTTTTTTCAAAATATATGATGTATATCTACGTAATAAAGAGGAGGAAAAAGAAGAAAAACTCCGGTGAGATTCACCTGTCGGAGATGACCAACTGCATCAAAAAAACTTTCAAATATTTACAATTAATATATGTTTATAAAATAATATGCTAAAAATAAATTAAAAAGAATCAATATATAGGGAATCGAGTCCGGATTAAACACATACATTTGATTATTTTTCAGTGCAACTGTACCACTAAACTAAGAATACTTTCAAAAATTTATGAATAAAAAATAATTATAAATAATCCAATAAAACCAAAATCCTAAATATTTTTAATTAAAATTGTAGAAATAGGAATGCACCCAAATTATTATTAATTAAAATAATGTAGGAACAAAATTTGATGAAAAATATATAATATAACATTTTTTGGCTTTTATTTATCTTTTTTAACAAATTTCTTTTTACTTTTCAGTATCAAAATTTAATTAAAAATATTTAATCCAATACTATTGAAATTTTATTACTAAAACTACTTTTTCTTTGTGTTGTACTTTGAAATTTCCGGTAAATATTCAATTACGCATGCATGACACTATGTTTATCAGTTGATTGACACGAGTATTTGTTCTTGACATGTGAATATGTATATATTCTTTCCCGACGACTTTGTAATATCTATGAATCTCACAAGTTTACATGACTTTGACCGAATCGTTTTTTTCTATTTAGAGGATACTATTTACCTAGAGGATTTACTATTTAGAGCTGGTTACCATCTCTAGTTCTTTATAATTAATTCGTGTACACACTGGACTAGTGCATCTAAAGATACACGCTGTAGAACCTTATAAAACCGGATTTTAGAAAAATCAATTTGCAATACAATTTATTTCTTAAAATTGAAATAAAGTATTAAACTCATATATATATATATATATATATATTAATATAGATATGTACATATAAACATTAACATTGCCATTATGTGGGTGTAACTTATTTTCAACAAATAATAATGGCATATACATAAATTAATAATATTAAATTCTATAATTAAATCTAACATTTGACCATCATAAAAGCTAACAATAATTAATTAATTATATGGCCAAAAATTATCTCATGAACATGTTTATAGATTTAATATTTTCAAGACATGATTTCAAGACAATCATTTTGATAACTTAATAAGAATATGAACAAAATTCGGTTTTGAATCATAAAAACAAAAGCAAAAAAAAATATTTGGAGGCGGGATGATCCCTTTCCTTAACTCAATAAAATGCCCGCAATGAGACGGTTTACATGCATTCTTTGAATCCCAGGATACAACCAAATATTAAGACAAACATGTTTCATTCATGTTTGAATCTACGAGCTAATTATCTACTATATACTCAAGAACACAAATTTACTTCCGAAAGAGAGAAGTAAAAGAGGGAGAAAGTTAGAACCTGTTAAACCTTGTGAATTCCTTAGCTACTACCACTTAACACCAACAACCAAGAAGATATTTCAAGAGAGCTTCAACACTTAAGAAACTTCTCAAAGAATATCTAAAATGTGTCTAAGGTGTTTTCTTGCTTTTTTTTAGAATGAATGGATGATTTTTCCTTTCTATGTAGCTTGCTATTTATAGGAAAAGAATAGCTTGGTGGTCAAGTAGATTTAATGGCCAAATTTATTTGGTTTTTAATACCAAAATTTGTAAGTTACAAAAAATCTTTGACCTCCTCTAAGCAAATTCTCATTCACATTTAACTATATATTATAAGTCCACATGCTTATTAATATATTGTTCCAACAATCCCCCACATGAATAGAATTGACTCTAAAACACTGAGGATGTTTTTGAAAACCTTTTTAGGATAGATTTAAGGCTGAAAGAAGACTTTCTTGAGTATATGCGAAAAATAACTGTATATGAAAAGGTTGCATTTTTCAGCGTTGAACCAATCACTGTTATAGTCTATCGAGTTTACAAGCCCAGTTGGTGAACACGATGTCTTGAACCATCCGGATTTCTAGTGTAAACTGAAACAATAGATATAACACAGTTATATTTTCTAGTAGAACTTTTGCTCTCTCGTTGTGTTCATTTTGGCCTTGAACATGCCTGGTATTTCTTGAGTGAATTTGGAGAATACAGCCTTCCCTTATTCTCCTAGAAACGGCCCCATTTCACACTTAACAGGTGATTCTCGTATTCTATTTCGAAGTATTCTGCTTTACTTCCTTGAAATAAATATGATGAAATCATTAAAAGCTTACGCTTATCCTCAATTTTGCAGACAACACTGTTTATCATTATTAGGAACTGGGTAGAAACATAAGTTTCACAGTGTTTTCTTAGACTCAATTTGACTTAGTTGTCCCTTTGAACCTAGAAAGTATAGGTACGGTTACCGCCAAATTTCATCGTTAAATCATAGGCTTTAAACCCATTCCTATTGATGATTTCAATACTTGATCTCGGGTCAGACCTTTCGTAAAAGGATCTGCTAAGTTATCAGCTGATTTGATGTAATTTAGCGAAGTTACACCACTTGAGATCAATTGTCTAATGGTCTTATGTCGTCTACGTATGTGACGTGACTTGCTATTTTACAAGCTAATGTTAGCACGAGCTATAGCCGATTGGTTATCGCAGTGTATCCGAATTGATGACACTGGTTTTTCCCACATCGGAATATCTTCCAAAAAAAAAAAAAAATTTCGAAGATGCTCTGCTTCTTCTGCGGCTTTGTCCAAAGCAATGAATTTAGATTCTATTGTTGACCTAGCCAGCATTGTTTGTTTTGAAGATTTCCAGGATACTGCAGCACCCCCAAGTGTAAACACATAACCACTTGTGGACTTCGAGTTTTTGGAATCTGATATCCAATTAGCATCGGTATATCCTTCCAACACGGCAGGTTCTGAACCGTAATGCAGTCCATAATTTTTGGTAAAGTGTAAGTAATTTAATACTCTCGTTATCGCTTTCCAATGGATGTGCCCTGGATTGCTCGTGTACCTACTTAGTACATTTACCGAGTGAGCTAAATCTGGTCTAGTACAATTAGTCAAGTACATTAGACTTCCGATTACTCGAGAATACTCATTCTGTGATACCGGTGCACCTGAATTTTTCGTCAGGTGAAGTGTGGTATCCACAGGTGTTGTGGAGGTTCCAGTTGAATAGTTCTTGAATCTATCAAGTACTTTCTCAGCGTAATGGTGCTGGGATAATATATATCCTCCAGGATGTCTAGTGATTTTAATTCCAAGAATTGCATCAGCTAGTCCCATATCCTTCATTTTAAACTGTCCATGTAACATGGTTTTAGTCTGATTTATAATATCGTTGTCACTTCCAATGATAAGCATATCATCTACGTATAAGCATAACATAACGTATACATATTTCGTAGTTTTGAAGTACAAACATTTATCGCATTCATTTATGCGAAACCCATTTGACATCATTACTTTGTCAAATTTCTCATGCCACTGCTTTGGAGCTTGTTTAAGTCCATACAGCGATTTTAAAAGTCTACAGACCTTGTCTTCTTGTCCAGGAATAACAAACCCTTCAGGTTGTTTCATGTATATTTCTTCTTCAAGATCTCCATTAAGAAAAGCAGTTTTTACATCCATCTGGTGAATTTCCAGATTTCTTAATGCTGTGATGCATATGATAGTTCTTATAGAAGTTATTCTCGTCACAGGAGAATATGTGTCAAAGAAGTCTAAACCTTCTTTCTGACGAAATCCTTGGACCACAAGTCTGGCTTTATACTTGTCAATAGTCCCATCGGTTTTTAGTTTGGTCTTAAAGATCCATTTATAACTTAGAGCTTTGAACCCTTCTGGTAAATCCGTTATGTAAAACGTATGGTTTTGCATAATTGAATCGAATTCACTGTTGACTGTTTCCTTCAAATAAGGAGCATCAGGTGTAGACATTGCTTCCGAAAAGGTATTTGGTTCATTTTCTGTGAGTAAAATCATTAGAAAATCATCACCAAAATTTTTCTCCTTTCGAGCTCTTTTGCTACGTCTGAGTTCAATTTCAGCGTTTTTTCCATTGTCTAGACCAATGGCAGAGTTGCTTGTTTCACCTACATCTCTTTCTTCCCTAGTCCGTTTAGGGTGTATTTTATCCTTACACGGAAAAATATTTTCAAAGAATGATGCATTTCCCGATTCTATAATTGTATTTACATGGATATCTGGGATATCTGATTTGTGAACCAGAAATCGATAAGCACTACTATGGTGCGCATATCCGATAAAAATACAATCAACTGTTTTCGGTCCAATTGTGACCTTTTTCGGGACATGTACTGCCACTTTTGTTAGGCACCCCCACACTTTCATCTATTTGTATGAAAGGACTATACCTTTCCACAGTTCATATGGCGTTTTTCCCGTCACTTTGTGTGGGATTTTATTTAGAATATAATTTGAAGTCATTAAAGCTTCCCCCCACATGTTCTGGGTTACGCCAGATTCTTGCATCATTGCATTCATCATTTCTTTCAGAGTTCGGTTTTTGCGTTATGCAATTCCATTTGATTCTGGTGAGTAAGGAGCAGTTGTTTGATGAATGATGCCATTTTCTCTACAAAATGCATCGAACTGTCCTTCATATTCTCCACCTCTATCACTCCGAACTATTTTCATAATTTTATCTAGTTGATTTTCAACTTCCAGCTTATATTCCTTGAATTTATCCAAAGCCCCATTTTTGCTTTGTAACAAGTAAATATAGCAATATTTTGTACTATCATCAATGAAAGTCACAAAATACTTTTTACCTCCTCTAGTGGGTAAATATTTTAAATCGCACAAATCAGTGTGGATTAAACCCAAAGGTTTATTATTTAATATTCTCAAGAGAAAGCATATGTTATCCTCCTTGAGTTACGTCTCTAATTTCAGCATGGTCAATGAGATATAAATATTCTCATGCCATATAATGAATTGAGCTCCATCAATTTTGTCAATCATTAGTCCTATGCTTATAGCACTAGGCACTCACATGACACTGATATACATCAGAATTTGGCACAGTCGTATGTGGCAGACCACTATCAAACTGAATTTGATGTGTCGACTCACTAGACTTATCAGCAATAGCACATCCATAATAATTAAATATTAATTTCTAGAATTATTAAATTCAGAAAGTAACAATTTAATTTAATACAAGGACAAAATAAAACAATTTAAATTATTCATATAACTTGCATAATCATCCAATTAATTTCCAGAATATTATTAAATCTCTGAAATATTAAATTCCAGCACATAAGTCAAAACATGACTTTTGCTAAGTTTTAAACATATTTTTTATATGCTTAGAATGAAACAGAAATCATATTAATGAATGCAACAATAAATCGTCAAAAAATAAATTAATTACTTCTGAAATTTTGTTGAAAAATTCAACAAGTATCAGACCAAGTAAAAAATATTTTCTAGATTAACAATGTACAATAACAAAATAATATCAACAATTACTCTTGAATTACTGTTGAATTGAGCATATCATATTAATATGATTAAATCTTATAAAATCAAAAAAAAGATCATTACCATGATTTTCTTATTTCTGTTTTTATAACAAAAACACTAACATAAATTTATTAACGTATATGTTACTATATGCGCTTTAAATCACGATCACTAATCATTTTTTTAGCGATTTAACCGTTTGTTTTAAAAAATTAAAACCAAATCACAAACTCGTTTTTATTAAGAGTTTGTTTTATTAATAATTAATAACGCTATACCACAATTTAATTGGTTCTTAAAAAACATTTTTACAATTAATTGTAAAAATTAATTGGTTTAAATAACGTTTTACCAACATTGATTGGTATTAAATAACGTCTTACCAAGATTTATTAGTTTTTAATGACGTTTTACCAATAATATTTCAATATTTTATGTATTGAAATAAATAACGTTTGACCAATAAATTAAATGGTATTAGACCACTAATATTTGGTTTTGAAAAAACGTTTGCCAAAAAAAAAAATTAATTGGTCTTTAATTGGTTTTTTTTTTTTTTTTTTTTTAAAAAATATTGTTCGGTTAACAGCATCGATCTTACGAGATCGATCGATCGGCTGGCGATCAATCGGTCGCTTGACCCGCGGTACCGGTTTCGGTGTTCAATCGGTGTCACGAAATCTTGAAACCGATTTTTTTTTTTTTTTCCAACAATCAAAAATAAAACTTTGATTTTTGCAAATTCGATTTTTCACACAACAAATCCGTTTAAAAAGCGAATTTTATTGAGTTAAGATTGTAGAACCTTATAAAACCGGATTTTAGAAAAATCAATTTGCAATACAATTTATTTCTTAAAATTGAAATAAAGTATTAAACTCATATATATATATATATATATATATATATTAATATAGATATGTACATATAAACATTAACATTGCCATTATGTGGGTGTAACTTATTTTCAACAAATAATAATGGCATATACATAAATTAATAATATTAAATTCTATAATTAAATCTAACATTTGACCATCATAAAAGCTAACAATAATTAATTAATTATATGGCCAAAAATTATCTCATGAACATGTTTATAGATTTAATATTTTCAAGACATGATTTCAAGACAATCATTTTGATAACTTAATAAGAATATGAACAAAATTCGGTTTTGAATCATAAAAACAAAAGCAAAAAAAAATATTTGGAGGCGGGATGATCCCTTTCCTTAACTCAATAAAATGCCCGCAATGAGACGGTTTACATGCATTCTTTGAATCCCAGGATACAACCAAATATTAAGACAAACATGTTTCATTCATGTTTGAATCTACGAGCTAATTATCTACTATATACTCAAGAACACAAATTTACTTCCGAAAGAGAGAAGTAAAAGAGGGAGAAAGTTAGAACCTGTTAAACCTTGTGAATTCCTTAGCTACTACCACTTAACACCAACAACCAAGAAGATATTTGAAGAGAGCTTCAACACTTAAGAAACTTCTCAAAGAATATCTAAAATGTGTCTAAGGTGTTTTCTTGCTTTTTTTTAGAATGAATGGATGATTTTTCCTTTCTATGTAGCTTGCTATTTATAGGAAAAGAATAGCTTGGTGGTCAAGTAGATTTAATGGCCAAATTTATTTGGTTTTTAATACCAAAATTTGTAAGTTACAAAAAATCTTTGACCTCCTCTAAGCAAATTCTCATTCACATTTAACTATATATTATAAGTCCACATACTTATTAATATATTGTTCCAACACACGCTACATCAAAATCATCACATTTTGAATACGTAATCACCGTCTAACTAGCATCCTTTTTGGGGGTCGAAATAGTTTGATTTTGGATCTTTAATATCAAATATCTATCATACCTCTTAGATGATTTGCATAATATTACAAATTTTATATGTTTTCGAGTTAATTAATTGATTTTATTTGTACATTTTCTTATAGTGTACAACACAATTGGACACTCTAACCTAAACTAACTCTGAATATAGAACAGTGCACGTTTGTGGCATTATCTACATTAATTAATTAAGATAAACTACCAGTATACCAATTATATACATGCACACGTAAACACAAATTAAAGATGCAAACAGCTACGACCAACCTGTAATCTTTGTATCTAACAGTGGTTAATTTAGCAGACACCGGCACTATTTAATATACATCAACTAATCAACATATTAATTAACTGATCTATATATATATATTATAAATAAATGTGAATGTAGATAAGGTGGTGCCTTGGGATATAGATTCACCGTAAAACGTGGGATTGTCGATAAAGCCATCTCATATCGGTTGGTTTACAACTTTTCAAATCAGTGTTTTTCTTGCTCGAATTATTGCATCTGTTTTACACCAGTATAAGTTTGAGACGCTAATAATTGTGTGTTTAATCGTCGTGTTAAATGAGTGACAACTAAATGAATATAGTTTGGTCATGCCTACATGTGGTAGATTACGGGCGTGCTGAAACCATGGTTTATCAAATAATTTTTGGTTTTTTCTTTAAACTATTCATTGCATTAATTTTAAATGTGCCAAAAAAAGCCATGAGTGATTTCTCAGGGCTAATAGAAAGACCAGAGAGCTCTTTGAAATCATCTAGGACTGAGAGAATACCACTGATGGAGTGCAAGGACCTTTATGGTGGGTAAAACCCGAAGCCTCACAATTAGGATGGTAGTTGAATTTCCCTTCTATAGCTGCCTTATCTAACATTTGAGATTGGATATTCATTGCAAGTCCCAAGAAGTAAGGGGAAAGAGGGTCCCTTGCCTTAGACATCTGCTCCCTTAAAAAGAGCCATGAAATTTCCCATTTATGCCTACTGAATAAAATGGAGATGTTATGCATTTTTATAACCAAGTGATATAGCATTCATATAGTTGAAAAGTAAAAAAATATATTATTTTATAACCAAGTGATATAGCATTCATATATATATATTATTTTTTTTATTAATTAGGAAAGTAAAACCCACAATTTTTAGAAAATGCAAGCTTGATTTTTACTAATTCATTCAAAATCATCTACAAACTTATTAAAAATCAAATCATCTCAAACTTGAATGAATTAGGATAATTGTTGTGGTTTTAACTAAAACACTTTAGAAACACTGTATAATCCCATTTTTAAGATCATAAGATTATATTTTATATTTTTGATTAAAAAACTCTACCAAAAAACTTAAAATCACAAAAATATCCTTAAATCTACTATTTAAAATATTTTAGATAATAGTAAATTTAAAATATATTTAAACTATAAGTTTAGTAACAATATATTTTAAATTATTTTAATATTCATAGTTAAATAATAATAGATTTTTCATTTCAAACCTAAAGTAAGTACCATTATTAATCTGAAAAGAAACTACTAGTAGTTCATTTCAGTTAAATCAGTCGTCGAAACAACTTTCAAGTGTTCATTTACATTAAATTTCTTTTGTTATTCGCAATAAATTGTGTTGCTGAAAGTAATAATTTCTGCTCATTGTGGGCCCCATTAATATTTGTCTTCTTCTAAGCAGCTACTCGCTATTTGTGAATCGTCAAATTCTCTCGATGTGATTTAATTGGACGGCATGGATTTAGTTCAAATTGTAACACAAATACTTTTAATATACTGTGAAATCAGCCTAAGACTTTTGTGAATGTAATTTACTGACTCGATTTGCCTTTTAATTCATTTAAACTAATGTTAGCTTTGACTATAATTATATATTTGGTTATTAAAATATTCAGAGTATATTATTAAATGAAATATATAATGTGATAAATAAGAAACTATAGAAAACTAAATTAGATTGGTTAATTCGTTTTTTAGGTTAATGACTAAATCCATAAAAAATGAATTTTTTTCCTACTAAATGTGTCCATGAGTATCCATGATTAAAATCACAAATTATTTCGTTTCATTTGGATAGCAAATAAAAATTTTATTTTTGATTTTGTAAATTCAGTTTTATTCAATTTTTTTTTATTTTCTTTGATATATCACTGAGTAAAACCTAAAAAAAACTATAAACCATCGTAGTTATTTTAACTAATGAAAGCTTAGCATCATTTTAAGCAAATTAAGTGGAACGAAAGTGTCTTTAATGATTTTGTCTTTTTCGAAAATGTTAAATTGTTATTTCTTTAAGATGTAGTTGTGCCCTAAATCTCCTTAATTTCTACCTCTACTATATAAAAAGTCTATATATTATAAATATAGATACATGCCATACATGGTTTGTTAAGTTGCTGATCGCATGGAATTGTATAGGCTCGATGAGTTGCTGCTGGTGGAAATTTTAATGGATCTTTTTTGTATAAAAAAAAACAATCTCAAAAGTTTGTATGGTTCTCCATATGATCATTTTGATGAATTTCATGGATGTTAAGGCCAGCTTGATGAACAACTACAAGTCTCGCCACCTTCATCCTCTAAACGTCGATGAGCTCTTACAATTTATTCACCATACGTAAACATCTTTTAACATCCAATTTTTCCTTCATGTGGGTTTCTTGTCAAGGGCAAGCTCTCTTCATTGCATGTTATCTCTGATGCTTCTGATTGATGTTAGCCTGTTGCAGAGATTCTTGTCTATCCCTTTAACAAGCTGAATTTGCATCAAAGCTAGTTCTCCGTATCTTCGATTGTTTCGTTTTAACAAGCTCAATTTTCTTTATTGCATTGTTATAAATGATCTTTATCTTATTTAAGAGTCGATGGCTGTACTGCAAACAACCATTCCAAAAACGAATGGTACGTGAAATGATCGTATCACAACGATTTGAAACTGTGACCGCAATGAATTGAGTTCTCTGTGCTATATATAACTGCTAATTAAGAATCTGAACTCTTACATTAAATTATAGTTATAATATTTACATGGTAAAACAAAACTAATATATAGACTTTGTCAAATATATTTTTAAAACAATGTATTATAAATTTTCTATTAGTCTTTTTTTTTGTTCAACCAATTCATTAAAAATAAAATATTCATAGTCTTAATCCACTAACAAGATTGGATTACGAAAAAACAGATTTTGCTAAAGAATCCGCTAAACAATTTAAACTTTTGAAAATGAAAAAAACAAAGAAAAAGAAAAGAAAAAGAAGAGATTCAATGTCCATAATCTTTTTTTTTTAAAGAATTCCATCAGATGAAGCTTCGAATTTTATAGCTCTGCTGATTTCTTGAGAATTTGAGTTAATATTCAACAATTTAACGCGAATCAAGACTTCAACCACTAACAAAGAGGGGACATGTATTGATGCTTGGTAGAACCATCCAAAGCTTCAAGCATTAACTTTGCGATGATAAACACAAACTTTTGGTAAAATAACATAATAATACCTTCAAAAACAAAATAATAACATTAATTAAATCCAGATTTTTTTCCTTTTAACCAATCTTAATGAAATTTAAGTTTTTAACCGAAAAATAACAATCACACTTTAGGAGAAAACAGTATATTAAGATTCAATTATATGTCATACGATTTTAGTAATTTGCCTATGAACTTCTCATACAAATTGGGATAATATTTTGCAAGTAAAAGTGGGTAAGGCTGTATATTTTTGTCAAAAAGGATGGGACAAAAAAAAAAGTGACACTTTTGAAATGGGCATCGTGTCAAATTTGTGTTCGCAGATTTGCACAACTCCAAGTTGCACACTCTCTTTTTATTTTTTATTTTTTTTTGGTTTTGTTCGTGGTTGCACATTCTCTTAACTATTAAGTCTAATTTTTCTCCCTTTTTGTTGTTGTAAATTCAAATTTCGTACTTCCAATATAAATGTAAACATTTATAATCATAGTCTTGGTAAGTGGAAAGGCAGATAAATGAATTCGTCCCGAGTATTAATTTTAATGAAAATAGTTTACCAAATAAATACTAAATTGATTCTTATTAATGAGAAAAAGGATGACGTGGAAAATTAAATTAAATAGAAAACGGAACTAGCCGGGGCAACGGTCAGTAGCTAACGTCGTCTAATGACGCCGTTTACTTCTACCAGGGGGTTATGAAAACTTCAAAAGAATCAAAAGCATTTTATTTTGAAAACATGAGTATACACACCCGAGCCTAAGGTTCAGACTCAGGTTCGGTGACCACAAACCTTGTCTCAGTTTGCTTCTTTCTCTCTCCTACCCGGAGAAAATAAAAAAAGAAAAAAGAGTAAAAAAATAGAAAGTTGCAGAGACCTTAGCTGTAGAGAGAGAAAAGGATTTTTTCCGGGTTTGTGCACCGAGTTCGATAGAGAACGATAATGAGTCAGATCGCGAGACGGCGTAGGAAAGGGCGTCCGTCGAAGGCGGATCTGTCTCGGCGTAGGGGTTCGTCGCCGGGGGAATCGGTATACGAGCTCCGGCGAGGTCAAAGGCTGCGGAATGTGAGGTACAACTTCGATTTCGACGATTTCTTCGACGATGAGGAGGAAGTAGAAGAAGAGGAGGAAGAAGAGGTAGACGACGAGGTGAAAGAGAAGAAGAGGAGGCAGAAGAAACTGAAGCAAGTCCTCAAGCTGAACCAAAGCCGAGCTAGAGCCGATCCTCCGGCGAAGAGCCGAGGCCGAGCTGCGGCGGCGGCGCGTAAGAGACACGCATCGGAGTATGAGGAGGACGAGGATGAAGCGGGAGGAGAGAAGGAAGATGATTATGGTGATGGGGAAGACGCGAGTGAGAAGAGGCAAACGAAGAAGAGGAAAATTAAAGAAGATGAGAAGGATGACGAAGTGGAAGAAGAAGAAGAAGAAGAAGGAGAAGATGACACGTTTTGTGAGGAAGACGATGATAAGGTTTGAACGGAAAACCCTAGAAATGTTATTATCTGAGTATATATAGGTAACTCTGGGTTCGTAGTATTGTTGGTGGGAGATAATTAAACTGTCGGGTCAACTGTCACAAAAAAATAACTAAACTTATGCTGCTGTCTCACTCCTTGTCTCTCTCACTCTCTCTCTTCTTCCCACAGAATCTGGTCTCACGCTTCCACCTTTCTCTCTCCATCTTATCTTTTGCTTTCTCTGTCAATCATTCTTGTTTCTTTGGTTTCAGTGAGGCATTTTGAGGTTTCTGATTGTTTCTTCTCATGTGTGTTTTTTTTTTTTTTTGGGTCAGGAAAGGAAGAGGAGCGCTTCTGCGTCTGGTATGCATTACTCTGTCTTACTTTGTATTGATTGAAATATCTTCATCTGATTTTCGGTTTTCATTCTTTTCTTGATTAGGGACTCAGTGTGGTCTTTCTTCAGAAGCAACACCAATACTTGATAAGAAGGCCATGGAGTTGATCCTTGACAAACTTCAGAAGTAACACAATTTTGAATCCTTTTTTTTTGTTTAATCTCTTTGTGTGCTGCGGTTGCGTGACCTTATCGTTTAATCTTAGCTTACTTTATTGTTTTTTCATACAGGAAAGACATCTATGGTGTGTATGCAGAACCGGTTGATCCTGAAGAGGTAATTATTGTTTCTCTGTAGTTAGTGGAAAGGTTTTAGCTATTTTTCTGGCAATTGGGGTTTCTAAGGTGTCTTCTCTTGGGTTTTTATTTTGCAGCTTCCTGATTATCATGATATAATAGACCATCCCATGGATTTTTCCACAGTAAGGAAGAAGCTTGCAAATGGATCATATTCTACATTGGAAGAGCTTGAGGTGGGTGATAAATTTTACAAGACTTTTGGTGGAATGCGTTTATATGAGGAACTGATCTTTGTAGAATAACATTGCTCTAGTGTGTTTGCTAGGATCCTTTATTAAATCCATCATCTATACAGTCGCTTGACTTCATTTGCTAAGCTGGTTTTGGAAATGTATTTCTTGACTGCAGAGCGATGTCTTATTGATTTGCTCAAACGCGATGCAATACAATACCTCCGACACTGTCTACTATAAACAGGTAAATTGATATTTCTCTTTTTTCACACCAGTCTTTTTTCTTTGCAAATTAGTTTCTACTTTCTGCCTGCTGGCATTTTGAACCTGTTTGTTTTACTAAATTACTTGTACCAGGCAAGGACGATTCAGGAAATGGGGAAGAGGAAGTTCGAGAAGGCAAGGATTAAGATTAAACGTGCTGAAAAAGAGCTTAAAATAGATGAAAAGGTGAAACCTGGCAGCTCTGGGAAGAAGCAAGTGAGACAGCCTTTTGGTCGAAATGGTCTCCTAGATCCCGTTGGTTCTGATTTCTCTTCTAGTGCGAACATTGCTACTGGAGGAGGTTCCCAAAACGAGCCTGTTTCAACTCAAACCGGTGGACATGAAAAGCACAACTGCATGGATGTGCTTTTCGAGGGAAACACATCCTTAGTAGACAATCTGGAGAAAGCAGAAGACTTGTCATCCGGTATGATATACTCTTTGTTTTAGATTCTAAGAGTAAAGGCTCTTGTCTTGCGCCTCTCTCTCTCCAAGAAGAGTTTATCTTTCCTTGTTTCTAAAGAAGATATTGTTTTTTTTTTTCATATTCTCCTCTAGGAAAGGGTGCCTTTGGTAAGTGTGGGCGTAAGGTGTCGGTTGTTGAGGAAGAACGACGTGCAACTTATGGCAATTCTGATCAGCAGGCCGATAGATCGGAGTCCATATTCACAACATTTGAGAGTGAAATCAAGCAGTTTGTTGCTGTAAGTGATAATAATCATGTCCAAAGTCTCATTATGATATGTTCATTCGCTTTTATGATTGCTTAACCTTGTTGACTAAATCTTTTCCCCGTATCATCAGGTAGGGCTTAATGCAGAATATGCATATGGCAGGAGCCTTGCACGTTTTGCGGCGACTCTTGGACCCATTGCATGGAAAATAGCTTCTCAACGTATCGAACAAGCACTACCTGCAGACGTTAAGTTTGGTCGAGGATGGGTTGGAGAATACGAGCCGCTTCCTGCACCAGTACTTTTATTCGAAACCTGCACGCCTAAAGGAGCATCTGTATTTTCGAAGCCACAGGCAAATGTTGCTGCAAAGAAGAAGAATGAGACACTGTTTAAGAGTCCTGAACCTGCAAAGGAACAACAGAGTAACAGAAGCGTTCGAGATGGAAACCGTGCATTCCCGTTTCCAACATCTGTTGCGTCTGTGTCAGAAGGGAGTCCATCTTTTGTCGCTAATCAAGTAGGAAACCTAAAATCTGCGAGCCAGCATGAATATCTAAATCCATCTCCGTTCGATTTTGTCAAGCCTCAAAATAGGATTTCTCAGCAAGTAGAGCTGAATCTACCGCCACCAGCAGAGCAGACGAGTTCCGGTTCTGCTTGTGTTTCGGAGAACCGGAGCTCTGGAAAATCAGATACAGGGGTATCGTACAGGTCATCAAGTGACATGATGAGGAACATGACTCCTACAGATGCTGAACATTACAAGCAACATATGGCTACTAACGGGATGTTCCCTGGTGGATTGAGTAATGGCAGAGTCTCGAATGGTGTGAACAACAGAAAGTTTGAAATATCTTCTGACACTGCTAATGAAATGAAACGAGCATTCGCAAAAGTTTCACAGCAACAACCCATGAGGCAACATATGGCTACTAACAGGATGTTCCCTGGTGGAATGAGTAATGGCAGAGTCTCGACCGGTGTGAACAACAGAATGTTTGAAATATCTTCTGATACTGCTAATGAAATGAAACGAGCATTAGCAAAAGGTTCACAGCAACAACCCATGAGGCAACAGAGTCAAAGCCATGGCGAACAAGCACAGTTGATGAGAAACTTTAATGCTGAAAAGGCTAGAACACAGCACAACGCCAATCCTCCACCAGATGTCTCATCATCACAATCCGGAAGAAGTGAAGATTCGAGCAATGCTTCTGCAGCAGCAGCAGGAGCCTGGATGTCGATAGGAGCTGGAGGGAGTAATAATAATAATAACAAACAAACATTTGAAAGTTTTAGTATTCCGAAAAGCAACCAGATTTCTGCAGAGTCATTGTATAATCCATCAAGGGAACAACTCCACCAGCAAGCTATTAGACCGAGAGGCCCCGAAGGCATACAGTTCCATCCTCAAAGGAATGGTTTCCCTTTCCAGGCATTTGTGAACCAGCCAGTTCACGGGATGATGAACGGAGGATCACAACCATTTCAGAACAACCGACCACCAGCTGTTTTCCCTCACATGGCCGCTTCAACTTCTGATTTCACAAGATCCCATGTTCAGTCCCCATGGCAAGGAGGTTTTACTCCACATGTTCAGTTAAAGCAGAGACAAGAGAATCTCAATCTCCCACCAGATTTGAACATCGGAGTACATTCGCCTGATTCTCCAGCAAAACAATCTTCTGGTGTTCGTGTCGATTCCCAACAGCCTGATTTGGCGCTACAGCTCTAAATCCTAGTAGAAATCCAATGTTGATGGTTTAGTGATTTATTATTATATTTCAAAAATCTACATTGGATTTTAATGGATTTGAAAAGTGTTTTAAGTTAGAAATACAAAGAATCAAATCCGTAGGTAAATCTTGTTACTTCTAATTTCGCATGTCTTATTTTTTTTTTTGAACACGTAATGTTGTAGTAGGATGAGTTCAGGGGCGGCCTTGTCATATCAGAGGCTTTTTTTTTTTTAAAAAAAAAAAGAAGAATGGGGCCTATGGATTTAAGAATCTGTGTGTAGAAAGAGAAAAAAGAAGAAATTTAAGAGTTTATGGAAAAAAATAAAAGAATAATTTTATTTATGTCAATTGTGGGTTTTTTTTGTTGTTGTTGTTGTTATTCTCTTCTTTTTTTTTTCTTCCATGTGTATCTATTTCCATTACGTAAACCATAAAATATTTTTGAAATTAACTATATGTAAAAAAAAAGAAAAAAAATTCTAAAACGGGGTCCCAAGGCCCATGTTTCACTTTTCTGTGTCCAAATTCATATTTGATTATTGGGTTGAAATCGGAATCTTCTAAATTGGATTAATTGCACAAACTGATCTGATAATGTTAGAATCTGATAATGTTTGCCAACTTTGATAATCCATTCCTGTAAAAATAAGTTGTTTCCTACAATTCTTCAAAGCTAATTATGTAATAAAAATATATAAGTCGTATATATATGATTCAATCCTCATCTTCGTATTGAGAAAGGCAGTTGACGTTGAATGTGATGATATCATATCAATATTAGCGCGTACAAATGTCATTGCTTATAATAGAAAGACAGAAGTGAAAAAAACAACCAATCTTGTGAGTTGTCTAAAGAGACTTGTGTTGTGTCCAGAGAAACAAACATTGTCAATTTTTATCTCTCTCTCTCTCTATTTTATTTATATATCTTTTATTTCTTGTTTTTTTTTCTGTTTAAATTTTACACCGTAAATTACCAAAGTTACCTCTTCTCTTCTTCTTTTTTTTTTTTTGTTGCTTCTCTCTCTTTGTCACCATATGTCACAGAGGAAACAGTAAATAAAGAGAAATCAAAAATATTTTTACGATGGCCAAACTTGGGGGGTGAAAATCACTCCCGTGGGCTCCACCTTTCTCAAATTCCCTCCAAAAGCCATCACAATAAATTACAAGAAAATAAATACAATTGTTCTGTTTTTGTTGTTGTTGGTTCCTTCTCTTTGAGACGAATCCGAAAAGGGAACACAAGAGTGAAAACATATGATCCTGTACGGAGGAGGAGCAGGGAAGGACGGTGGCTTGACCAATCACGTATCAGACGGAGGAGGAGGAGGAGGAGGAGGAGTGGTGCTTAAGAAAGGGCCATGGACAGTGGCTGAAGATGAGATACTTGCCTCGTACGTTAGAGAGAACGGTGAAGGAAACTGGAACGCCGTTCAAAAAAACACAGGCTTGGCTCGTTGCGGCAAAAGCTGCCGTCTCCGTTGGGCAAATCATCTCCGGCCTAATCTTAAAAAAGGCTCTTTCACCGGCGACGAAGAACGTCTTATTATCCAGCTTCATGCTCAGCACGGTAACAAATGGGCTCGCATGGCCGCTCAGGTACAGACAATTTATAATCTCTATATTTATAAACTAGTTGTCGTTATCTGCGCTATACGACAGAAAATAAAATAATATTTTTTTGCAATTTTTGTTAAATAGTTACCTGGAAGAACAGATAACGAGATTAAGAACTATTGGAACACGAGGTTGAAACGCCTTCAACGCCAAGGACTTCCTCTTTATCCTCCAGATATCATCCCTAACCATCAACTCCATCCACATCCACATCAACATCAACATCAACATCAACAAATGTATTTTCAACCACAATCTTCACAACCAAACACACCATCATCTTCTCCTCTTCCATCTCCAACACCAGTAAATGCAAATCCCTCATCATCTTTCACTTTCCATACCACAAACGCATCAACCGCTAATCTCCTCCATCCTCTAAGCCCTCACACTCCAACCACACCGCAAACTCCTTCTCGACTCTCTTCCGCACCGCCTCCACCGCCACTTTCCTCTCCTTTATCATCCCCTCAAAACAACCAATACCCAACTCTTCCTCTTTTCGCCCTCCCGCTTTCCCAAATCAACAACAATAACAATAACGGGAATTTCACTTTCCCTAGACCCCCACCTCTCCTTCAACCGCCTTCATCACTCTTTGCCAAACGCTACAACAATGCTAACACTCCTCTCAACTGCATCAACCGCGTTCCAACCGCACGATTTTCCCCTGTTTCAAGAGACTCTTACACTTCCTTTCTAACATTACCTTACTCTTCCCCTGCTGCTCCAACCGCTCAAAACGCTACGTACCATAACACTAACAACAATTACTCTTCCTCTCCTTCCTATTCTTTAAACCCTTCACCTTCTTCTTACCCTACAGCAACTTCTTCCCCAAGCTTTCTTCATTCTCATTACAATCCTAATTCTTCTTCCACCATCTTTCATACCAACCCAGCTTACTCCATGAAACAAGAGCTCCCTTCAAACCAAATCCCCCAGATAGGTACCTTTAATAATGTCGACAACCTCACAGAAAATGAGAAACAGAACAGTACCGGTCTTCACAGACGAAGTATTAGCTGCAGCCTCTTAGAGGATGTCCTTGAAGAAGCCGAGGCTCTAGCCGGTGGAGGCGGAGGCCGACCTCCAAAACGGAGACAACTCACAGCTTCTCCTCCAGACCACCACCACCACAACAACAACAACAACAATGATAACTTCTTCTCGGTTAGTTTTGGACAATATGATTCTTCTGAAAACATATGTTCCGTACAAGGTAAAATAAAACCGCTCAAAATGCTACAAATATATACTATACTTCTCTCCGGGTAATTAAAATGTTTTTGACTGAAATGCAGATTTGAAATCAAAGGAAGAAGAGTCTCTTCAAATGAACACAATGCAAGATGATATAGCTAAGCTTCTTGACTGGGGAAGTGATAGTGGTGAGATCTCTAATGGACAATCATCTGTTGTCACTGACGAAAATCTTGTTCTTGATGTTCATCAATTCGCTTCACTATTCCCGGCTGACTCCACGGCCGCCGCAAATGCAGCAAACGACGAACACAACAACAATAATAACAATAATTGCTCATGGGACGACTTGCATGGAATCAGCTAGAAAAAGTCCGAAAAGAATCTACGGACCAAGATCAAGAACTAACGAAGAACAGAGTTCTTGGTCTTTGATTTTATTGTATCATTAAAATTTTAACTTGTTTTTGTTGCAAATCTTCTGTTTTCTATCTAATGTGATTTGATCCCTTACTTAATTTTGTGATTATGGATACGTTCATATATTTTTCTTCAAATTCCTTTATATTCTTCACTACTTTCCTTAGATTTCTGCCAAAGGATATATAAATCAATCTTTAAACCAAGCATGACCACGATAACCGGTTTTAAAATGAATTGGCAATAAGCAGAAGCAACTGAATTCATTTTTCAGCAGTATTTGTTTAATAATTAGTCATTATTATATATACTTTTGTGATTATGGATATGTTATTTCTTCTACGCACTCTCAACGACTTCTGAGGTCTTACTAGACGCAGTCGTTTAAAACAACATATCAAAAGATTTGGTGCTGTTTTTGTCTCTTAAACATCTACTTTAGAAAGGAGTTAATCTTTCTCATAATCTAATGGACGACCAATAAATCAAAAGGATTTCTTTAAAAAAAAAAAAAGAATGACCTTTTTTAGCAAGTGTAAGTGGTGCATCAAATAAGACCCCAATTTTAATTTTAATCATTTTTTAGTTATTCATATAAATTGACGATCATGATTATTTGTTTATGGGATGCTTATGTAAGTTTGTTTGTCAGGGATCATAGTTCGTCTCCGTGATTAGTATTAAATTGTTCTAATGAATCTTAGTGTAATAGACGAAAAAAACATTCGAATAAAAAAAAAAAGTACACATGGAATTAAGTGTTTACAAACGATACGGCCAATAGATAGAAACAGTTTTACCAAGAACATTGGTTCGACAAATAGGACAAGTTGGGTTATTTTTATCCAGCTCATCACAGAGTTTCTATGAAAACGTGGGAACAGTTTAACTCCATACGACTCACCGCACGAGATAATTCCATTAAGCATATCGGACAATCATATCGGGCATGCCCGGACCTAACAAAATTATCCTTTCCAGTGTTGCAATATCTAATCCTCAGGCAAAGATAATTTAACGTTGAACTTCACTTTGAAGCCTCTTCTTCCTATCCTACCGTAGCGTCTGTTAAAATTAACCAATTCTGTTGAGATTTAACCGATAAGACGTTTTTGAGAAGAAGAGGGGAGATGCATCTCCGACAAAACGATCATAACCTGATCATTAAACCATGTTTCTTAACCGACAATAATCTGTGTCGGGATGAAGTGGCATTCAAGTTTAAGTATAGGATCAAACCTTTACCTTGCGCTAGAAGGCCTGACGTGGTCACGTGATCGACTTTAGAAAGAGAAGCAACGATGAGTTTTTAGATCCCATTAGAGTTTGGTGCTCTATTTTTAAGTTTATAACTTTTATTGTTCCCAAACATTCTATGCCTTTATATGCCATATTATCCAGCGCTAAAAAACCTAAGTAACATAAAAAAATAAGAATATCCAAATAAATAAGTTCTTATTATTTGTTTATCTTTTTATCGGTGGATGATTCCATATCAATGCTTCCAATTTATTTTATTAATTTCACGACTTATCTGATTTGTTTTTACCTTTTTATTTCTTTTCACAAATTACAAAATACTACTCCTTCTGTTCCTAAATAATTGATTTTTTAGATTTTTCACACATATTAAAAAACATTAAATAGTTATATTAATTAATCATTTGTTAAGTTATAATCATTGTGTACATTAAATAAAAGTTTTGACTTATAAAAAAAACGAAAGAGATTATGAAACAAAATGTAGATTTAAAAAGGTAAATTTGACTTTTCACCTTTAATTTGGCTTACATTAATTAGTTTTTAAGTACTAATTAGTTTTGAAAATAGAAAATGCATTAATTATATCTAGAAAATCAATTTTTTGAAACAAAAATAAAAACTTAGAAAATCAATTATTCAGGAAGGGAGAGAGTAAAGTAAATTATAAATCTTGTATATATGCAAACCTAATATAATCTACATATAAATGCATTCCACAAACAAATATATTCTGTACTCATATTCTTAACGACTATTTTGTAAAACTATGTACGTCTTGTTAATCAATATCACGTAAATATTTTTAAGTTATTATAAATAAACAATTCAACAGTAGATAAATGTCGAAACTTATCTATAGTTCAATTATAAGAACGGAATCCCATTAGATGATTGGTATATTTTTTTCTTAGCAAACATGATTGGTACTATATTATATATGGGTCATTAACATGATACTCTAGAATTCAGCAAAGAAAATAAAATTTAGAATCTTTATAATAAATTTATAATCATCACGAAAATGTAATTTTTATCAAATTTTATTAATTCGTTTCATTCTTTCCATATAGCCGCCACAAAAAAAAAAAAGAATTAATAACAAAACTATTACGGTCGGTTCTACGTCAACCAAATCAATCCAGAGGTACCATGTCATCTGGTGCAAAAGTGTAGTATCACTTTTTTCCGACGGCTCATTGACACAACTGAAGAAAACCGCACGCCACACCACTATGTCGTTTTGATATTCCGCCATGTTTAGGCATGCCTCTTCGGTCTTGCAAATTGCTTCTTCCTCCCAATTGAACATCTCCTCTGCCTCGGCTCTCTGCTCGTTTCCAGTGTGCTCTGCCGCCACGCGATGGAGTCATGGAGTTAGTTGGCGGTCGCCTACGTGCCTCCGGGCTCAAACTAGGATTGCTGCTCTGGTTTTTGAGAAATTTTAACGGAATTTCGCTACCATTTGGTAATACTTGATGGTGTTATCTATGTTTTTATAAAGTCGTTTCTCTTAGCTTGCTCTACAAGAATCCTTTGTTCACTTGGTTGCTTTATTTTGCATTTTGGAGATACAGTAGTTCACTTATATATGGTCGAAGTATTCTCAGTTTGTCTGAACGTAAGGGAAGAGTTTATCGGATAGCACCGGTCGTATTAGCGCCACCGAGGTTAGCCCCTTCCAAGTGCTGTTACATAAACATATCTCAAGGATTAACCGTTTTAGCTCAAATCATGAAGATGAGAAGTAGAAGAAGTATTATTTTTAATTTGGACCTACCGCTTCTCGCAGATTCACATGCCTCAAGTAAGCTCGTTGAAGGTTTGCTCCTTTGAGGTTGGCATTACTCAACTTTGCACCCTATACCAGAATATATATATGTGTTAATCCACACTAAGCACTCATTTAAGAGCCACATATCACTACTTGTCTTGTCTCATCACAATTCATCCAGATAGTTAACACATACTGAATATATGCTCTAATCTGGCATGAATTGTGCAATACAAGAATTTGCTTACCTTTAAATTTGCACCTTCTAGATTTGCTCCTTCTAAGTTTGCATTTGTAAGGTCTGCATTCTGATAGGGAAGAAAGTGAATCAAACATTATCACCCGGAATGAAATCTGATTGACATAAGCTATTGAAAACCTCTATCATGATGAAAAGTCTAAGCTAACGAAGATCACATAACGCACCTGCAAGTGTGCAGAGCGGAGATCTGCACCACAGAAGCTACAATCCACTAAGCAGGCATCTACAGTACAAAAGTGAGAACCTTTTCTTAGTCAAATTAAGTTTCTTATGTAAAATCTCATAACATAACAGTCTGAAAGATCATCAACAAGGAAATTAAGCTTATATATGCACCTTGTAAATTAGCACTCTGAAGACTTGTACCAGCTAACATCGCTCCTCTAAGATTTGCGCCAGTAAACTCACACCTTTTACAGGAAGGAAAGAATTTAAATCTTTCAGTACAAATGATTTATTGATGCAATGAGGATCTGACAAATTCCTTACTCGCGCAAAATAGCATTGTGAAAGATGGAGCCCTCAGCATCAGCATCCTGTTTGAGTTGAGCATTTTAGTAGTAATTCAGCAAATATGATTAAGCAGAAAATCTTCAAGCAAACTACCTTATGATATGATTATTAATATTCTTATCCCAAGCAGCAGAAACAAAGTTGATCCATCATATTTACCCGAAATTTGGCTAATTGAAGATTTGTACGAGAGAAAAACACATTCCTGAGACAAGCATAGCTAAAATCCACAAGGGATAGATCCTGCATTATTCAAAGACAAACATGACTAAGACACAGCTCCTCTGCCCCGGATAAGTTTATCAATCCCACTTGATGTTCTTAACTTAAGATAACATGTACTGCAACTTCTTTATAAATTCCAGGTTATAAACAACAAGACACAATTAGTGCTATACTCTCTATTAATTTTCCTCCACAGAAGTTTATCTCTGAAACAACTGATTTGGGTATCAGAAATGCAAGCATCTCTGAGATTAAGAAATAATACCAGCTTAGAAAGATCAATTCCAGAAAGATTAACCCCACGGAACCTGACTCTTTCAGATTGTATACATTTGATGATATCCACACGTGTTAGTTCAGCTTCTACTTCACCAGTTTCTCTCCTTGAAGCTTTTATTATTTCTTTCAGCCCCTGAATCAGGAAGAGAAGGCAAGTGCTTTACATATCCAGGAAAGTAAAACTTCAGTTACCAGCTAAACAATGAGAATAGTAAGATTAAAGAAAAGTTAAGCTTACTAGAAGCTGATAGTAGTCTGCTTCGCGCAAAAGTTCCAAACAATCAGGATCTGACAGATTGGGAGCAATGCCATCACGCAGCCAATTCAAGATATGACGGAAGTGCTTTCCATCCCTGTCTATGAATACATATCCCTGCAACAATAAAATTCAGTGGATATACTTTGTCACAAGTGCACATATTGCATGGTCATATACGTATAAATTTGTGTACATGGCTTCAAATATACTATTGAATCAAGAAAGCATAAGTCGTAGGTCAGACCACAACCTTTGTTAATTGATTCTTGCATTTCGAAACACTTCTTAAAGTGGGTATTTAAGGTTAGAGTATTATGGAATGAAGGCTACTCGATCCAAGGACCAAGTTATAACACTCAGTGAAGACTATAAATTTGTGTACATGGGTTCAAATATACCAGTGAATAAAGAAAGCATATGACGTAGGTCAGACAACTTTGTTGATTGATTCTTGGATTTCGAAACATTTCTTAAAAAGTGGGTAGCTAAAATCAGAGTCTCTTTTGACATAAGTAAAACTTGGTTTATCATGAAATGAAGTTTCTCGATCCAAGGAACAACTATTTACACTCAGAGAAGACTATTCTTATGCAGGTTCTGAAGTGGCATCATCTTAGCTAAAAAAAACATTGGGCTGCAATTCAAGTAACATAGAATGCAATAATACCGTTTTGGATTCCTGGGACACTGCATGTCGACCACTAAACATGTCTGCGAGCATTGAGTCCGGCTCACGTTTGGTCAAAGTATCAATTGTAGTACAGAATTTCTTTCCACCTGCATGAACACAAACACTACTTAAACATTTTGAAAAAGTGCTAGGCCTCGTGAAACGAAAGAAAAAAGAAAAGCTTTTTTTTACTCTGAAGAAGCACATCAATATCTAAAAGGAGAAAAACAGCACTACTCTGGCCTTATCTCAGTTAATCTATGATCAACCCAACAAACATTGAGGTTTACAACTGAAACTAAAGGGATAAATAAACCTAAAACAAAAAAGGGAGAAAATTTGCAGAACTTGAGCATGCACCATCTCAATTACAGGACCAAGTATAATATTTGTTACACGATATGCAAAACAAAGCCGCAACATTTAAAAAATTCGTCTTAAAAAAACAAAACAATCGCTCTAATAAAGTGATGAGTGATCAAACGGATTGCAAGAGAAGATGGATTAGAGTTTTTACCAATGTTAAGTCGAACCATGGAAGACAAGTCAGAAGTCGTCCCCATGAGAGAGAGAAAGAAACTTCCTGAAACTTTGAAATTACACAAGTTGGTGGGTCTTCTTGACCTGGAACAATAAACAAAGAACTATCCCGATTAAAACCAGACTAATCTAGTTCGGTAAAGTTTTATACAAGAAAAAAAAGGGGACTTTGAGATCGACACAAAAGGGGGAAGAAGGTACGTTTTAGCAATGAAATCACAATTGGTTCTAAAGAGTAAAATCTAAGAAGCTACCTGTGAGTGAGGCTATGATGATGATGATGGTGATACCGAAACAGGATCTGGGCCAGAGGACTTTTGGGGGCCATTTTTTTAAAAAATGTATTTTTTTTTATTTTTTTCTAAAGGAAATTTTGAGATTTAAATTATTTTCTATTTTATCTATAAAATGACATAAATTTCTGCATTTCAAAAATAATTATATATTTATTTTTAAAATACTCTATTTTTTAACTATCTATGATCTTTTTCATATTTTTAATTAATTATTAATATATTTAAAACATTTGGGGATTAAAAAAAACTAAAGAGAAAAATGGGGACTCAAAACCAATGTTTTATCTGATTCTGTCCAAGACTGTCCCTGCGTTGCGGCCTAATTCTATTAAAACTTTGAAGATTTCATAGCAAAGTACCAGCGACTCAATTTCACAAGTTGGAAGTTTTAACTTTACCTCTTCACATTCTTTGATTTTTGTTCGAAATGTCAAACTTTTTTCCCACACTAGATGTGCTTAATCAACAGGATGAAAGCTCATATCACAAAATTAAACTCAGTTGGATTATTATTACTAGGAACCTAGGATATATATATGGTTTTTTGTGTGTATCTATCATATATGTTAATTTTGTTTCTTTTTCTTTACCAATTTTGTTATTATTTAGGTGGATATTCGAATTACTACCATCCATGATAATAAAATTTTAACTCACTGATCAAGGTATTTTACTTTTAATTTGGGAAATTTGGATTTGAATCTTATAGAATTCTAGGATATATGATAGATGTTTACCTTCAACTTTAGAATTTTAAAACTCTACATTAAGATATAATCCTAATATATTAATGCTTTTTAAAAATATATACTCTATTTTCGTTCAACAAAATTGAAATAACTAAAAAAATATAAGAATAAACAATATAATGAAATATAAGAATAAGGAATTGAAATAACTAACAAATATAAAATAAGCAATAAAAAACAATACGAATAAAAATAAGAGAATATTATGAAAATAAGAATTGTTGAATGAAATCGTAAACGTTAAAATACAAATAGGTTAAACTCTGGTGGAAGACAATGGTATTGTCAACCTAAAGAAAAGTAACATCTAATATATTGTCATAACTTTATGACAAAATTACTGATACTATGATTCCGAGAAAGTTGCACTCACATAAGTCGCATTCCTTGATTTATTTCCATCATCATAGTCAAGCAACATCTTTACATATGATTCCTCTGTTTCCATATATTTCCAAACACGTTTGATTTCTTGAAGAGTGATTATGTGTTGCAGAACCAATGTATTCAAGATTTGTAACCAACTCACTGATGAGATGTTCTATGTGTCTGTAGTTGTACTTCCTACGATTGTGGGATTCTCTCTAGTTGATCGTAGAATACGGCTTATTGGTCTATTCATTGTGGCCGTTTTACATTCTATTGCGTGTGCAGAAGCATGGAGATATGGGCATAGAAGAGCTTCTCGCCGAACAACATATCTGGCTGTGTTTGTTATTAGTTCCACGTGCTACGTCACTTCAGTTGGCCTCTCGACTTACATAGAGCATCTGCTCCCTGACTAATAGGAGAGCCCTTACACTCGGTTGTGTTGTTTCTATTCTATTCAGTATTTGACATAACTATTGCACTTGTAAACTTCTTCTTGTAAAAGAATTTTGAACCTTTTTTTATATGTATATATATATTATTAATGACTTGTTTAATATCTGTATACGTTGATCTCAACCTGTCACATTTTTTCCAAATATTTTTTTTTCTTTAAATTGATGCTAAAAATATACTTCTTTATTAAAGCAAATAATCAATATTATGAATAAATATTGGGGTAGTGACAGAGTCACCGAGATAATAATTTGATGATTGGGGCGCCTCGCTGTAAGAGTTAGAAAGCGTTCGTTGTCGACAATAACATCGCAGATAGCAGCCATCCTTTCATTAGTGTCCAAAAGCTAATGATATTTATCATAGAAACACACCAAAAATTATAAATGATCAAGAACTCCATTGCGGAAAATAAACGGAAACATATATAACTTTAATTATGAATTATGTAATAACATATTCTGACGGAATTTCTGACCGAAATTAATCCATCAAAAATTTTCGAGGAATTTTTTGACAGAATTTTGATAGAAAAAATTACAAAAATATTTTTATTTTCCGTCGTAAATCCTTTAGAAATTTCTGAGGAATTTCCGACGAAAAATAAATTTTCTATTTTCTATTATTTTTTTATTTTTCGTCAGAAATTAAATTTTATACTTTTTATTTTTATTTTTAATTTTCATCGGAAATCCCTCGGAAATTTCTAAAGGATTTCTGACGGAAAGAAAAAGTTTTATTGTTAAAAAAAAAAAACAATTTGTCAGAAATCCGTCAAAAAATTCCGAAGGATTACTGACCAAAATTTTTTAAAAAAGTTAAATAAAAACTTTTAATTTCCGTCGGAAATTCTGACGAAAACTAAACTCGAAAATTAAAAAAATAACTTCCTTCTTTCTACCACCATTTTTTCCCTCCATTCCCTTCTTTTTTCTTCTCCCTCTTTCTTTTTCTTTTTCCTTTTCTATCTTTTTATCAATCCTATAATTTTTTTTACTATCTTCTCTCTTCTCTCTCTTCTCTCTCTTCTCTCTTTTTCTCCTCTCTCTCTCTTTCTTTTTCTCTCCTTCTTTCCTCCTCTCTCATGAAATTTTACTTCTCCTCCTTCTTATTCCTCCTTCTCTTCCTCCTTATCCTCCTCTTTCTCCTCCTCCTCCTTCTCCTCCTCCTCTTTTTTTTTTCTTCTTCTTCTTCTCCTCCTCCTCTTCTTCTCATCATCTTCTTCTCTCTTTTATTCTCTTATTCTCTCTCATTTTCTGTTTTATAATTTTTTAAAAAAATTATAAAAACTTTAAATTTTATTAAAAAATATTTTAAGACATTAAAAAGTTTATACTTTTATAAACTTCAATGTTATATGTTTTAAATTTTACTTTTTAAATTTTTTTAAAAGTTTATATTTTTTAAAATTTTCGTTTTTATATTAATAATTTTAGTTTTTTTATAAAACAAAACCATTTTTATTAAAATCATGTAAATTTTATAATTTTAATTAATAATCATTTTTTATATTTTTTTTATTAATATTTTTTTCATATGAAAATCAAATATAATTTTATAATTTGATTATAAATCTTTTTTTTTGGTTTTGATATGAATATATTATTTTTATTTTTATTAATTTTTTATTTTTGATATTTTAAAAAAAATAATTTTCTATTTTTTAATTTTTGTAAAATTTCCGTCGAAAATCCGTCGTAAAATATTTTTAATTTTCTTTTTATAATTTTTAATTTCTGTCGAAAATTCGTCGGAAAATAATTTTTATATTTAAATTCCTTTTTCAATTTATGTTAGAAATCCGTCGAAAAAAAAATTCCGACGAATTTTTGACAAATTTAAATTTTCCGACGTTGTAGAACTGACAGCAAAAATCAGTCAGAAAATTGTTAAAAAAACAATTTTCTGACAGAATATTCTCTCGGAAAAATTTCTTTTTTCTTGTAGTGAAGGTTAATTGAATTATAATAGTACTACAAAAGTGGTCAACTGTATATTCCACACACAAAAATAGAAGGTAAACATGTGTTTTAGTTTGATGATTCATGTTAATCCCCACAAATACTGTTTCATCCCTCGTGGATGCCCTAGTTCTGATGCATGTTCTTTTTCTCTCCTCTTCATAGCGTTATGTTCATGCAAATTTGATTTAAACAAACAATGAAAAAAGCGGCTTAATAATTGATAAATAATAGTGTTGGAGCCTAAATATATAGAACATTCCTTTGTGCTCTTGCTATTGGTCTAATGCTCGTGATTGTCTATAAAACACTTTTTCACAAATAACCAAGTTCACGCCATCACCTTTTGTGAACACATAATCAATTTACGAGATCTATTTATAAACAAACATGTGAATAAGAAAAACAACAACACTGGAGATGCAAATAAAAAGTAAAATTAATTTTAATAATTTGAGAAGAAATTTACGACACCTAAATTTCCGCAACATTGAGATAAAATTGACTCCAAAGCTGCTAGCAAATACAATGGAATACTAACTAATTAAGCATTGATATTGGCTTGAAATGACAGAGAGAAATAAGAAAGAGAAGAGAACAAAGACATGAAGCCCCAAAGCAATTGTGAGTTTTGAACAAAAGTGTGGATAAGAAGAACAAACTTCACTCCATGTCACTGTTTTGTCTCCTTTGTTAAGTAAATACACTATCTCTGTTGCTCCTGCTACCGATGTTGTCATCAAATAAGCTAAAACCTTTACACACACACAGAAAATTATCCACTTATATAAGAAATTGAAAACTAGCTTGTTATTAATGGTTGAGAGAGAGAAAAAAAACAAAAGAGCAGAGAAATTAGATTTTAGAAGGGGAAAAACCTGGTCAGGGACAAAGAAGAGCCAAGCTTTGGTGACTAAACATGTGACCCATGAAGAAATAGTAGAGAGCAGAGCATAAATACCACATATAGCACTGACCCCAACCATATATCTACAAATAGCAAATAAATATTAGTCTAGATAACAACTAATAACTAAACAATATAAAAAACTAAATAATTATTTTTAAAAAGCTAAATAAAAACAAAATTGCCATAATCAACACTGAAAGAAATTAAAAAGTGTAGTTAAGACTCATGACGGAGTCTACTTGAAAACAACTAACTAATAATAAGATTCTCACTCCACAAAAAAAAAGAAAGAAATGAAAAAGCATACTTGAGACCCATGATGGAGTTGTAGTGTAGATTGCCATAGTCAGGGTTGGATTGGTGGTTAGTGACAGTTAACCAGATGGTTAAAACACTGAGAGGAACCACACTTAGCCTCAGACACGAATCTATGAGCTTCAAAGACATAGGAACTTGTGGTTGCTGCTTTGAAGAACTGCTTCTCTCTCCTCTTGTGTTGTTGTTGGATCTCAAAATCAAATGTTCTGTTTTTTTTTGGAGAGGAAGAAAGCTAAGAAACAGTATATATGTTGAAACCAAACTGGGTTCCTCAGTTAGATTTTCTTCTCTTTTATACATTAAATAATAAAATATATGTATTATATTAAGATATATGTGTTTGTGGTCACATGACAAATAAGAACAAATCAATAAAAGATACAAAAACAAAGGTTCCTTTCTCTTCTTTTCCTTTCCAGAAAACAAGTTTTATCACCTTTTCATACATTTTAAGAATTTAACCCCAAATCTTTTGTATTAATTTTATATTTTTGTTTTCTCTCTAGAAAGTGGCACCCAAAAATTTATTATTAATTTTTTTTACAACATTTTAAATCATAAAAAAATGATTACAAACTAATTAAGGAGACTGTTGATATGATTTATAAAAAAATGAGATTTTGTCCGTTTTGTCCGCCATTATATTTTCAGTCTGTAGAATATGTATAATTCTAATAGTGTAGAAGTTAACTTTATCTCGTTAAACTCCATATTATTAGTTAGTTTAGGTTTTATATTTTCATATGTTGGCCACACAAAAAAAAAGAAAAAAAAAAGTGGCACCGAAAATCTGGTAGTGGAAGAAGTAAACAGAGACGAGGCTAGTGCGGTGGTTGTTGGAAGCGAGACAGACAGACATCTGGCTTTGTCTTGGTGGGCTTCATATGGATCATCATTGTTTGTTTTTGTATTAATTTTTTTGTCTATGACAGAAAATAAAGTAGAGTATTGAGGTGTTACATTTTGTTTTATTGTGTTTGCTTTTCAGTTAAAACTAATTTGCTATGCCACATAATTTTGATTAAAACTGATCGGTAATGACATTATTTTTTATTATTTGGGACATAAAGTGATGACACTAGTATAAGTCGAGGTGATGTCACATGATCACATCATAGTTCAAAGAATTTTAAATACGTAACAACAACTCTCAATGATCGAGCATTGCAGGGAGTCCGCAATTCACTTTATTTTCATTGTTGTTCTTCGGTTAAGTTAAGTTCGGTCTGAGACATATTATTCACTATTAAACAAACCGTCCTTTTTGTTATATTTCGGTTTGTGTTTAAAAATACTAAATCGAAATCAAAATTAATTGTTTATTGCTATGAATACTTAGATGAATATCGAAGGTCTATTTTTTTAGAAAGTTTTAGTTATTTGAATATTAAATTCTACATTGTCAACGAGTAATTTTTTATTAATAATTTTTATTTTATTTATTGAAAATAATCGTACTAATTTATTTATCTTTTTCTCTATTCACAATGCATTATCAATACCAAAATCCTAAATAATTTATTGTAAATTAAAAGAAAATAAAACGAGATCCTTAAAGTAAATCCGTTGATCTGTTAACGACATTTCTGATCTCTCATGTGTTCATTGTCAATCGAAGTCTACTGCTTTACTAATTGATTAGTACGGTTCTTCCAACTTAAAGTAACCAAGATTTTGAATATTGATTTCGGTTCAAACACTAATTAAAGTAACCAAGATTTTGAGTGTTTTATAAATTATAATATTTGATTTTTGATTTTTTGTTATTTAAAAACAAAATGTTAATATTGTTTTTAGGTTTTAAATAATGATACAAAATGAAAAATATAAATAAATTTTGTCAAACCCAAATTTATATTATAATGAATTTTATAGTCCTCAGTTTGATTCAATAATTGGTTCAATTTAAATGAATATTTTTATCAATTTTATCCAATATTATATTTGTTGTCATATTTTTTTGATATATTAATTTAATGACATGAATCATAAATAATTGACTTTTTGAAAATATTTATTTAAATATAGTTCTCGAATAATATATAGACTATTACTTGTGGAATCAATATGCTGAACTATTGCAAGTGTCTTGGTTTATATATATATATATATAAATAGTAGTTCATATATATATATATTGTTATATGAAAGTTAAACTTAAATATGGAAATAGATATGAAAATATCATCGCTCTATGTATAAAGACGATGTACAGTACTCGATCATAAGAAATATGATTACTCTATCTAGACTCTATTTATGTATTTGGTTCCATTGCTTCAACAAGCTTCTCTCGTACTTTGGACTTTAGTTTTCTCTCCACTGATTTACCGGCCATCAACAATTCAGTTCCGTCATGGGAACTCTCGTTCTTTTAACTTTTCGTTTGCTTTAAATTGATTCTTGAGGGCTTAATTATGTACTAAAACAATACATTGGTAGACTCTCTGACCTATTTAAATTGCCCAAAGTCATCAAAAGGTGAGGAGTTTATATATAGACACGTGGCAGAAATCTATGAGACATTGGAAGAGAGCTTTTAGGCTCCAATGCGGGGAAATACTTTACTGCAAGTAACTATTTGCTTACATACTTCTGCCAAATGATTTCACCCGTTAGATACATCGACGCGAACTATAGTTCTCAAGGATGCCTAAACAATGTTGGTCTATCTCAAGGTTTTCTTCATAATCGTTGTTCCTAAGTTAGAGCATTCCACCGACTCCATCCATAAAACCCAAAACCGAGAACTACTATAATGATTTGGCACGAAAGCATGAAACTACTCCTAGGACTCAATTCTCATAATCAACAACATCACCATAAGGTTTTGTATGATTTCTTTCTTCAATACCTTCACAGGTTGCATCAGTTAAGTAAATAACCAATTGCATAATCATCGAGTAAAAGAAGTATTGTTACCATTCAAAACAAGCAAAGAAACCATATTGATAAATATATAGACAAGCATCATCTGTTATCCATCATCAACATAAGCTTATATTACCTGAGTCAATGATGCTTGTCTACATGTTTCACTTCAGATTAAGATTTCAAATGCTATGAAACTAAGTAAGTAAATCAGAGAAACGACTGATGTAATATAGCTTATGTCGATTTCAATCTATCAAGAGACAGCCAACTTGAGATTAAATATGTGCAGTCTCTATAGGCAATATCATTAATCTTTGTATCGTTAAACTATTTGAGTATTGACTAATCTTCCAAAACAGCTAGATCATCTAGAATTAGATCGGAATCAAATTGAATTATGACAACACAAACTATCTAGTGAGGGCAATCAATGATCAATTCAAATTGGAAATTATCAAAACTTATTAGAATATTCAATGATTTATTATATATAAATAAAGTCTTACGAGTATCAGAGCTTACAGAATAAAAAGAAAGAAAAAAAACAATCTACAGAGTTAATTGAACTCAATGAGCAATCACATCACTACTCAACACACTGCTGTTTCCACCATTGGATTCAATCACAGAGTTTATAGGATTGTTCAAATTCACCATCATCATCGACGACACGGATCTAGCAGCGCCTATTTTCTTCCTCTGGTAACTATAAGGACCATAGATCTTTCTCAGAAGATGTGGTACCTGTTCTATCGTCACATTCCTCGCTGCTTCTGCTTCAGCAGCAGAGTTCTGTGAAGGAAAGTGCGGATCGATTGGATACGTTATGGAGCGAGATACGAGAGAGGTAGATCTGGAGTTGATTCTCGAGTTACGGATCTGAGCCAGCGCGCCTGGTTTCAAGTAGCGCTGGAATCCGTCGTTTCTTCTCACCGGAGATCTGGAAGTCTCCTTCATCGCTTTCGATTTCACCGGAGATGGAATCTCAGAATCAAGATCAAGAGAGAGAGAGAGAGAGATGTGTTCGAGGATAGAAGATCTAAAGGATGATTTTGTAGTGGAAGAAGAGGGGCGGGAAAATCGGCGGTAGGGATTAGATTTGAGACAAGTGTGAGAGGGAAAGATGGTCAATTAGGGTTTTGAAAAGTCATGACGAGCGGGAGTTTTTATTTTGGGTAGTCACGTGGTTTTGACACGTCTCTCCTCCTCGTCACGTGATGTTTCATTTGCTTTTTTCGCCGACCTGTCTTCTTTTACTTCACTATATTCCAAAAAACGGGTCGGATCTTTGACTGTCGAGTTTTCAGGTAAACCTACTGATCAGTGGGTTTATTAGCAAACCTCTCTCTATCATGGGGCCCATCGCTGAGGGGTGAGTAATTATTATCTGCTTCTCATACCAACTATTCCACTCGTGAACCTTCTAAATTGTTCTCCAATATCTAACTAGATAGATACACGTGTCTTCTCTCGTTGCTACAAATATACCTATGGCTGAGATTAAACCGCTTATCAACCCACTCTCTATCCCACCGTTGTTTGTTTGATCACTTTTTGCCACCGTTGTTTTACGTCTCTCTAATGGCGGTTTCAGTCTTCTTTATACTCTCACTTATTTCTCAGCAAAAATTCACAGTTTCTCTTTTCCACACTTTCTCACAATTCTGATTCAAGAAAAATTTGAAACACTATGGATACTAAGATCGGATCAATCGACGCGTGTAGAACAACCACCGGAGATATCGGCGGTCCACCAAATGGCGGCGTCTCAACCGTACAGAACTCGAGTCCTGTTCACTCCACCACCATCAGCCCCTGCGACGCTACTCTTGGCCGTTACCTAGCGAGACGTCTCGTAGAGATCGGCGTCACCGACGTCTTCTCCGTTCCTGGAGATTTCAACCTAACGCTCCTCGACCACCTCATCGCCGAGCCAAACCTCAACCTGATCGGCTGCTGCAACGAGCTCAACGCTGGATACGCAGCGGACGGTTACGCCAGATCGCGCGGCGTCGGAGCGTGCGTCGTTACGTTCACCGTCGGTGGATTGAGCGTCCTGAATGCGATCGCCGGTGCTTACAGCGAGAATCTCCCTCTGATTTGCATCGTCGGTGGTCCGAACTCGAACGACTACGGCACCAACAGGATTCTTCACCACACGATTGGTTTACCTGATTTCACTCAAGAGCTCAGATGCTTTCAAGCTATCACTTGTTATCAAGCGGTGATCAATAACTTGGAAGATGCTCATGAATTCATTGATACTGCCATCTCGACTGCTTTGAAAGAAAGCAAACCTGTGTACATCAGTATCAGCTGCAACTTACCGGCGATTCCTCTTCCGACTTTCAGCCGCCATCCTGTTCCGTTCATGCTCCCGCCGAAAGTGAGTAACCAGATGGGTTTAGACGCGGCGGTGGAAGCAGCTGTTGAATTCTTGAACAAAGCTGTGAAGCCAGTTCTTGTTGGTGGGCCGAAAATGAGAGTTGCGAAGGCAACGGATGCTTTCGTTGAGCTTGCTGATGCTTCTGGGTATGGTGTTGCTGTGATGCCATCTGCTAAAGGCCAAGTACCTGAGCACCACAAGCACTTCATAGGGACGTACTGGGGAGCTGTTAGCACAGCTTTTTGTGCTGAGATTGTTGAATCTGCGGATGCTTATTTGTTCGTAGGTCCAATTTTCAACGATTACAGTTCCGTTGGGTACTCTCTGCTTCTCAAGAAGGAGAAATCAATCATCGTGCAGCCTGATCGTGTTACTATCGGTAACGGACCTGCGTTTGGATGTGTTCTGATGAAGGATTTTCTTAGTAAATTGGCTAAGCGAATCAAGCATAACAACACTGCTTATGAGAATTACCATAGGATCTATGTCCCAGAAGGAAAGCCTTTGAGATATAACCCCAAGGAGCCTTTGAGGGTTAATGTACTTTTCCAACACATTCAGAATCTGCTCTCGTCTGAAACTGCTGTGGTCGCTGAGACAGGAGATTCTTGGTTCAATTGTCAGAAGCTGAAGCTCCCTGAAGGATGTGGTTACGAATTCCAAATGCAATATGGGTCGATTGGTTGGTCTGTGGGTGCAACTCTAGGTTATGCACAAGCCATACCAAAGAAGCGTGTCATTGCTTGTATTGGAGACGGTAGTTTCCAGGTTACTGCACAGGATGTATCGACGATGATACGGTGTGGGCAAAAGACCATAATTTTCCTTATCAACAACGGAGGCTACACCATTGAAGTCGAGATTCATGATGGTCCTTACAATGTAATAAAGAACTGGAACTACACAGCTTTTGTTGATGCTATTCACAATGGGGAAGGTAAATGCTGGACTGCGAAAGTGAGGTGCGAGGAGGAGCTTGTGCAAGCGATTAACACAGCGACGAGTGAGGAAAAAGAGAGCTTATGTTTCATTGAAGTGATAGTGCATAAAGATGATACAAGCAAGGAGCTTTTGGAATGGGGATCTAGAGTCTCTGCTGCTAACAGTCGTCCCCCAAATCCTCAGTAGAGCTCAGAGATGCCCTCGTCTTAATATATATATATATTTCCAATTTGGTATTTCCTTTGTTGCTTTATGAAAATTTGTTTGTAATCCTTTTTTCATCTGTTTGGATGGGAAAAAACAGTGTGAGTCCCTCTGAGGATAGTCTTTTCGAGTGAAAAAATAAAATTTCTTTTTACCATATTCATATCAGAGTTTTGGTCTTGGTGTTATGGTTTGGTATGTGTGTTGATTGCATTGAGCAGTACAGCATGAACTACAAAACATTTGGATGCCCATGTTGTTTTGGAGATATTATCTGCTCTAATCTTTTCTTATTTTTGTAAAATTACTCATCTCTTTGGTTTTGTGGATTCAGAAACCTTTTTTGATCTTTGATCACCCCAGTCCAAATTCATGATGCAAAGACAGAAAATGGTCGTGGTGGGAAGTATGCAGCTTGAATCCGACAGGAATTGGGGTCGATGTTTCCCTTGATGTGTAAAAGCTAAAAGTTGAAAATTTTGTTACTGAAATTGGAAATTGGAAATTGGAAATACACTCCATCTTATATACGAACAACAGTCATTAGTTAGTTTGAATGTGTCAACTCGTATAATCACTGGTTCTTTCTTTAAAAAAAAAAAAAGAAAGAAAAAATGTTAATCCATTTATTTGAATTCATTTGGCGACGGTCAAAGAGGAATCACCAACCGTCCGTTCTGACGCCTCTAGTCCATCCAACGGTTCACATGTAACACCCTGACGTGGCCTCCTTATAAAGTCGTTTCTCTTAGCTTGCTATACAAGAATCCTTTGTTCACTTGGTTGGTTTATTTTGCATTTTGGGGATACAGTTCTTCACTTAAATATGGTTGAAGTACTCTCAGTTTGTCTTTTATTTGTTCCGCAAATAACACTAGAAGCAAACTCATGTGATGTTCTTAATTTAATTACTTTGTATCATTTTTTATTTAATAGTTTTGTTATATTAGCTTCTGAACATGCCTACAAGGATATCTTAACAACGCTTCACAAGCCTGATGGTGGAGAATATGGAAACTTCTACTCTTTACCAGCTTTAAACGATCCAAGAATCTGTAAGGTCACTCAATAAGCTTTTGTTGTTACCTCTAATCTCTTCGTTGTCTTGCTTTTCTCGTTAATATGTAACACATGTTTCTTCATGTTGCAGATAGGTCACCATATTCTGTCCGCATACTACTGGAATCAGCTATTCGTAATTGTGATAAATTTCACATCACGAAGGATGATGTTGAGAAAATAATGGATTGGGAGAATACATCTCGTAAGAAAGTTGAGATCCCCTTCAAACCTGCTCGTGTTATTTTACAGGTATATGCTTTCTCTCTTTTGTTATATCTGATAACTTTTTTCCATTTACATTATTTCATAGTACATTTTCTTAGATATGATTTTACTGGAGTGCCAGTTATAGTTGATCTTGCTGGTATGAGGGATGTCATGAAGAATCTTGGTAATGATCCTAACAAGATTAATCCACGGGTTAGTTAACTGCTTCATCGATTTTGATGCTTTGATGTGTCGAAACTAGAGCAATTTCTATAGCTTACTCCATAGTAATTATCATAATTTTCTACTTCATTTCTGCCTACAGGTTCCTAGGTTCCTGTTGATCTTGTGTTTGAACACTCAGTCCAAGTTTATGGTGCAAGACCAGAAAAAGCTTTGGGAAAAGGTATGCAGCTAGAATTTGACAGGAATTGTGATAGGTTTATGTTCCTTAAGTGGGGTTCATCAGCCTTTTACAACATGGCGATCGCTTCTCCCGGGTCTAGTATTGTTCATCAGGTACATGAATGATGTTGCGGAAAAAGATGATATGTTACATGATAACCTTAAGGGTTATACAAAAGGCAATACACATAAAATGAAATACGAATACATGTAAACCTTAAGGGCTATACAAAAGGCAATACACAGAAAAGGAAATACAAAGAGAATATAAAATAATCCTATTTAAAAATAGATATTCTTGGCTATTTCATATATGAACTCCACTAACTTATGTTCTTGTGTATATTCTCTTGAATACTGGTTAGTCATTCTCTGTTCTTGATTGCTTTTTGTTGATATTGACTTTGTTTCCTCACTTATGATTTTTCTTGTTAGTCAAGTTTTCTCTGTTTCTGGATCGTTTAACTGGAGTTTAATCTTGTTTTCCCCAGTTTTGATTCTTTTTTTTCTGCAGAGAGAATCGTCGAGCAACTTAAGGACCGTCTTTTCGTTCCACGTAACCAAGTTTACATGCTCGGGTTAACTTCGAGATTCCATCAGCGTTCGACCCTTTCGCAGAAGACCAAGATTCAGATGCACATGCACTAAGGATCAAAGAGTACATTCGTATCCGAATCCAGCAGAGGAATGGCAAAAAGAGCTTGACGACTGTTCAAGGTCTGAAGAAAGACTACGAGAAGATTCTCAAGGATTTGAAGAAAGGTTTTTGCTGCAACGGGAACTTTGTTCTGGACAAAGAGCTAGGCAAGATCATGCAGCTTCAGGGTGATCAGAGGGAGAAAACGTCTCAGTTCTTGGTCCAAACTGGGATTGCTAAGAAGGATCAGATCAAGATCCACGGTTTCTATTTCGAAATCGAACTGGAATTGGATCGTTTAATATTTCTCTATATGCGAATAAGTGGACGTGGTGTGTGCGATGATCATTAGGAAGACTTGTTTTAAGGAATGATTGTTGTTTTTTTCATAAAATGTTTAAGCTTTGGTTTTGTTGAATTTCTGGTGGTTGAAGGTGTTGTGTGATATTTGAATTTTGCAATGATAAAACTTTCGATTGTTCTATTTTTTCATCTATTCGTTTAGTTACTTGTACAAGAAAATATATTACGAAAATAAGAAATCCGATATAAGTATAATCATATAATATGACTTTTGATGGATAAAACTCTTCGAGCGAAAGAGACTCGAACATGTAAGCACTCTTTCACGGGGTCTAGCCTTTTTCGGCTCCCAATGATAACATTAGTGGATTAGACGTTACGGTTAAGCAAATAATATGGTTTGATTTAAATTTGATTTTTTTATAAAAATGCATATTATAGAATATGATTGGTTATAATTTTAAAAATGTATATAATAATTTTTGAATAGTAAAAACATATAATATATGGTGCATAATAAATATTTAAATAGTAAAAAATATTATACACGGTAGATAATGCTAATTATAAATAAATAATTTTATAAAATAAAATGAATTATGATATTTTTATGACTCAAAATTAAAATATTTTTAAACTTAAAAATTATAATTTATAAATCTAATAAAATATATATGTTGTTAAAATAATAGATATATTTTCAAAAAGTAAGTATAATAACACACAAAAAAATTGTGATCAACTATTTAGATTTTTTTATAACATATTTATAATATTATCTTTTATTCGTTTTATATATTCTTCATTACTGCATCTGTTATATCCGATTTTTTATGTCATCTGAATCTTGTTTTCAATATGTGTAGTTTATTCATGTCTTTATCATTACTTATAAAAATTATACATCTGAGAAATTTGAAATTTTGATTAAGTAATTTTATTGTAGCCATTATTTATACATCAATGTTGTATCGTGAAAAATCAGAAAAATCTTCAATTTATGTTTTAAATTCCAAAAATCTTTTTAATAATAAAATATAAAAAAGTATGACATCAATTAAAACATTCTTCTTCTTTTTTTTTCCGGGAAAGGACCAAAGTTTAAATGTGACATGATACCTCACAACTCTTTTACGTGATTATCTATAAGGAGCTAGAACTAAGCATAAGAATCTTATAATCACTTTCTTTTGTCATGACCATATCGGTTTTCTTGTCAAATGATCCTAAAGCTCTATTCCAATTAAATATGAATAGCATATTGAAATCTGTTATGATGTTCAAAGATGCAATACAAATATGAGTCACATCCGTAGCTCAATCACATCTAATAAAATATAGATAATTTACTCAGTCTATTATAAGCTTTTCAGGAATTTATTTTAGTTTTTTTTTTGTTAAAATTCTAATATAATCACATGTAAATAGCTAATTTAGTCGCTGTTAGAATTTCATAAAATTTTTACTTTACAATCTCCTGATTTCGTCCAAACCTTAAACCAATATTTCTTTAAATTTTGTTTTGTCTACATATCCTTAGAAACATAATTACATTTTCTTCACTAGTTATAGCGGATAATTTGTTTGTAAAATGCTACATAATATTTGTAAAAAAAATGGAAATGATATTTGTGGTAATTGAAGATAAGCAACATCATCTAGTTATCTTATTGTAGTCGATGTTAAATATTTTTTCAGTTCCAAACCTTTATCAATTTGTACTAATTCTCTTTAAATTTTTTTTATCATAATAATCTAAATTTAGATGAATTACTAACTCTTCAAATTGTTTATTTTTAAAATTTGACGATTCACTTTTTTTATAATTTAAGTTATTTACTTCTAAAATAGATATCTAATAATAAAAAATAATAGAAATGAAGAAAAACGGTTATTTTTTATCTAACAATTTTCTAATGTTTGTAAATAGTTTTATTTTCAAAAAATATAAAATTTGAATTATTTGAATAAAAATATATCAAACTAATCATATTTCATGTTTTAAATACTCAATATATGTGGTTGTAGACTGTATACAGTCTTGTAAACTAACATATATATACAACTTAAACTTTTATAACTAAAAGATGAAAAAGCATCATCAACCGAAATTTCAACTTACATTATATAATTATATAAATATAAAATATAACATAAACAAGAATTAAATGTATGCGGAAAATTAGTGATTTACTCACATGAATCATTGGAAATAGAGGTTCATATTTGTTTTGATGTGTTTTCTTTTATCGGTGTACACAGTAGGCCCTATGCTTGATGTCAGCAAAATATAGAACTGCATTTGCTATGATACATTTTTTATTCGTATTTTATTGATATAAACTAGCAAATTGATGACATAGGACCCACTTCACGCGACCTTTTTATTCGTATCAAATAAAGGCTCTTAATGGGCCCCGTGAATCTGAGAGAGTTGCGCGTATATTGTAAGCGAGAAGGAGGAGCAATTATTCTAAACGTGGACCTTCCAACTTGGTCACCAAATAGAACTCATCCATACGCGTGTCTAAAGTGAATCATAGATCTGCGGCTAATATTTAACCGCCTTAAAAGGAAGGCTAAAGAAAAATCGCCTATAATTACACCTATCCACTCCTTCCTTCATCATCAATTTAAAAACAAAAGCCAAAGACTTCTTCGATTGTTTTCTTCCCCACACCTTCAGGTACGGTTTCGTCTTTCTATTGTTCTCTTATTTTTCGAAGTTTTGTCCGATTTATAGGAATCTCTGCTCAAACTAGCGATCTTCTCATCGTCACGCGAATTGGTTTACTTGATTGTTAGGGTTTGACTCAAGTTTAATCTATGGATGTAGAGATTAAATACCTTAAATTATGATGTTTCTGGATTTTTTTGTTGTTGATAGATTCTACTACCTTATTGATGATATTTCTTGTTCAGTTATGCTCTACTTATGGATCTGAACGTGTTGTTGACCGCAGTTATGTTTTTTTTTTTTTTTTTTTGCAGAGAGAATCAGACAGCTCAAGAGCAGTTTTTTTTGTGTCCGTTCCAAGAAACCAAGTTTACATGGTTGAGCTAGACATCCAGGTTCCATCAGCATTTGACCCTTTCGCAGAAGCTCAAGAATCAGATGCACCAGGGACAAAAGAGTACATCCACGTCCGAATCCAGCAGAGGAATGGGAAAAAGAGCTTGACGACGGTTCAAGGTCTGAAGAAAGAGTACAGCTACGAGAAGATTCTCAAGGATTTGAAGAAGGAATTTTGCTGCAACGGGAACGTTGTACAAGACAAGGAGCTAGGCAAGATCATTCAGCTTCAGGGTGATCAGAGGAAGAAAGTTTCTCAGTTCTTGGTCCAGACTGGGATTGCTAAGAAGGATCAGATCAAGATCCACGGGTTCTAGACTCGGATCCGAAAATATTTTCTTTCTCTTTACATGCGAATAATTGGACGCGACTCGCGAGTGTGTGTGTGTGAGTGATCATTAGGAGTTCTTTAAAGGGTCTTTTTGTTTTTATTTTGAACCTTTTGGTTTTGGTGTTCTTCGTTTTAATTGTTGTTCGTTGAAGGTGTGGGCTTATTTGCAATGATAAACCTTTCGATTGTTCTATTTTTCATCTCGTCGTCTTAAATTATTTGCTCAAGAAAACTCAAAATCCCAAACAGGAAAGTGGCTTCTGATAGACTCGAACATGCAAATAGTAAGCCGTTCACGGCTTTTTAGCCTTCTATTGATGGATTGGTCAAATAACTCTGGTAGAGAAATTGAATGTCGTTCACACAGGAGATAATACATACATGTCTTGGAAGAAAACTAAAATAATACTTTTGATTATTTGTATGGTTGAAAATAAAGCTTTCAAGAAGAGGAGATGCTAAAAACTACATTATGGTGAAGGATAAATATTTATTTTCACGAGTCGATCTCAAGTTAAACCGAACTTATTTTACCCAGTTTTTGCAAAAATAGGTCCAATGTTAAGCAGCTGGTAAATGGGCTTAAAATACATTTAAGCTTTTTAAATATTTAGTTCTAATGGTTTAATAAAAATAATGGAACCAGGCCCAATTTTTCCAAAGTGGTCGAAGAAGTTTTGAATACACGTGACCTCCCAAAAAGAAGTAAAGTATGTAATTTGTAAAGAACAACATAAAAGCAAAAATAATATACAAAGATATTATCTAAAATGCACAAACAAAAACAAACCATTAATTTTATTTTATTTTTATTTTAACAGAGTAAAGGGTTTGCACCAAATCCACAAATCTTTTCTGTAATTAAATTTCCGGCCCTCTTTTTCCTCTCAAAATTGTTCTTTTGTCTTTTCTCGTTGTTAAATTGTTAATGCCGCAGGAAGAACGCTGAAGAAACGGAGAAGAAACTCCGCAGGTTTTGTTCTCTTTTCTTTTCTTCTGTCTTCTCTGTGTGTTTACTCAGAAATTGACGAAAAATTCTAAAGCTGTCTTTTTTTGGTAATAATACTTTGTGATGCTTGTCTACTTTACTCGATATTTTTTTTTACTTATAAATCCGAGGAGATAAATTATTTTTTTGGGTTCGTATATGTTTCGGTTCTAGGGTTACTGAGAATTTCTAATTTTGTTGCTTTTGTGTGTTGATTAGTGGTCGGATTTTGAGGTAATCTGTAATTAGGAGTCCCGATTTAGGGGCTAATCATGGTTGCATGTTCGATTAGTAGTCAATCTCATCTGTATAAATCCCAAGCTTTTTAGTAGTAACACTTCATTTTCCAGTCTTTTCTCAGTTTTCGAAAAGATCTTTAGAAACCCAAAAAAGGGTTTAGTGTTTGTGTTTGCAATTTGATGTGACATTTTGATTTGTTGTGTTTATATATATATATATAAATTCTTTCTACTCTGTGTGATGGTCTGTCTGTATTGATGATTCTCACTTACATTGCATCTTTACTGTTTGAGATAGAGTTATTAACATTAAATTACTGCATTATCTAAAAGAATAGAAAAAGCTTCAAGAAAAATGGAGAAAGAAAGCCATGAGGAGAACAACCACACTACCTCCGGAGATTTCATGGCGAAACGGAAACGTGGTCGCCCGAGAAAGCACCTGAAGCTTGACTCGAACGACCAGTCTCGCCAGAGGGAAGACGATGAAGCTATGGTTGGACAACATGTTAGTGGCGTGATTGAGGCAACTTTTGAAGCAGGGTTCTTGCTTACGGTTAAGGTTGGGAATTCAGACAGCATGCTTAGAGGTGTGGTGTTTAGGCCTGGTCGTTGTGATCCTGTGTCGGTTGAGAACGATGTTGCTCCTGATGTTCCGATGATAAGAAGAAACAGCGACGTGGTGCATCATCACGGATCAGTTGCTCAAGGTGGTCGGAGATCTAGATTCCGTGAGAAGCGTGGTGCTAGTGATAGAAGCAGAGCATTGGTTCCTGTCCCGATTCAGCCTGCTCTTCCAACAATACCCAAGCATCTTATGGTTCCTGTCGTGCAGAATGGCAGTGGGCGGATCCCAGTCCACCACGGTCATATGCAGACCGAGTCTCAAGTGAGTGGAGGTAGTAATGGCAACCCATTTGAGACGCTGCTTACACAAGAGGTGAAGAAAGGTCAAGTCCATAGCACGTCACAGTTCACTGAAGCCGAGTTAGACGAGCAGGCTCTGTCTATTGAGCCGTTGCAGGCGATACATCCGGTCCATCCAGTACATATGCCAAAACCTATGCCGAGTTATGGACGAGGCAAGATGACAGAACTTCTTCAGGTAAAAAGAAACTAAACTATACCGATGATTTTTATCCAAAGCTTTTTCTACTTATATTTTTCTCTTTAGAGGTTTATGTTTGATTTGTCTCAGGCCGTGCAGGAGAATGTGAGGGAGACGCATTTTTCTCAAGGACAATGATTATCTGGAGATTATTGCTGCAAATCTTGAGAGCTTCAAAGTCTGATTCAATCTCATTGTAATCAGAAATAGGAAAACAGAATCTAACTACTGTCTAGCTTAAAGATGTCCGAAAAATTATGATGATTCGTTATATAAATGCTCATAACTATTTTTTTCTTTAGATATTAGTTGAAGATATCAATCAGATATAACCGATATCTAAAACCACAGTCAAATAATAGCCTTGTTAAGTTAGGAGGCAAAGAATAAGGTAATTGAAAATTGAGAAAATTAAAACAAGATATTGAATAGGAAGAACTTTGTGCCTATTGTGCCAAAGAAAGCATTAGGAACAACAATTGGCATGTGTGGTTGGTGGTAGAAGGCGGCTGCATAACCGGAACATCGGTGTGCAGGAGTACATAGGGCTAATGTCCACTGGCTGCAAACGGTTGGTTGGGGAGGCATAGCTGCATCGTTTGAACTTTGATGAGAAACATAAGATCGTGTAGAATGTAACTGTAAATTATTTACTCTAAAATGTGGTCTTGTAAACATATTTGCGATAGTTAAATCTTTTCTAGTTATAAGTAATAACATTTTATTTTTTTGAAAATGATAGAAATTTCTATGTTATAAGATCGTGCATTTCCCAAAAGAGGCGAAAGTAAATCGTATAAATTTATGCTTCACGTACACTAATCAAGGATTTGTTATTGGGCTTCTATTTATCTGAATTGGGTCTAGATTATTATTGCTTGATATCAACTATTTCTTTTTTTTATTATTGAAAAAATTTACAATACAAATTTTCTTTTAAATAAAGTCAGAACTTGATTTACTTCTCACATTAAAAATCATAAGCCTAAGTGGAATTTTGATTAGAATGTAACTGTAAATTATTTACTCTAAAATGTGGTCTTGTAAACATATTTGCGATAGTTAAATCTTTTCTAATTATAAGTAATAACATTTTTTTTTTTGAAAATGATAGAAATTTCTACAGCTGGGGCATTTGTTTTATTCAGTTTATTTGAATCGGTTTATAAGGATATAGAAAATTATTGCTGAATTAAACCAAAAGTTTTTTTGGTTTGATCCAAAAATTGGTTTATTCGGTTTGATTATCAGTCAAAAAATCTACGAATTAAATCAACTTTTTTTTGTTAAATCAGCTTATTCAGTTTTTGTTTTATTTAAAATGTAAATAGTTGTTTTAAACATTACAACACTAAAACCCAACACCCAACAAGTTCATTAACAAACCCATATATAAATAAATATACAAAAAAAACCGTTGTCAGAATCCATTAAAAAATAGGGTTTTTATTTTTTTAAGAAATTGATTTGGTTGAGATGGAGATGGTGATGACTAGAACATGAGATGGCATATAGAACAAAAAAAAAGAATAGAAAAAAAAAGAATAAAGTCTAGGTTTTGTTACAGAGAAATGAACATATGATGGTGAGAAAAGAATATATATATATATATATATAGATCTAAGTTTTTATGCAAATATTAAAGAGATGAAATGGCAAAAAGAGAGAAGAGAGAGTAAACTAGAAAAGAGATGAAAAAGATTAAAAAAAAAAAAAAAGTGAGGTAAAAGAGAATTTTTTTTTTTACATAAAAACAGTGATACTTCATTAATCAACCGATATCAAATGTTTACAGATATGTTATCATTTACAGTCAGTTTTAATCAATTAGGTAGACAATTTTCAATAGTAACATAATAAACTGGACAACAACAAACTACTTTGATGGTAGCATATGCAACCATATTTACCGACCGACTAATTAGACAGATTGAGAAAATCAGGTGCTAATATAAAATGACGTGGATGAGGAGTCATGACATCATGATGCATCTAGGTCGCAAACGTATATACCTGGCATGGGCGTGATCCACCTGGGGGTTTCATGTAAAAGACAATGACTACAAATGAAAAGAAAATAAAGTTGAATTTTGACTTTCTATTAATTTTATTTTTATATAATATATTTCGGTTTGAATTAGTTTTTGGTTTAAGATCGAAACGAATATCAAAATTAATTTTAAAAGTTGACAATCCGTTATAAGGTTATATTCAAATAGAAACAAAAATTTTGGTTCCCTCAATTAGATTCTATTTGGTTCAAACAACATGCTCATAACTAACTAGATCCATATTTTTTTTACATTTTTCAAAATAATAATTTAGTAAATAAGGTTTTTATAACCAATTTTTTTAGACTGTAATGTACAGTATGATTAATAATTTTAAAGACTAAATAAAAATCAAACTATAGATAATTTTTACAGCTCAACCAATTATCTTCTTAATAATATTTAAACTCTTTAAAATTAGCGTGGAAAAGATGATGAGTGCCTTGAGACATAAGTTGATAAGTTAAATTCAAATGATTTTCACAAAAGAATTTTAATTTTTTTAGGTCTATCCAAAACCAGATTAATAGTTGATATTGTCTTTTTTGGAAGATTCGTTGGGTTTTGGTTCAAACACCGTACTTAAAATTAAAAAAAAAAACTAAAACAAAATAAAATAAAAGAAAAGCCTAGTAGTTTGGGCTTTTTTCCCCTATATTGGGCCTAAATCAGTTTTGTTTGATCATTAAACAATTTTTTGTGAAGTCTAAAATCGTCAATCTTTAAACCCTCAAATCATCTTGTTGGCTGCTGATTTTGCAAATACCTAAAACCCTAATTTTCCTTCGGTTCCTGCAAATTCTACGAAGTCGTGAAAAAGCTTCTCTTTCTCTGGGCTCCGCTCTCGTGTTTGCCAAGATGGGAAGACCTAAGACAAGAGGAACGAAGAAGCAGATGCGTCTAGACGAAGTCGAAGAAATCAAATTTCTGAACAATTGGATCGAATCTCAGAAACCCGATTCAGGATCCAATCCACTCGCTCTAGGTCCTCTTCCAAAAGACGTCAAGACCGGAAAGCTCGAAGACGGCCAAAACGGCACCGTTTTCTCGCGTTACGCCGGCGTCAGGAGGTTCGATCAGTTACCCATATCGGACAAAACGAAAAGGGGATTGAAAGAGGCGAAATACGTACAAATGACCGATGTTCAGAGAGCAGCTTTGCCTCACGCTTTATGTGGAAGAGATATTCTCGGCGCGGCGAGAACTGGGTCAGGCAAAACTCTGGCTTTTGTTATTCCGGTGAGTTTTCAGAAAGTTTCTTTTTTTTTTCGGATTGGGAAGGATTTAGACAGCTTTGTCTCTCATTCATGTTATGGTGTTAATGGATGGTTGTTGCATTTCAGATCTTGGAGAAGCTACACAAAGAGAGATGGAGTCCTGAAGATGGAGTGGGATGTATAATTATATCTCCAACAAGGGAACTAGCAGCTCAGACTTTCAGTGTGTTGAATAAAGTAGGAAAGTTTCATAAGTTTAGTGCTGGACTCTTGATTGGTGGTCGTGAAGGAGTTGATGTTGAGAAGGAGCGAGTTAATGAGATGAATATATTGGTATGTGCTCCTGGTAGGCTTCTTCAGCATATGGACGAGACTCCAAACTTCGAGTGTTCAAATCTCAAGGTATTGATGACCCTAATGTTTTCACTCTTCTCTTATTTTAATGTTGGTTGAAGGAGACAATATTTGGGCATTTTAGGTTGTTAAGTTCATTATCCGATAGGTGATAGTAGATGGCTTTCTCCTACACATTAGGGTGGTTGGTATAAGGCTATTGTAGAACCAGTAGATGTGCATTCCCTTGTCTGTGTAATATGTTTTTGTCTGCTAGATTTCTTTAGTCTTATGGTTTCAAAATCCGTAAATTAGATGTTCTCTTTTGTCTACAGATTCTGATTTTAGATGAGGCCGACCGTGTTCTTGATTCTGCATTTAAAGGGCAGTTGGATCCTATAATCTCTCAGTTGCCTAAGCGTAGGCAAACTTTGCTTTTCTCTGCGACCCAAACAAAGAAAGTCAAGGATCTAGCAAGGCTCAGTTTGAGAGATCCTGAGTACATCAGTGTACATGCAGAGTCTGTTACAGCTACCCCAACTAGCTTAATGCAGACTGTGATGATTGTCCCAGTTGAAAAGAAATTAGACATGTTATGGAGCTTCATCAAAACTCATCTTAATTCCAGGATTCTTGTTTTTCTCTCCACCAAGAAACAGGTTACATTGTTAACTTGAATATAGTCTTGTTCACTTATATTATGCTAGTTTTGTCCTATCTTGAGATTGATGAAGAAATTACTATCTTGGTAGGTTAAATTTGTTCATGAAGCATTCAACAAGCTCCGGCCTGGGATACCTTTGAAGAGCCTTCATGGAAAAATGAGTCAGGAGAAAAGGATGGGGGTGTACATTCAGTTCATTGAGAGACAATCAGTTCTCTTCTGTACAGATGTTCTTGCTAGAGGTCTCGATTTTGATAAGGCTGTGGACTGGGTTGTTCAGGTATCAATCAACATTCAGAATTGCAAAACTATATGATTTTTTTTTTGGTGCTAAAGTGTGATGTCATCATATTTATGTTATAGGTGGATTGCCCTGAAGATGTAGCTTCTTATATTCACCGAGTCGGCCGTACAGCTCGTTTCAATACTACAGGGAAGTCGCTCCTATTTCTGACACCTTCGGAGGAAAAAATGATTGAGAGATTACAAGAAGCTAGAGTTCCTTTAAAACTCATCAAGGTAGTAGATCCCGTTCTCATTTTTCGCGAGTCTCTACTGTCTGTGGTAGCAAACCTTGTTCCTGTATTTGACTTGAAATATGTTGTTCACACAGGCAAATAATGATAAGTTGCAGGAGGTTTCTAGGCTATTGGCTTCTTTGTTAGTCAACTTTCCAGATCTCCAAGCTGTTGCTCAGAGAGCCTTCATCACATATCTAAGGTCCATTCACAAAAGAAGAGACAAGGAGATTTTTGATGTGACGAAGCTGTCTATCGAGGACTTCTCTGCTTCACTTGGTCTACCATTCACTCCGAGAATCCGATTCGCAAACCTTAAAACGAAGAAAAAAGGAGTCTTTGAGAGTTCAATCGCTCTGGAACCCGCGAATGATCAGGATAAAGAAGCACGTCGGCTTGTGACAAAAGATCTTCTTGGTGAAGATTTAGAGGAAGAGGATTTTGCTCTCAGGCCAAATGAAGAGGGCAAGGGAGGAGAAAAATCAAACAAGGACGAAGAAGTTCCCATGTATGGTTTTCACATACCATGTACTATTTTCTGCATTGGTTCAAATCAAGTCTTTCACCCTGTTTATGTGAATAAATTCCTGTTGACATTTCAGGCCAGCAACTCGTGTTTCGAAAAACAAGAAGCTGAAGATCAGTCAGCACAGACCAAGTGGGACCAGGGTTAAGTTTGATGAGGAAGGCAATCCAGTAGCTCCCTTAGCAATAGTAGCTGCCACAACGGAGACTGAAGTAGCCCTTGATGAAGGTAAAGCAACATGAAGCTCGAGTTATATTAAATCCCTATTATTCTGTTCCCACCAATTACAGATGAATCAGTTATTTACAATGCATGTGGAATTGGTTCTTAATTTTTGCAGAGACGAGGAAGGATTACTATAAGAGAGTGGGAGAGCAACTGAGGAAAGTGGATCATGAGGACAAAAAAGTGGAGAGGGAAAAGAGGAGGGAAAAGAGAATGAAACAAAAGATTAAGAGGAAGAAAGGAGACATGGAAGAGGAAGAAGAAGAAGAAGAAGAAGAAGAAGAAGAAGAAGAAGAAGAAGAAGGCCATGAAGGCTCTGGATCATCAGAGGAAGAAACAGGAAGAAAACGCAAACGGGCGAAGAAAATCCACTTTGATAATAATGGTGATGGAGATGAACAAAAGGATGGAGGAAAAATCAACACAGACTCCATCTCCATAGCTGAGCTTGAAGAAATGGCTCTCAAATTGATAACGCAGTCATGAAATTTCATATAGGAAACGTTTTCCTCTCTAGGCTCCGTCATTCCGCATCGCCATTTGCTGATTCTCCCAAGGATGCATTCATTTTGTGAACAAGGTGATAGTTTCCTACAAGTTTTGTCTGTGCAACCAAATCATGTTCAAACAAACAAACAATCATTTATAAATTAACTTTACAGTCTACTAAAATATTTACCCCTTATTCGCTGCTATTCATGAAACGTATATAAGCTTAACCTCAATCAATTATTCATTAAACAGCTTGAAATCGTAAAACCATTGGCAAAGGAGAAGAATTTTTTTGTGCTTTTGTTGTGAGGTAAAAGGTTTTCATTTTAGCTTCTTCAAACCAATTTGTGATCATTTTTAAAATTCATATTGAAATTTAAGATTCTACAATAATAATAGAGATATTAAACCACTAAATTATATTAATAAAAAAAACAATTTTATATTACTAGATTTTCTTCTAATCCTGTGCTGATCATGAACCAAATCGTTTCTTTTGTTGTCATGGGAAGCCTTTGGTCGTTTATACGTCTGACCACTAGCATGTGACAGATCCAATCGTTTTTAGCAAAAAATTATAACAGAAAGTTTCAACATTGACAAAAAATATGTTCATAACAAATTCAACATTCAATTTTTCTTTAAGAAAACAAGCATTAATTCATTTGCAAAACCAAACTCACATCAAATAAAAAGACAATAATCTAAATTCCTATCAAGACTCAACGATGAGTCGATGACTGATATATTTTGTCCACTGTCCAAGACACTGGTAGAAAAAGCTGGTGTTGATCTTTCACTGCATTGGAATAAGAAAAATGGTAAGAACATACTTAAAACTTCTTCACATGTGTTAAATCTTATAGAAACGACTGTCATTTGTTAGTGTAATTGCGTTACCTGCCGTTGCTGCTGATAGTTGCCATAGCCAGAGTAACCGCCGCCATAGTACGCATTAGGATCCTGAGGACGAGGAGCTGCATAACCATAAGGTTCATACCCCTGTGGCTGTGGAGGGTATCCATAGTATCCACCACCATTCCATTGGGCTTGATCAGGCAGTGACTGTAAAGTTTTTAAAAAGTTGTTATGATTTTGCTATAAATCTATCATAGATCTCATTGTCAAGTTATAAAGGTAAAAAAAAACCTGCTTGTTCGGACTACGTCCCCATGAAAGACGGATGCTTTGACCACCTAATTGTGTTCCATTCAACTTTAAAAGTGCATGCTCCGCACAAGCCCTGAAGCATGACAAAGAAAATACTGAAGTGTGCAACACAAGAACGAAACTTGTTTTGTATTCATGGTGAATGGCACATGATTATTATACCTGTTGGCATATTGAACGAATCCACAACGCTTCCCTGGAGGTATTTTTACATGAATTAGTTCTCCAAATTGACCAAAAACTGTCCTCAGTTCATCGTCTGTGACGCTAGCATCCAGAGCTCCAACAAATATCTGAAAGTACAATGCATCAGGCTTCATTCGAGCAAAAGGAAAATAAGACATCAAACCAAAGATTTGAGGAAAATATAGCAAAACTACTCACAGTTGTGTTACTTGGATCACTTTCTCCAGGATTTCCTCCTTGGTTGTCCTGATACATACCTGCAAATAACAGATGGGGGAAGGATAAAGACTCTTTTATATTTGCATAAAACCACTCGACAAGGTGAAGCAACTTTAAGGAAACCAAACTTAAGAACACAGATGTTAACTTAAATTACGCATGCAAAGGACATTCACACATCAACACTTAAGAAGATACAAGCAGAGAAACCAAAAAAAAAAAACAGTTCAAAGATCATTGATACAGAAATTGACGAGCACGAATATCAAAATACAAGTGCACATACACCCAAATTCCTTCCATGATTGAGCTCCTAGTAATAACTTGGGGAACTATGCCTTGTCAAGGTTTAAGAGTATAATAAATTCAGAAATGAAAAAGTATTCTGAAAAGAAAAGAAAAAGACTTGCGGCAATGTCTTCTTTAGAGAAGAAATATAACTTGCAAGGTAAGGCTCAAAATAAAAGAAGGAAAAAAGTAATGAGTGACGGAAAACAAAACGAATTGAATTGAAAGTAAAAGGCTCAAAATCAAATACATTTGTTGATAATCAAGGAACTGTAGGCTGATAAAGCCACTTTGTATTTAACTTCTTCTGAAAACATAACCAACTGACCTAAATGAGGCCACGCAATAAGGTGGAATCATTTTCAGCTGAAATCAGTTCCAGGCTCCCCCAAAGAGAGCCACTTGTTCTCCTGCTTTAAGACAACATGAGTTGATCTTAATAAGTTTTTTGGATGCTTTCAGATATCGAAATTTATTTTTTAAGTGCAAACCGGAAGGAAACAAAGATCAGACAAAGTTCTCTTAATCTCTGAGCACCGACTGAAAGAACAAGCTTTAGCAAACAGAAAATACATCCACAAAAGAAAGACAATCAATTATCATGCTCAGCAAAAAAACCTACTCAATCCACCAACATACTCAATGCAAATGATTCCTTACTATAATAAAAACATACCTGGTTGCATTGTAAGAGGCTTCTTGTTGGCAGCCGGACCAATACGCATAGGCCTGGTCGAGCAGTACTGACCGTTCATTTCTCCCATGGCACGCATCTGCTCACTTTCATCCCCAAACCTGACGAAACCATATCCCTTTGACCGTCCAGTGGCCCTGTCAGTCACAACTTTTGCCCCCTTGACAGACGCGTATACGTTCGTAAACGTTTCCGTCAGCACGTAGTCAGTGACCTCAGGAGCCAGGTCGCCTACAAAGATTGTGTAGTCAGGCCCTTCAGCTTGGCGTCTCTCTCCAGCCCCGGCTTGAGCCCAGTTCAGCCTCAAGGTCTGTTCACAAGCCGGCATTTGAGTACCATTGTAGGTCTGTAAAACCCGCTCAGCTGCAGCATGGTTAGCAAATTCAATGAATCCGTAACCTTCACACTGTCCAGTCTGCTTATTGCGAATTACTTTCGCCGATTGAGCCTAAAACCACACAAATAAAAAACACCAAAAGCTTAACTAAACCGTGCCAATCACAGTATGAGCTAAAGATTCAAGATTTCCAGTGTTATGCTCATTCCGTAATCGATTTAAGTTATAAGGAAACGAACAATACATGTCAATCTTCGAAAAGACTCAAAATTTTTGAAAGACAATTTTCTTATTTTACATGAACGCATTGTTCAAAGACTAATCTTTTTTATATAGAAGACTGTTTTTATTGTACATGAACGCGTTAAATGATAAAGCTTTACCTCGCCGGTCGGACCAAAGATGCTCATGATGTAGCTTTCGTCCATCCATGGCTGCAAGTCACCGATCCACAAGGAGCGGATCTCGTTATCCGAGCCTGGATTCTGAGATCCAACCCCGTAGTGCTGCTGCTGTTGACCCGGTGACGGCGCAGACTGCTGATTCCATCCAGCCGGCGGCTGACCCTGTTGCTGTTGCATCATCATCCACGACTGTTGCTGGTGGTGGTAAGCTTGCTGGTCGGATGGTATCTGCCCTGCTCCGGTAGCGTTTTGCGGTGGCTGCTGCATCATGAAGACAGGGAAGAAGAAAAAAAGACCTAAAAAAGGGGGATTTGTCGGAGAAGAGAAAGAAACTTATACAAGTCACGTTGAAAGTCTCGCTTGCCTTATATAAGTTTATATCATAATGTGGGCTTCATATGGGCTCAATCTTATAACGTTAAGCCTAGCCCATTAATTGTTATACTGAAATTGAAATAGCCGGTAAGGTTTTTGAACCGGCGTCAGAAGTAACATTGTTACCTTGCTAATGTCCTTTTAAGGTTAGTATCTTTCATCTTTAGCTAAGACGACGAAAACAATAGTAAATCGATACAGTAAACTCCAGATTACGAGCTTAGGAAGGAGAATTGCATAAAGAACAAAATCTTGGACTGGTTCGATGTTAGTTTAAATTTGGTTAATTCAGTTTGGTTTGGTTGGACTCATTCCCTATTTTGTATTGCAACATAGAAGTCAACGAAGAGTTTGTTGTATCTGTGACTTGTTCTTCTTGATTAAGAGATGAATTGACGTTAAAACTTGTTTTATAAACTATAAATGATGAAGTTCTGGTTACAGTTGGATTTGTTCAGGTCATATGATCATTGTTTCACAGAATGAAACTCTTCTTCTCAGTTCTTCTTCCCTCTCCACAGTATGATCTGCTCATCTTTGAACAATATGGGAACACATGGAACCAAATCCTGCAATTTTGATCACATCATCAAAACCAATCCAACAGAAAGAATCGCAGAGAAAAGACAAGCAAAACCCATTTGAAGTTTATAATACCTTCAGCTTCACACCGATTCGTTTGCAATCACTCATCCCAACTTGAGTGCAGTCAAGTCTCACAATCTCTTCTGTTTCAAATTCCTCCCTCACTCTTCCCACAACATTAACATATACACCATTCCTAGCTGAATCAAATGCAAAATGCCAATGGAAAAAGGAGGAAAAACCAGAAAAAATGAGTCCAAGGTAGACCAATATATAGACACTACAACGAATATGCATTACTTACTGAGTTTCATTAGAGCAGGAGAATGAAGCCCACGATTTCTCATCTCTTTAGTCTCTTCAAATGTTAAGCCATCGGCGACATTCTTTACAAGTCTTGGATATATCGGTGGATAAGGCTTCCACAACATGAGTGGTATGATGGGACGATTCTTCGTATCATAATTCCTTCCCCGGAACAAAATTATTATGTTTATGTGCCTGTATACAATCTTACCACCGGATTTTTCCTGTCAATAACACAGCAACTAGTAAGATCAGCCGAAGTAGCTTTGAAGATTACTTCAACCGAAAAAAGAAGAAGCATTGTTCTTGAGAATCTAAATAACAGACCTCGAGGTGGAAACATATGTTGTCCATGTCAAGGGTTGGCACTCCTAAGCATTTAATCCTCACTGCCTCTGCTTTCTTCCAATGATTATGAATGTCATCTATCATATTGTGAGTGACTCCACCTTTCCCTAATAACATCATACAAGAACAACAGGACTCTTAACTCACTGATTGTCGAAATTTTAGAAGAATCCAATCATTTGCGGTATGCTCAGAGTATCATCACCCTCAAATTTGATTATGAAAGACCTTAAAAACGAAGCTAACAGAAACTGAGGATTAAACAAGCAGCATAATCCTCAACCAATGATCACACAATTCAACAGAATGAAGGATGACCGAGTAAACGATAAACAGAAGTTCATAATTCTGAAGCTGAAAGATTCATAAAACAAGTTCATCATCTTCAAATTGTAAAGCCTCTTACTTTGCAATGATTTATAACTCTTTTTAAATCTTCACAGAAAGAAAATAAATTTCAAAGCTTAAAGCTTTAGCAAGAGGAAGAAGACAATACCAAGATTAATCTGTCGTGAACAATCACTATGACGATACCGTTCAACAAGTTCACTCACTTCCTCCTCTGTCAAAGGCTCCCCGAGAACCTTCTCTCTCTCCTCCGCCCATTGTCTCTGGTCACTCTCCGGAGACGCCGGAGCAGAAGTCCCCGTCCATTTCCGGTCCAATCGACCTGGTCCGAATGGAGAAAACCGTTTCGGTTCACGGAATCCAATTGGTTCAACAGCCGGGTTTGTTTCTGAATACGAATACCTGAAATCGAACGGGAGGTCTGATGTCACCGGCACCGTCAGGATATTTACCGGCTCCGGCGACTGATCCTGCTGGGTTTTCTTCTTCTTCTCTTTTGGAGGTTTTGTGGGTTTAGAGAGAGGCGAAAATGGTGGATCATAGCAATCTGTAGATAGAAATCGAGCTCGGAGATCATACAACAACAAAAACGAATCTTTTGCCTCTTTCGCTAGAGTTAAGCTTCTGCGAATTGAAAGCATTGGTAAAAGAAACAATTTTTTGAGTTTTTTTTCTCTGCTAAACGCTTCTGGTAGGGTTCATTTGAACGCCAGCAAAAGTCTTAATAATCTCCACATAGTTTACATTTTGCTCCAGAAGTATGACTTGTTCACCAATCATACCCAATAACTTTTATCCTCAATCATTTTACCAAAATTACCAAAAAGAGTCAAACTTTCGCATAACTACAAAAAATCTGAAGACAATTTTAGAATCTGTCTTTCAGGTTACATGTTAAACAACAGCCAAGTCATATAGCTCTCAGAGAATTTTCACAAAGTTCTCATCTTTACATCTTCTTTGATCTTCAACCATAGATTCGAAAACATCCAACATATTATCTAAACCTTGAGGATCTTCACCGATCTCCTTCATTGCGTGTACAATACTCTCTATAGTCGACAAACATCCCGCCCTTGGCTGTCTCCTAATTTCTCTGTATAAACTTGTACCTTCAATTTCCAGCTTCACATGGCAACACAAAAGCTTCAGCCACGGGTTCTCAAGGTATATTCTTCTTGCCTTGGACCACGTCCCATCAAGAACAAGCAGATTCCTTAGCTTCAAGTCTCTCTCCTTAAGATCACTGATCTTCACGGATTCTTCGCTCGGGAACAACAGTGCTGATCCAGGAGGAACCTCGAGCTCAAATTCTCGTTTTCCTTCCGAGAACTTTGTGACCACAAACCCTTTTGCCAAGACATCCATGGCGGCAGGAGAAGCCAATATGTGACCAAAACTAGGATCTTCCACATGGTCTTCGAGCATTAACGAGTGAGAGAAATTGCTGATGACACCTCGTTTCTTCATAGAGATTCTGATCAAATCCTCTAATCTACTTTCTTCACAAGAACCTATCTTCTCTGGAACACGCAAATCCCGACAAGAAATTTCAGCCGAATGTTGAGAAAGATTCAAACTTTCACCAATTTTCAAGCTTCCATGATCAACAAGCATAGTCTTCTTCTTCTCAAATTCTAAGTAATCCATATTGGCACTACCTAACTTTGAGCTATCAACAAGTTCCAAGGAGTCTCCATTCTGTAGCCTATCATCAGAACCCCAACAATTGGTGCCAATCTTGCCGCAACCCGATCCAATAACCCTGATTACGAACTCAGCCTCGTCATGCACATCGAAAACGGTGGTGACACTAACATTCTTAAGCCCTAACCTAGCGATTCGAGTTGAATTAAGAGCGTGTTTCCTCTCGAGGCTGTGCTGAAGGATAGTAACACTCACATGATTATCCAGACACGGAGATCGCATCCGGTTGCAGAGGCAGAGCTGCGTGGGTTTACCGCAAGAAGGGCAAGTGGGTCGCTTAGACTGCGACTCCATTTTTAGGGTTTTTGAGAGTCTCAAGCCCTGACACCGTATACAATCGGCGAAGTTACTTCGAGACAGTATCAGCTGAGACCGGGCCACCACATGGCCCATCATCGGTCCTGATGAAATCACACACATAACTAGGAAGCAACCGAAAGTTCCAACCTTTGCTACTACAGTACTACTTTTAGAGGAAGATGAGATTGAAATCCAGATAAACCAAACTAAACCGAACTGAAGATGACTTATGTTAAAACTAAAATTAAGCTTAGTTTGATGAAAATTGTGCTGCTTTTTTAGATGTGACGACGTTCAGATATTCGTAAACTCATTTTTTCGTTTGAAAATTGGAAATCTCATATTTGCTTAAAAAACAAAACCAAATTTGTGTAAAGGAGTCACAATAGTTTGTGATGGTTTAAAGTTTAAACCAAGAGAAATGTTCAGAAGGTCTTACAAAAAAAATATTCAATTCCTAATTGAGTATCATATTCCAAACAGTTACAAAGTGTGGTGTAGTTTTAGTAGCTACAACAAACCTGAGTAATATATTTACACACCGATTAACTAAAAGTAATTAAGACTTTTTCAATGGTATTAGATAAACTTTTTCCAAACAAACAGACATGAGGAAGACAACAGTTGGATTTAATGGACCTAGCAGTTCTCTGGCCTGTTGTAATTTGGAGGTAGAGATGGACATTGTTCATTCATATGCGAGTATGGTTCCATAGTGTTGTAACCAGGAAGTTCCATTCTGTATTTCCCAAGTATCTGACAGTAAGGAAGCTTCACATTGTCATTGTTATTGCACCATTTAGGAAGACGACTTGCATTGGTCTCGAAGAAGTTGATCATGTAAGCATCTTTGATCTGCAAAATTGAAACTAACCGATTATGAAAACACGGTGACACTAGCTTGCGGGTAGGAAGGAAAACAGAGACTTCATGTAGTGGTTCTTACCGTGAATTCTGTGACCTGAACAGAATTAGCTAATGAGCCGAACAGGCCAGCTTCTTTGTACATTTCGAGGATGAAAGCGATGCATGAGGTTGATTTACCGTCGCTGTATATCCAATCGTCTTGTTCTGGTATTGCCAGTAATTTATCAAAAGAAGATCCGCGCTTCTCTACTTCGACCAGTACGTCAGAAAGATCAAGACCCTGCAATTTTAAACATGTTAGAGAAGAACAGAGAGAACAAAGTCAAAGTATACAAGGAGACGAACATGCAGAATCGTACACACAAGTCAAAGATAAAACGTGTATAGAAGAATAAAATATAGGACCAATTCAAATGAGAGTACGCATTGAAGCAAAAAAATTATCATCTACGAAAGATGTTTAGCAATTAGTGATTTACAAGAAAGAAATCGAACTAAAAAGGTCACATGTCGATAAGTTAGAGACTAAAAGGTATAAAGAAAAAAGAACGCAAATTTTGATACCTCTGTTCCGAGTCGCTTGTTCAAGGCTTCATTCCACATATTAGCAGCATAATCAGGCTGCATTTTGCTCCAAACAGTCATAAAAGAGGCAACCTAAAAGAAAACGGGAAAAGCTCAAATATAGGCCATTTAGAAAGAGTAATATTCATCAAGATTCAACACCAAAGTTGTGAGAAATGAAAAGAAAACTTACAATATGAGCATCTAGAGGAGGCGGGTAGTTTTCACTAACGGTATCGATCCAGCTAAATATCAAGTTGTGATAACCATATGGTTTACCCTCCATGCTCCGAGCATATTCCCACGCAGCAGTAACATTGAATTTAGCACGAACATCGGGATGCAAGGGTAGCAATGCGATCTGAGGATTCGAGTCATCCTTTGTTTGTTCAAACTCCCACCACTCCTCCCATGGTAATATCGCTATCACATCTTCTCCCTATGATCAAAAAGAAAAACTTCATTAAAAGAAGTTTCCTTGTAGTTAAAAACTTAACTTTAAGGCAACACTCTGAAGTTTTTGTTACCTTTTCGTTTTCGTTCCCCGACTCACCAACCCATAGCTTCCCTTCAGAGTCTCTCAAGCAGACAGCGGAATGACCAGCATATGCTCCGCTCACCCACTTCTCAAGGGTCTCAAAACCACCCCACCGTCCACGGATCTTCGAGATAGCTAGTAGATCACCAGATTGGATTTGATCAGTTGTAACGTTTGTGACCCATGGTTCAGGACGAGCTTCGAATCTAGCTCCCATATGCTTCTCAAGAAACTCGAGATTAGAGCTCTCCCCCCAACCGGTATTGGTAAAGAGAGGAAAAACATCCCACAGTGCTTGCAGTGTTCCCAACATACCTGCGTGCATAAGGAATATCGAAACTCCTTTATTCTTAACCTGTTACACAATAAGTACCCCAAAAACGTATCAAACAAAGTCATTGATATTAGATCCTACGGAAAAAACCAAAAGATATTGAAATGGAATTTGAACAAAAGAAAAAAGCAATCATCTTACGTATTCATACTCGGCTAATCCATCCCATTCCGAGAACTCCACAGTGTGTGCCCGTGAAATAAAGTACCAAGTCCATGTCACACGATATGGAGTTGCAAAGACATAAAGGTCCATACAAGTCCAACTATGCGCTTTATCCGCCTTCATAAACACAAAACAAAAGATTATAAAGCTTTAGGATTATCGACTATAAACAGTTTCACATCACCTTCAAAAGTAAGAAACAACATTACTGCCGACAAGAAAAAGATTAAAGCTTTAGGATTTATCGACATCAAAAACTTTCACATCACGTACAAAAGTAAGAAACAAATAAACCATCTTTGAAAAAGGAGTCTTACAAAGCCAAACGTTGTTCACTAGAGAATCCGCAGGTGTGCTAATTTCCAGGATGGATCCCAAAATTTATAGCAATTGAATTTTAAACGTAAACTGCCAATAGTCAAATTGAAGAGGGTCCATACACAATAACTCCCATAAACACTTTAAAACGAAACATAAATAAGGTAACAGAAGGATCATAGTGCACAAAAGAAAGAATATCGTTTTTTCTTAATTAAGTTTTCATTTCACCTTAATGTGAAGCGTGCCTCCACCAAACTCGCTGCCGGACTTGTTATGAAACTCCAACCAAGCCGTGTTCTCATAAAAGCATGCACCTTTCCATTTGACAGCGTTGTTCTCTCCACTCGCCGCTCCGATGAAAGTAGGAAGCAGATCGGCGGCGCCGTAAAGGGAATTGAGAATCGGCCATGAGACTTGCCTAGGCAAATGGGGAAGGAAGTCACGAGGGTGAAACGGCGATTTCAAAGATTCCGCGGTTGAAACAATTAGAATCAGAACGGCGATGGTGAACAGAGAGGAAAGTGTAAAAGACGATGAAGAAGATGAAGACTCCATGTCCGTTTTGCGTTTGGCGTCTCTCCACAATAAATAGTTGTAAACAAATTTGTTTATATTAAAATCCTTATGTTTCTTTCCATGATTATAATAATTTTCATTTTTCTTTTAAAAAATGACAATAATCAACAATTATATAAATTAGCAATATCTTATTTTTGTATAATCGTTATTTTGAGAATTAATTTTATATAGACCAACGAGGTTAGAAATGGTCGTCCTGTGTGTTTAACCACACACAAAAAGCATGTCGAATAAAACAAAAAAACATTAAAAAATAGAATTTATACAAGTCAAAGTAAATAAAATTTAGTTATTCTTGTTTAGACTTAATAACTAGAAAATTTTAAAATACAATCTTAAAATTTTATAATTCTGCCGAAACTTTTTATCAAAAGATATTTTGAACTTTTTAAAAAAAAAACTATTTCTTGATATTTTCCAAAATATCAAAATAACAAGACATCAAACTTCACTTCATCAACCATCATCTTTAGTCATAATCACCACCAATATTTGTTGTTATAATAGTGTTTTATATTGTTAGATTTCAATGAATTATTCAAACTCTGCTTGTGTTTCTTATTGATCGATCAACTTTAAATAGTCGAATTGGTTACAACCGTTTCTTATACATAAGGATATACAAATTATATAAAAACAGAGTATATCCAATCTGTTGCCGAGATTTTCTACGTAATTGAAGAATAGGATTTTGACGTTATCTAATACTCCCCTCAGTCATAGTGGGAGAATTGATCACACCTAGATTGGACCGGAATTCATTGAATAGGGAGGATGGTAGTCCTTTCGTGAAGATGTCGGCAAGCTGAAGCTTCGAAGGAACATGAACGACTTTGACGTGTCATAAGGCGACTTTCTCTCTGACAAAATGGATATCAATTTCCACATGTTTGGTGCGTTGATGCTGCATCGGATTCGAAGACATGTAGACTGCACTGACATTGTCACAATAAACCAACATAGCTTTCTTGATATTAATTTTCATTTCCAACAAAGGATTACGTATCCAACATGGTTCTGCTACCGCATTTGCCACTCCCCTGTATTCCGCTTCAACACTAGACCGAGAAACTGTAGACTGACGCTTAGCGGACCAAGATATGATGTTATCCCCAAGATAAAGACAATATCCTGATGTTGATCGGCGTCTGTCGGGACATCCAGCCCAATCAGCATCAGTATATGCAGTTAGTTGGAGTGATTGAGATCGTTTGAGATAGAGGCCATGAGACAGCGTGCCTTTTATGTAACGTATCACTCTTGGTAGAGTAACCATGTGATGATCTCTCGGGGTGTGCATGAATAAGCACAATTGCTGAACCGCATAAGCAATATCTGGGCGGGTGAAGGTGAGGTATTGTAGAGCGCCCGCCAAACTTCAGTACTCTGTCGGGTTGTCGAGTAACTCGCCTGTAGTACCTAATAGTTTGCTACAAAGATCCACAGGGGGTTTTGTATGGCTTGCAATCTTTCATACCAGCGCGCTCAATGATCTCTGAAGCATATGTAGACTGCTGAAGCAGGAGGCCTGTGTTGTCAAAATTTGCTGATATTCCCAAAAAATGGTGTAATTTACCTTCATCTGTCATCGAGAATTCTTGTTTGAGTGAGTGAATAACGGACTGAAGCAATAATGTAGTAGACGCCGTAATAATTATGTCATCAACGTACAAAATCAAGTATGCGACTTTGTCCTGTCTCTTGAAAACAAACAGAGAAGCATCGATTTTACTTTGTTTAAATCCCTTTGATGTGATGAATTTCACAAATCTGGCATTCCATGCGCGAGGTGATTGGCGTAGACCATATATTGACTTCTCCAACTTGCAGACATGACCACGTTTGATGGGTTATTTAAAGCCTGGGGGTTGATGGATGTAAATTGTCTCGGTGAGGTGTCCGTGCAAGAATGCGTTTTGACATCTAATTGATGTATTGGCCACTGTTGAGAGAGCCCAACATGTAGAACTGTTCGGATTGTGGCTGGCTTTACAACTGGGCTGAAAGTGTCTGAAAAGTCGATCCCTTCCTCTTGTGATTTTCCATTGGCCACTAATCTTGCTTTGTACTTTTCAATGTTCCATTTGCATTGAACTTGTGCTTAAACAACCACATTGAACGAACAATATTAGTGTTAGGCGGTTTAGGAACTAAACTCCATGTTCGATTATCAATTTGAGCAGAGTACTCCTCTGTCATAGCCGGGTTCCAAACCTTACTCTGTAACGCATCAACATGAGATCTAGGGACAGTTTCGATGGTTTCAGTGTTTAGTGAGAGTATTTTTTTGGGCTTGTGGATGCCACTCTTAGAACGTGTGGTCATTTTATGAGGAATAGTATGTGTTAATTGGGAAGGCGTAGGATTATTTGGTGGTGGTTCTGCGGGAGGAGATGGTGGTGGATTTATGAGAGGTAGCGGTGGTGGTGTTTCTTGAATGATTTGACGAAACTGAGCTGATGTTTCGTCGGTTGATGATAGAAACTCATAAGAAGGTTTTGGAGAGCTTGTATAAGGAAAGAAAGTTTCTTCAAAATGAACGTTTCTTGAGATAATTATTTTACGAGTATCGAGATCTAAACAACGATACCCTTTTATGCTGGAGAGGATATCCAAGAAACAAAGAGGGTTTTGAACGTGGTAGAAGTTTATTTAGATTGTTATAGTTAACATTGGGATAACACAGACAACCAAAGATGCGAAGATGATTATAGTGGACAGGTTTGTGAAAGAGACGATAAAATAGAATTTCAGAGTTTATAGCTTTGGATGGTAGGATGTTTAAGATATGCACAGAAGCATGGAGCGCGTCTGCCCAAAAAGAAGGAGGTAGGTTTGCATGAATAAGCAGAGAGCGGATTGAGTTATTGATTGTTCGAATCATACGCTCTGCTTTTCCATTTTGCTGAGAAGTGTGAGGGCAAGAGAAACGAACATTTATTCCATTTGTTCCGAGGAACTCATGAAATGATCGATTGTTGTATTCTCCCCCATTGTCACATTGCAATCTTTTGATCATTGTATGAAATTGTGTTTTGACATAGTTTGAGAAGTGAATGAATTTAGAGAAGACATATGTTTTGTGTCGAATGAGGTAAACCCACAAGAACTGTGAAAACTGATCAAGAAAAAGAACATAATATTTAAAACCACTGAGACTTACAATAGGTGAAGTCCATAAATCCGAATGAATTATTTAAAATGGTTTGGTAACAACAGAAGTAGAAGAAACAAAGGGAATTTTTGATTGTTTTGAGAGTTGACAAGTCGGTCATGTGGACGTTGACTGTGTCGAACACTGAAAACTAGAAGATTGTTTTATTGATTTGAAAACGGCTTCACTTGGATGAGCTAGATGAGCATTCCAAGTGTGTGGTGTGGTGATGAAAGTGTGATGGGTTGGAGAGACAAAATGCTGGGTCGGAGGTTTGAGAGGATATAGGTCATCTGTGCTATCACTGCGGAGAATTGGTTGTTTGGTTCGAAGATCCTTCACAGTAAAACCAAAAGGATCAAATTCAACAGAACATGAATTGTCAGTTGTAAACTTTCTAACAGAGATAAGGTTTTTTATAATGGTGGGTGTGATGAGGACATTATTAAGAGATAACGGACGAGTTTTGGTGGAAATAGATTGAGAGCCAGAATATAAGATAGGTATGTGCTCACTATTTCCGACTATTACGAAGTTTCCTCTGTCCATAATTGAGATCAAATGGAGTTTACCTGTCATGGCTGATAGGTGTGTTGTTGCCGCTGAATCAAGGTACCATTCATGATATGTTGGATCAATGATAGTCATTGTATTGAACGCCTGTAGATTGTCTCCGGTGAATGTGGGCTCAGTCGGAGGCAGTTGAGAAGTGGAATGATATGCAGTAATTGATTATTGTTCTTGCTGAGGTCATGGTCCAAGAACACCCTGGGAGCCGGCATTAAAGTTGTTCCATTGTCTTTGCGGCTGCTGCCAAGTCGTATACTGATTAGGCCAATATTGGTTGTTGTATGGGCTGTATTGATTTCTGAAGTTACCACGACCACGACGTCCACGACCTCTGCCCCTGCCTCTGAAGTTGGTGAAGTTTGGGCTGGAGAGATGATGTGGTAATCTCGTTTGGTCGTATTGATGTTGCACGGCGAGGACCGTATTAGATGAAGATGTGTCCGTATGAACAAGAGATGGTTTTATGATCTTGTTTAGACGATATTCTTCAGAGATTAGCATATCTCGAGCTTCAGAGAATGTGGGAACGGATTGCGATGTTTGATAACATTAACTATGTTATCAAACTTTTCAGTTAATCTGTTTAGTAGGTACATGACAATCGTGCGTTCTGACACCGGAGCATCGACGTTAGCGAGATGATCAGCCAAGGATTTGATTTCTTGACTGTAAAGGTGGATTGTTTTGTCCCCTATATCTTTCGTTCGAAGTTCGTTGTCAAGTTGGATTGCACGAGCTTTTTTATTTCCTCGAAACAGAGTTTCAATTTGATTCCATATATCTCGTGCAGTACCTCCCATTTTGAAGCAGCTTTTGAAGACGTCTTTCGAGATTGTACAAACAACCATAATTTGACAATCCCATCACGCTTCTTCCAGTTGATATCGTCATCGTTGTCTGGTTCTAGGGAGCCGTCTAGGTGACCAAGAACATCGAAGCTAAGACAATGCGTGAACATTAGCTCTCGCCACGGATCGTAGTTGTGTTCACTCATGTCCAATATTATATGAATATGAGATTTGATATTAGTCACTCCATATGCACGTTCAAGATTTGGTTGTGTCATTGGTAGTGTGTTTAATTTGAGTTGCCAAAACGGCTGATTGAGGAGAAGAAATTTTTAGCGAGGTAGATGGATAGAAGAAAAAGAAAGTATAGAGAAGAATCAGAAGTTGTGCTCTGATACCATGTTAGGGTTCAATGAATTACTCAAACTTTGCTTGTGTTTCTTATTGATCGATCAACCTTAAATAGTCGAATTAGTTACAACTGTTGCTTATACATAGGGATATACAAATTATATAAAAACAAAGTATATCCAATCTATTGCCTAGATTTTCTACGTAACTGAAGAATAAGTTTTTGACGTTATCTAATACATATTTACTCATAATCATATATATCGGTAATAAACTTCATTTCGTTATATTGATTGATTTAATTTTGATAAATGTTTATATTGATTGATAAAATTAAAATTTAAGATAATATGTTCAAAATAATTATGTGAATTTAAACATGTTATGTTTTAAGTAATGATTTGTTCTAAAAACTTTTATTCAAATGGTTATGTTATAGTATCTATGAATAGCTTATTTAACCTTCTTCCAAAATTATTAATATGAATATATTTAAAATTTTCTGATGAAATTATCTATATTTCACGCATCAAAACATTAGATATGATTAGAAACTATTAATTATATAATATGATCATATAATTCTATTATTTACATGAAATTTATTTAAATCAATTTACTCTAAAGTTGCAAATTTTCTTAGGTAGTATGTATGTGCATACTATTGATAGATGATTGTTAGAATTTGGATTGAATATCATGCTTACAGTATGGGTTAAACTTATGTTGAGAAAGAAAAAATGATAATTTGGTTTACCATATTTGAAAATTTTCATTGTTATGTCTTTTTTTTGTGGATATATCGCTTATTTTTGACATTGTTGGCATATGTTGTTGAGAGATTTATTTCATTAGAAGATCTAACCGTTTTAAGATATTTTTTACATGTTTATCATAGACTAAAGAGTTACTCAATTAATTAAGAAGATGTAATTTTGTTAATAGTTACAATAAATCAGAAAATATTAGAATTTTAAAGCCAAAACAATTTGTAGTGAATAAGTTTATTTATAGTGTTGTTTCCATATGTTATAATTTCGTGTAGAAACATGCTTCATATGATTTATTTATGTGTTTAGTTACAAAATAAAAATCAGAATATGTAAGTTGATGAATTTATGACCTTATTTTATATAAAATTCAAATTTCGTTAAACCAATTTATCACCAAATATATGGAGATAATTTGTTATGAAGTATAATTAATAGTATGTGAAATTCATTGATACTGACTTAAAAACTGAACTAATTTATGAATGAACTAATTGGATGATAATGTGTTGTAGACTATGTCGTTTATTGTTGGTCGTTGAATTTATACAATATGAAAAAATATATGTTGTTATTAATATATTAATTATTTGGATGATGTAACAATAAACGACATAATCTACAACACATTATAGATTCAGCATAGATAATAGGATAATCTGACGTACACCATAACATAAAACAAAAAATCACGAGAACATTCATTTGAATGCTATTATCTAACTAGCTTACATACTTGAAGTATGTTCCATGGCCTATACATTTATACGATACGTTACTATAAATATACTCCCAATTTTTTGTTAATTGAAAAAAAGACGTATATTGAAAGCAACAAAAATCAAATATGTTACGTAGGCGTTGAAGTGGTTATGTCCAATCCACAGCATGACAATATTATAGTGTACAGGTTACGTAGCACTGCTGATGAACGTTATGTAAGTAAACGCAATGTCAATGGTTCACATTCTGGCAGATTATATTAGACACACCGGATTTTCGACAAACCGAACTTCTATTCTATTAACCATATATTTAAACCGAACCAAATTTTCAAATATCCACCCTTGTTTAATAAGAGGAAGGCAGATTTTTTACGAATATCGTTCTGCATCACACGCAAACCATCTCCTTTTTAAGAACAATATATATCCACCACTGCAACACATAATAACATCGAATCAGATTCAATGGCTTAGTGAAAATATATAGTTACGATCATGGTCAGCTAAAAAATCAGAGTGGCGCAGCGGAAGCGTGGTGGGCCCATAACCCCCAGGTCACCGATCGAAATCTGTCTCTGATATATTTTTTCCCATTAAAATTGAAAGCCCATTTAAGTTACCCAATAATTTGTTTACGAGTCATTATTTTATTTACATTTACAAAAAAAAACATTCTACTCACGATTGTAATTTATTCATTCTCCGTATTCGATTTTATTTTTAATGCAAATTGTATGTGCGAGTAACAGGGCTTAACCTCTCAACATGATGAAATTTATTCCGGTAATCGGAATAAAATGTAACAAGTAAAATTGTAATTATAAAATCTGGATGTATATTTAATATATAACAACTTTCTACTGTGTGTCTGACGCTTGTCAATTTTAGAAACCTTTAAGGAAGTCAACAACTGATGCAAAAAAAGAATCCAAAACTCTGATAATTTTTCTATGAGAAACTAGCATTTGTCTCGGACTATGAAGCTGATACTCCGGTAGCTTCCTTGGGTATCAAGAAAAGAAACAATACAGGAATATAAGTGCAAAACACTTGAATGGCTAAGCCCACAAACATATTCTCAAAGGACCCTGAAGAGATTCCAAGAAGTGAAGCCAATCCTGCTCCCATGAATGACCCAACTGTGTTCCCAAGGTTGTTTATCGACATAAACAGCGCAAAGAGTGTTCCTTCAATCCCAGGAGGACAGAGACGACCAGACAAGATCAAGAACGGCATGAATCTGCGATTTAGCCAATATGAGTTTACAATTCTTAGAGCTGATCCGAAGAGCACCATTGTCTTGTCTGATACTCCATAACCCAAATTTGCTCTGGATACTAGAACCATATCGAGGAGTATTGTTATAGAGAGCCCGATGTGAGCAAATCTGCGATGATGTGTTTTGTTCATTAGACAACTTACAAGAAATATTGAGTTGCAGGGAAGTCTTTATGTTTGTGGGAAATATTCAAGACTTACAAGAGAGACTTGCGTAGAGTCATATTTGTCAGATAGCGGTTGTAGATAAAGGTTCCAATCATGAGACCTAACCAACCAACAACACGGGCTGTTCCCAGGAGAGAAGCGTCCAATTGCAAGACCTCGGTTTGGTAGTAAAACATGACGGTAGAGAGATTTGGCACAGTGATAAGCGCGATGAAAAACCGCTATAAGGCAAACAAGCCACAGAAACGCGAAGCCAAACGCCGATCGCAGCTGCTTCAACCAATGTATCATCATATTGCAGAATCATACCAAACAGCTTCTTCGGATCATCAAAATTCTCTTCGTTCTTCTTTCTCTGGAAAATATTAATATTTATTGCTTACAACGAATTTTCTTTCCCAGTTTTATGGGTTTTCTCGTCCCGACGTTCAATTCTTTTTTTTTTATGTTGACTCATGACTGACGCAAAGCATGACGATGGGGATAATTTCGTCTTTTCCATCCAACAAAAGCTTCTCAGACTTGAGACACGTTCTTGAACCTATAGCAGTTGGACACGTCATCCGTAGGACCCATTCAAAATCGACTCTTCCCTCCCACCGCCTTGACTTTGACAAAGACTTAAATTTCTCAGTTTTCTTAATAATCAGATAAACTTCTGATCCTCTTAATAATCATTTATCATTGGAACATCTATCTAAAGAGCTGCTCCATATAAACATTATACAAAAATCTAAACTATTAGTATTTAATACCGTTCTTCTTAGTATTATTATTACAAGTTTACACAACTTACAAGGACTTAAAAAAAAGGTATAAAGGTTCTATGAATCAGCAATAAGAAGGTGCGTATTGAGGTCGATACACAAACGGTTTCACGGCATGAAAATAACCGGAAGGGCGGTTATAAGTGAATTTGATTCCGGTATTGGCTTGGTTTAGGCGGTTGCAAGGAGTGTGGAAGCTGCTTATGGGTCTTGCAAGGCAAGCGTCCCAACGTTCGCTCTCTGGCATTGTCTCTGCTACTGTGTAGACACCTTTTGAGTTTGTGAAAGCTTGGTAGTTAACAACTTCTCCAGATTTGGTTATGCAGAGTACCGCAACCTCAGCTCCTTTATATAATACACACACACACACACAAGAAATAAGATTGAACAACAACAATAACAACAAGTGGTTAATGTATGTGAATAATTCTCGAATTGACAAAGAAAATCTACTAGGAGAAAGATGATATGTCTTCAGCTTCCAAGTAAAACACATAGAACCGAGTAGCTTCCTAGGGCAAGCATGATACTAGGCATATCACAGTCATTTCCAATTTTGAGATTTCGACAAGACAACTATGAACATTAAGTAGAGAGGAAAAAACAATTAACTCTAATGGATACATACACAAAAAATTCAGCCAAACGAAAACACAATGATGAACATACTAACTACTAAGTTCCAGTGATACAAGAGATTACACAAACGTGACAAACCATAATGGCTTTTTCTACTTTATTCATGTAAATAAGGAACCATATATGAATAAGAAAACTTGACAAGATTTTGACACAGATGCATAATATAATCTGCAGAATCTCCAGACTGACACTTAGCACATATATGAACCATTTGCAAAAACAAACAACACCAACTAGGTTCGGCTATAACTTTTCTTTGTGTTTATCGGAACATATATGAACCATCTGCTAAAACAAACAGCACCAAATAAGGTTCGGCCATAACTTTTCTTTGTGCTTTTCATTTACATTTAAAGATTGCGGCGACTGATTAAATTTACAGCAATATATGATGCGTAAGAAACCCTATCACCAACTGCAATTGAAATAAACAGTGATCACTCTGGAGTAATCCATCCGACCAAATAGCAGATCGACACCCTTTCGTTAACAACCACTATTAAAAATGAATTCAGAGTTCTATACTTTACATTCGCAAAAATCAGACTTAATACTTGTCTAAAGAGAAGACATGTAGGGCAAAAAGCCAGAAAGAGAGACTAACCTTCAAGAACATGATCTTCTGGTCCGATTGAAGAATCGGCACAGACATCGCATACAACTCTGCCGCGAATCTCGCCAGTCCACGCCTCGACACTAGAAGCTTCGAAGATAGCAATCACCACGAACAAACCCATCATGAGTTTACCCATCATCGACTCCATGAACGCCTTTTATTTTTTTTGTATTCGCGCTTCTCTCCCTGAGACAAAGACACGACGGCTTGAACAAAACTTGTTGCTGAAATGGTTGGAGGAGCAACAACACACCTACTTCAACATTTTGTCGGTTGTTCTCAAAACGACATCGTGTATCATATAACCTTTTTTTTAAGTATCATTTTAACACAACTGATAAATAAAGGCTAAATCTGTGATAACTCAAAGAGTATAAACCCTGTAATATAATATCATAATTGTCTCTTTCCCCTCAAATAGTAAAACATTACTACTTATCCAATTAAAATCATTAGAGCAATCAACTCTAGAGTGTAAAAATAAGGAACGTGTGCGTTGACAAGTTGCTGCTTGATTTATCCGTCACGCTCCACAAGAAAACTCAGATTTCTAAACCAATCAAAAGGCCAAAGATTTGATTTTTTTTTTAGACATTCCCCTTCGTATAACCTAAAGTTCAGTGCGGCTCCTAACATCAATTCGATCAATTCCATCGCCGAGTTCTAAAAATTGAGAAATTTGAAAAGAAAAAAAAGGTTTGGCTTCTTCTCGCTTTGATCGATTTTGAAAATGTTGAGATTCGTTTGGCTACTAGTGTTATCTTAAGTTAGTGAAATTTGGGTTTATCTGGAAAACTATGATGAGATTTAGACACATTTTCTGGATTTACTTCTTTGTTGTTGAATGTGACTAGTCAAGTTTTAGAATCCTATAATGTCCTTCTCATGATGGGATTGTTTTACTTTCAAATCACTTGTCGTTATGATTTCCTTCTCCTCTTTTTCCCCTTTTTCTCTCTGTAATTCTTGTTACTCTCTTGCTTTAGATTGATTTGATAGTATAGTTGACTCTTTTTTGTGATGACATTACATTGCTTCAAGTTTCAACCTTTTATCATGATCAATCTGTTGAAACAAGTTAAACCAGTGGCATAACAATGATATGCTACACGTTTTTATTCAATTGTGTCTTGTCTCTGTAAATAGTTTGGATGCTTTTTTCCCATCTTATTAGTATGGCTAGATTTCGATATTCTGCTGGATTTAAACTATTCTTTTGCAGTGCTTTGATTTCATCTTTCTTTTCTTTTAGATTAAAAGCATTTTGATATGCTTGAAACTTATATATATATGTAGCGTTCTTAGGTGTGCAGTAACACAATTGGTTTCTTACCCTAGATTGTGCTTGCAAATAACTTGTGAAGAGCTTTGCTACATCGACCTCATCATTTCATAATTTGTGCTGTCTATGGAATTCTAAGTTCCCTGTTTCTGCTTCAAAGTTTGCTCAGTCAGAAACTTGAGTTCATAAAACTTTTCGCATGATTAAAAAGTGGTTATGTTTGATTTTCTGCTTTTTTATTATGTGATACGGTTACTAATTCTTATAGATTGATGCATTGTTTGCCTACTTTAGATTTGTTTTGAGACCAGTGAAGCCGAACGAAACTCAAGAGAGGTAAGAGAGTCGCAGAGGGCGAAAGAGAACAAACAGATTTCATAATGGTTCAGAAGCTCGAACTGATCAAAGGTGGAGGAGGATCCATAAAAATAGGAGCAACAGGAACAGTCGCAACTCTAATGACTCGAGAGCTAGACTCCATGAAACAACCTTCCCCTCAGACTCCCACAACAAGACCCATTAGAACAACAATCCCTGTCTCAGTAGACTGTGGCACATCTTCTTCCACTCCAAGAAGACAAAAAGCAAGAAAATCATCAGACGAAGCTAGCAGCAGCTGCAACAACAACAATGTTAGAACACCAAAGGGTCGCAATGCCAAAAACTTTCGTCAGCTTCCAATGGTTGGCTCTGATAACATTAGAGCACCAAAGGGTCACAGCACCAAAAGCACTCATCAGCTTCCGATGGTTGGCTCTGATAATTTAAGAACACCAAAGAGTCACAGTACCAAAAGCACTCATCAGCTTCCAATGCTTGGCTCTGATAATGTATCGTTGCAAGGAACCCCGAGAAGAGAGAAGAGAATGAACATTGTGGATATTGTGGATGTGAAATGTGGGAATCCAGATCGAGCTTGGGCTAATCCGATAACCAGTAGACTCAAGAAGCTTGGCTTTTCTAAACTAAATGAGAGCATTATTTAAAGGACTCTGCAAACTTTGCCTTTTAAACTTCTGGCACATCCGGTTTGTTTATCGGTATGAACGGGTTTAAAATGAGAATGTGATATTTCTTTTGTAAACCAACAATATGTAATTGTCAACGGAGCTTTTGGTCATTACATTCACTTGCTTTTGGCATCTTTCTTTACACCCAATTCTTAAAAGACAGATAGATGTGTTACATCTTTATTCGAGTTTCCTAAAGATTATGGTTTTTCTATATGCTGAACATTGATTTGTCAACCCTGGATTGAATGCACTTTTTATATATAGAAAGTTAGTATTAAGAAGTGAGCTATCTATCATTTATAGATCTATCTGCCAACACAAAAAAAAGTCAATAATAATAACGCTAAATGACTCGATTTTGGCTAGTTATTTACGGAAACTATTGTTTTTGGATAAAACAAAAAAACTAGCAATGAGTTAGGTATATTTGGTAAAACTGTCTCTAATGATTTGGAGACATTTATCATTTTATAAAACGATGTGCTATTTGATTAAAAACAATCAGTTATTTTTATATCTTTATGATACTATTTTCTCTTCATCGCAAGTAAGGTTTTGTCCATATATTTACAGGTGTCTTCTTTCACCAACACATAAAAAAAGCCAAAGGATAATAACACTAGATGATTCAATTTTGGCTACGGAAACTATTGTTTTAAAATCAAACAAAAAAAAACTAGTAGTGAATTAGGACAATTTGGTAAAAAAATGTCTCTAATGGTGATATTTATCATTTTATAAAAGACGTGCTATTTGATGAGAAACAATCATTTTTATATATATTTTATGATACTATTTTCTCTTAATCGCACCTAGAGTTTTGTCCATATATATGCATCTGATAGTTTCACCCTACAGTATTTTTAATTTTAGGTTATTTAGTTTATCCTAAAATGAAATGAATATGATGAGGCAGATGCATAAAGAGGCGCACTGAATTGGAGTTGTTGGTGATAGAAATACATGTTTTTAACGAAGAGTAGATGAAACTGATCTTTCGCCTTTCGAGGACTATGCAGAGAATTATTTTGACAAGTCGAAGTCTAGCTACGTAAATGACGGTGGCAATCTCTTTGTCCTTTACAGTTCCGATAATTTTGTTATATAATAATAAAAAAAAAACTAGTATGAATATATTTGATTAGTTAGGACCAGCCACATCAGTGAACTTGAATGTTCGGTAACAAATACCATGAGTTTCATAAGTCATTCGAGTCTCTTTTGATGCGCAGACACGTGGTCCAACACATCAATTGATTCTTTCTATTTACCTATTTTTAATTTAAATTACCCTTTAAAGAATTATTTTAAATCCCGTAATGGCCACTTAACTAAAACAAAACCTTTGTAATGCAGTTCTTTCGGACGTGTAGTCTATTCTTTTTTTGTGTGTGTCAAAAAAGTATAGTCGATTCAGAGGTTTTCTACCGAGAATAATATTACAGGTTGTGATTTTTGAGTTTTTATAGGCACGTATATTATACGCATTGACGTCTTAATTTGTTGATACAGTTTACTAATTAAGATGTTATATTTTTAAAGTTATTATTCAGTGGACAAATTAACGTAAGCTTATTGGATCAAGAATTAACGTAAGCTTATCCAAATTAATTTTAAAGGATTCGGGATTTGAACAAAGTTTACAAATTTTTTGTTACGTATAAAATAGTTAATTGTTGTGATATTAGACTCCGCCAGCAAATAAATAACTAGTCTAATATCATCAACCAACTCCAATACAATAGACATAGACTTCATTCAACAAAAGATCGAAATTGTAGGAAAAAAAAATAATAAATATATATATACATTTGTATACGTATTTATTTGGAAAGTATGATCACTTGGGTGGTTCTAGTGGTTAGACCATTATATGTATATTTTTAAGAATATCGATACCACCCATATATATGACTCCTATAGTCTATTAACTACACATAAGAGACCAAAAATGTATAACTTTTACATTCTTAACTATCATCTAGACGAAGTCTCTGATTGAAGATTAAGATTCCTTGTCGACAGCGAACACGTTATCTAGATTTTCATACATTATTTTAAATATAAGTAGTACTAATTAACGTCAAAGAAAATCGTACAACATCGATTTGTTTACGAAAAACATTCATCATACAAAAGCTTTAATATATCACTAGATTTTGATCGGTGCTTCCAAAGCGCGAATTATATTTTTGAGATTTTCTTAATTTACTTGAATTTTTTTAATTTTTTTTTATATTTATTTTTTGGGATAATATATATATATATATAATTTTGAGATGTGTTAAAGTATTAATTTAGATATATCATACAATTTATTAAATTTAAATACATTAGCTAACAATATTTTTAGTTTTTAACATTTTTTACTTAGTAAAAATAAAAATATAAGATGTATTGATTTTAGTCAATACTTATTTTTGATGGATCATAATTCAAACTCGTGCCATAGTATATAATTATGATTTTAAAATAATTATTATAATATTTTAACTTTAATAAAATAAGCATTGTAAAAGTTATATAACGTGTTGTAAGTTTAATTTATTTTTCGTTAAAATATATTATTTTAATATATTTACAGTTATTTTTTTTCTTATAAATATTGTTACATATTTATATATGTCAAAATAAGTTAACTCATCTTTTTAAACCATATTTTAGTAGTCAAAATTTATTTTTAATAGTTACATAATCAAAATGAGTTAATTTGTTCTTTTAACCTGTCTCTCAGTGCTCTAAATATTTTATATGTTTGATAGACAATCTGCAATAGATATCTTACAAAAAATATTAATCACAATTCACAACCCATCTATTATATTATTGCATAACATAAATATTTAATAATTTATAATATTTAACTATGTATTAGACTAAAATATAAGTTTATAATTTTAATATATTTATATATATATCAAATGTAATTTAATAAATTATTTAATATTTTAATAGTTATTAACGTTTTTTTTAATTAATGTTTGGAAAATATTGATAAAATAAAAATACTTATTTGACATTTTTTAATAATTAAAAAGAAAATATATATTATGTTTAAACCTTAATAAATATTAAAATATAATTTAAATAAACTAGATAATAATTAGTTTGACCATTTTACCATTAATAAAACCTTAAAATTTTGTTAACTTTAATAACATTTCATATAATATAACATATTCGTAAAGATTAATATGTAACAACATTTTAATAGTATTAATGGTTCAGAAATATGTATATGATACTCTCTCTTCCAACTAGATTTTAATTTGTTTGAAAATGAAATATGTATTAATAGTTCAATATCTATTGACGGATAACAAACATGAAAAATAAAACACTAGTTAAATAGAAATATTTCTGAATGATAGCAACTAAAGTCTAGAAGTGTTATATATATAGAGAGGGACAAACGAACAAAATATTCCGTTGTGCGTTGTGTTATTAATTGCCAAATTTAGGAACTACAAAAATATGCCATTAAAACCCATCTCCCGATCATACTAGATTCAAGTGATTTTAATAGTCTAGAACTATTTTACGAATTGATTGATGTCGATGTATGCATCATTTGTTTATAAGCAAGATGCATTTAAAAATAAATGTTGACAAGATTAGAAGTAAAATAGATTAATATGTTTACGTTCAAAATAAATGGACTTCTGAAACCAAATAATAGTTATTAGGAAACAACTTCCCCAACCCATGCCCGATATATGCTTGCATTTTTGTAGTTTTTTTCTATCATTTTTATAGCAATTTATTATAATTAACTTTTAGTTATAATTAATGATATGGTTTGTTTCCTTTGAACAATGTTCATTTTTATGTTCTCATTTTTTGTTTATTTTTATATAATTATGTCATTTTGTCTTTATTTTAAGTAAATTACTAATAATTTGTTTGTTTTATTTGTAATTTGTTACGCTTAACATTTATTAAATATTTTTAGTTATTTATCTATATTATTTTTTATCCAGAAAAATATTTAGATTTGAGCTTCTATTTTTATAATTTGTTTTTTATCCTAATATTTGCATATGTGTTTTACATGTGTTTGTGTTTGCGTCTTCATTTTTCTTTAAAATTATTTTTTTTGTTTCAGTTTCCCTTAAAACCTCATAGATTTACAAATTTTGGATCGTTCTCTCCATGTGTACGCATGGTGTTTGATTTTTTTGGTATATTTTGTTTATATATTTAGTCATTCTAGTTATTCCTGAATTCTTTTTATGTATGTGCATGGTGTTTGATTTTTTTTTTTATTTTGATATTTTTGCTTATATACTTAGTCATTCTAGTTTCATCAAATCTTTTTATGTATCTGTGTTTTTCTATTTTTTTTGCTCGTCTATACTTATTTTAATCTACTAATTTTGATTTTTTCCTAATATTATATTGATCCTTTAATATATTTTGAGTATATTTGGATGTTTCATGTTTTTTTCATTATATTTCTAACTTTGGATATTATAATACAACTTGAGTAGATGTTATTTTTAGTTTTATAAAATATTTTTTATGTTTTTGTTAATAATCTTTTGTGAATACCTTAATTTTTTAAAAAAATATATATTTTCTTTTGTTCCAACCATTATGTTCTAAATATATTTTTCCTCTATCATTTTTTCATCAATATATTTTTTCATTTCAACTTTATTTCATATTTTGAATATGTATTTTTATTAATTTTTTATTTAAAATTATTATTTTTTGGATTAAAAATAATAAAAAATCTGGATAAAAGTTGGCTCTCTCATAAATTGGTGTTAAATAAATACAGTTTAAAAATTGATGTATTGTTATGAAAAAATTTAAGTTAATGTATTAAGTTGAATATGAAAATGTGTATTAAACTGGTAATAGAAATTAAGTTAGTGTATTAATAATATGATAATTTTAAAAAAATTTAAAAGTAACATATGTCAAAATTGGTGTGATGATGTGGACACCCTAAATGGAAAAAAAACTCTCTAATTGTATAATAGATTTTAATAAAACTATGTGGTCATATTCGGAGAGGTGTCGCTGCGACATCATCAAGCGATCAAAAATAGTAATAACTAATTATCAGTTATTTGAGACTTAAAAGATGTGGAGAGTAAATCGTAAAAGTAATGGATGTTGATTATGGTGATTTTCCGATAATCCCTGTTTTTTTAGCGACACCATCGACATTAACAACACCATTCATGTTTATCCTCTACTGTCATAATTAGTGTTGAATTTTTAGTCGATTATCGCTGAAGCCGTAACACCTATTTGTTGCTGCGACTCCAATTAATTTCAATACTACGTATCATGACATTCAATGAATTTAAAACGAATTTTGGTTTTTACAGATGATATTGGATGAAAAACAAAGTTGTTAAAACATGGGACAACTTGAAAATGTTATGTTCCTTTAAAATTTTATGCATGTAAGAAAAAGATAGAAACTGAACCCCTTTTAAATGTAATATACTAACATATAGTAATGAATGTGTGTGACATAGATCCAATCAACAAGAACTACATTGACGGTCGACCGCACTTAATTTATTTACTTTAAGAAACTACTTTAAAAAAATAAAAAAAAGTAAACAAAAAAATGTTGTTTCCTTCAACAAAACGCTTCTCAAGATTCTCGTGCTTTGTGTTTCAAATGGAGTTACTATTTGAAAACAGCTTTATACTCTCCAACAGTCAATTGTTACTTATTCGGTTATTTCGTTTTATAATTGATTGTGTGCGGTATATTTTGTTACTATTTCGTTTCACATTAATCTTAACAAGATTCGTATAATCGTGTGTATATAAATATACTTAGCCATAATGTTAATAGATTTATATTGATTAGGTGAATACCGTATTTGATTATTATTTCCTGCCTCAGTAACCTCAATAGAATTCGTATAATATTGCTACTACTCCATATAAATACTTAGGCATAATCGAACGAGAAAACACGGTACGATATATCATAAAGAAATAAATCATAGATGAATAATAATAATCAAATAAGAACAAATGATAGAAGAATGGTATTTAGATGAATAATCAAATGTTGACAAAAAAGTAAAAGAAGATTAATAATCAAATGATAATTAGTGAATAGTGTGATACGTACACTTGGGGTTTACTCCATGGGAAAGCTCTTCAATTTACTATATGATCCTTCCATAACAAAATGCCAAGAACTTAGAGCCAAAAGAGAATAAACACATCACAAAGGGGTACTTTCGGTATTTCATGAGACGACGGGTCAACGACCAACCCATATAACAGATAACTTCCAATTTCACAGTAACAGCAAACGAAGAGATGTTTTAGAAAAAAAGATGTGAGCTTGTGATCTGTTAACGCCAAAAGCACGTCATCTCTCTGTTTCAATGGCCGAGAAAATCAATGAGATCGCTGGAAAGATGATACCTTTCTGCAGAAAAATCGTTCACGTGAACGTAAATTGGAGAATCATCGATAAAGTATCGATATTTGGAGATTTTTTTAGGTTTCTATGGAGAAAAATCATATCTTGCTCAAGTTTCATAGAGAAACCTATTCATTACCGGCGAGTCGTTCGCCGGATTTCTTCCACCTCCGGAGAGATCTTCGACGGCGACGAAACCGGATCCGAACCTACTATTTCCGGTAGAGGGTTAAGGTCAAGTTCGGATGAAGATTTGGTTAGTCTGAAGATCAGCTTGTTAGGCGATTGTCAAACAGGGAAGACTACTTTTGTAGTAAGTCTATGAAACTTATGTTAGTTAATAATTTTACCGTTTTATTATAGTACTTGATTAATTCTCATATATGGTTTTTTTTTTCCCCTTTTCTTTCTTAAGATAAAGTATATTGGAGATGAGAATCAAGGGTTCTTGGAGATGACGGGATTAAATTTGATGGACAAAACGTTTTATGTTCAAGGAGTTACGATTTCGTTTAGCATTTGGGATGTAGGAGGTGAGTCAAATTAATTAATCAAAAGTGGTGATTAGTGTATTGGTTGCTAATTATGAGATAATAAATTGTTATCATAGGTGATGAAAAGAGGTCAAAAGATCATATACCGATTGCTTGTAAAGATTCAGTGGCAATCTTGTTCATGTTTGATCTTACCAGTCGATCTACTCTTAACAGGTTTGTACTTTCTTTTTCTTTTTTCCCTTTCTTCTTACTATTTTTTTTTTTGTTTACTAATTCTCATCCTATTTTTAAGTCTTTTTTTTTTTTTTTTTTTTTTTGGCAGTGTCTTTGGGTGGTATAGCCAGGCAAGAAAATGGAACACGGTACGTTTTATATCTCAAAATAAAACAATCACATCCATCATTTTTTTTTGTTGACTAGATCCTTTTAGTCATTTGGTCTATCTATATCTGTTTTTGATTGATTTTCTTTCCTTAGTTTAGCTCTTTAATTTAGAGAGTAAACAAACAAAATTCAAATTGAGTTGTTCCATACATTTTCTTCAGTGTCAATTTAGATTCGATTTTGTAACAAAATGTATATTTGGAGGATTTTTTTTTTTTCTTTTTTTTTCTACTTTCTATACTTGGGAGGCTTTTCAAAAGTATCAATTCATTTCCTTCTTTAGATCGTTGTTTTTTGGATGCAGAAAATTTGGTTCGATTTTTGGGTTTAGTTTCGGTTAAACTAAATGGAATATAGCACGACCCACTCCTCTTATTAGTTTTCAAATGCTTCATACTTTATACAAATATAATAATTTATTAACAAAAATGAGTATATTATAAAAATTTGGAATCTGATTCCAACAAAATACTTTTCTTAAAATATTTGATAATATTGTATTTTTCTTCTATCAGACGGCAATTCCGATTCTAATAGGAACAAAATTCGATGATTTCGTTCGGCTCCCACCCAATCTACAGTGGACTATTGTCACTCAGGTATAACCAATCATATAACTTAATCATAACATATTATCATTTTAGACACTTTTCATTATATTATACGTTTCCATGATGATGCCAAATAATTTGATTGTATATATATAAAAGTTTAATGTTTCTTATATTTGATTGTATGAAATTACTAGGCGAGAGCGTACGCGAAGGTGATGAATGCGTCATTGTTCTTTTCAAGTGCTACACACAACATAAATGTGAACAAGATCTTCAAATTCATTTTGGCTAAACTTTTTAATTTGCCTTGGAAGATCGACAGAAATTTAACCTTAGGTGAACCCATCATCGACTACAATTCGTAATCTAGTTTTTTTTTTTCTAATTTCAATTTTAATCATTTGTCACGTTTGTACATAAATTCCTAAAAAAGAGTTGAAAGAAAAATAATCGATAAAGAGAAATAGTTGAAAAGAAAATAACATTTAGCTTTGTGCATTTTACATGTCGGTGGTAAAACGATATGATGATTATATTAGTGCCTTAGTGGCATGATTATATATTCCTATTTTAGATTGAATCTATAAAGTTGTCAAAAAAAAAATTGAATCTATAAAAGAAAAAGCGTTTTAAGAAGATATTTACCTGATCAAATTACATTACAAATACACCACCAAATTAATCTGTATACCATTAGGATCACATTGACAAGACAAGACTGAAGATAAAAAGTCAAAACTGAATTGTGTAGTATAAATCTCAAATTTGCTCAAAAGCATACAACTCTAATGCATCGAGACAATATATGGACCCTTGCATTAATAAATATTTTAAACCGTAAAAGACAAAACTCATCTTGTTTCTTTTTTTTCTTTTTGTTTGGTAAGGGAAAAAAACACAAAAATAAAAAATGTTACTAATTATTTCAAGGCTCTAACTGAATTTCACTCCTCCCTCCATTTCTACCTTCTTCATCATCTTTTTCTCTGAAACCTCCTCTTGAGTCTATAAGATCAATCGAATCATCTTCTTCAACATTCCCCAAAACCCAATTCCCTCTGCTAAGATTCCTCACTCTTCTTCTTCTTCCTCGTTCTCTGTACTCCAAATACACAACAGTGATCACGCAGAGAAACACCCATAACCCAAGGACACAATTAAGTCCGTCAACGTTTTCAGCTCCATTTCGTTCTCCCAAATGTTTCATTCCCGTGAAAAGCGCGACAACTCCAATCACTACAGCTGATTGACCAACGATCGAGTGAGAATACTCCCAGATTAATCGTTTTGAAGACATTAATTCTCCTTGAGCAGGTTTCGCTGGCCTTAGCCAAGCGTTCATAGGCTGAGCACAAGCCAAAACTATGGCTGTGAAACCAAACTTGACATGCGACGAACTGAAGCTGAAACCGTTAAGTTCAGCTACTGCGAAGAGGAGGCCGAGGAAGACAATAGCTAGTCCTGAACATTGAAGATACATATGTATCTTGAACCAGCCATCACCTTTGATGTGTTTCAGGTATCTAGCTGATAAAATCCCACCTGGAAGCAGGATTCCCCAAGCAAGGAACATCATGAATCCATGAACCCCCAAGACAGGTCTGAGATCTTGTTCTGCTTCTGCAGATCCACGCGTTAACATAACACGGACAGGTCTCTGACTTGTAACCGAGTGCATGTTTCTCTCAGTCAACTCACCATCTGTCCATTTAGCACCCATTGCCCATATCACTTTAAGAGGAGTTGTGGGATCGATCATGTTCTTACATTCGGGTCGATCTCGATGGCTGCACGACGGTTTCAAGGGACGTGTAAACTCCAGCGTGATGATCCCTTCTTCTGATTTGCATCTCACGTATGTCATATTTTCGGTTGTGGGATGCACAGCGGAAGCAGATTCTCCATCAATCCAATAAGTATTTACATGTCCTGTTCCGTTTCTATCAAACCACCCAACATAAGCATAACTGTTTGTCATTTCGCTACCGAAACCAATTGCAAGGTACCCACTTTTCTTCTCGCCACGAGCTGCAATCGATATCGAATCCCCTACTATGGTCCAAAAGAACTTAACTTGCTGATCATCTAGATTAACACTGTTGTTGTACATATCCGAAAGCCCCCCGTCAACAACCTGAACCTTCCAACCCATCTTCTCTTCAAAAATCGAGTGATAGTAGAGTTGGTCAGGTGTGTTTCTATTTGGAGCCCAAATTAGCTCTAACGGACTAGACAGTACTCCATGAGTTTCTTGTCCACCCGCATAGATCGTCTCAGTTCTGTTCCTTAGAGAAGCATTCCCACCAAGAAAGTCTGAAGTTATGTAGAAAGACACGTTGTGGCCTGCTTCTACTGAAAACTTCACAGGAACCCCTCTTTCCACTCTCAACACCGGTGCTTCTTTCTTGTTGATATACAGAACCTTTGACGGATTTGGAGGGTTTGGATAATGCACAGACGGTCCAGCCGTGACAACAAGAGGTGCGTTGGCGTCAGCAATGATCACACCTTGATCATACTTGTTGTCTGCATCCAATGGTCCCAAACATTCATCCACATGATCCGAAAGATTAAGCGAGATATGACCGAAGTTTTCCGATTCCACACTGCCGTGATTCTCCGGTAGATAGTAAGGATTGATAACATCTGGTGGTTTTATCACCCCAAGTGCCCAAATAACCGTAAGGTTTTCAGTTGCATTCACAGGAAAATCAAACTTATTGTCACTATCGTTCAACGGTCTCCTATATCTAACAAAAGAAACTCCATCTATCCTATGCCCGTAAACCAGTTTAGTGTTATTCACCGAAGAACCAAAATCTGATCCTTCATACACAGTGTCAGGACAAACCCCAGAAGCAAAACCATCCTTAACAGAGCACACACTCGACTTTGTGATGTAGAAATCATCAGCGAAAGGGAAGCCATCCTCTCTAATCCCAGTAATCACAACATCAGCATTCAACATGAGGTTCGATGTAGAGTTCGGTTTAGCCCAACCAAACGCCATGTAGTTCAGTAAACCAGTTGTAGCCTCAAGACCAATATCTACATAACCTTCGTCTGCATTCAAGCTCCACCTGAGCCTATACTTATCCGAAAGCTTCTTGCAATTATCAAACATGGTAGGTGCCAAAAAGCACTCACTGTTATTGGAGTTCACAGGAGCAACACTCTGTGAAGGAGGTGATTCAGCTTTTGAAGTAGACGAATCTTTTCTCTCTGTAGCATTATTGAGCAGAACATGCCCAAAGTCAGAAGCAGTAGGTAAATCCCAAACCGAAACCACTCCTAATTGATCCCACGTAATATTACTCAACAAACGAACAACGAAAGATTCATTTTTGAAGGTTTGGTTAAGCTTCTGAGCCGAGATCACGAAGCCCTTATGAGTCATATTCTCGAAATCAAAAGTCAATGCACCCCACCAATGAACATCAGAACCAGAGAGCATATCGAAACGAGAAACCTTAAAGGAGCAATCATCAACGACGGTGAAAACCCCACGAAGCTGGTGTTGAAACATCTTGAACTCAGACTCGTAACCAATCAAAGAGCTTGAATTTGAGCATCTTTGTCCATTTACGAAGAAAAGTAAGAAACCCAACACGAGAGACCCTACAAAAACGGATCTTTGATCGTACATGGTTTTGAGACTCAGAAATACAACCAAACCCAGATCTGCATATAATCAACTCGCGGAAGCTTCTGATCTGAAAATCACAATCGCGATCAAAAGTCTAGATTTTTAACTAACTCGGGGTAAGAGCGGAATCAAACGAAATGTGGAGATTTACCTCAGATTTGCTATACAGATCTTCGATGACATGAATGGATCCCCCCCCCCCACAGATTTGAGGATATTGATCCTTCCGAGAAATTTCTCGATTTCAATCTGAGAGATGTTTTGCAGAATTAAGTTTCGCACATCGGAATTTGGTTTTCCGATGAACAAAATAACTTTTTAAAAAATCTTTCTTTCGTTTGTACAAAGAAGAGAGACATCAAAAACTTACGAGTTAAGAGATTAATAAAAAATTAAATTGGATGCCTTCGATTTATGATTTAATTGTTAATAACTTTGTGTTTACAAGGGTTATTGAATTTTAAAAATTAGAATTTTTTTAATTCTACAATGTAGAAAATTTCTTTTTTAAGTTCTATAAAACTTCATTTTATAGTTATAAAATTTTTTTTTTTTCTAGTTTTAGAAAACTTACTTTTTTTAATTATAGAAAACTTACTTTTTCTAATTATAGAAAACTTCATTTTTTCAAACTTCTAAACTTTTAGATATAAAAAAAATATTATTTAAATGAAAATATTTATTTATCGATATGATCTGAAAAATATTTATTTAAAAAAGTTTAACAGTACATCAAAGTTCTCATTATAAATCGGATTAGAATCTTTACAAAAAGTTATTTCTTGTTAATTAACTTCTTTAAGTGACACTGATTTACTCTTTTTTTCTTTCTCTCTTTTATATATCTGTTCTCATATAGGTAGCATGAGAACTCCATCCAAAGTCCGTTTTTGGCTTCAGAAAATTTTAAAATCAAAACCTTTTAAAACACACAATTTTCTACAACTTTCAATTGCAGTGAAAAAGACATTTTCTTAAAATATATAATTTAGAAAGGCTACCAAAACATTTGTTTCTACTCTAGAAACATTATGCAACTTTATTAATTTTTTAATAAAAAATATATAATAATTAATCGATCAACAATCCAACTTTAAACTTTAACCTAAAAAAATTAAAATTTTAAAATAAACAAAAGATTAGAAAAGCGGTTTTATCGTTATCGTGAGAGAGCCCGTTCTGTTTTTGTTTCTTTGTCTCATTACTTCTTTCCTTGTTCGGTGATGTTCATGAGCTGATTTTGTGACGGATCTTTAGTTTTCCGGCGAGGCTACATCGACTTGCTGGTGGTTGGAGGAGGAATTTCTTTACGGATCTAGATCAAATGACGTTAACGCCAGGTGAAGCTTCGTCAATGATGGATCTTGAAGACTTTCGGCTGAGTCCTCCGTTGAAGTTTGTTTCCTTTTTCTCTTTTTGCCCGACAAGTGGGGTGGTTGTGAGTTGGTATGGTGGTGTGAAGGGGCGAGAAAGTGTTTGGATTGCATAAACCGCCGATGTATCTCTTGAGGATGGCGACGAGTCTTGAATTAAGTACTTTTCCAGTGATTCAAATCTTTCTCCATATGGTGGTGAATTTTTGAAGATTTTATGCTTCAATTGTTTCTTCCTTGCTGTTAGTTTAGATGCTTCTAATAACAGCTTCATGAAAGCGAAAGAATTGGAGTACTGAAACACATTCCAGCAAGAACATCATGGTTGGAAAAGAGTTTCATGCACATTTTCAAGATAAATTAAGAGCTGAAGCATGACCATTCAGTACTGCAGTGAATATGTTTGGGCAGTATCGAGGACAAGTTGTACGTAGCTCATGCGAGGAAGGAGATAGAACTCATCTACGAGACTATATTAAATTTAGGGGTTCAGTGAAGCTAGAAGCAACATATGTGATGTTTTTGTTGGAAAGTTACAGAAAAATGCAATAAGATGTTTGGTTACATTTAGAGGATCTTTGGCTATTACATACCAACGTGTGTAGGTTTGGATTTACAAAGAAAAAAGTTAAAGAAAAGCAGGAACGAGACGATAAAAGCTGAGTTTTTCTTACATGAGAGGCTATGATTGATTCATGCCACTTTGAGGACAAGCTGAATCTTATGGGAGAAGAGTAAATGATAGGCGTCTTGAACCATTTCTAAGTGAAGAGCTTGTTGGCTCTGGGAGAGAAAGGGATTCTATAATAAACCCTAGCGAGATTGTTTAATAAGAGATATAGATCTTGAATCTTATCAATAACGTACAAAACTGAAAGCACAAAAATATATTCTCATTTGCAAATATGCAAGTCCAAAGATGCCAAAAAAAATAATGAAGGAAAATTCAGCGTATGAACGAGACATAATATCAATTAATCAAGATTAATATAAACATATTTCATAACAAAAACACATGTACATGATAAGCAAAATGACAGGATTTAACTATAAATTGTAAATACATGCTCATTGTAACATTTCTTGTGTTAAACAAAACCAAAAGCAAATACGAACTAAAAATGAAATGAAACAGGAAAAACAATAACTAAATGTTTAATTTAAATTAACAAATATCACATTGTATATCCAATAGATATTACTCCACACATTTATTGTTATATTTGGTTAATAGAAATGACCAAGTCCTCACTTTTCTTGAGGCTCTTATTCATAAAATAAACAAACCGATATAAACTTAAACGGATTCAGACTGGAACATCTATTCTTAAAGTTGATAAAGCAAACTCGAAAACATCACTAAATAGGACAAACTTAACCCGTTAGTGAAGACTGAAGAGTCTTGAAATTAAAGATCACCTCAACAAGAATCGTGCACAAAAACCTGTACATGCTTCGAACTCTGCTGCAACATTTCGGCTCCTCCATATGCTGACTTTTGTCCAACCCAAACGACACATGTAGTTCAACTCTTTCCAACACAATATCATGCTCACGTCCAGACCGAATCAAATATTCACCACATTTAACTCGTTTGGGCCACTAACAAAGTTCCTAACGACTACGACTTTAAGTGTATTACTCATGCACTTAAAGTGTCTGTTTTTGGATCCATACCAGCATATGATGAAGCCTTCTTCGAAATATGAAATCATTGTTGTCTGGTTAAATTGTATGAAGAGATCCATATATATAGTATTGTACTTTTGGGGATATATAAATGTACAGTAAAAAGAGAAACGAAATAATTTTACCACGATGGAGCTTAGAGGAGGCAGATCAAAAGTGAGTGTTTCCAAGTCCCAAGAAATTTTGAGAACCAGCCTAATTCAAGGAACTCTTTCGGATGCAATTTCATTTTCAGCACTAAATGCTGTGTTTTCACCGGATGAATCTTACACGAATGCTCACATATATAAATCACCTTACACAAGAAAAGAGAAACATGTTGCCATCAAATTTACATTCTACTCAATTTACGCTAATACTTTTAGGGTATATCTCTATATTTATTAGGTCACTATTATTATCATACCGGCGAACAAATCATCTTAAAAGTGACTTTAATAAACTTAATTAACGGAGGTAATGAAATAAATATTGTCTCCTAATGAGAAATATTTTGCTCAGATCGTAAAGAATAAAGAATGTGATACAAACTTAACCTAATAAATTGCAAAAGCTACTAATAACTAATTTGTTATTACAAAATCTACATGCTTCGACATACTTTCTTTTCACTAGGCAACAATTACTTCCACATTTCGTTTCCAAGAACCATTTATTAGGTTAAGAAAATATATACCTGAAGCAGATAGTGGCAGACAGTCAAGGTTCAAACTGATGGAAGACCATTAAGGAAATAACAGGGTACTCAGTTCATCAAAATCCAAGTAGCTGAAGTTTTCGACTCTAGGGAAGGTAAAGGAGTAAGGAACGATACCGAATTGGCAGTTCTCAAAGGCAAGTTCTCTTATATTCCCGATTATTTTCATGCCATCAAGTCCCCAACATTCAATGATACTAAGAGACTCAAAAGACTAGAAGACACAGATAGAAAAGATTCGAGGTTTGGCAAATCTCATCCAGCGGAAAGAGAGGGTTTTGAGTATCCCTGGGTTTTAGAATCTTCATAGTTCATAATTCTTGCACGCGTAAACTTTCAGTGACTCAAGAGTCGTTAGATTATAAACGCTTTCGAGAAGTTCAAAAACTAACTTATTTATTCACTAGAATGTGTTTATTTGTGGTTGACAAAGATTTTATACTATAAATAAACACAATCTAGTGAATAAATAAATAGGGGACTATCATTTCTTAAATTATTCTTTTTGAGTGGTCGACAAAGATCATTACATAAAATATATATATGCTTTAGGTTAAGAGGCATACTTATCCCCGAATTAATATGATTTAAACAAATATGCACCATCCAATCGAAACAAAATTATATTCAGTTCTAATGCTGTAAACCCCCTTTCACCTAACCAAACAAACCGAGTAACTAAAATAGCCACACCAATGATAGAGGGATGAGAGAGTTTAGGATTGAAGAATATTGCATTGACTTTCATAAGAATGAATGTATACACAATCTCTTCTATGATCATATGGATCTTTTATAACCAATTCAAACGAAATAAAGTAATGCTTCAGTTCAAGCGTTGTGTAGAGTAATGCTTAAGCGGCGGGTCGAACCTTCCGGGACATTACGCAGAGCCATCTCAACTTGAGGCCTTTGATCTTCGTCCAAATAAAGGTCAAGCCGTTCCATCACAAGCCCGTACTTAATCAGGTATGTCACTAGTTGTAACTCGTACACGCTCCCACTAAAACCCTTCATTACAACCGCCTTGAGCGTCTTTTCCAAACACTCGTGCGTTGTTTGATTTAGCCAATACGTATTTGCGTTGAACTCCCTTGGTACCATGACCTTCTGCAGCATATCAAAAAAAATATTGATTCATTTCTTGACTTTTTTTTTATAACTAGTAAGATGCTTGATGCTTATATATATATAAATGAAATACCTCCATTGGTCTTGGAGGCACAATTTGGAACGTGACAGATTCCAAGACCTTACAGTTATCGATCATGAAGCTAATACCCATGAACTCATATGGGTGAAGATTCGTCTTCATCACTAAATGTTGTGTTTCGAAACTAAACAATACCTTTTCTTCATATGGGATCATCTTTTGAAAACAACAAACTAAGTAGAGTCATAATTAAACAATTGCAATGTTATCATCCCTATAATTGGCATGTGAAGATAATGTACCTGAAGGAGAAAAGAGCAAACTGTTAGGGTTTTAGCAAGCGAGATTTCATTGAGGAGAGTACCCAGAATTATTCCGGTTCCATCTTCATGTTCTGTTTCTAACCCGAAATTCAAGTACGCTTCTTGCATCCTCTTGTTAACTACATCGAAGGTAAAGAAAGGAACTTTCCCTGAACACTTAAAGATCACTACTTTAGGCAGATTCAGTTCGCAATACGACGCAGAGAAGTCGCAATTCTCTAATACCAATTCTTTTAACCGGCTCAGCTCGATCACAACTTCAGTGTCAAGGATCACACATTCTGTGAATCTCAGACTCTCAAGCGAAGGAAATTTTGACAGAAAGGCTGTGAGATCTTCGAGATCGAGCTGACCAATGGCGAGGCTTCTTAGCGTTCTTGATTTCTTGAACACTGACGGATTGATGTAGCACGCACTTAGCTTTAATGATTCGATTGTTGTTTGATTGTAAACGCAATGGGGCAAACGAACCACGAAGCCAAAATCTTCTATATCAGAAACAGGGTTTGAGAAATCAAGAACGAGGATCTTGACATGTTTGGAAATTGCGATGTCGACCAGAGACGTGGTTGATTCTTGGAAACCATTTGGGGTGGGGAAATAAAGTTCGAATTTGTTGATGACCCTACCGGGGAATCTCGAGAACCATTGCTGCATAAGTTTAACAAAGTAAGCTCTTTTCTGCGTTTTGCCATCAACATCTGAGGCAGGGAGATTCACAAACTCGGATTCTCTGAAGACGATGTTCTTCATTTCACGATAGAGATTCCTCCAAGCCTTCACGACCACGCTCGTTCGTGCAGCTTGCTTGAAGGGCAAGAAACAGATTATCTCAATCAGAACTTCAGGAGCTAAATCCAATATCGACGTCTTTGATCTTCTTCCTGGATCCATTTGAATAATGCGACGAGAGAGAAGAGGAACAAGTCTGAATTTTGTAATTCGACGTTTTTCAGAAAACACTCTGTTTCTTGATTCTTTTCACCTTTTAGTGCCTCTGAAAATATGTGGGCGTTGGAAGAATACGAGTCCACAGAATTTTTCACTTGAGTGTTTGATAGAACATACAGTATTATGAAAAAATATCGTACTGATGAAACACATTCGAAGGTGAACACATTTCAGCTGCATGTCTGTATCGAGCTTCGTTCCAGGGAAAGAGTTTCACGCATATCTTCAGAAGAAGGAGATGAAGCATAACCATTCAGTGTTGGAGTGAATATGGTTGGGCAGTATTGAGACCCACACCACCTTAAGAAAATAAAACTCAGCTATGAGACTGTATCAAACATGCATGGGTGGATAAGTTGTTGGGGTTTAAATGACGCTGGCAGAAATATATGTGATGTTTAAGCTTGAAAATTTACATACAAATGCAGTAAGATATATCTTTGGATTTATGTTAAAAGAGAGTGAAATTTTGTTAAAACATGTTCATCGTACACATTCCTTGAGTTTAACAAAACCAAAATCCAATACGAGCTAAAAATGAAATTAAGCAGGAAAAACAATAACTAAATTTTTAAATTTAAGTTGAAAGAGAGTAACTGTATATAATATCATCATATAGATATTATTCCAAACAATTATTATTGTTATTGGTTCATAGGGATGACCAAGTCCTCATTTTCATGAGGCTCTTATTTATAAAGCAAACAAACCGAAACAAACTTAAACAAATTCAAACTGGAACATACATCCATTCTTAATGTTGATAAATCAAACTCGAAAACATCACTAAGTAGGAGAAACTTAATTAACCCTTAGTAAAGAGTCTTGAAATGATCACCTTTTCAAGAATTGTGCACAAGAAACCTGAACATGCTCAGAACTTCGCTGCAACATTTCCGCTCCTGCATATGCAAACATCTTTTGACTGTACTCGAACCCATACGGCACGTAAAGCTCAATTCTTTCCAACACAGGCTCATGCTCACCCCCAGACCGAATCAAATACCTCAACACATTTAGCTCGTTCAGGCCACCAACAAAGTTCTTAACCACCACAGCTTTAAGTGTTTTTCTCAGACAATTATATGTTATGTTTTGCATCCAATATGTTCGGGGATCAATGCCAGCATAGGACGAAGTCGTCTTGGGAAATATAAAATAATTGTCGTGTGGTTTAATAATATAAAGAGATCCATATGTATAATAATGTATAATTCATGTTTGAGTATATATAAATATACATTATAAAAAAAACTTACCACGATGGATTTTCGAGGAAGCAGATCAAAAGTGAACGTTTCCAAATCCGGGCATTTATCGAGAAGGAGCCTAATTCCATTGAAATCTTTCGGATGCAACGTCGTTTTCAGCACTAGGTGTTGAGTTTCCACCGGACGAAGCAAATGTGTCGTATCCTCAAATCTTTGAATCACCTTACACAAGAAAACAGAGAGAAAAAAACACATGTTACAATCAAAGTTACATTCTAAACATTTAATATATACCCCAGTTTAACCTAATACTTTTAGGGTATAGCTTTATATTCACTAGGTCACTATTATTATCATACGTCCTCGAACAATCATCTAATTAACGGAGGTAATGAAAGAATTAATTATTGTCTGTCTCCTGATGGGAAATATTTTGCTCAGATCGCAAAAGAGTGTGACACAAACTTAACCTAGTTAAATTTTAAACTACTAATAGCTAATCTGTTTATATAACATATACATGCTTCGACATCCTTTCTTTCCACTAAGCAATAATTACTACCACATCACGAACCAGTTAATTAACGGAGGTAATGAAAGAATTAATTATCGTCTCCTGATGGGAAATATTTTGCTCAGATCGCAAGAGTGTGACACAAACTTAACGTAATAATTTTTTTAACTACTAATAGCTAAATCTGTTTATATAACATATACATGCTTTGACATCACGAACCAGTTAAAATGAACTTATACTGAATGACCTGATGTGAAGATATAATATAAATCTTAGACATATATATACCTGAAGGAGATACGGCGAGACAATTAAGGTCCTTGCGGATCGAAGATCATTAAGGATATCACAGAGAACTCCTGCTTCTTCGTTGGTTGACTCATTCAATTCATCAGATTCACCCAATACCCCAAAATCCAAGTGAACTTCTTTTATGACCGTATTCATTCTCTGGAACTTAAGGTAGCAAGTACTTCCCGTGTACTTGAAGACGTCTACTCTAGGCAGGTCGAAGGTACAACCAAAGAAAAGAAAGTGGCAGTTCTTAAAAGCTAACTCTCTCATATCCCCGGCTATCTTACTAGCATCAATTCCCCAACAGTCATTTATGCTAAGACTCTCAAGCCTAGTAGTCTCTGATAGCAAAAGTTCGAGATTTGGCAGTCTCATCCAGCCGAAAGAGAGACTTTTGAATTTCTCTGGGTTCCAGAATCTCGAGGGGTCAAACATCTTGCACGCGCAAACTTTCAGTGACTCGAGAGTCTTTAGAAGAAAAACGCTTTCGGGGACTTCAACAACAAAAGCACGATGCGCATGACGTTCTAGATCATTCAGGGTTCTCCAAGAAGGGTCTGAGAAGTCAAGAACTAAATTCTTGACCCTTTTCCGGCAGGCAAACTCGATCAAGTCCCGGATCTCATCCAAGTAAGCCGACGGGTAGGAGATGCAAATCTCGAAACTATCGATGGGTTGATCATGGATTCTAGCGACCCATCGACACACATATTCAACAAAGGCCATCCTAGCATCAACTCTTTGTTCTCCGTAGACAGAGGTGTTCACGAAGTCAGATTCCCTAAAAGCAACATTCCTTGTCTCTCGATAGAGAAACCTCCACCGCTTGGAGAGAATGCTTGTCTTAACACAATCCTTGAAATGCAAGCAAGAGATTATAAGGATGAGAAGACAATCCGGTAGACTCGATAATCTGTCTGGTTGACCACTCGAATCCATTGTTGCAAGAGAAATGTCAAGAGTTTAGAAACAAGAGATGTGTCTGTCGATATAATATGAAATGGCTTAGTCAAATGGGGTTACTTTTTCTTTATATATCTGAAATGGTTTCTCTTCTATATACGTATATACTTACCATGTTAGGTTTTGTGAACCTAGTCAAATAAGAGGCGTATTCATGATAAAACTTCCATATGTGGTAGTGTCCTCCTGTAGACATTAGAGAGTTACTCAAAGAGGATGATGACTCATCCACTTATCTCTCTTATCTCCCGACAACAACATTTTGACAACATTCATGTTTTTCTTTCTTTCTATAAAAACAACATTTTGACAATTATATTTCTCGCCGAGCATTTTTTTTTTTATTTAAATTTTTTATTCTCATTCGTAGTTGACAAGGAAGAACATACGAATCAATCTAGAATCAAAATCCGTTCTATATATTTTTCCTTAATTATCTTATACAATAACTTTCTGCATATTATTGGACTTAATTTGTGTGTTTAATGAAATTAAAATACATAATTGATTAAATTCAAATACACAATTGCATCAAAAGTAGTGGCACAAGAGTTGCAATAAATGGATGAAAACATTACCGTAACATTTAGGAACATTACTAAAACCTTTTTTAAAGTAGCTTTAAAGCTGAATATTGATTTATCTTTTAACATGTCGAGTTTAAAGAAAACCAAAAAAAGTTTAAGGAAGATGAGCATGGTTAGATGCTTTAAAACTATTGTTGATGGAGAAGGGAAAAGATACGATAATCGTGTAGATACATTTGGCCATAGAGGCCACTTAGACCACCAACATCGTTAAATCAGTTAGAGTTTCATCACTAATATTTTATAATTTATTTTATTATTATAATATTACATAAATGAATAGAAGAGAGAGACAAGAGAAAAATTTTAGAAAAAAGATAGAAACATCTCATAAATAGTGGGGTATTGAGACGCCTCATAAATGTCTCATGATCATTTCAGTTACTTTTTAACTTTTTTTTATTTTTTTTCATTTTGTTTATATGATACTGATACTTTAACCATCTCAGCGATGCTAATGCTCTTACTATTATAAGACACAAAGAAACATAGTTTAGATGGAAGTGTTTGTGGAGAAGGTTCTTTTCTAAGTTTTCTCAAAAATATTCATAACGAAAAATTTTGGGAGGTTTCATTCTTTATCGGTGCAAAGAACCAAAATGCTTTTAGTCCACTATAAACTCTTTTTGTAAAGCAATCGTTATTCAGCTTCGAATGAGGTGGAATAAGGCATCATTTGGATTACAAATTACAATTCAAACGCTTTGAAGATAAAAGCAGATTAAAAGGTAGATAAAAAACTGAGATTAATACTTCATAATCTAACGATGACTTCTGGGGACTCATGTGATTAGTTCTTCATTATCATTTTAAATATTAATATCTTCATTCATTTTACATGACTTTTGGAGACTCACGTGAAACTTACAGAGGAGATATTGATGATGTAATATGATGCTAAGAATGTCCATGACGATGCCTGAGATGATAAGCGTGAAGAAAGAGTTACACTGGATGGAAACATAACCAAGTGGAGATGAAGCGTTCATAATCAGGAGGCAAGGAATAGATGATCTGTTAAGCTGATCGATTTCCATTTTATCCAAAATCGACAGCTTTGTTCTTAAAAGATGCTGAATCTCCTTTACAATAACTTGAACTGGCTTTGAAACCAACCTTGAGTTTCCTTCTTTTCAGACAGAATAGATAGACCACGGGATATATGATCAAACTTGATGATTGGTTTGAGTTTCTTGATCCGAGAAGAGGAGCAAATCCAAATGACAATATCGCTAAACACATCAGGCGGAAAGGGATCAGGATGGGTTAAAAAAAGACGACCATACCTCATTTGAGTAACCGCATTTATTAAAAAAGAGAGATATGTGATCTACTCTCAGAATCTGATGAGCATAACAAGCATCACTTGGAATGTTAAGTCCCCAAAATCTCAAGTGATCTCTAGTAGTTAGTGTGCCTCGAATCACTAAAATTTTACTTTGAAGACGATTATGAATTAGGTTCATATGAAACCACTGAACTTCATTTTTGTCCCTATCTTTAGTTCGTAAGGCCTCTTTAACATTACGCGAACAAGTTGAATAATAAGTACACCCATTATGAAAAGTATGGCTTGTGAGTTTTATATTATTCAGGTTCTATCATAATTAATGCAGTCTTCTCTCTTTGTTGACTATAATGCAACTTTTTGTATTGTATGCTATCAGGCGCACTAATAGTGAGCTTAAACTAAAATATATATATATATATATATTCTTAATCAACATTCATCATTTGGTTAGTCATGAAGGTGATGCACGGAGTAGTATCGATCAAGATCTATAACCGCTTACAATATTAAATTGACTAAATTTACAAAATCTATAAAAAAAAAAAATTGTGTTTGTTTGAGTTAGACTAAATTTCGTTTCGCTACACGTGTAAAGATGGATTTAATCTAAGGTGGAACAGAAAAAATGTAGCGACATCATATCTAATAATAAATCATTTCAAAATAATAGATATTTAAAAGAAACTTATTTCACAGAGATATATTATTATTTTAATTTATTTTTGTTAAAAAACTGTAAATTTCAAAAAACAAATTGAGTTTATTAAATTATTAGTGGTTTTGGAGTATTTAAAAAATTCTTTATTATAAGTGTATTTTTAATTAAAATTATTATTTTTTAAATATATGTGAAAATCTAAAAATATCTATAAATTTGAAATAGGAGGATCATTTAGAATTTCTTGTTAAATATTTTGTTAACAAAAACATTTCAGATTTCTTGTTTTTCTATAAGAAAACCCAACGAACCTGAAATTTTGTCCACTTGCTTCAAGCTTGTCAAGATCTCAAAGGATTTTTCCAAATTTACACTATTTGCTAATGTTAATAAATCTATGCATGAACATCTCAATTGAGAAAAAAAAATCAAATCTTTAGATGCAACGAATGATCAATTATCTAATGATGACATGTCTTTCTACTCAGAAAAACATTCTTAATCTATATAAATAAAATAAATGAGTTTTTTTTATTCTCATTAAGCCATTTCAACAATTATTCTCTAAAAAAATATATCAGCTCAATCCACCTATTCAAAAAATTTATATATTTCATTTTTAATTTATTTAGATCATATCTAATAAACATATTTACTCAGGCTCATCAAAGCTCAAAAACAATAAATAAATAGAAAAAATCAAACACAACAAAAAAACAAAATTAAGATAAGAAAACAAAGATAATAAAAGAGAATGAGATAAGAACAGATTTGGAACAATAATCTCCATTTGAAAAATAACAATAAGAACATTAATTTTTAAAGTTACAAATATGAATTTAAACAAATTTCTCAATACATCACATATGTTAAATTATGAAATAATAAATAATTTGTTTCATAAAATTGAAAAATATAAATAAAAAATTAAAATTAAATGAAAATAAACTAAATATAAAGTAAATTATATTAATATGTCAAATTATAAAATTTTATTATATGAAAATGCAAGAAATTTATGAGACAAAAATTTGAAAACATGTAAAAACACGAGAAAAATAGGACTGGAATATAAATTATGTCAAAACCTACAAAAAACTAATATAATGACAGGATTAGCACATAGAAATTTAACAAAGAAAAAAATAAGTGCAGAAATCTCATAATATATACATAATTCAAGTTGGATATGTTATTTATCTAAAAAAAAATTGAAAAAAAAAAACATCAAAGGATAGATAATTTCTGAAGAAAAGAAATAAAGTTGTTAGGACTGAAATAATCCGGACCAGTAAAGTAAATAAAATATTTCTACCATAAACATAAACGGAGGGAGAAAGATGAAACCTTCCATCTCCCTCTTGTTACCTCTCCCACGTAGCTAAACACCCATTAGTAGAAGACTACTCTCCTATTTCTTCTTAGTCTGTCTTTCTAGCTAAGTTCCTTTTTTTATTTATTTCTAGCTAACAAATAAAAGAAAGTATATGCTAATGTCAAAGATAAAGGTAGGTGATGGCTCATTTGAACATATGTTTTTCAAAACCATGTGTTAAAAATCTAATCCCGTCTACTTCGTCCTACCAACTTACTTTTTTGTTATTTTTTCGTTAAAGACTTATTTGTTGTAAAGTATCAAACTGATATACGTATCTTTATTGATTGTTTGTTTTTTGTGGTCATAAATCTGACCAATTTGTCTGTTCTTTTCTTAATTTCTTTTTCCTATAAAACCCGTAACTGTGGAAAGGGATATTCAAGGAGGGGGAAACATATTGACTGAGAAAGAGATTCAGTAATGGCAGCCTCAGGCACCTTTGCTACTTTCAGAACCTCCGTTTCTTCAGCTCCCTCGTTATCGTCTTCCTCTTCCCAATTGACCCATTTGAGATCCACCTCCAAAGTTCTCAAATTTACACCTCTGCCATCGTCTCGCTCAAGGTCATCATTCTCCGTCTCCTGCACTATCGCCAAGGACCCGGCTGTTCTCATGGCCCCCGGATCTGATCCCACCCTGTGGCTGCGACCCGATTCGTTCGGTCGGTTCGGCAAGTTTGGTGGGAAGTATGTCCCTGAAACGCTAATGCACGCTCTCTCCGAGCTCGAATCCGCTTTTCATTCTCTCGCCACCGACGATGATTTCCAGGTTTGTGTGTGCTCAGTTTCTTCGTTATTGGAATATAAATTTAACATTTTGCGTTGTGGGTCGTTGAGATTATAGCCTTATCGTTTTCAGATTGAGATAAAGTTTGGATCTTGTCGAAGCAGAACAGAATTTATAGATGAAATTGGTAGAGCGAAAGTGCAATTAGGAATCTTGCTTTTGTGTACATATTCGGTTTCTCTCTGGTTCTATGTCTGACTTTTCTCTTGCGTGTGTTTTATGTCAATGAATCTTGTTAGAGAGAGTTGGCTGGGATCTTGAAAGACTACGTGGGTCGAGAAAGCCCTCTGTATTTTGCCGAGAGGCTTACAGAGCATTACCGGCGCGAAAATGGCGAAGGGCCGCTTATATATTTGAAGAGAGAAGATCTGAACCACACAGGAGCTCACAAGATTAACAACGCCGTAGCTCAGGCTCTTCTCGCCAAGCGGTTGGGAAAGAAGAGGATTATCGCTGAGACAGGAGCTGGTCAACACGGTGTGGCTACAGCTACCGTGTGTGCTCGTTTTGGTCTGCAGTGCATTATCTATATGGGTGCTCAAGATATGGAGAGACAAGCACTCAATGTGTTCAGGATGCGACTTCTTGGTGCCGAGGTGATGCTTAAGATTTCATCTCCATCTCCTTTTAAATGCGAGGAACATTGTTTTCTGAACCCTTTTTTGGTGTTACAGGTGAGAGGAGTTCACTCCGGAACAGCAACATTGAAGGACGCGACATCCGAAGCGATAAGAGATTGGGTGACAAATGTTGAAACTACCCATTACATATTGGGATCTGTGGCGGGTCCTCATCCTTACCCGATGATGGTCAGAGACTTCCACGCTGTGATTGGTAAAGAAACGAGGAGACAAGCGTTGGAGAAATGGGGCGGGAAGCCGGATGTGTTGGTGGCTTGTGTTGGTGGTGGTTCAAACGCGATGGGACTCTTCCATGAGTTTGTGGATGACACAGAGGTTCGGATGATCGGTGTGGAAGCTGCAGGATTCGGATTGGACAGTGGCAAACACGCTGCTACATTGACAAAGGGAGATGTTGGTGTTCTCCATGGAGCTATGAGTTACTTGCTGCAAGATGATGATGGTCAAATCATTGAACCTCACTCCATCAGTGCAGGGTAAGAAAAAGTCTCTACTCAGATTCTATCACGGTTTAGCGATGGTTCCATGATCACGGTTTTGGATTTCTCTTACAGATTGGATTACCCTGGAGTGGGACCGGAGCACAGTTTCCTTAAAGACATGGGACGGGCTGAGTACCATAGCGTAACAGACGAAGAAGCGTTGGAAGGTATGTATAAATGCAAAGTCTTTTGTTCTGTATTCTAAAACCTGTTCTTTGTTTCAAATCTCACCGTCCTGTCTTCTCTTTGATTTGATGTGTAGCGTTCAAGAGAGTATCTAGGTTAGAGGGAATAATCCCAGCACTCGAGACCTCTCACGCGCTAGCTCACCTCGAGAAGCTATGTCCTACGTTACCCGACGGAACTAGAGTCGTCTTGAACTTTAGCGGAAGAGGAGATAAAGATGTTCAGACGGTGGCTAAATATCTTGAAGTTTAAAAGAAAAGAAAAACTTTTGTTTGTTTTTAAAATTTAAGACAGTGATATCGTTTTGTACTTGTAATCTATCTATACTTCTCCTGTCGGGATTTTTCCAAATAAATGGAAATTTTTTTTTTGAATAAATTGTAACTTATCCAATGAGTTCGACTGAAACTGTTCTCCAGTTTGCTGTCTCATTTGTGTTTTCTACCGAAACCCACTTCTGCATATACAAGGATGATCCATTTGTAAACGCATTTTCACTACCTAATCAATTGTGTTTTCACTTATGTTAATTTTGAAGAAGACGTCTTGGGCATTTAAGCTAGTTAACCAGTTATAAGATTTTATCTCAAATTTCATACGTGATGCTACGTTAGAAAAAGGTCCAATTGCTAGACATCTATTCGCATATTTACGATATACCAACCTGCTATTGTCATGATCAGCTTGTGATCCCTGCGACTAAAGAAATAAAAATGAATAGATAAATAAGCGAAATGCAAATTTCGATAGAGAGAATCTTCCTTCAGTATATTCTTCACTGCCTCTTCTGAAAACCCAAGAGACATCTCTATCTCCATTCTCTGCCACTGAACCAAATCTAATGCTTCTGTTTTATTCCCAAGCATCAACATATCGACACATAATTATTCTTTCTTTGATGAATAGAAAATTAATTCTTTAGATTTTTAACTTATAGAATATTTCTTACAAGTGAAAAATATGTTGCTGTAGTGTTTCAATTAACCTAGTTTTAATGGATAAATAAGATCATGAAACGGGAAACTATATGAATAGAAAATCCAAACATACTGTATGTATATAAACGAGATTAATCTTGAAATTATTATCTATATATTTTATAAAATAGTACTCTCCGAGGTAAAGAGAGTTTAGGGGGTGTTTTATTCTCAAGGGGACAATTTGTATTTCCCACATATAGTTACAAAGAGGCAGCAATCTTTCTCATTCCCCCAAATTCAAACACTTAAAATCCAAAAGGTTCAATTTATAAAACTGCCTAACGCACTAAACATTGTCGTCTCCATTTTCATCATTTCTTCATTATTGTGGACACATATCTACATTAAGCCCTTTCCCCCGGTTTTAACCGAAATCACGAGCTCAACCTCGGACTGCAACACTCCATGTCTTGTCCGATCAAAGCTTGGCCTGTACGAAGGGCGAAAACCGTGATAAAGTAACATCAGGATGACAATTCAACATATTGATTCTTGATGATGTTGAACAAGTGATAGTCTAATCATACGTATAAAGGGTCATCATGTGGCTGTGAGGTGAAGCCAAGAGACGCTTACATTTCAAATTATATATGGATAACAGGGGTATAATGGTCTTTTAAAAATTTGTGTTGTGTGCATTTACCTGAGAATACAAGAAGGTTCCGAGGATAGCAATGGCAGCTCCAAGAGCGTTAACGGGCTGGACTGGAGTGCGGAAGATAATGATGGAGGAGACGATGACTGAGATACGCTTCATGGTATTACCGACACTAAATGTCAAAGGAGAGATTTGGTCTAAAGACATGTAAGACACTTGGTTGTAGAGGTGATAGAACACACTCTGCGCAATCACCCACCTACAAATTTGGTAGAAAAAGAAAAAGAATGTTAAATGGAGTAAGCGAATGAGATGGAACCGGCCTAATCACGAAAAAACCCAAAGGACTCCTAAGGATTCGGATGAAAACAAGAATTTTGAAAAATCAAGACAAGAACTTGGTATGTGGGTCTTTTCATTACGGATTCTAGGAACAGGACAAGACTACATCTAACAGGACAAAAATGTGAAACCGATATTTAAAAGAGTTCATAAGAGTTTTTAAGAGGGAAATTACCCGACAAACTGAGGTCCGATGTCGGAGAGAGCCTTTTGCCAGCCATCGATCCACATCTGAGGTCCTTCAACCGCAATTGCAAAGGGTGTGAGGATCAAGAGTGATAACATGGAGAGACAAGCGTAGTAGTTCATTCCGCTAACAGACTTTCCCTTCATTCCCTTCTTTGAGAAGATGTTACGGAAGACAAATGCCAAGTTCGAAATCATCGCTCCCATGAAACCTGAGAGCAGAAACAGAAAGGTTTTTGGAAGGCAAAATCATTTCAATTACACACTGCCATATAGAAGCTAGCTAACAAGAATTACAAAGACAAAACATAACATTGGAGTGTCTAGAATATATATATTACCAATCATGTTGAAGTTAAGCTCAGTAAGGGCAGAGAGAGCACAACCACCAATGATCGGAATGAGGGACAGGTAAACCGAAGTAGGGAAGGTTTCACCCAAAAGGAACCTCGAGACAAGAACACTAAACGCCGGTTCACCACTCTTGATGATATGAGTGAAGGAAACCGCAACCTTTGACATACTCACCGTTGCAGCCACATGACCAATCGTGTGTGCCACAGCAACCTTTAATCAATCCAACAAAAACCCACTTTTAGTACAACAAATATCAAAAAGATAAGTTTAATACTTGAACCCTAGAATGTTTTTTTCCTAAAAGCTAAAGTACAAACATGATGATTTCAAATTCTAATATTTGAACTCTTGAATTCTCAGAATTTAGCTATGAAATTTCACAAGAAATAACAATAACAAAATGAACAAACACAGCCAAAAGAAGACATCATTTTCTTATCTCTCTCTCTCTCAGTTTTATCAGGAAGCAAACAAAACACCCAGGTAACAAAAAAACAACAAATATTCCTGCAAGATCTGCATCATGTTGACCATAAACCTCAATACCCATCATCTTAAACATCGATATCTAACCTAAAGTTTCAACCTTTTTCTTCTCTACGCAAAAACCCACCAAACTTTTTTTTTCCCCACCAACCCACTTACCGGGAAAAGAGTTTTCCAGAAATCAAAATCGGTTTTCGGAGTCTCAACGATCCCAACAGCCCAAGAGATAAGCATCATCAACGAACCGGCGGCGAGGGAGAGCGTCGAGGTAAGCCATGGATAAGGGTAAGCGTTCAAGACCTTCTTGTTGTAGATGTTGAAGACAACGTTCAAAGCCCACCAAGTAGCGAAGTAGATTCCGATCTTCAGTTTCTTAGCCGCCTCCGATTTCGTTTCCGCCGCCGTGTCGATCGGCTGAGGCTCCGATTTATCAGCTTCATAGGCCTCACATCTCACCGGAGACTTTGCTCTCAGAGAAGAGAGATGCAGAGGCTTAGAGACGGCTAAAACGGTGCGTTTTGGAAGCTCCGTCGACGGGAAGGAGAGAGAAGCGGGAGATCGTAAGAGTGAGGAAGATGAGTTTCGTCGTAAAAGAGGGTTGGTGAATCCGATCTTAGCAGAGAGAGTCTGCTTCGCCGCTAAAACCATCGCTGGAGAAAAAAGGGAAAAGCTTTTCCGTCGAATTAAAGTAAAAAATATATTTTTTTAAAACCTCGATCACTGAGAACTTAGGAGCAAGAGAATTGATCAAGCGTTTGACCTTGGAATCTAAACCGAAGAAAATCGTATAAAGAGAGTTCTTAAAAAACAATCGAATGTTGCTTCTTCTTCGTAATGTTTTTATAGAGAGAAAGAGCATAAAAAAAGCTATGCAAGTATATAAGAACAGTATATGCGCTTGGGAGAGAATGCTATTGTCTTTTTATTTTCTTTATTTCTTTCCTACTCTTTTTAAGGAAATTGATATATTTGTTGACAGATACAATGGTAAGCTGTTATTTTGTTTTTCAAATCACCGTGACTTGGAAACTGTGTTTCAAATCATGTTTCTATTTCAATTTTAGGTCTAGGTTTAAATTTCAGAAATAAACTTTTTAATTTGCATAAAACCAGGTTCGACACCAGAACCGGGATTGAAACACTCCTAATAAAACTAAGTTAGTATGTATTAGTTTGATATATGATTTATGTTTCTATTCGAATTATGTTTGTAAACATATATGTTATTAATTTTCTTTAAATAACTTAGTTTTTACCCGGTTCATTTAGATTGGATTTCGGATTTCAACTATACAGAAAAAAATAAACTCTATAAATTTATTATTGTTTATTAGAATTAATTATTGGTGATTTAAACAAAAATAACTTTTCCATATGTATAAATTATGAGCCAACCCATATTAATATGTGTATTCTTTTTGTCAGCTAATAATTTTATTCATTTTGTAAAACTAAAAACATGAAATATCGACTGACACTAATGTCACTATTTTATATATATGGAAAAAGTTAGTAAACTAACAAATTATAGTTTCGCGCAAAAAAAAATACTTATACCTTTGATGAAAATAAATACTTATACCACTTTCTCAAAAAAAAAAAAAAGAATGCCTATATCTAGTATTACACACACACACACACATAAGGCAATAGTTGTTGGGCAAATAAACTCAAAGTTTGAAAAAAATATAAAAGTTTGTTTTGAAAATAAATTAGAGCCAAAGATTGCGCCTTCAGTTTCATATTATACAGTTTTCACACAAATACAAAAGCAAAAGATTACAATAGAGTGAATAGAAAGAAAGAAAAAACACTAGTCTTTTTTAAGTTTGAACTTTTGTGAGAAAGTTAACTAAGTTTAAAATATAACTCAGATTTTATAACTTTGAAACCCGAAAAAATAGTCTAGCCAAAACTGGATTAACCATCGGGATCGGTCACTCGTTGGTTTGAACTTTCAACCATCGAAAAGTGTTATTTATCATGCTAATGCATAATTCATGCTAGAAATTGTCGATACATGTTACAACTTGACCAGTCGAAGCCCATTAAGCCCACCAATTCGCTTCTGTTCTGCGTTTAATTATTTTAGATAACGATTATTAATTGGGGAATTAGGAGTACTGGCCAAAATTTAATTATAATAAACAAAGTAACCCAAAAAACAATTTGACCAAAATAATCTGTATATAAACTATAATATATTCCAAAATAACCCTGATATACATATTATTTTCACTTTCTCTTTCTTTCATTTTTCACCCATTCTTATCTTATTTGATCTTATATATTAGTAAAAATAAAATAATTTAAGCTCACAAACATACTGAGAAAATATAGATTTTTTTTTGCGTATATCATGATTTGAACTTTTTAAAATGGATATATATAACCTTAAAAATGTTTAAATTATTCAAGTGTTAATATGTGATTTATATTCTATGTAGAATATATTTCCATTCCATATCGTTTTATATATAATGTTAAATATTTATTTAGATTAATTAATCTAATTTTTTTTAATATTTCTATTTTTTAATTTTCAAATGGACTTCATGGTGGAATATTTTGAATTTAAACATTTTTATACTAAAATCCAATATTATACGAAGTGAGATTTTTTTGTTTTTTACAAAATATGACGAATTAGTATATCAAATTAGAAAAAAATAATATGTCACATTTCTTCAAGAATATTATCATTTATAAAATATTTTTTATTTTTAATTTAATTCTCAAATCATTATAGCTCTATTTATAATTATTGATCTTATTTGATTATTAAGCAAGTTGTCTCTTATTAATTTAACTATCTTAACCTTCATTATAGCCTTTTAAAATCTTATATTCATTACATGCAAACTTATTCATAAAAAGGAAAATTCATATATATATATATATATATATATATATTCCAATCTGTACTAAACATCACTATGTCTCATGATCTCTAGACATATTTCTTATCATCGCTACACAAAAATGGATATGAAAAAGATGCCACAAGATGTCAAAACAAGCAACACCCGTGGGCTAGATCCAACTCGAACCGCTGTAAAGTGGATTTAGGGTGTGTTATAGATTTTAGACTGTAATTTTTTTTTTTCGATTTTATCGTAGAAATTTTAGTTTCTTAAACTAGCTGTAAATTATATTTTTTTTAGAAACCTGATATGTCAGTTTTGAAAATAACTGTCAAGTTTATGAACAAAAATAAAATATAGATGCGAATATTTTATGATATTTTTTAAAGATTTTTAAAAAATTTAAATGAATAAAGATTTGGATAATTTATGACTTTTAAAGCTTTAATTTTTTTTAAAAGAAAATCTTCACATACTTCAAGTTTTATTTGCAAACACACCTTTGACATACATACGGGTTGGTCCATCGCGATATACAGTTTTGTGGGTTTAACCTATAGTTAGATTGTGAATTTGTAAACTGATCCACGAATTAAAAATCTAAAAAAACGATTTCTAAAACCTTTCATTCCAATTAATAGTAACCACTTTAAGTCTACTGATTAATCTTAAACTTATAAAACCGTATTAGTTGCATCTGAAAAAAATTTTATTAATTTTAATTGTTTGAATAAAACAAACTTGTTTCGATGTCTAAAAAATAAGAAAAAGACTTTATATAGTGTTTTTCATGAAAAATGTAACAATAAAAAACCTTATTACTAATTTATGTATCTGGTTATATAAATCGGTTTAGGTCATTAATTTTATTTTGTTGAAAAAATGCATTATTGTAAATGTAGTTTTTAGTACTTTTAACACTTATCTACTTATATAACAATTGATGGTGAATAGTTTTTTGGTGTTTTGACAGTTGATTTGATTATTTTGCTAATTTTTATTCTATTTTTACGTAACTATCATGTCTTTTAATAAATTATGATATTTAAAAATCTAATGAGTAGAAAATAATAAGTAACTAATATTTTCATAGCATGCGAAGCTCTATATACATTTTTTTTGTTGGCTAAATTATTTCATGACTTTAAAATTGTCATCACTTACAGCCTCATAGATAAAATTTAGATCGCTTTTTTGGCAAATCTCTATCTCCACATCTGTTACATGTGTGTCGTCTGAAAGTAAATTTGACCCTTGATAACATTGATTGACAACTTTCTATCTAAAGGAGATAGTTTGTCTCCTTCAAACTCCATGTTATGATACCTAGGGACCAACAAACCTGCATTGCCTATATATGGCAGAACATTCAGCTTCTTCAATCGAAAGCCATCCTTCAAATTTCGTCATGACACAATTCATGAATGTTCCATGACTATTTCTTATTATCCAACCTGTTCCAGATTTCTTGTTTCCTATGTGGTGTGACATATTGTAATTTCACTAGAACCAGCTTGATTCTGGTCTCCTCCATTTTTTGTTGTTATGACCCTACATTCTGTTGAGATCGTGGTTGCTGTTTCAATATACTGCAATTGATCCATCTATAACATCTGCTAATGCTCTTTGGTAACTTCGTTCTTAGAGATGCATCAAGGTTGAATCTCCAGGATAAACTAAAAATGGTAACCAATGACAAATCAATAACATATAGAGAAAAGGTAACCAACTTTTTAATCTCCTCAAATTCACTCAACAAAACTAGATGAAGCCAGATAATAATATCTTAATTTCTTTTTAAGACAAAAACCTCAAATTCCTAAGAAACACAAACTCTAGTCTATATATTAAAACTAATAAAATTTTAGATAAAAGACTAAAGCTCACGGACCTGGACATAAAATATATGAACCACAGTCCTAATATACTGGCCCCTTGCAGATCAAATAGTTTTGTTCAAAAACGATGTGGAACAATCTCAAACCATATTCTTTTATAAAGCTTAGCTACTAAAAAAAAGGCTAACTGGATCCAACTTCTAAAATTTTCTTATGAAACGACCTAAAACGCAATGAAGACATAACAAATACCAAATATCATGATATTGTATTGTTGTAAAAAAATTTAAAAAAAAAAAAAATCTTAGAAAAATATGTAAGGCCTAGACCTAAAAACAGTATCCAATTAAACCTGAACCAATCCAAAATTAATCGGTTTGGATCGGTTTAGGATATGATGTATTTGCCCGATGGTTCTACATAATGGAACTGTAGATATCGACTTGGTTTTGCTACCTAAACCTTTAGACAAAATTAATAAACAGAAAATTCCCAAATTACAAAGCTGGAACTCCTAGCTGAGTTTGCTGATTGTTGTTCGTCACCACCATCAGCCTCATCAAGAAACCAATTGGAGGTATATATATGTCTCTCCTACCTATCTTCTCTTTATTAATTATGTAACTTAAGCTACTCAACTCAAGCATAGGACGATCATTGATTTATTCTTTCTCAAGCTATTGATATGTCGTTGTTTTGTATCTGTCTAAAATCTTGATCCCGTCATCTTTTCTTGTTAATTTATGGCTTCATATTTGTTTTGTTTGAGACTGATATTGTTTTTTTTTTCTGAAAAGTGAAGAAATTTGATTCGATCAAAAATCAGAACATATAATTTGATGTCTGTTTGTTTCAACATTTTCATGATGTTATATTGTTATTGAACTATTATATATTCTTTTGAATTGTTCTTATTTTCTTGATATGTACTTCTTAATTGTGAATGAGTTGTTGAATGTTGATTATTTGTAATGATTTCTTATTTATATGTATGTTAATGTGACTGTTTTTTCATTGTGAATCTTATGATGTAGACGGCGTCTTTGTGAATATCGTCCGCCAAACAAGTAGCGTCTAGTTCATGAAGGTGATGTTGATGGAACAGATGAAGATGTTCAAACACAAATAGAGGCAAGAGGATATAAAAAGTGGGACTTAGTAGTTCTGATTTAGAGTCAGAGAAGAAGACAAGGTCTTGGGTTTAAATAACAAATGTAATTGTCATTATTGGAGAACCTGCACAAGAAATTGAGGGGATTGTATCTATGAAAAAATTATAGAGCATAACATTGATCAAAACCGAATCGAAATATTTGCGAATTATATACATCTAACCATATGACGCAACAAATAATGTTTTAATCGGAGATATAAATACATGGACCTATCTGGTTTCTTGAAGTACAAAGTAATATTCCTATGATCTCCATTTATTTATTTTTTTCGCTTTAATTGGAACCCACTAATTCCCCGGGTGCCACGTAAAATTTATCTCAAATTATATTTTATTAATATATTTACGTTAATATTAAATATATCTAGCTATATTTACAGAAATAAATTTTCATGTGCGATTATAAACGTATTAGAAAAAAGTACCGTAATTAAAAGGGCATTAAGGCATATAATATAATGGTTTGTACCAATGCGGTTGATGTATCATATTCACATCCAAACTTAATAAAATATTTACTGTTGATCAAAAAATATTTTGTTTATACAAATCATTGTAATTAAAAGTGAGTTACAGAAAATTTAGTTTATAGGCAATAACTTTCGGGTATTTTTATGTTTTACTGATATAGAACAGATCATTATTGTTAAATTAATTCGTTCACAGCATCATATTCTTACAAATTTTTCGTGTACATTTGAATAATATATAAATCATTTATAACTAAACTATCTAATTTGTATTCATGTATATAATTTACGTATTAAAATATAAATACTAACTTGTCATTGACCGGTCACACGTTACTAATCGTGTAAAGCCATAGATATATAACTTCAAACATAACTAACATAGTTTTTTTTTTGACAAAAACATATAGTTTATAACCTGACGAAATAACAACTTTAAACCAAGAAAAGAAAGGACACTTATTAATATAATTAATCCCTAAGTTCGACATCTCAATAATATAATAAATTTCATTTTAAATGAAATAAAATCTTTCCAAGATCTTCTATTGACGTATGTCAATGAGTTTTACAAAGTCAATGATATTAGATTATTAAACTGTAAGTTGACAAATTCTAAAACTTGTTTGTTTGTTTAATTTTACAAATTTTATAACTAACATTTTTTCCTGTAAATTCTATTATTCATTTTTTGAATTATAGGAATTTAGTTTCACTCTGTTTCCTATGATTACACCCTAATTCGAACTTGAATCGTGTTATAACCTTTTTTAGAAAACGTAACTCTAGTCGCGTATATAGGAAAATTGATTTTTTACTCTATAATTATATCGTCAGAATCGAATTCCATAGTCCATACTACTGCTAAAGTATTGTAATAAAGATGACAGTTAAAAAAACTCAAATGTTGGTATTTACCTACATAGTATAAATCTTCAGCTTTTAGGAAATTAAGATCAATTCACGATGATTCAGTACTTGAAGATTCGCTATGTATATGCCAAAATTTGAGTTTTTTTTTTTTTTGCAACTCTAAGTCTATCTTAATAATTTAAAAGTAAAGGTTGCGATAAAACCACTGAAAAGAAACTTAGGCTCACATGCGCAAATAAAAGTTTTGGACAGAAATGGCCACAAAGACACTTAGGATGTCGGGTTGCAAAGTAGGAATGATCATTTTGTTAGATGTTTCTTTTTATTTTAGGTGCATAACTTCACACATTTAATAATACTTACATCCATATTTTTTTCCTTTTAATCAAAATTTCCGTTTTGTTTGAAGTTTTAACGAAAAGGAATCCAAAAAAAATGTTCTAAAAAAAAGGTCTCCAAAAATTTAACAGCATGACATCATTCGATATTATTTTCTTAAATCATGAACCATGCTCCTCAACTCACTAATTACTATATTGTTAACAATAAGTATATAATTCAAATAAACAAACTAATTGAAATTCTTCTACTTGTACCGTACGAATAGTTTAGTAGTGTAGGTTTTTTTCATATATTTATTAAAAGAATTTAGATGATGTGGAACCGGCGCATTTTCCCGTTGATTTATTCGTAATCCAGATAAGTTAGTAAATTGATTATTCAATTGAGGTTTCTTATGGACTAACCAAGTGGATAAATAAGAGAATAATTTATTTAGGAATGTAATGATGTTTCAGTCCACTCTATTCATTAACTTAAATACTTAATAGAAAAGAATGTGTAACAAAAAAAAAAGAAAAAAAAAAGAGGAAATGGTGAAATTGCGACGTAATACAGTTTACAATTGGCAGCTAAAACATTTTGCCTATTAACGAGACTAATGGTTGCAGAAAGCATTATCCCTTCACATGAAAATTTGATAGTCAAAATAAAAATTTACGTTAGAGAATATTAAATATTTATATACAAAAGCAAAATTCGTGCGGAAAGATTTTTCCTAATAACTAGTAAAAATACATTAAAAAGTTTAAAAATTAAAATCTCTATAATTTAATAATATTAAAATAATTATATTTTATTAATTTAACAAGATATTAATTTATCAAAAAAATTAATTAGATTAAAAAATTAATTCAGAACCAAAAATATCTATTAATTTACTGAGATATTGATTTACATAGTATTAATTTATTTGATAGAAATTTTACTACATCTTAGTGAAATAAGATTGAAATTTTTTAAAAAATTTCTTTATAAAAAGGAGGGACTATGATTTTTTGTGCTACTATTGAAAATCTCTAAAATTTAAATATGATCTTGTAAGAATAAAGAGTGTAATACATAATTTTTTTTGGCTTAAGAGAATACATAATTATATAGCTAGATTATTATTTTTGTCAACCATAGTTAGATTTAGATATATTGACATGAGAACTCATAAGTAGTTTACATGTCGTCTTAAACTGCATCCTCTCCACTTTTTAATATTGATATGGATCAGAATGTGACATATAAATGCGAACATTATTATTATATACCGGCTTCGCTTTGTAAAATAGCTCCCTAATATATATAATATAATTAGAGCAATTATTCGCTAAAGTTGATAAAGTAATAATAGAGTAGTTAGGACAGAAAATAAAAGTCCAAAAACTTAGAACCTAGAGCCGAACATCTATCTCTACACATATATATATCTAATCTATATTAATTAACATATTACATATTGATTGAAGAAATAAGGTTTATTTTTATAAAAACTGAGAAATTTGTCATTTCCTTTTAACTGCTAAGAAAACATTTGGAAGAATTGAAAAATACTGTCAAGCGATCCAATCATAACATTCTACAATACATCATATCTTTTGAATTTCTTTATAATTTTTTTTTTTGATGTACAATGCATCATATACTCATTATGATACACTTAAAAAAATTTACAATACGACATTCTACTATGTTGATGGACATTTTGGATGGTTCAAATATTAGTAACATATACTACTAAACAAAATTTCATAAATCAAGCTATTTAATATTTAATTATTATTTTTAACTCGTATTCTTATTTAAAGTATTAGACGTAACAGTATTTAATTGATTCGAACATTTCAAACCAACTTTTATACCAACCAAATAGAGAAAAAACAGATAAGGCGACCCCACAAACCAAGATTCCAAACCAACATTCCCATCATTGACAGCAAAAATAAAATTCGCAAGACTATATTTATATATTGCATTTATTCATTGTAAACTACTCTATGCATTAAGAAAATATATTTCTCAAAACCTCTACTATGTATATAATTAACCCTCACGCATGTTTCATCTGTTGCTACCAAATAACAAACAAAAAAGAAAAAAAAAAGTTTTTTTTTCTCATCCAAATTCTACATGGAGAGTTCAATGAACAATGCTTTCAAAACTAGCAAGCATGAAACGGCGACGTTTTCAAGCGATCAAACTCCTGAGGAAAGTAGTTGGACGATGTACTTCGAAGATTTCTTCGAGGCTTCTTCAAGTATTGTCGATGTCGAAGAGTTCGACTCTTCCTCCGTCTCCGATGCAATGTCTTTCGTGGCTACTAAGAAGACCCTCCACGTGTCTAAACAAGAAAGATTCAATTCTTCCAACAAATTCGACATCAAGAAGACAAGAAATAGAGAGATTCCTTATGGTCGTCATTATGATCTTGAAGACACTGCATCTTCTCCCTCACGCAGCCCTAACGTAAGAGTCTCTCTCTCTCTCACTCTTTTTTTTCTTCTGTAAACCATTTTCATCTAACATTGAAGATAATTTTCTTTAATTTGGTCTTTTTTGTTATATTATTTTTTTAAGAATGTTATTATCGAATCTTTCCTCTTAGAATTTGCACAAAGCAGTCGAGTTTGGTAATATTAAAGTAAATCTGTCATGATACTGATATTTATAATCTATCAATCATATGCTGGTTATATATTTTATAGGACATTGATAAGGTTAGACACCAATGAGAGGCAAGAATTACATTTTTCATTTCGCCAAAAGAGGCAAAAAATTGATTAGCATTTGGGTTTTGACTCATAACTGAAAAATATTTAAAAATAATAATCCAACAATTTGACCAACCAATCCGTCCTTTTTTCTTAAGTTCACATTTGACATTATGATAGATGAAAACAATAATCAGCTTTCACAAGTCAAATGTATCAACTACTAACAATTTGTAGATTATTTTCGTGTTATAGGTCTATAGCATGATGAGCTCATTGGAGAATAACACGAGACACGGGGGTGGCGTAGTCGGTGAAAACACAAATAATGTAAGAAAACTTTAACTATAATTGAAATTTGTATAGTTAGAGTTGGTGTTGATCAATCATATGTTATACGAATTATTTCCGATATCACACATTAACTTACCATACGGTAATTAATTTTACATAGGTGAAAGGAGATAGTGAAGTGCAAAACCAAGGTGGGTTATCAGTAGACTTGAAGCAAAAAGGGCTTTGTTTGGTTCCCATGTCTATGGTCACCAACTTTCTTGGTTAATTGTACATAAATCCTTATTCATTATTAAAAATTTGTTCTAATGACTTTTTTTTTCCTCTTCATTAGAATATTTTTATTTTACGAATTGTTCCTATCACGTGTCATATACGCTATTCACTTAATTGGTAATATGCGCATGTGTAACAAATGACATGTGAGTTGTATGGGCGTTCCTATTGTTATCGGCATATATATATTCATTTTCAGTAATGAATTATAATCCTTCATAGTATCATATCTTGCGTTTACGATATTTACTACATTCTTAACACATAGTATCATTAACCCAAGAACCGAACACATAAATCACACATGTTCCAACACATGGAATTCTGTTATAGAAAGAACCTGCATGTACCCTCGATCATAGAAATGAGAAAGCGAAATATTGGAATTAAAAACAAAATTATATTAATTATAGCAAATACTTATATGATATTGATTAATATTATTTAGAAATAAATTTTTATAATTCAATCACTATAAGATTATTTAGCTTTTAAATAAGTAGATTCGATGTTGTATTATAATTAAATGCAAAATATCATTCAATAAAACACACGAACATGATTTGATAATTTATGTGTTAGTTGAATTATTACATGCTACTAGAACTATAAATTATGGTTTTGTTAACTTCTGTGAAAACAAAAGATTAAAACAGATGATGAAGCTGTTGGTATTGATGCCAAGATGCAGAAGCTAACAAATCAGAATGATGAGATGAACCTGATCATGAATATTTTATTTTCACGAACATCAAAATTATGGCGGACTACTATGGTTTTAACGATCTTGAAGATCCCAATGATTTTGATGATTTTGACGAACCAATGAACCACAACAAACTTAGATGAACTATGTCTGTGTTTATCTTGTTGATTCTTATATTTTCATGTTTCTTGTTGTAATCATGCCATCATTTATAGTTCTCGATCTTTTGTTTTTTTTGTTTGTGTTCGTATTTTTATAAAAAATGAAATTTGGTATTTAAATTTAACATTTTACCAAAAGAAAAGCTTTGGAGTATAGATGTGATAGAAATCTTATATTTACCATAAATGCTTAATAACTTAATTACACTCGAATGATGTACAGTATAAATATAAAAAATTTGATGTAATTTTTCATAATTTATTAAAAAAAAATAAACAATTAGTGTACACTATACATAATTAAAAAATTTATTTTCTCTTAGAACACTTTAATGAGATTGTTGGCAAAAAAAACTCATATGAGATTTTCACGATAGATCGATTGATGATATTTACTTTATTAATTACAAATATTTAGCATTCAAGTCTCAAAAGCACATTAAAAGTATTACATATGGTCAGCTTTAAAATTCAATTTTTCTTGTTGATAAAGAGTTATTTTGTTCTTACTAATTAAATTTATCATATTCTTGTATATACAATTATTCATATTTTAATTTACCGGAAATTAACATTATAAACGTTAAAGAAATTTTTTTATTATAATATTGGTATTTAATTACATTATTATCAATGAATTAGTTCATACATTTGTTTATACTATTATTAATACATTATAAAATTATTACCTCCTATCCATATGATTCTAGTTCATACGTAAATATAATTTGAAGTTAATAATACTATATTGATATCTATTTAAAGTTTTCCTTTTTTACAGATAAATTATTACTAAATAAATTTAACAAGAAATATAAATAAGGATTGGTTGTTTTTTCTACATTCTAAATGGACTCTAATGTTTAAAAGCTATGTAAATGTAGACAGAACTATAATATGATTTATTATAAGATTCTCGATGGATAAGCATTTAATTCTAACAAAGCATGTTTAAAAAAATGCAGATTCGTAGAATATGTAAGAACTATTAAATAGTTTATATATCTGTGAAAGAGAAAATCTCCTTACTCTTTCTATAAATGACCATTTCTTTTGCCGACAAACAAGAAAATAGTAAGGAGATTTTTCCACATTCTCTAGTATCTAAAATTTCCATAAACGAAGTTAATTAGTAGTATAAAACATCTTCGTCTCAATTGAATCGACTTCTCATATACAGATTTTCAATATATACAAGAAGAGAAATTACTAGACTTCAAAAGGGAGGATGGAGACCTTGGGACTAGTGGCCGTTAAAGCCGTCTTCGGCTGTTTGCTAGTTTTAATATGTTTCGCAATATATGTAAGTTATTTGTACTATTGCAAAAACGACAATGATTCATAATCGTGATTGTAACGTATTCAACGGTGCAGCATTTACAATGAGAGTTTTAAAGGGTATTTTAGAAGAGTATTTAGCATTAAAATGTGTTTCTCTTTTGTATTTCCATAATGTATCAATTTATTTTAATCAATTTAGTGTTTTGATTTTATATGTTTTGTAGTTTATATTACTTTTTCTCGTCAATAGTTTACATTGCTATATAATTGATTTGTTCCTAACGAAAAAAAATGTTATCTTTTCGAAGAACAATAAAATACCATACAGTCTTGTCCTTTTATTTGTCTGAAACGCCGAGTGATTTTGCCTTTGTAACGACTAAAGTCAAAGTCATTATCATTTAAATACGTCAAAAGAAGACCACTTAATTCCACGAAAATTCTACGATTTTGGTGGGTTTTTTTTTGTTGGGGTCAATTAATCTTCGGTTAGAAGAGGCTTAAAACCAGACCCGTAACATGGAATCTTCAAAATGTAGAGTTTGGGGGACATGAGATCGCATAAAACTAAACCTATCTATGATATTGTTCGTCACCTAATTACTTTGTTACAATATGTTAAATGTATTTCTTTAGGGTTTGGACAAAAAAAGAAGCCAGTAACTGAAAAAGAAAATCATACTCCCTCACATCTTAAATAATTGATTTTCTAAATTTTTTCACAAACATTAAATAGTTATATTAATTAATCATTTTTCATAATGTACATTAAATAAAAGTCTTAACTTATAACAAAAAATGAAAAAGATTAGAAAACAAAAATGTAGATTTAAGAAAAGTAAATTTGGCTTTTTACCTTCAACTTGACTTGTATTAATTAATTTTGGAAATAGAAATGCATTAATTATATCTAGAAGATTAATTTTTCTTGAACAAATAAAAACTCAGAAAATCAATTATTTAGAAACTAATTATTGTCATAAGAAAAAACAACAAACCAAAATTAATTTTGGCTTAAACCAAACCAAACCGACTCAGAATAAACAAAACCAAAATCAATTTTGGGTTTACCATACATTCTACGGTACTCTGTTTATCTCTCCGTTGAACTCATTTTCTAAAAAACGGATTAGAGAAGATAATTAAACGAGCAGCTTGACCGTTTAACGATCACAGCTCAATATTCACCATCAAAAATCATTGCTTTCTCCAAAGACCACCAAATTATATATTAAAAAACAAAGTAAATGTAAAGGAGAAAGAAAGAGGATTATGAAACAAATGATTAGGTCGTAACTTAAAAAAATATTGTTAACCCAAAAAAGAAAAGTTCATTGTCTTTGATCTTTTCTTTTAATCCTCCATAAACTGGGACCCCTCTTAAGATCTTATTTTGGTTTTCTTTTCCATCATTTTTTTTCTCCAAATTCGACAAAGAGAGAATCGATCTTTTTAGAGGGTGCCAGTTTGTTTTCTTCTTCTTCTTCTCCAATCTTGTTTCCTGAGTTCGGTGTATTGTTTGTTTCTCTGTTATTCTCAGTTCAATTTTTTTTTCCCGGGAAAGTTTTCATTTTGATTATTTTTTGTGGGGATTGTAAAAAAATCCATAAATGTGGGGAGCCGCAGCAGAACCAGCAGATTCTTATTACCAGATTCGTCCTGAGTGCACAGATGTCCCCAATACCAGATTCAAGATCAAAGTATGTTCCTTTCCGTTAATATCGGAATCGTTTCTCTGTTATCAATGGGATTAGCCATGTCAATTTCTGATTTCTGAATTATTGTTTGTCGTTTAAGAAAAGTCGTTCTCTTATTTTTTTTTTATTCTTATTTCTCTCATACAATGAAACGTTTAAGCTGAATTTTTGACATTGAGTTTATTATTATTTAGCGTGGTTTCGATTTTGGAACTCTTTGCCATTGGTAGCTGTTAACATTAAGAGATAAATTATTAGTTATGAATGCAAATGCCATGTTTATGTCTTTTTCTGGTTGATTAAATGATGGGGATTATTAACATTTTGTTTGTCATTGTTAGGTTTTTTATATATGTGGGAGGTGGATTATGTTTCACTTACTAGTTATGTGGTTAAATGGGTTTTTGGTAAACTCTAATGCTATATTGTTGATCTTTGTGCTGATTTTTAGTTCTTACAGATTTACGTTTTAAGAGATTGGCAGAGTCTACTATATTTCTGACAATAGCTGTCTTTTCTTGATTTTGTTTGTGCAGCCTGGTAAAACTTTAAGTGTAAGAAAATGGCAGGCTGCATTTACACAGGAAGGATTCCTCGATATTGGCAAGACTCTAAATCGAATCCAACGAGGGGTAAGTCTCAAAACATTTGTTTGCCAAAGACTGCAACATTAACTAATAAATTACTAAAACACTTGTACACCTGATATCGTTATCTTATAATTTCAAATATGTTTGCTTGCTGTCTTCTTGATTAGGGTATCCATCCATCCATTAGAGGAGAAGTCTGGGAATTCTTACTGGGTTGTTATGATCCAAAGAGCACATTTGAAGAAAGAGAGCAAATTCGACAACGTAGAAGGTGATTTTTTTTTCCAACTATATGAATACTTAACTAGTTTCATCAGAGATCCTATTTGTCTTGCATTCTCTTTTGCTGCTATATCTTTCTTATGTAAAGTATCGATATTTCACTTTCAGATTGCAGTATGCTTCTTGGAAGCAGGAATGTAAACAAATGTTTCCAGTCATCGGAAGTGGTGGATTCATTACCGCACCTGTAATTACCGAAAAGGGTCAACCCATTCACGATCCTCTTGTACTACAAGAAACAAATTTAGGTAAAAGTTTGTATCTTTTGACTTACGAATTTAGTAGAACGTCATAATTTGGTAAACTGAGCATATTAAGTATTATCATAGGTGCAAATTCTGATTTCTTCAAAGAGCTTGCAAGCCGAGGACCTTTGGACAAGAAAGTTATCCAATGGATGCTAACACTTCACCAGATAGGTTTGTGATCACTAACAGAAGCTAGTTCTGATAGAGATATATCATGCAATCCACTCTCGTAAACTCTGATTTTCAGGTCTTGATGTGAATCGCACGGATAGGACTTTGGTATTCTACGAGAAAAAGGAGAATCTGTCTAAGCTTTGGGATATTCTAGCTCTTTACGCCTGGATAGACAATGACGTCGGGTATTGCCAAGGTAAAGCCTTTAGATTCAGAGAAGGAACGCTACGAACGCAGAATAATCCTTTGTTCAAGCCGGTTGATTCTTAGTTTTTTTTTTAAAAAAATTATCTATTTCTTCTAAGCAGGAATGAGTGATCTTTGCTCCCCTATGATTATGCTTCTTGAAGACGAAGCTGATGCTTTCTGGTGTTTCGAACGATTGATGCGCAGATTGGTACGTTACTACCTCTATTGCTTTGTGTTCATATATGTTTGTTTGGACTCTCTCTGTAATCAGATTATACATACTAAAGGTTCTTCCTTTTCTTCGAAATTGAAAGCGTGGAAATTTCCGGAGCACGGGAAAATCAGTTGGAGTTGAAGCACAGCTTACTCATTTGGCTTCAATCACTCAGATTATTGACCCCAAACTTCACCATCACTTAGGTATCTATTTAAAGCTTTCTCGCCTCACTTTTTAGCATATAATCACCGTAATTTTTTGAGCTTAGGGAGATCTTAAAAGAAAATTTTGGATCTTAAAATGCAGAGAAATTGGGTGGAGGTGACTATCTCTTTGCAATTCGGATGATAATGGTTCAATTCCGAAGAGAATTCTCTTTTTGCGACTCCTTGTACCTTTGGGAGGTAACGGTTTTGTTCGTCTCTAGATAAACTCAGAAACATTTTTATTGGACCGCACATTAATAAAGACTAATTGTTTCTGAGCAGATGATGTGGGCATTAGAGTATGACCCGGAAATGTATTCTCTGTACGAGGAACCTCAATTCGAGGGAGAGAAAACCGAAGGTTCCTCCAAAGGTAAACCGAAGTCGGTAAACCAATGCGGGAAGTACGAGAGAGAGAACTTGAAGAACGGTGCAAAAAGCGCAGAAGGTCCTTTGCCTATTTCGGTTTTCTTAGTGGCTAGTGTTTTGAAAGACAAGAGTTCTAAGCTAATGACCGAAGCTCGAGGACTCGATGACGTTGTTAAGGTAATGACGAGAGATCTCACGTGTTTTTGTCTCTTTAACACACCTCAATAATCTGTTTGTTTTGCTCAGATCTTAAATGACATAACCGGAAACTTGGATGCTAAAAAAGCCTGTTCTGGTGCAATGAAACTTCACAAGAAATATCTAAAGAAGGTTAAACTTTTAAATTTTGTCCGTCTCTCTTAGATTTGGGTTTGTGTCTGATCGTTCTTTAGCTGTCTTTTAAGTCTCTCTAATAGTCCAGCTTTTTGTTATTGCAGGCCAAGAAATAGCAGTGGACATGAGTAGTGTTTTTGTATGTTATTTTTACATATTTGATAACTCACAAAATCCGGCGAAAAAAAGTTACTGGTCAGAGATTTACGATTCCTTGGGTGGCACGCAATCCTTAAAACAGTACCATGGTGCCCTAATCTACACAACACAACAACTTTTCGCTGTAAATGTTCCATGTTGTAATGATGTAACAAAGTAACAAACCATGTGTTTTTTTTTTTTGGGTATAACCAACACAAGGAAAAGGTTAAAGCACACAGAAAAAGTCATCTTCGTCCTGGATTATAAAGTCAATGCGGTATTTATAAGTTGGATTCTGTAAATAAAGATGAAATATTTTTTATCTTCCTCCCGGGTTCGAACTGTTTTTTATACTAGCCTTCGGGTTACAAGTAGCATAATCTACGTTGTCGCATTCACAAGAGCAAGTGTTACAAGGGATTGCAGTCATTGTAGAAAGCAGAGAAAGAGAGGCAGCAACACGCAGCTTGAGGTTTTGGTTTGGTTATGTAGCAGACAATTTGCCAGCTTGCTACTGCGTAAGACATGGCTGTAGACCGCGCATGTCAAGGAATGCTGTTCTGTTCTGAATTCTGATCAGGTGGGGGCTTATACGCCTATAAGTAAACCAAACATCAAAACATGTTTTCAGGTTATGTCTTGCAGTAAGAATTCAGGGATATCTAGTCAGTTGCTTGCGTATGACTGAAGAATGTCGTAGACAACATTAAGATCTCCAACGTTCCTTGGCATGAACTTTGTTTTGATCTTTGCTTTTGGTTTAAACTGCAAAAATTTTAAGATCCATAGATCTCTTCGATGCCCGTGTTCACAATTATAGTCATTGATTTGATAGACAACGCTTGTCTGTGCTAGAGATTTCACGTTTTTTAGTCTAGGATATAGCTTTTCGCGGTCACCAAAACTGTTAGACATGTAATCTCCGTTGCAATGTACCAGTCCTGGTGGTGGCTCGTCGTCTTTCTTTGGAGCATCGTAGTCCCAAAAGATAGTTGGAAAAAATAAAGGTGGTACTAAGCAAGAATCAGAACGAGATTAACGTTTCTACATAGTTCCTCACGTTTACTTAGGACGCAAGAGAGAATAAATTAATTGAATTAGAGAGGCAGAGCATAACCGTTTCTTTCCCCCTAGTTTCTCCTGTTTTTAAAGGAAAGCAGAAGAGAAAGAGACTGATGTCTTAATTCTAAACCTAGTCCTCAGATACGAAGACTATACGCAGATATGATTTTAACAGCTATGAAACAGAACATGCAAACGAGTAAAGCAGACCAAGCTAAGTGAGCTCCATGCTTGTACTAACAATGCCAGATCAGAGAACACACATTTCGTATGAACATCATTAACTTCAAAGTTTTACACTGAAGAAACGTTTTCATTCAGAAGAAAAAAGAAACAAAGACACCGAGAAAGTTCATTACACAAATAGTCACTTCAAAGTTTTAAAGCACCTACTCCTCCTTTATTGCAACTTCTTCCACATCAGAAGGATCAAGGGAAATTTTCTTACGTTAAAAAAACCTTGTCCTTAAGCATCTACGGTTTCAGCTGAATCAGCAGCGGCTAAGACCAGCTCCGGGCTTAGGTTTCCGACATAGGATCCATCCAAAACATTGGGCTGTCCCAAAGCTTTCAGAGCAAGATGTGCCGCCTTCTGTCCGGAGATCATCATAGCTCCGAATGTTGGTCCCTGCATCACCAATTCATTTACTCAGGACATGCTCTAAAAAATTGTAGATACTGAATCATAAGTAGGTCAAGTAAAAGGAAAACTCACCATTCTTGGTGCGCCATCGATCTCCGCAACTTCCATACCGGTCACGATCATACCGGGAACAACCTCCCTGGTCAATCTCACAATCGCGTCTTCAGCTGTGTTCATGTCCAAAGCTTTCATCCCGGGAACATGGTCGATCAACCCAATGCTCTTCAACCTCTTCACACCGGTGGCTCCAAAAGGACCGTCGTGACCACACGAGCTGACAACAATCTTGGCTTCCATGACGTTAGGGTCCATGCAAGACTGTGTGTCGTGGTTCATGGACACAAGAGCCCAGTTAGTCACAACACCAGCGACTCTGTTTCCTTTCACAATCAGATCCTCAGCGGCAACAGCATTGAAGAGCTTAACATTGGGACGAGCCAAGAGCTTGCTCATGATGGTGGACGTGAACAAAGCAGCATGCTTGATCACAACGTAGTTGTCTTGCTCATCGTAGGCTACACCAATCTCGTCAAGGAACAAGTGAGCTGGTTTGCGCACAATCTGTAAAATAAGATTATACAACAATCTTCAATCTAACGATAATCATGATTTGCCATGAACACAATTTCAAATCCAAGAAACAAAAAAAGAAAAATCATCGGATTTGGTTAAACCTAGTACTGATTTAACATTGATATTCTCAACTTCCTCCAAATTGCGATCATATAGCCATTTAGATTAAGTCTTAGGGCTATTCATACATTATGAATCTCCAGAGTCAGAAGAAATTAACCGATCTCGCATGCAAATCAATCTACATCTTCAAACACGATATAACAAGCTCTAACAGAGAGAGAGATCTCGGATAAACGGTACCATGGCGGAGAAAAGCTGACCACCAAGCCACGCGCCACCACCGGGACTGACAGATTGTTCGATGATTGCGACCTGAACGTTAGGGTTCTTGCTGATCTCGTACGCACATGATAGTCCAGCGGATCCAGCACCAACGACGACGACGTCTGTCTCGGCGTAAGTGATCATATCAGTCATGTACCTTCTCGTCATCTCGCGAGACACGATGGATTCCTTGATAGGATCGAACGTGAAGGCGTTCAGATCGTAACCAGCGGTAGCGCGAACGGAGAGGACAGAAGCCGGTCGTGGTTTAAGACCGACGGAGACAGGTGCGGCGGAGATGGATGAGCCATGGAAAGAGGAATCGAAAAGCCTCTGTGGCTTGGTGGAAGAGAGAGAGAGTGTAGAGGTAATGGCCGCCATTTGAGAGTTGTGTTTTGGTGTTTTCAGTTATGATGATGATGGTGAAGTGAAACTATGGTAGCTGTTGAATATTTAAATTAGAAGAAGAAATATCTGGAGAGTGATGGCCACGTCAGAGATAAGGAACGAAGGGTTCTCGAATTTTGTTGTTTTTTGTAATAAAATAGTTTCTATTTTTATGACATTATTAAGTTTTTGCCATCAATGGAAACATTGGAAACTAACGATTTCCTTTCTTCACGGTTCTAATTGAATGAAAATGACTTTTTGAATAAACCCAAGTTTAGTGAGCAAATTAGCATAAATCCCTTGGAAATGATACTTATTTGATTTGATTACCCGATTATTTTAAATCTTTGCTTGTCAAAAAAGAAAAGAATATTTGCAATTAGTAGTGTGAAATATGGAGTTTAATTAAGAAACTTATATAAAGATTCTCTTTTTTTTTTTTGTATTGAAATTCAGTTTATGGTAATAAAATATCTCGAAGCTTTTGTCTGGAAGTATCTGTAACCATTTGAAAATATGAGTGTGTGGTGACACGAACACAAGAAAGTGAAATATCTTTGTACGATAGAGATCGATTTGGACTTTTGCTAGTGAAAAAGACAGTTCACTATTATGGTGTCCAAAACAAAACAAAAAGTTAATTATTTACGATATCAAATTTTTTTTTTTAATCTTATGAATTATGAGAGGCATGTTCTTTTTGGTCGTAGAATCTTTTTTATTTTCTTTCTTGAGGACCAAAATAAAATCTGCAATTCAGGAATTCAGGTTGTTGCTTATATAATTTTAAAATCAAGAATTAAATTTTAAACATAAAATAACAAGTTTGTTTTTGTTAAAAAAATAACAAGAGCTGGAACTACAAAATAAGCACTATGTTCCTGAAACTGAAATGCATTATTCGTTCCCTACATGGCTCAATGGAGGCTTAAAACAAACTAAAATAGATACCTGCTACAAAGATTTAAAACTTAACAGTGAAAAATCGAAAATAGGTATGTTCCTGGATTTCGAATGAGTTATTCGTTCCATGCCATGCCATGCCATGTAATACGAACTGTCCACGGAGATTACATCAAAGTATCAATAATTTGTTTCTCTTTTGAATCCATAAGAAAAAACGTCTTAGATATATGGGCTAAAAGCTTTGCCAAATCATTTTGTAAAAAGTTTTTCTTATGTGTTCGTCGAAACTTAGAAACTCGTGTGTTACGTATTATGTACATAAAAAGTAAGAAGAAAAAACTACAAATCGAGCTTAAATACTATCTTCAAAATTTTCATACATTGATATAGCATAACAGATCAACATTTCCATAAGAAAAATAATTCTTAGTTCAGTAAAATGGATATTCGTTGATATATTCCAATCGTATTAGATAAAGTTCAACGTGTCTCATGACATATTGACAAGTGGTAAGATTATAAGTTTATAATAACGGGTTTTAAAAATCTCGAATGATGGGTTAGAATTTGATATATATATATATATATATATATTATAAATTACAATATTTAAACAATATATATGGGGTAATAACGAATACAACTTTTAAAGTACATAAAAAATATTGTGAAGCATAATAAATTATAAGAGCTTGAGATTCTTGAGATTATGACCAATTAACTTTCCTTGTTGCTTTCTTGGATATAACCAAGAAGAGCCTGCTTCAGATGGGAATGCTTGAAGGCAAATAGCTGCCAGTTATCATTTGATCCTAGAAAACATAAATGGAATGCTGCGACAGCTTCCTTCACACAATCTGAATCTTGCCAACAACGCTACGCCATTCATGTTTCTACCTGTCAAACATTGTACAAAAGACAAGAGACAAACAACTTTAAAAGCTTCAAAAACAAAATGAATAGCATAGCATTAACGGAGAGAGAACCTATTCATAATCCAAGCATGATTGCAAATGGCAAAACCAAAAATGCAATCTTGGTATAAAAAGTCTAAACCTATAGCAAGAAACAGGCTATGACTAGCAAGCCTCTCTGGATAAAGTCTACTACAGAGCTTTTAGATTATACATACTAGACTACTAGTTAACAACAAGAAACTGAGGCTTGAAACTATTTGACAAGAAAGACCCTGAGGCTTTGCTGAAGAGGGTTGACTTTTACGTGAATGTGATGGAGGTTAGTCAAAGGATGTTGGCATTTGCTAAAGAAAATTCTGATTTTCCTCCATCACAGGCGGGCATGTAAAGCTCAACTCTCTCCAGCACAGGCCCAGACTCGCGTGCCAACGCCAACGCCTTTCCACAACAAGAGACGTGACTCTTGCCCCCATTCGGTTTTCATCCTATTATTTCAAAAACAAAAAACCACATATCTCGGCTGCTCTTGTAAGAGCTTATTATATAGAAAACATCATTACTATCAAATTTGGAAAACTCTCATCAATCCCTCGATTCTCTCACAATCAATGACTCTAACCAATCAATCCAGAATCTCTTAGTTCCATAATTTTAACTTGGGATTGCTATCAGAATCATATACTTAAGGCTAAAAAAATACAGAGAAGAAAGAAAGAGTTTTAAAATTTTTTGTGATGATTATTTCTTCTCATCGATCTACATACATATATATATATATAGCAATTTATAACATAATCAAAGAACAACCAAATCCCCAAATTAAAGACTAAGTATTTGTCGAATCTGCATAAACTAATTATAAGAAGATGGCTATACATTCAATCTATTAAACTGTTTAAAACTATACATTCAAGTTGTTATGAGTTATTAGGTAATAACATGCGCCTGCGCAAGGTGACCTATTTAATAGATATTCTATAGTATTTATTTAAATTAATGTCATAAACCATAAAAAAAAAATTCATGTTTAAAGCATTTGTATAATATTAAAAACACATTTGTATAGTAGGTAGTGTTCAATTTAATATATTTGTGAATTAAAATTAATAAAATATTTCATAATATAATATAAAAGAGCTTACAAAAACAATTCTAACAAAAAAAAATTAAATGGATATTCTGTATTACATTTTTCTGAGTATGTAAATTTATCTAATTTGAATACAATTTAATGAGGATTTAAAGATATTTTTAATTGCATCAAGTTTTCATATATGATCTAAATGCGCATAGGAGATTTACGCTAGCATATCGTCAACACCACTTGATTACTCCTTCCCTTATATGTAGCCATCGAAGTTGAAGGGATCTTCATCTGAACACCGGAATTGAGATAATGAGAAAAATTCAAAAAATATAGTAACAGAGCCTTCGTTGAAACGTTTTCCAAAGGGAAACATCAGCACTACTGGATCTGAACCAAACCAACGAAGCTTAATCAAACAGCACGATTCTTTATCCGAAAGAGAAACTTTGCATAAACCTAACTCTAAGGCCCAACAAGAGAAACAAAGAACTATTGTCCGATCATTGTGTAAGAAAAAATTGATAAGTAGAGGCAGAAGATCATCCCTTTCATCTTCTTGTAAAGATGAAATATTATGATAATTTGATTAATGGTACAGTTCTACAAATATATACTTATAGTAGTTCTGGTGCGAAAATGAATGGACGTTAACTTTCTAACACAAAAGCATTAAATTTGAAAAGAGTAAAAAAATATAATAAAATTGTATACATATTAGATACAAATGATGTTGTACATCTTTTTTGCATTCTTTTTTATTTGTCTACAAAATATATATAATCAGAATTTGAACATTACAGGAGATAAAGTCAATAATCACTTAATAAAAAAAGATATAAATGGGTTCCTAGTAAATATGATTTCAGCAGTAACTGTAATAGCCTTTGTTGATATTGGCTGCCATGTCTACGGATCCATTCGTGTGTGCTCTCGCGTGAGACAAGCATTGAAGAAAGTAAGACTTCCTTAGCAAGCATTTAGCCCGCTTAAACTGTAGATAAATAAACATACCGCCTAGTATCACAATAGCGATAGCAAGAATGGCATAGAGTAACCATTTAGTTTCTCCAACATGAGGTAAAATCACCCATGCCGCAGAGACATAAGCACTTGTCATGGTTGCTACAGCCACCCACATCATCCAGTGAGCTATTACCACGAATTTCAAAAGTGTATCCTCCCTGTAAGGTACAATGCTTAGGAGAAGAATGACCATACTCACTGATGTAAACAACGCGATGCTATTGCTTATCGAGAAGATCATGAAAGCTAAAGTTTTCCCTGCGGTTGATTTCCCTATGGAGTCTCCTTTTTCTTGATAGACTCCACCAGGTGGATTCATACCGCATGTGAAAGTAACCGAAGCAATCAAGACCGCGACAATTGCGAGAGTATTCCTAGCACTTTGCAAAGCCTCCAATTGCATTTTGAATTTTTTGTCTGCATCTCTACTTTGAACTCTTAGAATTTCCTTCTGCTCTTCCTGGAGCTTCTTCCAGTGAGCTCCTCCTTGGTTTTCAAAATTTACCTTTTTTCTTGGACTTGAAGGAAATATTTCCGGACGACCCATCATAGCGTTAGATAGCTGAAGGAAATCTCCACCATCTTTGTTGTGAAGGCCAGCCCCTACAAAACCCTTCTTGTTCTTGATTGTGATGTCTATTTTTGTTTCTTCCATTATATATTTGACCAGCTGTAATATGTCCAATTGAAATTTGTTAATCAAATCAGGAAAAACAACAACAAAACCGCATATTTTAATTTTTCCAATTATAAAATTTTCGTTAAAGGTTTATTTTGAAAGCATATAGTTAATTAGTATTCCTTTCATTTCATAGTGTTTTTCTTATTATTAAATAATTAGTTCACATTTTTTTCCGGCAATTCTAGATTGTTACCAAGTTGTCTTAAAGAAGTGACAAGGATAGGTAGAAAACTAAAAGCAAAGTGCAACTTTATAAGAGCATGATAAATGAAAATATACTATCAAAATATTTTGTTTTAGATTTTACATTTTTGGGTCAAAAAAAAAAGAAGAAAAGATTGGGAGAAAGAAAAAAACTTACGCTAATAGAGCCTACTGCGGCGGCAACGTGAAGTACAGTGTTGCCCTCAACGTCGAGCTGGTAGAGAAGTTTGCCTAAGTTGTCAATCTTTGCCATGAACATGAAGGCTTCGTTCTTCTTGTGTCTCGCAGCTATATGAAACACAGTTTCTTTCTTTTCTAATGTGACTGAGTAGAAAGCAGAGGGAACCTTATTGAGAAATTCCCCAAGGATTTCAACTGAACCCTTCATGGCCGCACAATGCAGAGGTGTCAAGCCATCCTTATTCATCATTTCTGCAGGTTTTGGGTCATCTAGGGTCTTTGTCTCGCATGCGTTACGCAATTCGATGGATTCTAACATCCAAACCAAGATGTTTGTGTGTCCCAAACTAGCGGCTAAATGAAGAGGAGTGTCACCATTGGAGTTGGTGAAACTGATTAAGGAAGGGCAGAGCTCGATTATCTTCTTTGCATGTACCTCGTCCCCTAGCTTCGTCGCTAGAAGCAAAGCCCTTCCTTCGTATGTTTCCTCCAACATAGAGGGATTCTCTTCTACGAGCCGAGGAAAACTAGCCATGTCATTTCCGACAAAATTTTGTGAAGCCATATTTAGTTTCAAGCGGATGTAAAAAACTTTCGTCTTTGGATCTATTTGAGATATAGACTTATTTGTATTTTCTGTTTTAAGTTTGCTTTATTCATTTCTGTTACTGATTCACTTATATACTAGTCTGTAAAGTCAACCATACCCTCTTCGTCAAATATTTATTCATTTTATATACATATGAAACTTTGAACCATTCTTTTGTTTTATACGTGACACCCTTGCATGTGAAGAAGTTTGATTACTTCTTCCTTTTAGGATCCACTAGTAAGTCTAAAACTAAATATTACCTTATAGAAAATGTCACTAATCTATCACATGTTATCTCTTCACACTCTTAATATCTATGGAAAAACAAAAACTCTATCCTATACTACGATGATATATATATATATATATATGATACTTCGCTATTGTGGAAAAACGATTTAAGTGTAGAGAGCAAATAGAAATTTAATATTGTAATAAATTAAGTAAGTAATCATTTGGTCAAATAAAAATTATTGAGTGTAGACATGGAATTCTATGTTTAGGGATAGAATTATATATTGTATAAGATTGAAAAAAATAAATGTCAACGGTATACACATTAGCTCCCTGTTTTGCAGATTTGATAAACGGAATATTCTATGGAGTCTGGTGCAACAATGATACAATTTAGGGATACTTCAGTTCCTATTAATTAAAGAGTATATACATCCAATAGCAATAGATAATATGGAAATTAGATATACGGTTCATGTACTGTCAAAGACAAAGTCTCAAATCACCCTACTCTATCAAAATGTTTAATTTAATTATATAAAAAGTGAGTACGTAGTTTGTGTGTAAACCATTTAATTAAATCTGACACAAGCCGAAAAAAATATATAATAACTTAATTTATTATTCATGTTTATTACTACATGTTAACATAAAAATATATATATTTTTCAGTGGATTGATAACACGGTTAACTTATAAGATAAAATGAATTATCCATTACTATTTTATTGATTAATCGGTCAACCATTGATATTGAGCTAACTTACCCGAAATAAATTTTTGGTCATCCAGTGAGCCGGAAGGCAGGTGTATTGGACCTCCGGTTCGCTGTAATATAAGTGATTTATTTGTTTGTCCCCCTATTAAATGATATGTTAACTTATAATAATATGATGTTCGATTTAATTAGATAGTATAGTCCCTCCAATTTATATGCAATAGATATGAATTAATCTTATTGCCATAAAAGATAGAATGATACGAAAACGATAAATAATGAAACGCTTTTCGGTAAGCGTTATTAAAGCAAATTTATTCGGTCAAAGGAACTAATTATGCAAGTGCCCCTATATTATGTATAGGTCGCTGTAATGTATATAGGATTTTGTTGGAATTATGAAAACACTTCAAAACAAAACAAAGTTGCATTCACGGTGTAGCAATGCGGAGACTCGTCTCGATCATTCACTTGACAACTTGCACACATTTTTGAAACTTTCGTAACACTTAATCTAAACAAAACCCTCCTGCATGTTATTGTCCCATATGTTCACATACCACCTCATGTTTATTTCATGTAAATGCCATGCCAAACTCCTTCCTCCTTCATAAATTAACTCTTTAACTTCACTTCATCATCATCACTTACCAAAAACCTCAAAAAACTCACACAAAATGGCTAAGCTCTTTCTCGTTTATGCAACTCTTGCCCTCTTCGTCCTCTTAGCCAACGCTTCCGTATACCGCAAGGTCGTGGAGTTCGACGAAGAAGATAACGTCAGCAACCAGATGGGTCCACAACAAGGGAAGTGCCATAGGGAGTTTATGCAACAACTGCAGCTAAGAGCTTGCAAGCAATGGATCCGTAAACGAGCTCAACGAGGAAGAATCGGATATGAAGCTGATGACTGTGAGCTCACTCTTGATGTTGATCTTGAGGAAGATGATAACCCAATGAATCGGCATCACCAACCAGCTATGTGTTGTAATGAGCTACGACACAAGATGTGTGTGTGTGTGTCCCACACTGAAACAAGCGGCTCAACAAGTTAGATTCCAGGGAATGCATGGACCACAACAGGTGAAACACATGTTTAGGACTGCTTAGAACTTGCCGAAAATCTGCAACATCCCTGCAGTTGGATCGTGCTAGTTCAAGGCAACTCCTTACTAAAGATAATGAAGAGAACACGTTTTTATAAAGCGTGTGCGTATTTTGTTGATGATAATAAAGAAGTCTCACTATTGTGGCGTGTACGTGTTTATATCGTAAAAAAGCTATGCACTGTTTGAGTTAAGAGTTTTAGTTGTAATATTATACCTTGTAGTGTAATGTAATTTGCCCACTCCTTTGATAAAAAGTTTCTCTTGGGTACTGAAAATCTTTAAAATCACACTCTCTGGCTCTAAGCAAATATTGAAAACAAGAAACAGGGTATAAGGGCCGTGACACGGAAGACAACCACCAATACTAATAATACAGTAATACTTGAATATGAGAAATTGATTTAGTATCTGATCCGACAAACTGTTCCATTTATGCGAAAGTTAGTAAGAACGAATGTTTCATCCTAAGCCAAAAGAAAAGACATGTGAAATTCTTTCTTGATCTAGTGTTTAACTACACAAAAGTTTCTTTTAGTCATAATCCGAAAGGGTTGGATACTTCACAAATAAACGAACTAGTCACTGTTAACAATGATAACTTACAAGAATCAGAAGCTAACCTTGGGTAGCGTTTCAGCAAATATCTTTGAAGTACACACAACTATATATAAGTGGCTTGAAATTTTGGAAACCAACCACATACAATCATTGCTTAGACATAAGACAGAGATTTCTTCCTTCTCTTCGATCCACATACTTGAACACACGACCCCAAATCTCTACATTAAGATATATCTGAAAGGTTTTTTTTATTGATGATAGTAAATGAACAGACAAACTAGAGACACATGGTGTGAAATACTTCAAGCTCAAGAAATATAGTCATGAAGAAGTTAGGAAGAAGCCGAACGAACACTAAACAGTCATCAAATAGAAACACCATTGCAAGTAAAGTAAAAAAAAACCATCATTTGGAGCAACGTAGTGTTCTAAAATGATCAAATTTAACAAAATACCAAAAAAAATCCACACAGGAAATGAAATATTAACCATCTGGTACGTATTTCAGATTTTAGAACACGGACAATTAAGGTCATTCAACGAATATACTCTCGTACTTGTATCCAATTTTCTTAACGTTTTCTCCGAAACCAAAAATAAAAAATTATGAGAAAACTGTAGAGGGAAAAAAACTCGTATAGGCATACCTTCGATTTGTACTCACTTTTCATCCTCAGCTCATATATCAATTTGAAGACATCACACACAATATTCTCATGAATATGAAGATCATTTTCTAGCTCGTCTCAAAAAAAAAAAAAAAATGTTTGACCTTTATGGAGAAAAACCGAAAATACTGTTTCTGAGCTAGTGATTGGTTTAACTGAACAAATCTATATTAACCCAAGTTGAACCAAATTAGTTTCTTTTTAAAGTTTTAATCAATAAATTAATTGTTGGAATGATATGGCATAATAATAGTTGCATTCATTACGGTAGGGGTTCGGGAATATTAAAGCTACTAGATTATGTTGACAAAAAAAACAATAAATTAATTAAAGAAAATAGAAAACCAAAATTAGTTTCTTTTTAAAGTTTTAATCAATAAATTAATTGTAGAAATGATACGGCATAATCAATAAATACGACTAGCGCACGTCACGGAATAAAATAAAAGAGACTAACGCACACGTCCGGACTTATTTCGGTGGATTTGATTGGTTTAGCATTTAGGGCTGGAATGATGATGAATTAAATTGGTTCAAACTCGGTTCGTTAAAATCTACAATGTAAATATAATAGTCAATAAGAGAAGGAGTTTCAATTAATATTTAGGTTTGTTTGGTTTAATTATTGGTATAACCAACAAAACCAGACATTTCACAATTATGATTATTATTATTTTATTTATATATAAATAATAGTATATGGAAAGAAAGAGACGTGGAAGGTGAGTCTCTTCTTCTCTGTAGTAAATACAAAGACGATACGTAAAAGAGATCTTAATCCCATTTTTGTTTTTTCATTTTTAAAATATATAAAATAAGAAAGAAAAATAAGAAATCATTTATGAAGTTTGAAACAGCTTTCGTCTCTTAGGTCTTCGCCGCTCTCTTATCCTAAAATATTTCCCCTTTATTGCTCCTAAACGTTTCCAAAGTCTTAATCAGATTCCTGCTTCGGGACATCGTTCTTTGTTTTCAATTCGCGTCTTCCAATTTTTCAAAGTTCTTTCTCAATTTACCAGCAAAAATAAAAATAAAAAAACACAAAAATTGTTGCTTCGTTTGTTCGTTTTAGGTATATACTTCTTCTTCTTCTTTAGCGATTCAGCTTAAGTATTTTCAGTTTGATTCGCTGATTCTTTCTTCTGGGTTTTTTTAAATTCTTCTCCATTTTGTTTATTTGATCTAAAGCTTTGATTGTTGTCAAGAAGATGCAAAAAATTTCGAGTTTGCGTGTACTTTGTTTCTCTTTTTAGATTCCATTTTCGTTTCTGATCTCAAATATTTGTTTAAATTTTGGTACTTTCCTTGGAGATTTTGAATTGGGATTATCCCCTCCCTCTTTCTCGGCGAGTCCACGGTGAAAGGTTTTATAGGAAATTTTAAAACTTTCAGGCGTTAGAAAATACTGAGAAATTTGGTTTGATTGGAGAGAGGCTCAACGATCAAGACTTAGTGAAAGAGTTCAAAGTTATGAGAAAGAATGGCGACGGTTCTCAAAAGGCAACGACTTCCGACGGAGTTGTGTCGCGATCAGCTCGGAACTCGTTTCGTACTTTGTCTAACTACCTTCGGGTGATTTCATCTGGTGCTTCCACCGTTGCTCGCTCCGCCGTTTCTTCCGCCGTTAATCGTGACATTGAGTCTCTTCACGATCAGGTAAAAGTTTCTTCCTTTTGGGAACAAATTTAGGAACAAATTAGTCAAAGTTAAGAGCTTGGTATAATGGGTGAAGATTATTACCGGCTCTTTAGGTGACATTGAATCTTTTGTTTTTTTTGGGGGGGGGGGGTTTGCTTCATTTGGTTGATAGCTTTAAAAGATTGAACAGGTTGTGGAATGTTTTGTTCTTCTAAATCTTGGTTGGATTCTTTTGATGCATAAGGTACTATGGGCGGGGTTTGATAAGCTAGAGAAAGAAGATGGCGATACTCGAAGAGTTCTTCTGCTAGCGTTTCAGTCTGGATTTCAAATTTGGGATGTTGAAGAAACAGATAACGTACATGTCATAGTTTCTGCGAATGATGGACAAGCATCCTTTATGCAAATGCTACCGAACCCGATAATCTCAGAGGAATTAGACGATAGGTTCTCTGAGAGCCGTCCGCTTTTGGCTGTGTGTGGTGACAGTTCTTGGGAAGATAATTCGAATAGACAGAGCGCTTCTGACAACCCTGGAAGTGAAACTGTAGTTCCTACAAATGTGCATGTCTACTCGTTAAAGTCTCAATCTTATGTGCATACGTTGAAGTTCCGGGCTATCATCTATACGGTTAGGTGCAGTTCTCGGATTGTTGCTGTACTACAAGCAGCTCAGGTTCGAATTTGTGACATTGTGTTGATTTTGTTTCCTGTGATTTGTCTGTTCTGAAAGTAACAAGTGACATATTTGACTTTGCAGATACACTGCTTTGATGCTAAAACATTGGTAAATGTATACATGATTATCACTAACTCAATAGCGTATGGCTCCTTGGGTGTTGGATATGGTCCCCTTGCAGTTGGTCCACGATGGATTGCTTATAGCGGAAGTCGTATTGCTGACTCAAGTTCCACACTTTTCACTTCAGAACTTATCACACTGTCATCATCACCCAGTGTTACACAATTTGCAAGAGAATCGAGCAGGCAAATAGCTTCTGGGATCGTGACTCTTGGAGACAAAGGGTACAGGTCAATCTCTAGGTACTGCTCAGAGGTTCTTCCCAATCCTTATATTCCTGGTTTGAAAGGCATTGGAGTTACTAATGACAATGTGCCAGACGCGGATAGCATAGGAATGGTAAATTCAAAATCTTCCTCCAGTTGTGTTGCTCTCAAATTGATTTCCATTAATCTGTGCTTTATAGATATACGTGGTGGTGTTTGCAGGTCATAATCAAAGATATCATAAGCAAAAGCGTCATTGCGCAGTTTAAGGCACACAAGAGTCCGATTTCAGCTTTGTGCTTTGATCCCAGTGGCATGCTTTTAGTGACTGCTTCGATTCAGGGACACAATATTAATGTCTTTAGAATAATACCGAGAACCTCTACAAGTAGTGATGCGACAACAGCGTCTTTTGTGCATCTGTTCAGGCTCCAGCGTGGTTTTACTAATGCTGTAAGCAGATCCCTTCACTTTCACGTTTTGAAAAATTTGACGTCTTTGATTGACCTTGATGAGATTTTTGCAGGTGATACAAGACATCAGTTTCAGCAATGATAGCAGTTTGATAGTGATTAGCTCTTCAAGAGGGACAAGTCATATGTTTGAGATTAATCCCGAGGGAGAGAAGAATGCTCCGCTTCTTATCCTATCAGCGGTTAATAGGATAAGGAGCGGAAACATCAGCGGATGGATGGGAACAATGAGCGGTGCTGCAGCTGCAGCAGCTGGAATGGTTGGAGGCTCTCTTTCGGGTGCAACCGCATCAACTTTCTGTTACTGCGTTGAACAGAATAAGAACAACCACTATGGTTCTGCTGCTTCTGATAATACCTTGAAGAGGAATCTTCTGGTTTTTGCTCCTTCTGGATGTATGACACAGTATGCGTTAAAGGCAAATCCGGTTGGGGATGGTCATGAGGCTGCGGTGATGACGGGGTTTGAATCTGAGTCTAGCTCAGAGACTGAAGGAAAAGTCGCGGTTAAGCCAATAAGAAGGTGGTCCATGATCCAGAACCAGTCTAGAAGAGAGATGCAAGATCAACACAGTGACATATATGGAGGTGGAACAACTTCGGATTCTAAAAGTAAAGTGTTTCCCGAGATTGTTAGAAAGCAGAGTGCCGAGGAATCTTGGAAAGTAACTAAGAAAGGAAAGGCCCGTGTGGAGGATAAGCATCAGCTGTACATGTCTGAAGCAGAATTGCAAATGTATCAGCCGTCTCAGCTACCATTATGGGGAAGGAGAAATGTAAACTTTCCTTTTTTTTCCATGATAGAGAATGATCTGGAAACTCGTAATGTGTTGTGTTGATGTCTCTGATACTTTGTATTTTGCACAAAACAGTGTAGGTTTCAAGAGTTGGTGTTGGATCTGGATGAAGAGAGTAAAGATGGAGGAGGGGAGATGGAGATGGAAGGAATCCAAACTCGAACGGTTGAAGCAAGAACAAGAGATTTGGTTCCAGTCTGGGGTTATCACCACTCTCCAAAATCACAACAAGTGATGAAAGAGTGAGTTTCTGGAATCTGCTTAGTCTCAGTACTTTGGTTTTTGTTTTGTTTTTCTCTTGGTCTCTGTCACAGTTTCTTGACACTAATATTATGCCACAGACCATTGCAGAGTCCAAGGAACACTACTACACAAGGTGATCAAGTGGCTCCTCTAGAGGGTCATGGAGCAGAGTCCGAGCTCGGAGTTGTACATAGCAAAGAAGAGAGCCCGAGATTAGAAGAAGAGAGCTCGAGATCTGAAAAAGAGAGCACGAGATCTGAAGAAGAGAGCTTGATATCAGAAGAAGAGACCCAAAGCAAGCCAGTAAATAATGAAGAAGGTGTTGCAGAGGTGAAGAACCATACTGAAGATGAGGATGAAGAGGAGTTGGATTAGAATTTGGTTTAATATTTTTTTCACCACAAACTCAGTTTCAAGTTCAATAACAGATAAACAAAATTAACTGTGGAAAATTGTATAGAAAAGAAAATTGACATACCTTTAGATGTAAATAGCAACGTACTTTTCTTAAGTTACGGAACTGGCCCCATTGTATTGATACATGAACTGTATCTTGTTGATGTCATAATAATAATAATGATATTAATAATAATATAAACTTTTTGTTGCACCTTATTAAAGTTTGGAAAGGAAAGGGTTCTCCCACATAAAAAAATGTGTCTGTTTACAAAGTAACAAACAACACAAAAAGACAGTTATTAATTAACAAAACAAACGCAAACAAGAAAGAAAGAGGCCTTGCGGAGTATGAAAGAGACTACTACTAATTAACCATTAGCATCGAGCCTTATTGACATGCAAAAAAAAATTATACTTGTAAAGAAAACAAACTCGAATTCCCTAAAAGAACCATCTTGCAGTTTGTGTCATGCAACACGAATGCAAAAAGCCCCCGCTTGGTGTTGGTCAGCTCGGGAAGGTTTTGAAATCGCAACCTCTGTATCTTGGGTCCCATGATCCAATGAGATAGCCTCCAGATCCGGGTATTCGAAACATGTTATCATTCTTGGAAAACATTAAACTGGAGGAGAAGAAGCATGGGTTTTGAATCTTGATGTTGGTCCACTCCGGTTTACTCTGAGCTGGTCTACAATAGCTGAGTTGAAGTCCCAAAAACTTGAACAGCTTGGATGATGGTATAACATTTTAATTGGAGTAATGTCATGGTCCAATACACCTGCCTTCCGGCTCACTGGATGACCAAAAATTTATTTCGGGTAAGTTAGATCAATATCAATGGTTGACCGATTAATCAATAAAATAGTAATGGATAATTCATTTTATCTTATAAGTTAACCGTGTTATCAATCCACTGAAAAATATATATATTTTTATGTTAACATGTAGTAATAAACATGAATAATAAATTAAGTTATTATATATTTTTTACGGCTTGTGTCAGATTTAAATGGTTTACACACAAACTACGTACTCACTTTTTATATAATTAAATTAAACATTCTGATAGAGTAGGGTGATTTGAGACTTTGTCTTTGACAGTACATGAACCGTATATCTAATTTCCATATTATCTATTGCTATTGGATGTATATACTCTTTAATTAATAGGAACTGAAGTATCCCTAAATTGTATCATTGTTGCACCAGACTCCATAGAATATTCCGTTTATCAAATCTGCAAACAGGGAGCTAATGTGTATACCGTTGACATTTATTTTTTTTCAATCTTATACAATATATAATTCTATCCCTAAACATAGAATTCCATGTCTACACTCAATAATTTTTATTTGACCAAATGATTACTTACTTAATTTATTACAATATTAAATTTCTATTTGCTCTCTACACTTAAATCGTTTTTCCACAATAGCGAAGTATCATATATATATATCATCGTAGTATAGGATAGAGTTTTTTTTTTTTCATAGATATTAAGAGTGTGAAGAGATAACATGTGATAGATTAGTGACATTTGCTATAAGGTAATATTTAGTGTTAGACTTACTAGTGGATCCTAAAAGGAAGAAGTAATCAAACTTCTTCACATGCAAGGGTGTCACGTATAAAACAAAAGAATGGTTCAAAGTTTCATATGTATATAAAATGAATAAAAATTTGACGAAGAGGGTATGGTTGACTTTACAGACTAGTATATAAGTGAATCAGTAACAGAAATGAATAAAGCAAACTTAAAACAGAAAATACAAATAAGTCTATATCTCAAATAGATCCAAAGACGAAAGTTTTTTACATCCGCTTGAAACTAAATATGGCTTCACAAAATTTTGTCGGAAATGACATGGCTAGTTTTCCTCGGCTCGTAGAAGAGAATCCCTCTATGTTGGAGGAAACATACGAAGGAAGGGCTTTGCTTCTAGCGACGAAGCTAGGGGACGAGGTACATGCAAAGAAGATAATCGAGCTCTGCCCTTCCTTAATCAGTTTCACCAACTCCAATGGTGACACTCCTCTTCATTTAGCCGCTAGTTTGGGACACACAAACATCTTGGTTTGGATGTTAGAATCCATCGAATTGCGTAACGCATGCGAGACAAAGACCCTAGATGACCCAAAACCTGCAGAAATGATGAATAAGGATGGCTTGACACCTCTGCATTGTGCGGCCATGAAGGGTTCAGTTGAAATCCTTGGGGAATTTCTCAATAAGGTTCCCTCTGCTTTCTACTCAGTCACATTAGAAAAGAAAGAAACTGTGTTTCATATAGCTGCGAGACACAAGAAGAACGAAGCCTTCATGTTCATGGCAAAGATTGACAACTTAGGCAAACTTCTCTACCAGCTCGACGTTGAGGGCAACACTGTACTTCACGTTGCCGCCGCAGTAGGCTCTATTAGCGTAAGTTTTTTTCTTTCTCCCAATCTTTTCTTCTTTTTTTTTTGACCCAAAAATGTAAAATCTAAAACAAAATATTTTGATAGTATATTTTCATTTATCATGCTCTTATAAAGTTGCACTTTGCTTTTAGTTTTCTACCTATCCTTGTCACTTCTTTAAGACAACTTGGTAACAATCTAGAATTGCCGGAAAAAAATGTGAACTAATTATTTAATAATAAGAAAAACACTATGAAATGAAAGGAATACTAATTAACTATATGCTTTCAAAATAAACCTTTAACGAAAATTTTATAATTGGAAAAATTAAAATATGCGGTTTTGTTGTTGTTTTTCCTGATTTGATTAACAAATTTCAATTGGACATATTACAGCTGGTCAAATATATAATGGAAGAAACAAAAATAGACATCACAATCAAGAACAAGAAGGGTTTTGTAGGGGCTGGCCTTCACAACAAAGATGGTGGAGATTTCCTTCAGCTATCTAACGCTATGATGGGTCGTCCGGAAATATTTCCTTCAAGTCCAAGAAAAAAGGTAAATTTTGAAAACCAAGGAGGAGCTCACTGGAAGAAGCTCCAGGAAGAGCAGAAGGAAATTCTAAGAGTTCAAAGTAGAGATGCAGACAAAAAATTCAAAATGCAATTGGAGGCTTTGCAAAGTGCTAGGAATACTCTCGCAATTGTCGCGGTCTTGATTGCTTCGGTTACTTTCACATGCGGTATGAATCCACCTGGTGGAGTCTATCAAGAAAAAGGAGACTCCATAGGGAAATCAACCGCAGGGAAAACTTTAGCTTTCATGATCTTCTCGATAAGCAATAGCATCGCGTTGTTTACATCAGTGGGTATGGTCATTCTTCTCCTAAGCATTGTACCTTACAGGGAGGATACACTTTTGAAATTCGTGGTAATAGCTCACTGGATGATGTGGGTGGCTGTAGCAACCATGACAAGTGCTTATGTCTCTGCGGCATGGGTGATTTTACCTCATGTTGGAGAAACTAAATGGTTACTCTATGCCATTCTTGCTATCGCTATTGTGATACTAGGCGGTATGTTTATTTATCTACAGTTTAAGCGGGCTAAATGCTTGCTAAGGAAGTCTTACTTTCTTCAATGCTTGTCTCACGCGAGAGCACACACGAATGGATCCGTAGACATGGCAGCCAATATCAACAAAGGCTATTACAGTTACTGCTGAAATCATATTTACTAGGAACCCATTTATATCTTTTTTTATTAAGTGATTATTGACTTTATCTCCTGTAATGTTCAAATTCTGATTATATATATTTTGTAGACAAATAAAAAACAAATAAAAAAGAATGCAAAAATATGTATACAATTTTATTATATTTTTTTACTCTTTTCAAATTTAATGCTTTTGTGTTAGAAAGTTAACGTCCATTCATTATCAAATTATCATAATATTTCATCTTTACAAGAAAATGAAAGGGATGATCTTCTGACTCTACTTATCAAATTGTTCTTACACAATGATCGGACAATAATTCTTTGTTTCTCTTGTTGGGCCTAAGAGTTAGGTCTATGCAAAGTTTCTCTTTCGGATAAAGAATCGTGCTGTTTGATTAAGCTTCGTTGGGTTGGTTCAGATCCAGTAGTGCTGAAGTTTTCCCTTTGGAAAACGTTTCAACGAAGGCTCTGTTACTAAATTTTTTGAAGCTTTCTCATTATCTCAATTCCGGTGTTCAGATGAAGATCCTTTAAACTTCGATGGCTACATATAAGGGAAGGATTAATCAAGTGGTGTTGACGATATGCTAGGCTAAATCTCCTGTTTCTCATGCAGCCATGCGCATTGTTTGTTCCAGATTTGGCTTGGTGGTGGTGCAGACAAACGTAGGCGACTCTTCAGCGCCCTGAGCCGCATGAAGGACACGTGAAGTGAAGCGTGGTGCAAAAGTTACAAATCAAAGACAAAAAGATAATAAAACTACAAAAAAAAGACTTCTTGTTCGGATGGGGTCGAGATATAAAATTACGGAAAAAGGGTAGCTACCGAAATTAAAGGCGAAATTAGTCCTTAAAAAGTAAATTCTGAAGTTGAAGCTCCAATGTCTTTGTTCAAAGACTTTATTTAGAGGTAAAGCTATGTCTAACTACCAAACAGCTCCTTTTCATCAACACTCAGTTTTTTTTTCAAGCATATGCGTCTTGCCTTGCTTTGACTTGTCTTTCTCTCTCCAACTTCCCTCCTTCAACATAAAGCCAAATCCTAAATCCAAATCTCCAAACCGAACCGACCTATACCACAATGTACCAATCGGGTAAGACGATGTGCTTGATATTTAGAATTTCGCGGTTTGGAAATCATAAAATCTGTGATATTCAATTCCTCGATTTCGAACACTTAATCCAGTGGTATATCTAAGTAAACCGGAAAAAACCGAACTAAGCTTTTCATGCAAATACAAAACGAAAAACCTATCACGTTTAAACCGTATTCTTTCTACTTCTAACAAACAAAACATTTCGTTTTCTTCACACGAAACATCTGATACGATCTGCCATTAATAACCTAAACACAAAGCAAGGTTAGGTAAATGACATAGACCCTTTTGAATAATCAAACAATACATAACAACGTATGATCCACTTTCCCTCTTCGGACATCCATCTCCTTTCAGACAAACCCACAATCAGAAAGAGGAAAACAAAGACATAAACAGAAACAGAGAGATGCAATTGCATATATCTCCGAGCTTGAGAGATGTGACGGTGGTCACAGGGAAAGGATTGAGAGAGTTCATAAAAGTGAAGGTGGGTTCAAGAAGATTCTCGTATCAAATGATGTTTTATTCTCTGCTCTTCTTCACTTTTCTTCTCCGATTCGTCTTCGTTGTATCCACCGTTGATACTATCGACGGTGATCCCTCTCCTTGCTCCTCTCTTGGTAAGTTGTTCTTGTCCCTTCATTTATTATTCTTTTTTTCTAAATCCGGAAATTTATGAAATGAATGAACTAGTTTTTTTTATTTCGTCACAAATTAAAATATATAAGTGCAACTTAATTTTTTACGAAAAACGCAACTTATTGTTTTCTTAAATCATTGTATGATACACGTATTCAAGCTAGTAATATAAATGTAGTTATAGGAAAATGAACTTAACCTCAAGTTCTTGTAAGAGAATAATCTTAACGAAAATATTGAATAATCTATAGAGATTTGCGCCCAAAAGTGAATAATCCAAGAACTGGTCGGTTTGTTTCAGGTTTAGTTTGTAGTGTAATGGTCGAGCTTGATTATATATCTATAAACATTTCAAGAGACAATAGATAATTAGTTAATCTTATGATTAAAACATATTTTATATATGAGAAAGCTTTTTTTCTTTTTAATTAACAGCTTGCTTGGGAAAAAGGCTAAAGCCAAAGCTTTTAGGAAGAAGTATTGAGACTGGTGTACGTTCTCTAACTTCAGATTTTAGACTCTTGAGCATATTTACATTTACTGTAGTTAAAAAGTTAAAACTTCTTTGGTTATTATCTAGAATGTTCCAGAAGCTATGTACCAAGTCTTGGAACAACCTTTAAGTGAACAAGAGCTAAAAGGAAGATCAGACATTCCTCAAACACTTCAAGATTTCATGTCTGAAGTCAAAAGAAGCAAATCAGACGCAAGAGAATTTGCTCAAAAGCTTAAAGAAATGGTGACATTGATGGAACAGAGAATAAGAACGGCTAAGATCCAAGAGTATTTATACCGACACGTCGCATCAAGTAGCATACCGAAACAACTTCACTGTTTAGCTCTTAAACTAGCCAACGAACACTCGATAAACGCAGCCGCACGTCTACAGCTGCCAGAAGCCGAGCTAGTCCCAACCTTAGTCGACAACGACTACTTTCACTTTGTCTTGGCTTCAGACAATATACTTGCAGCTTCGGTCGTGGCTAAGTCTTTGGTTCAAAACTCTGTAAGACCTCATAAGATCGTTCTTCACATCATAACGGATAGGAAAACTTACTTCCCAATGCAAGCTTGGTTCTCATTGCATCCTCTGTCGCCAGCAATAATTGAGGTCAAGGCTTTGCATCATTTCGATTGGTTATCGAAAGGGAAAGTTCCGGTTTTGGAAGCTATGGAGAAGGACCAGAGAGTGAGGTCTCAGTTCAGAGGAGGATCATCGGTTATTGTCGCTAATAACAACGAAAATCCGGTTGTTGTTGCTGCTATGTTACAAGCTCGTAGCCCTAAATACAACTCCTTGATGAATCACATCCGTATTCATCTACCAGAGGTAAAATTTGATCCGTGACTGGTAAAGAATACTCCGCCCATTAGACTTACAAGCCCAAACCGTCTTGCTTCTTTGTTTTTGCAGTTGTTTCCGAGCCTAAACAAGGTTGTATTTCTAGACGATGACATTGTGATCCAAACTGATCTTTCACCACTCTGGGACATTGACATGGATGGGAAAGTTAATGGAGCAGTGGAGACATGTAGAGGAGAAGACAAGTTTGTCATGTCAAAGAAGTTCAAGAGTTACCTCAATTTCTCAAACCCGATAATTGCCAGAAACTTCGACCCAGAGGAATGTGCTTGGGCTTACGGGATGAACGTTTTCGATCTAGCGGCTTGGAGGAAGACTAACATAAGCTCCACTTACTATCATTGGCTCGACGAGGTAAATCTTAAATATTAACTAACCAACAATCACTATCAAGCAGTAATCAACTTAACTCGGTCCAATTTCATGTACATGTTGCAGAACTTGAAGTCAGACCTGAGTTTGTGGCAGTTGGGAACTTGGCCTCCCGGGTTGATTGCTTTCCACGGCCATGTCCAGACCATAGATCCGTTCTGGCATATGCTTGGTCTCGGATACCAAGAGACCACGAGGTTTTCTGATGCTGAAAGTGCAGCAGTTGTTCATTTCAACGGAAGAGCTAAGCCTTGGCTTGATATAGCATTTCCTCATCTACGTCCTCTTTGGGCTAAGTATCTTGATTCCTCTGACAGGTTCATCAAGAGCTGTCACATTAAAGCATCATAATAATCACATATTAAAGCTCATTTCATACGTTGGCTAAAAACCCAGAGAAGAGATTCACAGATCAATTCATAGGAGCAAACTTTTCTGCAATGGAGTTTTTACTTCACAGGTCAAGTTTCCCTCTTCCAAGATCATGTTTTGCTGTCTCTACTGTTTCTAATTTTTTTGTAGTTTCAAACTCTTATTGCGAGGAAGTAAAAACCCATTCTATGTATTAATGTAAGAAACCATAATGTGAGAGACGATCAGCCAAACTCTACTTAATTTACATGTGAATAGATAACATTGCGCCAAGCAATTGGAGTTTGCATTGCCATATCATTGTTGAAACGATAACAGTTATACGACGATAACACCGACAAAACAAAAGCAACGATGATACCTAAGAAAGACGAGAAAGAGGAGAGCAAAAGAAATGGACTTTTCTTTTTTTTTTTCAGCGGAAGCAAGAAGCAAACCAGTTGATGATTTTTTTTTCTTGAGGTATAATTTTCCTCCCAGTTAAGCAACTGGTGGACGAAGGACATGATCCTGAGAAGTATCGACTGAAGCAGGAGGCATGAACTGCCACATGGCAACTCCTGGGTAACTGATGATTGGCACCATCTTGTTTCCAGGAGCTTGACCTTGCGCAGAAGCAAAAGCAGTTGGCATCATAGGTGGAGCTGGGAAGAAGCTTGGTTGAGGCGCATTCATGGCTTTCAGCTGTTGCTCCAGCTTCTCTTTCTCTGTCTTCAGCCTCTGTTTCTCATCTCGCAGCTCGTTTTTCTCGGTCTGATTGAGATCACAAGGAAATTAGTAAGCATCCGATGATTTTTACATGGTGAAAGAAGGATTACAAATCGAGGAAAAGCTACACCTTTAACTGTTTGATTTTATCCTGAAGACTTAAATTGGATTCCTTCAACTTCTGTGCCTCGCCACGTAGCTGTGTGACCATGCGGACAGCATCGACCAAGATTGCAGCCTTGTCTGTTTTGGGAGGGTTTCCAGGCTCCAAAATTACACCCAATTCCATAAACCTGTTTTTTAAATTAACAAGGCGATGAATTTCAACACTTACAAGATGAAAGAAAAGGAAAATACAAAATTAAAAAGCTTACTTATCATTCAGCCTGTCACGTCGCTGCTTCTCTCTACATGCTTTCGAGCTAGTGGCAGAGGACGATTCACATCTCGCCCTGAGAAAAGTGAATGACCAGGATTACTTTTTCTGATGATACCTTATCAAGCCAAAGATATTTCACGAGAGCCAATATACATCCGCGAAACAGTTGAACAATGAACTGACTTTTCTCAACGTTTTAAATTCCAAAAGTTGCCAGAGTTTCGTGGTTCATTTAGTCTTTTGAATAAAGGTGCGACAGGTGGAATTTACCAAAAGAAGCCTTACCTCTTTTTGGAACCAGGTTCCTTGCTGGCTTCTGAATTTCCCGCTGAGCCATCAACTCCCACGCTAAACCATCAAAGCAACTAAGTTATCAATACAAAGCAAACACTCCAAGGGAATTACCAGAAATCATTCTAACACTCATCTATATTCAACCATGCAAAAACGTACAACTGCTTACTTCCAAAGGAAGAAGATTTTTTTAAGGAACATTGACATCGTAAGGTCAAACTAGCGACTAAGATACAAAATAAAAGTCCCTTTCCAGTTTCCACAAAAGGAATCTAATTCTCCACCTAACGAAGTGATAGAGATCAATCGATTCCCAAATCAAAAAACATGTCACTAAAACATGCTAGGCACACACAGACACAGTTGACTTTGGATAAACAAATACAAGATCTCTCCTGAAGACTTAACATCATTTAACCAACTGCAAGGAGATCTCACCAGCTAAAAAAAATCGAACTTTAAGCTTAAGAACTATATTCCGATGATAAACAACTAACAATACGGGTCTCAGTTTCTTTTCTCTAACCTACTCAAACAATCCCACAAACTTCAAATTTAGCCAATCAAATGACGAAAGTCGGTAACTTTACTCATAAACTATTACTTCATCTGAAAAGAAAAAAAAATGAAAAAATCAATTTTTGGGATTTCCGTTGATGAAATTGAACGTTAAAAACCCCACTAGCATGACAGTTCTAACACGACTAAACTTATTTATCCCAAATCAATTTGAAGTTCTTAAAAAAAAAACAGATCAGAACCCTAATTGAATCACTTAAAGAGAAAGAGGTAGTATTTAAGAAACCTGGAGTTTGAAGAAACGCCAATAGGTTGATGAACGGCCCAAGAGAAACCTGGGCCTTGGATGGTGAAACTTCCATAGTCGGCATCGATCAGGTCTGAAATCCAATTAGTGTTTTCAGGCGAAACCATCTCCTTAAACTCCCACCGGTAAGAATATTAAATTAAAAACAAAAGAGGGTGAGTGTATATTTTTCACTCCCGGGAAAAACTGAATCTTCCAGGCGACGATCAGAGAGATCCTGTTTGGGAAGAGGGAAATTTTAGCCAAAGCGATTTTTTTGCCGTTAATTTTTTTTTTTTGTTCTAGAAGGAAACATAAAAGAAGAAGAAGAAGAAGAAGAAGAAGAAGAAAAACTGTTGGAGCCTGGAGGAGAGGAGTTGTGGAATTTTGGAATCTAGAGATTAGAGTTGTTTTCACGCGCATACTTCATCTGTTTTGGGCTTTATAGGCCCATACATTATATTTTATATTTTTATGTGTTTACATTACATCATCATATTTATCAAAACAAACATGCAAATTTTTCTTTTTGTTAAATTATGACTCAGTTGAATACACCTAATACTTCGAAAAAGGAAAAAAGTTGCCAATCAGCTCAAGGTTCCGAAAATGTATAAGATTCTAAATGTTTTTTGGTAGAAAAAAAACTGTGAAAATTGATAACTAAAGATAGATTTTAGGTTTCGAACCTCTAAACTGCGCCTTTCATTTTATTTAAACTGGTTCTGATTTCACATTGTATATACTACCTGGTATGTTTTTTTTAATATTTACTAACAAATTTAAATAGATAATTATTTATGATCAGGTTGGTTGGTTGGATTGACCGAAATTACTGGAGAACATGGTTGGATGGTCGTTTGGTCCTAATCTAGGAGATATTATTCTTCTGCTACCTCCCGTACATACATGAAAAAATTAGTAACAAAATAAGTCCAAAATATTCGTATGACAATATGTATCCTATATAATATATAACCGATGGTGTTATCTTAAGTTATATGGTTTTTCTAAATGTAAAATTTTGAAACTAGGGTTAATCAGTATATTCTTACGATATAACTCCAACGATATGTAACCTATTATTTTTATTGGTATCATTTGAGTACTATACATAACATATGATATTACACGTTGTATATATCTGTACAAACATTTTTCTCTTATTTTAAGATTTAACATTAATATTTTTAATATTCAACTAGCATTACAAATATAAATATATTTGTTAGTGTCAACTTTTTAAAATATAAATATAAGATTTTCATTGACATCTCAGGTTCATATCCAAAATGTTACAATATAGAGAATGGGTAACATAAAAAACGGTTGTTTTCTAAAAGAATATATAAAAGAATCTTTTGAATAAACGTATCAAGTACAAGTCAACTTATTTTCTTCCCAAAAATATAAGGAAAATCCAATTTGATAAATAAACTTATCAACTACTCCTACTAATCAGGGATATCCATCGATACACCGTGGGTATATTCTCTGAATATAGTATACTGATTAATTAGCAAATTTCTATCAATTTTTTTTCTATATGCTCATGGTCATGGTCCTTCTCTTTTTGTCATCTTCCATAAATATATTTTTGTAAGAAAAAATACAAAGTAATCACAGAGGAGAGATCGATGAAATTCTTCTTATTATTATAAATTTTCACTAGTAATATTTGAAGAAAACAAAAAAAGTCGTTATCAAATGTCAATTTGCCAGCCGTAAAGAAACTAACAAAATTTATACTCCGGCTAATGCAATTGTTTTACTTTGATTAATAATGTAAGCAGAAGTGACCTTATAGATCAACTTGATTATCTGTGATAAACTTTCAATATTATGAATCAAATATTTGTTAATAATATATGAACGTAATAGTATATTTTTATGTTTGACTTATTCTTTCCCAAGTTCCGTGGAGCGATGGAGTCATGAGTTCTGCCATTAAATGTTCCAGATGTTTTTAGTTTACCTTATCTTAATCTACTTGAAGAAATTCAACTGGAGTTTACTATATCATACAATAATTTTATATTTCTACGCAATATAGTTTCAATATTTCCAGAAAATAATTCGATTACGTACGTGTTAAAACAAACAAGATTTATCGGATTTAGTGAATTATTAAATGAGTAATAGATCAAACTGAAACAAAACAAAAATTATAAAAGAATATTTTGTAGTAAAAAATTGTTATTAAGTAAAATGGGCTTGAAAGGTGAATATGAAATATGATTAAAAATTAGATCCATTATAATGTTTAGGATGAACTTTTTTCACTTACATATATAGTGGAACAAAGTCATTATACTTCAAGTGGTTTACATGAAGAACCAAGGGATCCACACGCGTGCACCACCACCACCGCCGTTCGCTCGGGTTTGTGCTTTGGGCTTTGGGCTTTGAGCTTTGGGGCTTTGGGGCTTTGGGGCTTTGAGCTTTGGGGAATGTCTCGTCGTCGAGGAGTCCAATCGATCCATCCTTTATTGGACCAATCGATCCATCATCGCGAGCATTACCAGGATCGACTAGTCCTCTATCGGATCGATTTATCGCGTGCTTTACCAATGGTTTTTAGCGGACATTTCTAAGATTGATCGATTTCTTACTCCGTGAGATTCCAGGATCGACTGATCGCCTACAGGATCGACCGATCGCCTACAGGATCGATCAATCTGATTTGTAGATCGATCGATCTGGTTTAAAACTTGATCGTTATCCGCGAATATTCCAGTCAAATCGGTTACAACTATTTGCGAAATTTTCGGGATGACCACTGAAAGTCGGGATTCTATCTCAAAAACTCCCCTATCAACTATTTCCTTTTGTTGGAATAATATATTAATAAACATGTGGACTTATAATATATAGTTAAAATGTGAATGAGAATTTGCTTAGGGGAGGTCAAAGATTTTTTGTAACTTACAAGTTTTGGTATTAAAAACCAAATAAATTTGACCATTAAATTTACTTGATCACCAAACTATTCTTCTCCTATAAATAGCAAGCTACCTAGAAGGGAAAAATCATCTTTTCATTCTAAAAACAAGAAAACACCATTAGACACATTTTAGATATTCTTTGAGAAGTTTCTAAGTGTTAAAGCTCTCTTGAAATATCTTCTTGGTTGATGGTGTTAGGTGCTAGTAGCTAAGGAATTCACAATGTTTAACAGGTTCCTTCATTCTCCTTCTTCTACTTTTATCTTTCAAAAGTAGATTCTTGTTCTTGAGTATATAGTAGATAATTAGCTCGTAGATTCAAACATGAATGAAGCATGTTTGTCTTAATATTTGGTTGTATCATGGGATTCAAAGAATGCATGAAAATCGTCTCATTGCGGGCATTTTATTGAGTTTAGGAAAGGGATCATCCCGCCTCCAAATGTTTTGTTTTTTGTTCTTATGATTCAAAACCGAATTCTATTCATGTTCTTATTAAGTTGTCAAAATGATTGTCTTGAAATCATGTTTTGAAAATACTGAATCTATAAACATGTTCATGAGATAATTTTTAACCATATATTTAATTAATTATTGTTAGCTTTTATGTTCTTGCTAAGAATTATGATAGTCAAATGTTAGATTTAGTTATATAATTTAATATTATTAATTTATGTATATGTCATTATTATTTGTTGAAAATAAGTTACACTCACATTGTCATAATGACAATGTTAATGTTTACATGTATATATCTATATTAATATATATATATATATATGTTTAATAGTTTATTTCAATTTTAAAAAATAAATTATATTATAAATTGATATTTCTAAAATCCAGTTTTATAAGGTTCTAAAATCTTAACTTAAAAAAAATTCTCTTTTTAAACGGATTTGTTGTGTGAAAAATCAAATTTGGAAAATCAGTGTAACTATTTTGAATGTTTAAAAATAATAACAAAAAATATATATATATCGGTTTTAAGATTTCGATACCAGATCGATCGACTCGGGTCTCAGAATAATCGATTTTTATCGGTCAATTGAGAGAAACCAAACATATTAAACACCGAAATCGGTAACGCGGCTCAAGCGACCGATCGATCGTCAGCCGATCGATCGATCTCGTAAGATCGATGCTGTTAACTGGAAATATATATATATATATATATATAGACCAATTAAAGACCAATTAATTATTTTTTTTGGCAAACGTTTTTTCAAACCAAATATTAGTGGTCTATTACCATTTAATTTATTGGTCAAACGTTATTTATTTCAATACATAAAATATTGGAATATTAATGATAAAACATCATTAAAAATTAATAAATATTGGTAAAACGTTATTTAATACCAATCAATTTTGGTAAAACGTTATTTAATACCAATCAATAACCGTTTTTCACAATCGTATCGGGTTTTATAAAATCATATTTTCTTATTCGGTTTTACAGGTCCTACAGACTTTACTCAATAAATCCGCATACAGCAAATAACTACAATCGGATTTAAGAAAAACAATTTTCATTTTTTAAAAAATCAATTTTGTAATCGTTTCTGCTAATGCTGAAAAGCGAGATTGCAAAATGAATTAAACGATCTCAAATCGTTTTTGTAAACGCTCAAAAAGCGAGTCTGCAAAATGATATCGAACGATTTCATATCGGATCGATCGATCGTGATTTTGGGATCGATCGATCTCATGACGTCTCCGCGAACGCTATACAGCGAGATTGCGATTCGTTTAACTGTTTTAAACAAACATTTAAATCAAGTTTCTGACTATCGTTTCTTTTGTGAAACAGATGGCAACTAACGCTGCGAACACTCTCGACAACAGTGAGATTGTAACGATGGAGACGACTCAAGTCACTCCACAAGTGTCGCTGGATACCAGTGGATTGCTTCCCGAAAAATTTGATGGGAATGAATTTAAGAATTGGCAACAGAAGATGGTCTTTTATTTGACATATCTAATTTTAACAAATTTCTCAGAGAGGATAAGCCAAACACTTCCGATGGAGTCATGGATGTGTGCACGCTATTCAGTATTGATGCGTGGAAGCATAGACTTTCTGAGCAGAGGATGGATCCTTAGTCGTCTGGTAGACAATCTATACTCAGTTTACAACAACGATAAGAAATATCCCACAGTCAAGCATCTATGGATTGCTTTGGAAAGAAAGTATAAGTCTGAAAATGCTGGTTTTCAGAGATATGTTGTGGCAAAGCTTCTTGACTTTAAAATGGTGGACTCGAAACCCATCATGGATCAAGTCAAAAAGTTGCATCTGATCAACAACGAGATTGCATCAGAAGGTATGATTCTTCCTGAAGCATTCGTGGTTGACTGCACCATTGAGAAGCTTCAATCAAGCTGGGTAGATTTCAAAAACTACCTTAAGCACAAGCGAAAGCAGATGTCTCTAGAATCGCTGATCTCTAGGTTTCACAATGAAGCTGTGATTTGTCTCTCTAAGAATGAGGAAAAAGGGTATCAAGAATACCTTGTAGAATAATTTAAGGCAAAAAGCAAAGGCAAAGCAGAGGAAAAGACTAGCAAGTACAAGAACTTCAAGTCCTCTAGCTCCACAGGCTTCAAGAAGCTATCTTCTAGTGAAAAGAAGTATCGTGGAAAGTGTCATCATTATGGCAAGATGGGTCACAAGGCAGATGTGTATCGTAATAAGCATAAACAAAAGCGACATCATCATGCAAACCTGACAGGAAGATCTCTGCTGCGTTGTCACTGACCAAGTCAACACCATTGAAAGAAATCCTCTGGATTGGTGGTACGACACAGGTGTTACGACATACATATGATTTGATAAGGACATGTTCAATACTTATCAGATATGCAGTAATGATGAACAAGATCAAGTTTCTAAAAAAAAAGAAACAAATATGAGAGAAAACTAGACCTTTTTATGTGAATTTCGAAAAGCGATAAGGTTTTAGAGATCGTAGAAAGATGATTCGTTAAAACATAATGTATAATGATACATTAAAAGTCAAATTGTCGATATGATAAGGTTTTATTTTAACGAATCATCTTTTGTAAACGTAAAAACAGTATGTTTCATGCATTGTTGACAATGGTAAGAGACGTATGCAAAATCGTTTTGAAGAAATGGTTCATTTTCCATGCATGAATTTAAATAATATGGTAAGTTTCATTTCAACAGTTAAGTATACTAATGTTCAACTATCAAATTTGAGATCATAGACTGTATGATCCTATCACTTTCAGGTTTACTTTTTTTCTTAAAAAACTTCACACATTAATACCACAATAAAATCGAAATGAGTTTAATGATAACACTGACACAACAACCTTGTTAAAAAAAAGAAAGTAATCACTGGACTACAAGTTGAATTGTTGGTACATAATCCAGTATACAATTTCTAGAACAGTACAAACATTAATTTATTTAATCAAGTGAATTTTCATGTTGATCGATGAAATACTTTGTTAAAGTTTTGATTTAGTATCAAGCCTCATCAGGTCAGAGAAATCTGATCCTTTTTAACTAAAGCAGAAACATTGATCAATCATTCATATCAAAATTTTGAACAAACACTACCATTAGACTTCTACACCAGGTTAATTGATCAATGACAAAGAGAAATTAACATTATCAATCCCAGAAAAAAATTAATATGAACCCAAACACAAGTTAAATCCTACTGATCCAGAATAAGAAAAAAATTACAGAAACAACAGATATATAAAATGCTAAACCAAACTATACAGATAACAAGAAAAGCTCTTTGTGTTTCCCCGTTAGAACTTAGAATCGATCCCATCAAGTCGTGTGACCATATTTGAAGTACAAACATTCATATAATTAACTTAGAAAATGATGCTTTCAGCTTCGGCTTCATACTTCAAATTCATCTCTCTATTTCTCTCATCCAAGGCTCAAACGATCCAATGGTTTGATGATAGTCTGCCTACGCGGAGTTCCAATCTCACAAGCATTCACTCTTGCTGCGAATCTAAGCGAGCAGAGAGACTCACCGGTTGAAGAAGATTCCGGCGCAATGTTCACAAACATTAGAGTCTTTGAGTCACCGCCTAAGCAAGGCTGAAATTACAAATGAAACACAGTTTCATCATGAGACAATTTAAGAAACAAAATCTTTTGATAATAGTTAGTTAGTACCTGGAGAAGATAAGTCAGCTTCGAGTTTCGGAATGGAACATGATCTTCTTTCTTTGCTAAGGCGAAAATGACATCGCCAAGAGACGACAAACTTTTGTTGATTGCCTTGAGAAAGAAAGAATGTTTTATAAGCTAAAATTGCAATAAAAACCATAATCTTGTTGTATGTTTTGAAAGAACTTACTTGAGTTTCTTTAAGTCTATCTCCGGTTGATCCACTCTTCGATAAACGCTCACTCCCAGCAAGATCAATCAGGTTCAAGACTCCTTGTACTTGTTGCTCAGTACTCTGTAAGAAGAAGAAAAAAACAGCCTCGTTTGTTAGACAAAACAGAAGTCAAACTCTTTAAGAAAACCAAAAGCCAGTTTGGTTAATAAATACCTCGTTGACACCAGAGATTCTTAGTGTGAAAACAAAATGGCTTCTTGACGATTGCTCGTTCATCTGAGTCTTCCCTACCGATCTAAACAAGAAAAAAAACAACTTTGAAAAACAACAAATCTTGATGACCAGTTTATTCATAAATCCTTGGTTTAGAGTTTATTATATGAAATGGGGTTTTACTTTTCGCTATGTACCTGTTACGAGCAGCGTGATCTAAGAGGAATGAAACCTCCCGGGAGCTTTTAACATCCAAAATAGTAAGCTCAGCGACATGTGTGTTCCCATGAGCATCATGCTTAATGGCATGTTTCTGTGGAGAAACACCATTGTCTGTTCTTACTGCTTCTTTGTTTGTCGACAAGAGATCTCGGATCGTTTCATTGTATATTTCCAACATAGAAACCTATATATATGATACAAGAAAGTTATTTATCGATTCTAACCGCAAGGATGCATCTTACTTAGTGCTACTTAAAAGACGAGATAATTACCTGCAATTCGTATTTCCAACCTTGAGATCGAAGAGACTGTCTCGTTTCAAATATTTGCTCCAAACATCGAGGGATCAGCCCTTTTTCCTCGACATTCCCTGGCTTACCCATCATTGTGTAAGTTTTTCCAGAACCGGTTTGTCCATATGCAAAAATGCACACCTGCAAAATGAATAAAATATCAGCTTTAACTACCCCATCAAACAGCAAAAACGCATATCTTTGTTACCTTGTAACCATCGAGAGCACTCTGAACAAGTTGAGAAATCTCAATGAAAACGTCTTCTTGTGATGTATTTGGCACAAAGACCTTATCAAATGTGAACGAATGCTTTTGCGCTGTCCATAGCAAAAACACACAAGAAATGTTAAAAACTGTGTCATTTCCGTAAGAAAGACGTTATTTTTTCATAGGTCATAGTTTCATACCATTTTGCATCAAGTCAATGCCACGACCAAGTAGTTCTAGAGATGCTGGGTAAGAAATTGTTTTTCCTTCATCACCATTACTCTCTCCTGGCAATAGAGGTCTAACTCTACAGAACACACGTATGTTGCCTTTCAGTTCCTGCAAGATGAGAAGAAAAAAAACAGTGATCAGGCAAGCTAACACGAAGGGCAGAGAACAAATGTGGCAGAGGTTAAGTTAAGCGGATCATACAAGAATGGTATTGTGCAACTTCTTCCGTAGCTTCTCTCCTTCAACGAGTTTAAGCTCTGCTTCTTCTACGCGACTTTTCAGATCGATAATGGTTTGCTTTTGGTCTTCAAACTCATTCATTTTCTCAAAGGTAGTAAGATCAGACATCTAAAAACATAAACAATCAAGAATGGTATCAAAAACTTATAACTTGTAAATATAATATAACATTTGTTATATGTGTAACTCGAGAATCTGATGAAACCTGCAGTCTCCTATCAGAAGATACTAGTCGATCTTGCAACTCTTGTATCTGGCTACTCTGGGAAGAACACGTGGCCTGGACCAAAAAAATTTACATTCATCTTAATAAAAATAATCTGCAGTAAACTTTTGCAAGAAATTATTAAAAGGATAGGAAACCTCGAGCTCAGTAATGGTGTCTTTGAAATCATTGTACTTGGTTGCCTCAGTTTGTAAGGTTTTTAATTCCGTTAAATGGTGATCACGTTCATCTTTAGCCTGCTGAAGCTCGACCTTGAGACTCGCAATTTCGTTTATCAATTCAGCTTTCTGCTTCATGATCTCATCTTTAGAGGTCTAGCAAAGAAAAACAAGACAACCAATCATATTCTGATGACTAGAAATACTATCATTGATCGAATAAAACAGAGCATCAATCACCTTAGAAGCAGCAAGCTGATCCTGCAATGCTGAAAATTGACCCTTTAAGTTGCCAATATTTTCGACAATGGAAGTCCGTTCTTTTTCACCGCGTTTTATAGTTTCATGAGCTTCATCAAGATCACCTTGTAGCTTGCTGTTATACAGCTGCAAGCTTGAGTTGTACTCTTGCAACAGTTTGTACATGTCATTAACCGATTGTATCTGAACAAAACCCACAACAAGTCAGTCAAAAATATAAGCTGATAGCAATTTAACATTTTCAGATCCTTTTTGAGTTCCCTCACCCTTTGATTGGCCGTTTGAAGCTCTCCTTGTGCTTTTCCTAACTCTTCTGTGAGACCAGCTTGTGCCTTTTCAACAGAAAGTTTTGCTTCTTTCTCTTTTCCAAGAGAATCATTTGCAGCCTACAACAGAACATATCGAGTCAAAACCGACAAATATGTATTAGACACAAGTATTTGTTAACTAGAAACTAACCAATACTTACCAACTTCTCTGTTTGTTCCTTGGCAACTTGAATTTGAACAGATTCAAAATTCTTCCTCAGTTCCTCAATTATCATATTCAGCTCCTTTACTTTGTTTTTCAAGCTAACCTCTGTCATCAAATTGCAATAATATAAAGTTTAAATCCCAAAACTTCGAACGAATAATTTCAACAATTAACTCTAATTTGCAAACGCACCCATATCAGCACAATGCTTCTCATTCAATTCCAGAGCGTTCTTTAACTTCTCTTGCTCAAAAGCGTAATCCAACTCGAGTTCTTGAAACCATCTAATGCAAAGTCTAAGTCTTTTTATATAATCCATCATATTCTCGCATCTTTCCTGCCAAAATCAACCACCAAGAAGAACATTCAAATGTCAAGCTAAGAAACTCAGACCAAAAAGAGATTCGACCAAAAGGGTCAAACACAAACAAAAGTCTTTAATGCTTATCAAACAGACAAAAACTATTTTGGTCCCACAAACTGTCTTATAACAATCAAATCTTCTTCAAAAACGAACGGATCCAACGAGAAAAGCCAGTAAGCAAACTGAAATTAAAGCCTAGAGATTTTACCACAAAGAATCAACACATAAACAAAGTCTTCAATGTTAATGTCAAACAAAGGTCCCAAAAATTGTTTTATAACAATCAAATCTTCTTCAAAAAAAACCAACGGATCCAACGAGAAAAGCCAGTAAAACTACTTAAAATTCAAAACTTCTTTTACTCAAGATTTAGCAACTTAAACTCTTTGTTAACAAGAAACCTAATTGATAAGCTTATTCATGACCACAACACAATCAAATTCAAACATCAGTCGTATTATCAAACAGTTAATCTACAATAGATTCATTTTTACCCTCACGAAAACTTACACTACACAGGAAGAAACTTAGATTCAGTAAAAAAAAGGAAAAATATTGATATATATATATATAAATTTAATGATGGTGCAAAAAAGTAGAAACCTTGTAGTTGAACTTGCTTTTGTACTTGATTCGCTCATTAAGAAGAGCTTCAACGTCTTCTCTTGTGAACTCAACCGGACCATATTCAGATCCCGCCGTGCTCGCCGGAGCACTGTTCGGCGTCAGATCTTTTGACCCATTCGCCACCGGAAAAGCTGACCGGATTCTTCCATTGTTTGCCATCGCCCCCACCATAACAACAAGGAAAATTTTGTTCTCTTATTCTTACTTAATTAATTCTCTCTTCTGCCAATCAAAGCATAAACCTGCAAAAAAAAACGGTAGAGATCTTCTAGAAATAAAGAAAAATGATAAATTGAGTAAAAATATTAAATATGGGGGAAAAAAGGAAGGAGACCCGTGAAGATGAAGTTTTTAAAATGAAGTAACTAAAGAACATTGATTTCAACGAAGAAAACACAAAAATTCAGAAGAATGAAAAGTAAAGAAACCCACTGATCTTGGAGAATGAATGTGGATATCAGAGAAAAGACATGCCCAGATTTGTGAGAACTGCTGAGAGTGGAAGAACACGAAAATATGAAAAGGAGGAGCTTCAGCATTTAAGAGGGCATGTGTCCTTTGTACTAGAGGATTTGGGTTTAGAAATGGAGGCACGTTTCAATATTGTTCCTCTCGTCTCTTGCTGCTGTGGCTACTTCTTTTCTATATTTGTTGTTTGAATGTTCAAAGAGAGAGAGAGAGATGAGAGAGATGAACGTGGGGCCGTTGATTGGATCTGAAGTCACCGAGCTAATGCAATCGCAACCGTTGCTTTGTTAAGCAGCAAAGAAATTGGAGAAAAAATGTCATAATGTTAGGAGTCTTTCGGACTAGGTGGCAGAGGGGGTAAGGTCAATGGACTTAATTATGAATTTAGTCCATATATCAAAATAATTAGTTGATTCTGAAAATTAGTAATAAATAAATCGAATTTATGTGATATTGTGGCCATTTTTTGAATTTATGACATATATCTAAAGTTTGAATCTAACATCCACAATATTAAAAAATAATATTAAAATCACTAGATTATATTGATAAAAAAATAAAATAAATGGAATTTAAGAACATTCTTTACACCATACTTTTTAAAGTGTTGAAAAAATAAACAAGATTTTGCATAAGATTCATGTATTGAATATCTTGTAAATTGCACACAAAAAAAATGAATGTCGATCATCTATTTTCTCAGCTAAAATTGTTTACACATTTTTTCTACTCAATTTTTTAAAAAAATACTGTGAATATGTTTTCACAAATAAAACACAAATAAAAACATATTCATAAAATGACGAAAAACGTTATATTGATGAAAAAATATCTATATCAGACTTTAAGAAATTATTTTAATCATCATCATTACGTATTTTCAAAACACCATATTCGATATCATAAGATATCTATATATATTTACTTATTTATTTATTAGTAATTTTGATATAGATTTGGCCCAAATTTTCAGATGAAACCTTCTAGTTTGGTTTTAAACCAAAAATGTAAGCCGACACAAACATGTAAATTATCTTACCATAGGTTGTATCGGTAATCTCATAGGTTTAACATATGAAATTAAATAAACAAATAACGATTAATAAAAAAATTAAGAAAAGCTAACAATAACGTGTCGGTAAAATGTGATACGTCAGCACTTTTAGACAATAGATTCCATTCAGAAAAAAGTGGATATCTTATATTACCGAAATTACCCTTAGCAACGCTCCAAAGATTCCTCAAAGCAGTCACGTTCCTGGTTTGAAATGGTATGGGCTAAAATTGTCCGAATGAAAAATTGTCATTTGTCGTGTAATTCTTAGATTCTGTCTCGTTCCCTGACGAGATGTCCAATTTCATGTGAAAAGAATGTGTAAACTCTAATGGTCCGAGCAGCGAGCTCAATTGGCAGTTGAAATATCGTCGTTGATGTGGTTTGTGAAATTGACTGAATTGAATATTAAGCAGTGAATTAAAACGACTTGTGAAATACATTTTTCAGATATATCATTTCAATATAACTTTAGTGTTAAAACAAGGTTAATATTTGTATCACTTATATACTCGCAATTCAAAACCCAAAACATGTCAAATTTTTTAGGTCAGTGAATATAAAAGAAGAGTCATTTAGCGCATTAGACGCACTAATCATTTATCAACTTTATGCACTCTAATTATATTCCCAAATCGGATCACGGAACACACAAAAAAATAACATTTATTTAATCTGGTTAATTCCATAATGTTGCAAACTTTTAGATTACTTTTTATATTTATTAATCCATTAAGTAAATAAAACTTTGATTATTGAGATGGGTTTTGAACTTTGTGCATATATTTATTCAGATATAATATATATGTGGATAAATCACATACTACTTTATGCAAAGGTGAATAATAGGGTGATGCAAGGATCATGCTAAATCTGAAAATAGTCAAACTATATCGTATAAATTGGGATTAAGTATTATTATAAATATATTAGACTACGGGTTTTTGTAAAAAATCGTGGCTTCGAATATCAAGTTGAACAAGTCTGGAACTCAGAGTTCGCTAATGGTATAATATATAATTATAAAATGCATTTCGTAGTTTATATTTATAATTTTTATGATTTGTGGTCTGCATGTAGCTTGTATTAGAAATTTTGCTGGTAGACGAAGTGGTCTCATTTGGATTTTTCGACTGATTAAGATGATACAGCTATATTTATAAAGACGAGTTATTTGAACTCCCCAAACCTATTTTCGATCGTTGTCTTCCATTTTTTTTTATTTTATAAAAGCGAAATTTATGATATTAGAAGCGTACGTTAAAACTACTAAAATTTTGATTTAGGTGTGACATGTAAACAGATTGTTTATAAGAATTGAAATATTAAATCCCACGTCGTAAACATATTTTATATAATATCATGACCAAACAAACATGTATAGTAATCTCTTTTCTCCTTTATTTGAGAATTTGTTTCATATAATTTTAGTACTTCCATTGCGTCTAATGTGTGCCAAGTATATTTTCCCTTTTTCTTTGCAACTTTATTAAAACGTGAATTAGTTAATCGGAGACTTCAGCGTTAAGCCATGATTTTTTACTCCCACTCATCTAACTGAATCAAATTATATACGAAAGATTATATCTTCAGAATCTAAAATAAACCATGTATAACATCAGATTGTGATTAACGATCTTCTCTTTGCAACATACTAGTTTAACAATTTATAGAAACAGGCGATCCAATCTATAGCCTACAAGAAGTCTCGAAAATCTAAAATCCATCGTCTGAATATTACATATAAAAATATTAGATACGAAATATAGGTCTAGGTTTAATATATGGACAAACTGCAAGATAATCATATTTTTCAGAAATTGTTTTTTTTTTCTTCGTATGAAAATTTCTCTATAAAAATAGATAGATGTTACCAAACACTTCACATGAAGAAAAGCTTGTTGCCAAATCCATTTTCAATTTATGATTGAGAGCTCCAAAGTTTTCATCTAAAGACTGAAGTCATATTCTCACATCAAACTTAGACCTACTTCGTCGGTTAAAAGAATAGGTAACTACTGTTCTGTTATATACTTAACTTGTTCCACTAACACACTATGAAAACCATTAAAGAAAAGACAAAGTAACAAACTAGTTTTTTCATTTTCCATTCGAACCATTTTAAAAATCGAGGGAAAAGTTTTGAGATCTCCAAAAACTTAAATCTTGCATTGTATGGACATTTCATTCTCATTCTTTTGAAAAAGAAAAAAAATATATTAAAATATACCGTCATCATCATCTAAGGAAACCAATTCATATCTTTGTCGTCATACTTTTTCTTTTTTACCATATGTAAAAATAAATAAGTGGTCCACTTTGGAGTTTTTTTTTTTTCTGTACGGCTACACAATAGTAATTACTCTGATCTCACCTAATCGGTAAATCGACCTCACCGCATCTATTTATATAATAGAAAGGTCATTAGTTGGGTCGTTGCGTTGAAAATTTACTGATGTAAGAGGGAAGGGAATTGCTAATATACGTGAAAAATTTATGATGGAAAGAATGTTCAGATCTGAGATGGATTGATCTACTTTTTTTTACCGTAAAGTTTAGAGTTTTCTTGAGTTTAGTTCCATTCTCCATATGCCTAAACAGTTCATAATTTGGCTTACATTCGATGACTTTCTATACTTGTGTCAGTTGTGTGTGTGTAAACGGGTAAAATATATTCATGGAACATATTAAAAACTAATTAATAATAATTGAAAACTATAATAAAAAATACTTATAAATATCGAAGTATCCTCTTTTGTTAATAAAACTACGTATCTACAAGCAGCTTGTACTACTAGTAATTGATATCAGACAATAATAATTCGTTTGGATTTTGTTTTATGTTTAACCCAGAATGAAAAATGCCGATGACTATTTTTGAATGTGGTCACAATTTTGTGCAAAATAGGGATTCAATACATGATGGGAATTTGCTTCTATTGGCGATGAAAAGGTAACGTCTACTAGGTTTGACTAAAATTTACGTATAATATTTCAACAATAATATATACAGTGAGAAGTTAGAATCCAATGATAATACATTAATGTTGCCTAACCAAAAGATAAATGTAGTTTGACGTAATTCCAATATGTTTGCGTCAATTCGGTTACGTTGGTAATTGACTATTCTATCTTTTAAGAATGGGTTTTAACTCGTAAGCATAGTCTGATATTTTTTCTGTTTTGTCTAAGATCGATAAAGTTTACCTTTACGTATTTAAAAAAAAAAACTTTAGACGGACATCTAATGTAACAGTATTTGTTAAGCATCATTTTGCATATTTTATTTTTCTATCATTTTATGCATAGCTCTTTTAGTTTCAATAATTAAACTAGTTTCATTATGAATGACACCTAAAATAATAAATGAAAAAAAAAGATCCAGCAATATTGTTATATACGTAAAAATCCTCTGAATTAAGAACATAAATAACGTTTAATATAATTTTATTGTTTTTGCAAAGACAAGTGATTGTTTTTCTTTTATTATTGGATGATAATATAAATGGGCGAAAAATTATATATATGGGCCACTAAAGACAAGATCTATATTGTTTGGGTAATAAAATTAGGTATTTGATTTAAAGTCCATATAAGATGTAAACTCAATTTGCCATATGGTTTGATATTCGTTGACCATTTTCAGTTTTTCACCCATTCCAAGAAATATGTGGTTGCTGTTTACTGAAAGTAAAAGACTCTGATACATATAAGATCTTTAATTAGAAATTGGGCTTACTTCTTGGGCTAGTGGTTAAGTGTTGCCACTGAGGTTATTAGACTGGGCTCACGTTGGGCTTATTTATTCGACGCATCCCTCGAAAACATGCATCTAGTGCAATTTCCCTCAACACGGAAGAAAAAAGTTAAAAACTCTATTTAACGTCTGTAATTCCAGTAAATGATTTGTCTATACCCGATATCGTCTCTGTAAATTTACGATTTTCCTATCAAATTACATTATATACGCATGTATTATATCATTCATAATCTTAGTGTGTCCACCACAGAAAAGTATTACCTATCATTTTATAATTGAAAAAAAAAAAATCCTAAAACTTAATATACTCATCAAGGACTAAGGACACATCAGATTAGAACTTGTTCTTAGAATTAATCTTGGGGATTTTGATCTCCAAGAAAGAGTAGTCGTCTTTGTTGGAGAGGAAAGCTTCGGAGTTATGGGGGTCGGCGTCGCCGGGAAGCTCTAGACGGCGGACGTAGCCGTATTCCCACCACCGGGCGCTTCTCCAGTCGCCGTTGGCCGCTGTTTTCTTGTTGATGTTCCATTGGCCACTAATCTCCATCACTTTTCCATGAACGTCCACGTACACCTGCACGTTATTTTTGCCCACCACTAATAGCCAAGTGCCAAAAATAAAATATTAATCAGTTTTTCTAGATCCCTCGAGAAAAAGGATTACATAGTATTATTATTTTTGATATCGGTTAATACGTTTCCGTATTTCTCATTAGCTTAATTAATACACTTTTTAAATAGAAAACAAGTAAAACCAAAATGTGGTATGTATGTTTTGGATTTCGGTTTCTGATTATGTTTTAATCAAGTATCTTCATTTTCACGGGGAAAAATAATAGTTCAATTTATTTGGATTCCAATTATTGGGTATGAACTAAAATTCCATTTAGATCAGTTTTTTTTTTTTTTTTGGTTCGGAATAGATACATGCATAAAACATTATATATGTCATTTTTCTGTTGATAAAGCTAAAAGAAAAAAAAAAAAATAATAAGAGAATCGTAGGAAGTAAATACCAGGAAGGTCAGATTTAAGGACATAAGCTTGATCGGTTTGAGACCAATCGACTCTACACTGTCCTAAGCTCCTGAGGCTCGCCAGCAAAACATCCGCCTCGAATTCCCACAATGGAAACGCATCTGACGGATCAAAGTACTTCCCGAACAAAAACGGGCTGAAAATAGATCCCTCGCTGAACACAGCCTTTTCCAAGCCTCCTCCGCCGCTTAAGAACCTCTGGAACACTTCCTCGCCGAGCGGTACGCTCCACTTTCCCGGCGTTTTGTCGTCGGTGTGGATCTCTAGTTTGAGGCTTCCACTACTACTCATCATGAGAGAAAGAGAGAGAATAAAAATGGGAAAATATGTGTGTGTGAGAGATAGTTTTGGAATCAAGGTTTTGTTCTTATAGTATGAGTTTTGATAAAGCTAATAAAAATAGTGATGCAAAAAGCTTACTAAAAAGAATTTGTATAGTAAGAGACGGATCTAGAAGTAAATTTCACGGACATAACAAAACAAACGTTTGTTTTTAAATATAATTGAAGTAAACACATTATTGGAGGCAGTGAAGAAGACTTTCAAACTTGAAAATCGATAATTTATTCTCATTTCCGCTCCTGATTGCAGTAATATGGTATTGTCATATCATTTGTATGCCTTCCTTTATTCATTACATGATCTTTATTATTGAAAATTATCACGACAATATCAGGTTTAAAATCTACACGTCTACTATCTAGCTTCGGTATATTGTAAATATTCATTAGTAGGAAGACATTAACAAAAGCTTGACATGTCACAGTATTTGAAAATAAAATGAAATCAAAACTCAAAAATTTTTAAAGATGAAAGCTTTGGACAAACTGAATAATAAACTAAAAAAACTAGATATCATTGCTTTCTTAGAACATCCCATGATAATCGTTGTAAACACACTGTTGTAGTCTACTCGTTACAAAATAGGAATCGCTTTATATTTGATGTATTTTATCTTTTTCTTTTTGGCTTTAAGTATTTTTCCTCGTTATGTATAGTGTTTAGTTAGTAATACTGATCCAAAGATCAGTTAGTTAATAGTCAGGAGATTATGCATGTAACACTAAAAAAGAGAGATCAAAAGACGCATCTGATGAATGGAATATATTTATATAGAGGTACATTTGTAGCATATTTAAATATCGCTTTTACTTATAATTAGATTGACATGATAGGTCCAAAGTCAGATTTTTTTTTTATAAAAAAAGAAGAAAAATTATACGATGATAATGGAAAAAATTGGGGGCTCAAATTATTCGATGAATGATGATGATAAGGGAAAAAAGTTGGGAAATATTCTCCTTTCGTTGTGACAATACTTTAGCGTGATTAAAGTAAATAAACGAATATGTTCTCTTGACGTAGAATTTGCTCGAAGGGTCACAAAGAAATGTGTCCTTATTTGCTTTTTGTCATACCATTTCCCTTCTTCATCTTATACTGAAAGATGATGTTTTATTTAAATACAAGCAAAGTACAGTTTTAGCATTTTTTTTTTGTTAACAGAAATATTGCATTTATTGTTATTTTTATAATTAACATGAAATTAATAACCATCACCTTTTTAAAGCAAGAAAAAAGAAAACATTACTACCGATCTAACTAATTTTTAGTCTTTTCTACAACAATATATATACATACATATATTTTCTCCACTTTTTATTACTTAACATTTTAGAAATAAAATTATTTTAAATTAGATAACGATTTCAATTTCTAATATAAAATTTATTAATTTTTAATGTTCATTACTATTTATATTCTGTTATTTATTTTATTATTAGATAAATTATGTTTATGTAAATAATTAATGATATTTTATTTAGAAAAAATAAAATAAATTATATATTCTTAATTTGTATGCTTAAATAAACGGCAAATAAAATAAATAAAAAGGTAGATATATATTCTCAAATCTCTAATCTACATGTTTTCTATTATTGGTAGCCAAATGTCATTCAATTTATACGCAACGTGGCATTTGAGTTTCCCGGTTCCAACTCACTTTAACAAAAATAAATGATGAACTGGACTCCAAATTAATATTCTTTAACATTTTTATTAGAAAATAGGTGTGAAAGGAATTGCGTAAATGCAATATCGATCGAGAGATTTGAATCAGTTTTTATTTATTTTAACTATTTGTTTTCAAGTAATTTGACTAATGAGAGATGGTCCATGCATCATGCATGCATACCTCATCATATCTTCGACAATGGTCGAGGAAAAATGAAATACATCATAAATTCTCATGACGTAAAATCGTTCATCATGGTTTGATGTAATGCATTGGCTATTGTGTATCTTGTTATTGAGCCATGAAAACATGTTATGTAACTGATGCAGATGGAAAAGGAAGCAATGTTTCTGGATTCTCAACGTGATGAGTAACAAGTTGATTGATCAAAGACTGCACTTGCTCATTATAATTAGTTAACATCTTAAACTTCACTGGATGCAGAAATATACGCATTAAACAACAGAATCCACATAACTATTGCAAGCCATATTATCTAATTTCAATAGTTGTTTAGACTTTTCTTTGTGCCTCTCATCTTGAGTAACCATGTTAAATACATCTTCATCATGGAGATAGGCTTTAACGTCAATATATGACTTTGGAAATCACTTTTTGTGGGCAAACGTGTAATACGTTTCATCTGTTTGTGATTCAATATGTTGTTTTCTATTAGGTAATATTGCGTTGGAGCCCTTTTTACGACGAGTTCTGAAAACAATAGGATTGGTGTAACCAGTCGTCAATGCTTGTTTGGTATTCCTAATAACTAAGTGGGAATCTTAGTTGGTTGCGTAAGTTACATGTGTGTAGTGTGTTGCCAAAGTTTCAAATTCTTTGAAAACCAGTCATGATGAGATTTTCACATTAATAATCGTTTTTGCATGTATATTTCTTCCTCCGTTCTTTCAGCCCCCAACCGAGAAATTACATCAGATCATAGCAAGAACTTCAAGTTATCTAAACAAACATGGTGGGCAAAAATCTGAAATTGTCTTTGAGAGTCAAACAAGGAAGCAACCCAACATTTGGGTTCTTGATGTCAGCCAGACCATCATAATCATCCTTACTCTTAAGGTTTCCTTGTTGACAATAATTAAACTATTGTGTGTAGAAGAGTTAGATATTGACGGTTGGAAGGATCGTGGAGCTTTGTCCTTGCTTGGTTCGGTTTGTGGGAATGTAGAAGATGAAGATACTAAAGACAATCTGTGAAACAAACGAGCTATTTTTTTTTACTCATACATATTGAAATGCAAATGAAACAGCCATTTTATAGTTACCTTCTTTTTTTTTCTTTCGTACGTTGAGATATTAAATTAAATCACGAAAACACACACAAATAATCCAATATATTAATAACTCTGCGTAATTCGCGCTTGTTGGAGTTTTGGGGGAAAAAAAAGAAAAATGAACTTAGAGAATTTTGTATGAAGCTTGAGAGCTAATTTCTCCGTTAATTTTTCTTGTCAACTTTTCTCGGGAAGAGAAAAAAAGGTTGGAACTTTTTTGGTCTTTCTGGTCAGAATTTTGGTTTGGTTGAGCGCACCGACGACAATCGCATTAAGGTTTCTTTGTCAAATTGGATCTGATCGCAATCATTTGCACCAACTCTTCTCCTTTTGTGCTGGCTCGAAACTTGTATTGATGTAAAGACGCTTTATTGAATTGGTCTCATTTCAGCTAAATTGCATCGAAGTCAGCCCCAAAATTCTAGAATTTCGATCAGGGTTGTTGAATTTTTCATCTTTTTGTGTTAAAAGTTTCGATCTTGATCGAGTTTCAGCAAAAGGGTCTGCATTTAAAGGACAAGCTGTAAAATCGTCCTACTATTACATTGGGCAATTTGATCTGAGAGCGAGTATCTGATGAAATGAGAAGCAATAAATATGCTTGGAATGATTCAAGGAGGAATGGGTAATCACAATTGTGCTCATTTAGTTTTCTGGTTGATTCTGATCTCTGGGTTCTTGGTGATAACCTTGGAAGAGAATTCAAAAAAAGATGAGACTTTTCTTAGTAAATTCATGGCTCCATCAACAGGGAAGGTCAATGAACAAATGGTAAACATTGCCCTTAGCTTGTTTGATTCTTTTTTAACATCATAAAAATTTGTCGCGTCTGATGGGATTTATCTGTTAGGGTTTAAAATTGTATAAGCTAGGAGACTCTATAGCTCTATTGTATAATTTTAAGGCGCGAGTTGAAGGGTATTGCCTGTTTCTTGCTTAAAATTAGGTTTTTAGAGACTAAGTTTTGCATTTTTGGTTTTGATTCATATTTCCTGGAGGAATGTAGATTGTCTGAGAAAGAGAATTAAGATTATTACTAAACGTTTGTATCGGTTCCTGCCTCTTTAAAGTCTATGGTTTCAAATTTGTTTCAGTCATGTAATATTCTTAACACACACCTTTTATCAATGGGGTTATGTTCTGAGGCATTTTGTTGCTGCCATAGTTTTCGGTTCATGCTCGTCACTATCTTGTGTTTTTCTCGTTTATATGAAGACATTTTTATGGTATGTTTGTATCAAATTGAACGAGAGCACCAGGCTTTTAACCTGAAGCTTCTGGTTTGCAATCAATGACAAGCTAAAATTATGGAAATTAAGAGATTTGGACTGATTGATTAGAATCATTGATTGTGAGAGAATCAAGGGATTGTTGGCAAGATTCAGATTGTGTGAAGTAATCTTAATGCTATGCTATTCATTTTATTTTTGTAACTTCAAAGTTGTTTTGTCTCCTGTGGTTGTACAATGTTTGACAGGTAGAAACATCATGGGCGCAGCGTTGTTGGCAAGATTCAGATTGTGTGAAGGAATCTGTCGTAGCATTCAATTTATGTTTTCCAGGATCAAAGGATAATTGGGAGCTATTTGGTTTCAACCATTCCCATCTGAGGCAGACTCTTCTTAGTTGTATCCAAGAACAAGGAAAGTTAAATGGTTCTAACCTCAAGTATCTCAAGCTCTTACCATCTATCCTTGATAGTCCGAGGAGAAATCTAGCTTCTAGGCCTGTCTCTTCCCTTTCTCCTTTCCCTTCCCCTTCCCGTACTCCTAAGCGTAGTCGAGGGCCACCTACTCGATCAAGATCCCCATCTCCGCGTAATTCATATTTTCCACCATCAAGATCTCCACCTCCTTCTCCTCCTGCTAAGAAAAACGGTTCGAAAAATTCAACTTCAGCTGCTAAAAGAAAAGAAGACCATCAGAAAACGATCATCATTGCGGTTGTTGTGACTGCGGTTTCGACTTTTTTGATTGCTGCATTGTTCTTCTTATGTTGCACCAGGGTTTGTGGAAAGGGTTCAGGAGGCCGGAAAAATGATGAACGGCCTCTTCTCAGTTTAAGCAGTGGCGATTATTCTGTTGGTAATTATATCTCCACTTTCTAATCTAAAAGAAAATTTCTTCGAATACATATAAACATCAAAACTACTTTTTATGTTTTCAGGTTCCTCCATCAACTATGGTGGTTCTGTCAAAGCAGATAAGCTTGGTAATCAATCCTTTAACATTTACTCAAACCAAGGAAAGATGTCGTCTTTCGATGGAAGTATTTCCGACAATTCGGATTCGTTAGAAGAAAGGTTGTCACACGAAGGAATGCATAATAATAGTATCGGCAATTACGGGCTTCCGCCTTTGAAGCCTCCACCTGGAAGAACATCTTCTGCACTTTCAGGGAAGCCTCCTTCTGGAAAAGTGGTGTCTCTTCCACCCGAACCACCCAAATTTCTTAAGGTATCTTCAAATAAGGCTTCTCCTCCACCGCCAGCTCCAGCACCGCCAATGCCATCTTCTGCTGGTCCTCCACGACCACCTCCTCCAGCTCCTCCACCTGGTTCTGGTGGGCCTAAGCCACCTCCGCCTCCTGGACTAAAAGGACCACGTGCACCTCCACCGATGAGCATGGGTCCAGGAGCTCCCCGACCTTCTTCTGGACCAGCAAATCCATCAGATGATGCTCCCAAAACAAAGCTGAAGCCATTTTTCTGGGATAAAGTGCAAGCAAATCCCGAACATTCAATGGTTTGGAATGATATAAGATCAGGATCCTTCCAGTAAGTCATACCTTCGGAGTTGTTAGCTTTTTAAATCCTCTTGAAATTTATTACGTTGGCGCAGTTACTGAATGTAACTTATTTTTTACGCTTTTCCAGGTTCAATGAAGAGATGATAGAGTCGTTATTTGGATATGCAGCTGCAGACAAGAATAAAAACGACAAGAAGGGAGGCGCTGGACAAGCTGCTTTACCACAGCTTGTTCAGATTCTTGAACCAAAGAAAGGACAAAATCTATCGATTCTCTTGCGTGCTTTGAATGCAACAACCGAAGAAGTGTGTGATGCACTTCGTGAAGGTAAACCTTATTCATTTTTTTTCCTTTGTGGAATAGAAAGAATTTAGCTTTAGGCGGCATTCTCCAATGTCTTCTCTAACATAATCCTCGTTGAATCAGGAAATGAGCTTCCCGTAGAATTCATTCAGACTCTGTTAAAGATGGCGCCAACACCGGAAGAAGAACTAAAGCTTAGATTATACTGTGGTGATATAGCTCAACTGGGAACAGCTGAACGATTCCTGAAAGTAGTAGTTGATATCCCTTTCGCTTTTAAGCGTCTAGAGGCACTTCTATTTATGTGTACACTCTATGAAGAAATGGCCTTTGTAAAAGAATCATTTCAGACATTGGAGGTACGTTTCCTAATCTTTAACAAAAGTTATGTTCTGAAGAAACAGATTTAATTTTCTTTAGTCTTTCTCAAGAAACTTTCTCTTTTTTCCACTTCTTGTTGATATTAAGCTTCCTCTTGCTTCTCTGTTCTAAATGCATCTTCTTTGGTGTATATGGAAGGTTGCTTGTCAAGAACTTAGAGGAAGTCGACTGTTCCTGAAACTCCTCGAGGCGGTTCTTAAAACTGGTAATCGAATGAATAATGGTACATTTAGGGGTGGTGCTCAAGCTTTCAAGCTGGACACTCTTTTGAAATTAGCAGACGTGAAGGGAACTGATGGGAAAACAACGCTCCTCCATTTCGTTGTTCAAGAGATAATTAGAACTGAAGGAAGGAGAACTGCACGTACTATCAGAGAGAGCCAAAGCTTCTCTAGTGTCAAAACAGAGGATCTAATGGCAGAGGAAACCTCTGAAGAGATGGAAGAGAATTATCGCAATCTTGGACTTCAAAAAGTTTCAGGCTTGAGCAGTGAGCTTGAACATGTGAAGAAGTCTGCAAACATCGATGCTGATAGTTTGACAGGGACTGTTCTTAAAATGGGTCACGCTTTGTCGAAAGCTCGAGACTTTGTCAACTCAGAGATGAAGAGTTCAGGAGAGGAAAGTGGGTTTCGTGAAGCGCTTGAAGATTTCATTCAAAATGCTGAAGGAAGCATCATGTCGATTCTCGGGGAAGAGAAGAGAATAATGGCTCTGGTGAAAAGTACAGGGGACTATTTCCATGGGAAAGCAGGAAAAGATGAAGGGTTGCGTTTGTTTGTGATTGTGCGCGATTTCTTGATAATCTTAGAAAAGTCATGCAAAGAAGTCAGAGAAGCAAGAGGAAAACCAGTAAAGATGGCAGGAAAACAGGGTTCAACAGCCTCAGCTTCTTCTGAAACCCCAAGACAACCACCTTCATTAGATCCTAGACAGAAGGTGTTTCCAGCTATTACAGAGAGACGCATGGATCAGTCTAGTTCAGATTCAGACTAAGTAAAACAAAAATACAACATTGGTTTTGTTACTTGTTTGGACGTAAATCCTCTGCAGTTTTGCTGTGAGCGTCTGATGATATTTTCTTCTGTTGGGAATGGAATGGTATAACTTGCAGAGATGACAGGTTTTAGTAAATCAGAAGAACAATCACAGAAGAGCTTTTGAGGTGAAAAGCTAGGGAGTCGTTGTCTTCGCTCGTTCTGACATTTTCGGCTTTAGTTTTAGAAACACATTTTCACTTCTTCATTCTCGTTCGCAATAGAAGAGTAATCCTTTTGTATTTGCTTTTGTAACATTATTATCAATTACATTATATTATTCACTTTGACTTGAAACCAAAGCAACCCAACTTCTGAATAAGAATAATGTCAAGAGTTTCTTGCTGCACAAAGCTTTTATGATTTCATTGATATGTAAAACGTAGTTCGTAGTCTGCAAGAAAATCTTGTGCTCATTTTAGTAAAAGCCTTTCATATATGCACACACTAAAAAAACAAGATGTTCAAGCAATAGAAAGAAACAAAGCCCTAAGCAATAATTGAAAGAAACAAAGCCCTAAGCAATAATTGAAAGAAACAAAGCCCTAAGCAATAATTGAAAGAAACAAAGCCCTACTAAATAAAGGAGAAACATGTGATCTAGCTAATACTCGTTTATTTGATCTTCAAGCCAAACGGAAAACGGAGAGTCAGAGAGCGACGTGTTCTCTATCTTGAGTTAAGAAGATCTAATCTTCCTGAGGCTTTGAAGGTCCAGACTTCTTGGGGAGAAGGAGATTGTGGATATTGGGCATCACTCCTCCATTGGCAATAGTCACATCTCCAAGAAGCTTGCTTAGCTCCTCATCATTTCTCACAGCGAGCTGGATGTGACGAGGAACAATACGTGTCTTCTTATTGTCTCTTGCTGCGTTACCAGCCAGTTCAAGTACCTAACAGAGATCGAACAAAACATGTTTCAGTCTCAACGAAGCCACAACTAATTAGTGCTTTCAATTCAGCAAAAATGATTTATGATAATAAAGATGAAAACTACCCAAATTTAGAACTTTAACAAATCAAATCAGCATCCATAATAGATAGAGAATCTTTCTGTAAGATATCAAATTTGACAGAAATATTTCAAATTTTGCCGATACATTACAAACTTTACCGGAAGTTTTCATATTCTGTCGAAAGATTTCAAATTTATCCGAAAGGTTTCAAATTGCTGAAATTCTCCAAATTTGCACGACACGTTCGTAAAATATAAGAACCCTAAATTGGCCATAGATCGTGAAAAACCAAATCACGCAAAAAAAACAGAGACGGAATCGATAAAATAAGGCAAAGGGAAAGAGACAGAGAGGGAAAGGAATATTCACCTCGGCGGCTAGATACTCGAGGACAGCGGCGAGATAAACCGGAGCACCAGCTCCGACACGTTCGGCGTATTTACCGGCTTTGAGGAATCGAGCGATACGACCCACCGGGAATTGAAGACCAGCCTTGCTGCTCCGTGATGTAGCTTTTTTTGCCGCACCAGATCCGAGAGTTTTTCCGCGACCTGCCATTTTCAACCACCCAAGTAGCTTTTCTAGCTAAAATTTTCTCGGAAAAAAAAAAACAGATTTGAGAATTCTCTCGACGAAAGTAACAATGATCGTGGGAGATAACGAACCTCCTATAAGTTTAATTTATATATATGCGATGTAGAATAAGTTTTCGACCAATCAGAATTGAGTACGAGGATGGATGTTTTTAAACCGTCGATTGTTTCTAAATGAAAGGTTACGATTTGAAAGTTTTTCTCCCACCGCTTGACTTTTTTTTTGTTTGTTTCTTTTGAACTCGTAACCAATAATATACGACTTGAGGGAATTTCCAAAAATTTCTAGCAAATTAATTTATATTCCATTTGATTATGGGCTCGATAAATCGGAACTGAATTACAAAGTGTATGGGCCTAAAAATATAATAAACCCAATTTAGTCTTACGAAACCCGGGCGAGTACGCACGTTGCAAGCCCAGCAGCACTTGTGGCATTGCGCTTAGAGAAATTTTGAGAAACGATATATTCCCCTACTCTTCCTAAGTATTATATAGCACTAGATGCTGCCCAAATAAAAATCCTATATTAAATATGTCCAAATAAAAGTTCAAAATTTATATTTATATCTCTCCGAATTAAAAATTTTAAATCTCATAACACATAAACTCATATTTTCAAATTTCGAAGCACACAAACCCGATTTAATTTGGATTACTGTTAACCAATTAGCCATTAACCATTTTGAATTTGATATTAAACGAAAATTTAAACGTTGTTACAACCAAACTCAAAAATCTTCGATCAATATGGAGCTTCTTTTCTTGTTCTTTTTCCTTCGCCGATTTGTAACACTGGCTCGATCAGAATCAAAAATTATTTGTGGTCTCCTCAGATTGATTATAAATTCTTCGGCACAATCTTCTTTAGAATCTTTGATTTACGCTTCATGCTTATGTTTTTCTCCTTCAAAAACACCATGTCTCTAATCGTCTGCACTTCTGTCTCCTCCGCCATATGATTTGATTTCTTTTCCAGCTTGAATTCCTCAATGCAATATTTTGATTCTTGGAAGCTTTCGGAAGAGACCTTGTTTTTCATCTCTTGCGTCGATGATGATGATGATGATGATTCTTCTAGCTTATCGTTACGCTTCTCCCCTATGACCCTCTCAATAAAACTATTTGTATGATTTGAAAACGGTGAATTTGTGTGGTACTGAACTCTGACGACGTAAGTTGTGATGTTGATTTCGATGTGAACTCTCTCTCTCTCTCTCTTATGTGTTAGAGAAATAGGGAATGAAGAACAAGACTATGTTGATGACGACGAGATCACAGGGCATAGCCAAAATAAACAAGAGAACAAGAGGAAGAAGAGATTGGGCTAGGGCTAGGGCTAGGATCGAAATCAAGCATAGATGTTTCCAAGAAGTTGACATCTACTAGGTTTAGAAAAAAAACAGAAGCTGGAGGAAAAGTAAGCTGAGACAAGCTGCTGCAACGAATTTTCACCAATCTCATTTCATTTTTCATTATGAACCCAGATGTGTGTGACTATTGATGCCAATCAAACTAGATTGTATATTTCATTGTGCTTTCGCTAGTAAGAACACGACGTAATCACTTAGATTCATTTTTTTATGTAGTGTTCTTCATTTTCGATGAAAAAGAAGTCAGGTGGTCAGGTCAGTTTTTGTTTTGGTTCAGATTAATTAGGTTTAAGTTTGGTTTAATATTATGTTCGGTCGGTTTATTTTTGGTTTGCAAACACTAACCGAAAAATTTATTTTATGTGTTTTAAATTTTAAAAAATTTAGTTGGAGGAGATATAGATTTTAAAATTTTATTTTACAGAGAAATTAGAATAGGGTCTTAGTTTGGGCCACATCTGGTGTATACAATACTTACACGGAAAAAAAAAAATAATAGATCGTTTTCCCTTCATTTTTTATAATTACCCCCTATAAAAACTTTGATATACCAACTATATATATAAATACAGGCTAGGCGATTCTTATGTGTAGTGTGACTGAGACTTTTTTTTATGAGATATTTCTAATTTTGTTGTGCATACATTACTATTGTGTAACTTGGATCATAAGTATTCAACTTGGTCTATAATGTCTATATTACGTTGATGAATCATATAAAACTAACGTTGGATTGCTAAAAACATCATTTGAAAAACAAAAAAGTAGCTCCGTATAAATAGTATGATTGGCTACTTTAAATTAAATGCCTTTGATTATAAGAACATCATATAAACAATATTATTGATTACTGTAAATGTCTTAAAAATATAAGAAGAACCGATTCACATATGTCTCGTGGATTAATATGGGATTCGATATATATATCCGCATTGTAAAAGAAAAAGTGTTCACATGTTATATTTCAGCAACATTTATTAATTCATAAGTAGATATCAAAGATTGGGGCAGATCAGAACAGTCAATGTGGTGTGGTCGAAATGATGGTCCTGATGGTAAGGGTTTAGGGCAAAATTGGGAAACTCAGAAGGAGAAATCTATCAATGTGCTTCAAAATTAAATTTCTAATTTAATGTCTTCCCTTTGAATTCAATAAGGCTATAGCAACGACACCCACACCTACCTTCACCCCCTTCTATATCTACTCTTTGAGATATCTGCAAACAACACTAAATGCACTTCAGTGCATGTTTGAAAACCTTTACGGTGTAAATAAAGGTGTTACTTCATTACAGAGAGAATAAGTACTTTAAGATTAGTTTATTGCTTAAGTAATCGTTGGGGTTTAAGTTTTTATCTAAACATATGTTCTGTTTTATAGTTTAAATGTTACAATGTATACCTATTGTTATTTATTCACTAGAGTGATCAAGTTTTTTAGTGTAATGAAATATAATGTACATGTATATTGATTACTATCTTCCAAAAATTGTCAGAATGCTTCGCTTGCCCCCTTCTGTTTTGTAAAAGCGAATTGACAGATGCAGATGCAAATGCAGGCGGAGAGAAGTGAGTTGAAATCAATGTTTCCTTTTCAATTTATGTCAAATTTAGTGCATATGGATGGCTATGCTGCTACTCCATTGATTAGTAACAACTACTATCATTTAGTTGTCATTGAATAGTGACTAGTGAGTGACTACATAGTTATAGCCCGACTATTATTGATAGTCCATATGTAGGACTGTTGGACACTATTTAGATTCGTCAAATAACATTTGTTTATTTACATTCACGATTAAGCGGATTAACTTGGTCTTAGCACGTAGAATCTCACAGTTAAAATCTTAGAAATCAAAACTTTATTGTAAACCTGCCCACACACAATCTCACTGATTGACGTTCGTATTAATTACTGTAATTAATTTTTGGAAATGTGATACTATAAACCCAAGATTCTATGCATGTTCACTATGCGAAAAAGATCCTAGATGTATCTTTTTGAAACCAAAGTTATTGCGAGCTTAGTTAATATTTATACTAGTAGTTAGTAGAGTTTAAGAAAGCTTATGAATAATATTAACTGCTATTAATTAATGCAAGTTCATGAAATTTATCGTTCATCAAATTAAGTTAATAGAATCTATACTAAATGAAAGGAAATAGTTTGGGACTCCTCATGTCATCCATTTCAGCTAAATCAAACTATTCTAAAATCCTGCCACATCAATAGATTTAAAATATGTTTTTTTACAAAAAAAAAAAATAGGAAAAGAATAAAAAAAGGTACAAGTACATAAACCATCACAACAACATCATACCTAATAACAATATTTAGACAGACTCATAAAATCCAAAAAAATAAATAAACAAAGAAAAAAAACATATGACAAAAGTCGGGAAACAAAATGAAGACAATGGAAAAGAGAAACGCAAAAAATAAACTTCAAAAATTTAACAACAATATAAAACAAAACTTTACTAAATTAATATAATATGTACCTAAATAATAAAAATATTACAAGAATAATAAAAAAAAGTAAAAAAAATAAAAAAGTGAAAAAGAGAATAAAAAGTATTTATGTCCGTTAAACCAATAAAATAATAAAAAAAAATAACACAACACAAATTTGGGAAACAAATTAAAAACAATGAAAAAAACTCAAAAAAACATATTTGAAAAAATGGTAAAAAATAAGAATAATAATTTTAAGATTATAAATATGAGTTTAAGCAATTTTTTCTATATGAAAAAATATGAATGAAATAAATAATTAATAATATTTTATAAAATTGAGAAAAAACAAAAAAATGATTAAATGTAAATAAATTTAAAGTAAATTAATTTGTATTAATTTATCAATTTGGAATATTGTCCTATATAATATTGAAAAAATATATATATGAGACAGAAATAAAAAATAAATATAGATTAGGACGTAAAAGATTGGATAAGAACATGAGTAAAAAGAAGTTAAAAAGAAAAAGAAATAATAATTTGCGCCAAGCGAGGAAATCTCATACTAGTTATAGTCAGTTAAAAACTCGATATTCAGTAAATGTAGACTAATGATGTGTTTTTCAAATGTCTACTATTTCACGGTCGTAATCCATATTGTGAACTCTTTTTAACACTTTAGATTCGCAAAACAGTAAATGAAGGAAACATTCTCATCGTGTTATTTATTCGCAAGACGATGTAGACCTCTTTCAGATTCATATGGACGTACTTGCCTACTAATAAAACCACACACATTTTTTTTTTTATTACCTACTATTAATTTTGTTTTATTGTTCTTATAATATTTCATTAAATTTAGTTCAAAAAATGAAAACTTCTCATTAAATAAAACCAACGGTATCTTTATATGACGAAAAAACATATTCACTTGCCAGAATTGCTTCCTTATTTTTCTTTTTTTTTATTAAACTAAAAATATCACTTCTAATAAAATCACAAAAGTCTCACAAGAGGATAGAGAGAGAGAAAAAGAGAGATTACAAACAACAATGGACGATTCAAGCACAAGAAGCCAAAAGAAGAAGAAGAAGCTTCAAAGAGACAACAACAAAACCATTAATCCAAAGAAGAAGAAGAACATCCCAACTGTTTGGTTCTCACTCAAGAAATCTCTCCACTGCAAATCCGAGCCATCTGATGTCCACGACCCCAAGTCAACTAACCAGCTCACCACAATCTCCACCAAGAGAATCTCCGGCGTCACCTCCACTACTGCCGCCGCCGGATGCGGCGGTGGTTTATCGGGATGTTCGAGATCGATAGCGAATCTCAAAGACGTAATCCATGGAAGCAAACGTCATTTCGAGAAACCGCCGATAAGCAGTCCTCGTTCTATTGGAAGCAACGAGTTTCTCAATCCTATAACTCACGAAGTTATCCTCAGTAACTCCACTTGCGAGCTTAAGATCACAGGCGTCGGAGACCTCGCTTCACCCGCCGGAGCAACGGAATCCGGCGGTGGTGGTGGAGGTGGAGGAAATGGAAATGGACGGTCGACGACTTTTGTTGGGATGCTAAGGCCGGGAACGCCGATGCATTATTTGAATCATTCGGCTTCTCACCGGATCCAAACGTCGTCGACGACAACGACGGCGAGAAAGGGAACGTTTGCATTGTCGGAGAGAGACGGAAGAGGAGTAGGAGGAGGAGGAGAAGGGTTAGGGTTTCACACAAACAGGAGAGTTTCTTTGGAGATGAACAGAGACTCTGCCGTTAATGGACACAATTCCTCTGTTTCTTGCCATAAATGCGGTGAACAATTCAATAAACTCGAAGCTGCAGAAGCTCATCATCTCTCTAAACACGCAGGTAAACAATTCAGATTTCGAAACTTTTCACCATTTGAAATTAATGAAAACATAAAGTTCTCAACTTTAATCAGGAGATATTTTCCCAAATTTCGGTTTTTTTTCATCATCGAATTAGGGTTTTCATAAAAAAGTTTTCAACTTTCGGAACAAGTTCATCATCGAATTGATTAGGAAAGTCTCAACTTTATAAAAATTATTCCCAAAATTCGAATCTCATCAATGAAGGCATGCAATTAGAGTTTCAGAGCAAAAAAGTGTTCACATTTAAGTCTATAAAGTTCTCAACTTTATCAAAATGCAGTGACGGAGCTTTTAGAAGGAGATTCGTCAAGAAAGATCGTGGAGATAATCTGTAGAACGAGCTGGTTAAAGTCAGAGAATCAATGTGGGAGAATCGATCGAGTCTTGAAAGTGCACAACATGCAGAAAACGCTAGCGAGGTTCGAGGAATACAGAGAGACGGTGAAGATCAGAGCAAGCAAGCTCCAGAAGAAGCATCCGAGATGTCTCGCCGACGGTAACGAGCTGCTTAGATTCCACGGCACAACCGTCTCTTGCGGTTTAGGGATAAACGGGTCGACAAGTATCTGCACGGCAGATAAATGCTGCGTCTGCCGGATTATAAGGAACGGGTTCTCGGCGAAACGGGAGAAGAGTAATGGGATTGGCGTTTTCACGGCGTCAACGAGTGGGAGGGCGTTTGAGTCGATTTTGGTCAATGATGGAGATGGTGATCGGACGGTGAGGAAAGTGTTGATTGTGTGTCGGGTTATCGCCGGGAGAGTTCATCGGCCGGTGGAGAATGTGGAGGAGATGAATGGGTTGATGAGTGGGTTTGATTCTTTGGCCGGGAAAGTTGGGTTGTATACAAATGTGGAGGAGCTTTATTTGCTTAATCCGAGAGCTTTGCTTCCTTGTTTTGTGGTAATTTGCAAATCCTAAAAAAAAATTAGCATTATTTTTGTTTTGAGGAAAAGAGCAAACTGTTATTAGTTGTTGATAAATTTTTGTATTGTGTAATGAAAATCGAAATCGATGGAAACTATAATCTAGGTTTTACCATGTTATTTCGAATTTTTAAATTTCGTTTGCAAAAATGAATTTGGGGATTTTAAGTTTGATTTTTTTTGGCAAGTGAGTTTTTAGTTATTCTTATCTAGAGAGACAAAAAAAATAGTTTCTTTCGTTCATATTATGTTTAGATAAGTTTGTTTTTTTAGCGTATTATATTGATGTGAAAATAAGTGGTTTAAGAGATAGATGGCGAAGTGTGTCAGAGTGAGAATTTAGTTTCACGGGTGGTCTGGTCTGTTGGTAAAGGTGCTACTAAATGCCAAATTTGAATCAGTAATAAAACATTAAAAAGAAAGAAAATCTTTTTTTTTTTTTTCATCGAAGTGAAAACCTTTTGAAAAGGTTGGAACATGAGTTGTTTGGTTGAATGTTTAATACGGAGCATTTATGTTGTTTAAGTGTTTAGATATTTTGAACTTCTTATCCTACTTGTCATTAATATAGCATTGATAATCTATTATTAACATTAATGATAATTTTGCTAAAACGAATAAAATAAATGGTCCACACTATAGTACTCGATAGTATTCATTCCATAATGTCAGCTGAGACAAAGCCTACGTCAAAGGTGACGACAAAATTATATCCCATGCAAAATTTTTTAATTAATAGTTCTATCTGCAAAAGCCACCCACTCATCAATATCTTCTGAGAAATAAAAAAAAAAAGTCTGAATCTGCGAGCTCAGTAATTAATAACCCAAGTTTCAAATTTCAAAATTTCGCTCATATATATGTTTTTTTTTTTTTTTTTGGTTCCAGTGTATATATGAGAACGACTGACAAATGACAACGGGACCAAAAATGGACAGTGTATCTATTTCAACCGAAGTAACGGTGGGATCGTACCCATGATGTCTCACAATATATCATCTTCACTCGACAACACTCTTATGTCGTCATTTTCGGATCTTTTATATAATGACGAGAACGTATATAACTACTCTTGTATACTCGAAGTATGTCAAATATACAATAGTTGAATATTTTGAAATGATGACTAAATATTTGATCATGTGATGTAATGCTAATTAGTTACTCTTTAAGATATATTTTTTTCATTGTAGGTGGGGAAAAATATTAGGTTACCTTTAATTTACCTGATTCAGGTCTAAGATCCAAACGTAGCCTTTTACCGTTTGCCCACACACCTCTCCATAAAGCTTCATCTACTGGGAAAATAGATTTGGCGATGGAACTGATGATTCTAAAACCATCTAGATTACAATATTTGATATCGGGCTTCAGTCTCGTATTAACTGGTATCGATTCATGATTTCGATTAACATTTTAATGAAACTATTACTAATTTACATCAAGTTGGTTCAGTTTTCGGATTTGATAAGTCACCACTCTAGTTGAGTCAGCGATCTAAGAACAAGACACAACCTATTTCAATCTGAGAGCGATTTATGTTGCTATATTCGGATATTTGATGCAGTATAATGGCGAAGTATGTGAATATGGCAACATAAATCGAAGTATGTGAAATATATACACAAATTTAATATTTGAAATGATGACTAAATATTTAATATGTAATGAATTAAAATCCGATATGCCTATTATTGATAAAACAGTACTCATATATATGTCAGAATAAACTTTCTTTCTTTGTAAGTATGGTTTAAAGGTTGTTTTGGTTTGCTTAATCAGATTGCGTTGATTGATGCTTATATTCTTCTTTTTTTTTTATTTACAAGAATTGCATATATTCTTTTAAAATCGACACTTCACGTTTCATACACCCTACACGGAGTTTCTACGGGTTTTACAAAATTTTATATCCATTACTTTTTTTTGGGGGGGGGGCTAATTTATAAAATAGCACATTTGAAATGTTTATTCCAAACATAGTATCACTATACTAAAGTTTCAATAATATCATAAATTAAATATCAAAATGATGAAAAAGTTCTTCTTAATGTGAAAAGTCTAATTCCTAAATTGGAAAGAGGAAACCAAACATCATATTAGTATGTTATTTTACAGTACTTTTCTTCATTTTTTTCATTTAATCTTTCCATAAAAAACACTTAGTTAAATACATAATTTCATACTAGATATTTATATTTAAATTTACTAAATTTATATTTATTAGTGAAAACTAATTGAATACTCATGAATATGTTACATTCTAAATACAAGTTTAAGTTATTAACTTAATTTATGTTAATTTATTTTGTTTTTACATATATTGATATATATATATATTAAATATACACCTTAGTGTTTTACATACAATATTTTTTTGGCAGAAAAAAAACAGAAATCGAGCATTGAACTTTTATATACGTCATCACAATACGATTTTGCTCAAATAAGAAAATAAAAACGTTAGATATCACCAAAATTGTATTAAAAGAACTAGGATGTAATCATACAAAAAAATAAGTGGGTTGAAGAAAAAAAGTAAGGATAAGAATCAATGACACATATAGAGGAGAAACACAATTTTAATTGATATCAACTCCTATATGATTAAGGTCTAACCAAAACATTTTAATTTTCTTATTTTTAACAAAATATTTAATTATATGCAATATACAAGCATAACAAAGAAATGAATGATTTAGTAGTATAACTAATTATGGAATGAATTTGACCCAACCTATATCCAATTCGAATATGAACAAAACAAAACCATACAAATATGGAAAAGGTAACGAATCCAAATTAAGTTATATTTTAAAGAAAAGGTATCGATTCCAAATTAAGGTACATGCGCAGGAAACTATTTACTTCCTTATAAAAGGATAAGCTGGTGCATGTGATTATGACCAAGTATCAGTAGAAATACACAACCCTAGAAGAAGCAAAGTGGTTCAATCCTTGTGAACCAAAGAATAAGAAGTCAAACAATATGGATCCAAGATTGTTTTCAGTTGCCCAATCGGGTAGCGTTGATGCTTTATATTCTCTTATTCAAGCGGATCCATGTATTTTTCAAAATGTGGACGTTTTACCTTTCATCCACACACCTCTCCACGAAGCTTCATCCACTGGGAAGATAGATTTGGCAATGGAACTTATGATTCTAAAGCCATCTTTTGCCAAGAAATTGAACGAGAATGGGTTTAGTCCCTTGCATCTCGCTGTCGAGAACCAGCAAGTTGAGTTAGCACAAGAGCTAATCAAGTTTGATCCCAGTCTTGTTCGTGTTCGTGGAAGAAGAGGTATTTGCTTCAAAATCTTAATTCGATTTTTTTTATTAACAAATATATTTTGAAACAAATAATATAAAAAGTACTTGATGAGAGATTTCTTGTTGTTGGTTTAATTATCTCACAAGGACAGGTATGACACCTTTGCATCTTGTGGCAAAAAATGGTGACGTCGATCTTCTTACAGAGTTTCTCTTTGCATGCCCTGAAAGCATTAGAGATGCGAATGTAAATGGAGAAACTGCTTTACATATCACGGTTATATACGATAGATACGAAGCGCTCAAAGTTCTGAGAGGGTGGATGCAAAGAATGCGTAAAAGTGATTCTTTGTCCACTGAGTTTCACGTCCTGAACAGACGCAATCGTGACGGCAACACGGCCTTGCAGCTAGCGGCGTACAAGAATGATAGCCAGGCATGTTCCTAGTTCTTACCCTTCTTTGCAGAATGAAATGGTCTGAAATTCACACACTCAACTTCTTCGACCATCTGTGTTTGTCTGGTTGGATCCGTAATCATTGTCAAGCTGTTCAAATATACTATTATGGTACTAGTGTATTTGGAATGTGATCCAAGATGACCACATTAAAATAGTAATAAACATAAAACACTGATATGCCTTAAATTATAGATTAGGTTTTATTATGTCACTTGATATAATGTTATCACATTTCAAAACTACACATTACAAAAGTAGGAATAATTTTAGTACATTCCAAACATCTTTGTACAGTGAAAATTCTATTTAAATCATGTGTATTCGAGTTGTCTAATAACTAGTTGTCGTGATATATATATATATACAGGCAGTAAAGGAGTTGTTGAAATGCATGTCACTGAACCGTAACATCCAGAACAAAAGTGGTATGACAGCCCTTGATGTCTTACGAACCGAAGGATCTTACATGAACAAAGATACAGAGAAGCTCATACGAAATTCCGGGGGTAAGACCAGGGCCTCTCTGACCAGAGTTAAGACAATGTCTGTCTACCTAAGAGAACCCGTCTCTTTTTGGGAACATTTATCTACGGGAATAGCACGCTATAGGAGTCATATGACAGACGGAACACGGAACGCTCTTCTCGTAATAACAGCTCTGATAATTACAGCTACTTATCAGACGGCGGTTCAACCGGAAGACAATGACAGCCTCATAACACGCAACGAATTCCTATCCAAGATTGTGCTAATATGGGGATTCAATACCATAGCCTTTTTCTTAGCTATTGCCTTGACATTTATACTCATACCAGTTGGTACAGTATAAACTTGGTGGTATATATGCATTACGTTACCTCTCATCTGTTGTTATGCACTTTCGGTTTACATAAAGTATGATCTCAAGCAGATCAAGATCCCGACATCGCTCATCTATATATACATGATTGTTATACTCTTATTTTTCGTTTTTCTACTTGTATTCTACGTGAGGTGGATGCGTACTACGCAGAAGAATGGACCGGAACACAAAAAAGACCTGATTTCCGAAGGTTTCAAGACCATGGTTTAGACTTCTAAGCGTTTATCATATAACCTTTGTTTCCTTGTATTTCGTCACAAAATTGTGAAAATGCAGTAAAAAATTCATATCACTTGTTCGTTATATAAGCAGCTTTGCTATATACATCTTATTTGATTTTGTGTGAAGTTTTTCTTTTATTATTTGTGCTATTCTCATATTTTAGTAGTCGAATGCAGAAAAAAAAAAAACAAATGATCTTTTATATTGTTGCTTTCATTAGAAAGATGGATTCTCAATATATGTGTTGTTAGGATGTATACTAGAAACTGATAAATTTCAAAGTATAAATTAATTAGATTTCTAGTTTTATAATGTTTATAAAGACCTTGTGATCCACACGGCTTACGTCCCAGATCTATTTTCTTTTGAATACATTATCAAGTCTGAGCTGTTTGATCTGGAAAATGTAATACATTTTGCATAAATTGCAATCATCACTCCAGTTTCGCCAAAGATAAAGTTGAAGGGAGCTACAAGATATGTTTTCTATTTTGCAAATTTTACCAAAGATATCATTCCAGTGGACTGGCCTCTTCTCGGCCCTTCATGTGTTTCGTCTTTAGGTTTACATCTTCCATCACTATGTTGCTGTGGTTGAATACTATTTATAATTATGTACAGTAAAATTCAAAACTCGAATAGTTTTATTTACCTTTCTTTTTTCTTCACTGGTCTTTTCGTGGATAGAAAGATAGATTCTAATGTTTTAGATTTTTAATGTATGATATTAAATGATTATATTCAATAAAAATGAATATATATTTTAGAGAGATTTACTAAAAAGTCCTGGAAAATTGATTTTTGACCAAAATAATGTCAATCTTTGGTAATTACTAAAAGAGTATTTATTACCTATTTTATCATTTTCACATGTGTTGACAAAAAATAATAAGATAGTAGACATTCATCAGACATGTATATCAAAAGTGGAGATGCTAAGATGCGGAGGCAACTGCAACTTGGGATGTTTCTTTATCCTTTGCCTCCTTAAGTTGCTTCCACTTCTCAATGGTGTCGATAAGTTCCCCTGTTTTGATCAGATATCTTACCTTCTGTCCATCTTCAAGGACCTTGTGACCCACCCGGCTTACCACCTCCTTTTCTTTCGAATACAGCATCACATTTGAGCTGTGGATTGGTGCTTCGATCTGGAAAACATAATACATTTTGCACAATCTTTAATCATCGCTCGTGTTTCTCCAAAGACAAAGTGAAGGGAGCTCCGAAATTTTGGTTTCAGTTTTGCATATAATTAGAAGAGATACAGTCATTCGAGTGGACTGACCTTAACAATTTGGCCAGGTTCTCCCTCTTCTCGGCTCTTCATGTGTTTCGTCTTGAGGTTTACATCTTTGATCACTATGGTGCTGTTGTGTGTAAAGATCTTAGTGACTTCTCCAATCTTACCCTTGTCTCGTCCAGATATTACTTTGACCGTGTCTCCAAACTTGACATGCATTTTGTGCAGAATTGGAAGACTGTTTGGTTTGCATTTCTTCCGTTCCCAACGCTTTAGCTGAAAGTAAAAACATAACATACGAACAAGTAATAATCCTGTTGATGTACTTAGGAATCAAGGAATTAGAGATTCCGCTCTCAGGCATAAATTCCAAAAAGGTTGACACATGGTTTCTTATGGTTCAAAGCTAGTTATTGACGGATTAATGCAAAATGGGGAACCAGAAGTATTGAGGTAACGTAATATTGCTTACTAACCTTTGAAAAAACAAGACATGGGTTCTCAGCGGGCTTGACCTGTAATGAGTACAAAAGATAAGCAGAGTAATCAAGGAAACAGCCACAGCAAAGCATCAAAGCAAAAATGCAAAACCATTCTTCTGACTCATATGTTCGAGCAAAACCATAATCAACCAAAAGGTGCATACCAAATGACCATAACAACAAGGTATCTAGATACCACTAGCAGAAGGCATTATTAGATTCCAAAAGGGTAACTAATCAAATCAATCAAAAGATATTAACAGAGTTCTATTGAGAAAAAATATATATCAAAACTATGGAATTTAAGTGCTCTTGACTTCATCTCAGTTCAGTACTAACACAAGCAGATATAGACAATGCACATTCTTCAATCCATCATTTGTCCAATAAACATAATTCATAGCGCGGAAACACAGAAATGAACAACAACACAGAACAATGTTTCAAATTTTCAGTCGTTTTTAGAGAGATTTCTTTAGATGGGCACCCAAATTTCTTTGATTTACCAACGCCCCCAAGTGAAGTACAGAATCTAAAACCTTTAAACGGCTAACGGCGAGAGATTAAAACCAAAATTTGAAAATCGGAGTTACCGGAGAAGAGACGGAGAGGGAAATCGGGGAAAGGAGACGCTGGCCGAGGAAGGAGGAGTTGGAGGATACAGAGAGAGATGTAAAGGAGCTCTGAAGAGCAGACATGGTCACCATTTTTCCAACTTTGTTCTCGCTCTCCAACTTCCGGTACGAAATGGGCTAACACTTGTTTCTTCCTTCTTCGTCTTTGTCTTCGTCCTATCCGTTCGAATGAAAAGCGATAAAACGTGGATAACGATTACATCTCGACTCGTAATTCACTCGTAATTTCACGACAAACAAACCAAAAGAAAAAAAAAAAAAAGCCTTATTTACATTCACAAAAGAAAGATATAAGATAACCTTTCCTATAAACCAAATTTCAGTTACCATCAACATCAATGTATATGCCTCCTAACAAAATCTACAAATCATCCTAAAACCCTATTAAAAATAAATAAAATTCAATTAAATAGATATGTTATAATTATAAACTTTAGCGCTTTTTGTTTCAACAATTAACATCACTAGTCTTCAAGTGTACTGTCCATGGAATTATCTCTCCTATGATTTTCCGACCGAATCGATCTATTTCCGGTCTGCTCACCACTGGACTCCACCGTAAGAGGATGAGGAAAAGGCGAGGGAGACTTCTTCTGACGTTTACTGGAATGTCTCACCTTAATGACACGTGTCAAAACCTGCACAACATCCCTCATGTTGGGACGTTTCCTCGGTGCACGAGAGATGCATTTGTATGCAAAAGCCGCAACTTCATTCACTTCTTGTAAATCAAATCTCCCATCTAATCTCGAATCCACAATCTCTTCCCACCCTACTTTTTCTTCTGCATTCATCGCCGCCTATTTTTCATCAAAAACAAAAAGTTGTCTTTACATTTAATTCTTTCAAATTAACAAATGTGGAATTTAAGGACAAGGTTGGTTTTGTTAGTGTTTTCTTACCAGCTCAACATATTCCATTAGACCTTGTTGAGGATTTCTTGCAGCTATAAGCTCAAAAAGCAAAACCCCGAAACCATAAACATCGCTTTTCTTGGTGAATGTTCTTGTGGAGATATACTCTGGATCGAGATAACCAAACGTTCCTCTGATGTTAGCAGCATGTTTGTTAACCATTTCTTCTCTAGACAGGCCAAAGTCAGCAACCTGAAATTAAAAAAGAGATTCACAGTGAGAAAACTTGAGGTAATGATATCTCAAGTAGGACAAAGAAGATATAATTTACCCGAGCTCGCATGGATTGATCTAACAAAATGTTGGAAGATTTGATATCTCTGTGGATTACAGGAGGAACAGCCTGGAAAAGAATTCTAATATAACATGGCTCTTTAAATTTGCGAGTCTTAAGAGATGCATTAAAGATGGTGGATGGTTTTCAACAATTAGATTACCCCATCATGAAGATACTCTAGACCACGTGCCACGTCTAAAGCAATATATACTCTCAAATCCCAGCTCAGTGGTTCATGTTTTTCGCCTGTATTAAAAAAAGAAGCATTTTAGTGAATCTATAATTTGTATGAAAGCTCATCAAATTGGTGAATTCCAAACCATGTTATAAAAAGAGTGAGTGGCTATAGCGAATAGTTCTACATCGCATTCATTTACTGACAAATTGATTAATATATTATCTTGAGTAGCTTACTGTACAAGTGAGAAGCCAAGCTTCCTTTACTCATGTAGACATATATAAGCATGTGCTGGCCTTTCTCTGCACAATAGCCGACCAAGTTCACTAGGTTACGGTGATGCAACCTTCCCAATAACATAACCTGAAAACAACAGACGAGTGAGGGAGTTTAGCATTAAACTGAAGAAGAAAATAAGAATTATGGATGGCCAATCTAAGACAACTTCTGGATTGAGTAATAGAGATTTCATAAAGCCTAAATGTGGGCATACTCAAGTGTTACTTTATGTTTCCCAAACCAGTTCTTTAGATGTGAATGTCATACACAATCATCAAGCACATTTCATAGAGATGAAGTTTACCTCTGTCTGAAACTCTTTTTCGCCCTGTTTAGAATCAGTGGCGAGAACTTTCACAGCAACAGTCTCACCGGTGGACATTTGAGCTTTGTAGACAGGTCCAAATGCTCCTTCGCCAATCAAAGTCGTAAAATTAGACGTTGCTTTCTGCAAATCCCTGAGTCACCCACCAAAGAACATATGTTCAAAATCCATATATAAGACCAAGAATGAAAGATACATTATCATCATATCCGTCAAGATTCAACACAAGAACTAATTAAAACACTCTCACAAGATAAGTCTAATAAAGAAGGGAACTCTGAGATAAACCTGTAAGAATATTCCAAAATGCCAGAAGCAGAGATCACATTGTTCCTCTTGCTAAAACCTTCAAGCCAAAGAGACCTCCCATTGCTTGAGGATTTCACAGGTGAGTCCGGACCAACAGTGGAATCAGACATAATGTTGCAAGAATCAGCACCATTCTCTCTGATGGGAAGCGTTGCGCTTCTCCTTGAACCACTGCTGATAATCTGAGATGTCTTTCTATGGTACCTAAAGCAGAACAATGCTGAAATAGCTAACACCACACCAATCACCAAACCAAGTGAGATCCCAACGATCAAACCAAACGATTCTCCTTCCATCTTTTCTTTTGTTTCTTTCAATAAATGTAAATCAAAACCACCTTAAATGCATCAAAGCTACGACTCTGCAAAACAAATAATAATTTGATCAGAGAATGAAGAAAAAGAGTTGTTTCATGGGACAATGTGAGAGGAAGAGGAGGACAACAAATAATATAACTTTTTCTCAAAAATAAGAAAATTAGCTAAACGTTGACCCATCAACTCTTCAACAAAATAAGCTTTTGCTCATGAAAATTCTTTTATCATGGATTCAACGAAATCAATTCGTATCTTCAATCGTATTAACGAATTAAGGAAGAAATATATACGTACCCTAAAGAGGATAATATTTAGTGATTTTTTTTTTTTGCGAAATTCAAGTTTCTTAGTAAAATGCTTTTAAGAATTTTCTCGGGAAAATTTTGTAGAAGAAACCAGCAAAAACGCTTAAGATCCTCCTTGGTTAGAAAACGAACAGGAGAAATGAATCGCGCAGCTTTTGAAAACCTTTGTTTATTCTTTTTTTCTTTCTCTTTTTTCGTCGTTTAATTTTTCAAACATTCGTTTTTTTTCTTCAGCAGCCAAAAAAAAAACCAAAGAAGACTTTCTCAATAACACACCTACCACACGGCATCGGATCCTTTAAAAATTTACCTGGTGGTGCAGTGTTCATAGAAGATGCGGTTACATTGTCTTTTCGATTTAAGACGCTTAGAAGAGAGAAAGTTCGAAGAGAAAATTAAATTTTCCAGAGCTTTGCTTTGATTGCAGAGAAAAGAATCCAAAGTGTGAGAGAGAGAGAGAGAGACTGAGAGGTTTTACTTACGCAAACGATAACAAAAGGCAAACAAAAATTAAGCTTCTTTTTTATTTCCTTTTAATTATTGGTTTTATTAGAAATGACGTTACTCTTTTGTATAAGATATTTGAAATCTATAGATTTGATTTTTCGATATTCTCCAAGTCGCTTTTTAAAAATTCATTTAGTTTTGTATATTGAAAAAGAGTAACAACAAATTGCTTAGGGTAAAAAATCTAATAAATATTCATCTATTATTTTATTTTTTAACTATTGACTCATTTGACAATTACAATCTTGTGAATAAATGTAATAAGAAGATGTTTTGTTGGGAAAAAGATGTTGAAATATCCCTTTCAGGTATTGGATCTAATATTAAAATATATGGTGCAAAGAATATAAAATAATAGTAGAAATAATGTGGTATAATGTAATATTCATTACACCAAATCTGGGATTCGAGCATGTTATAAGAATATTAAAAATCACTACGATATGACAAAAAAAAATAAAATAAAATAACAATATTAAATAGAAAAATGTAAATTGTGTTTCTGTCGTGTGCGTTTGTAGGTCCCACGAATATGGCCTATGCGTATGATGATTGGATTAACTATCTTTTGGGATCGTACATTCGTTCGTCGTGGACTTTTTGTTTTCCGCGATGAATTTTAATTACCTGCATCGCGGTCTATTATACGTAATAATAATAAAGTAATATAAATTTATTTGAATCATATATACCATGAATTCAGTTCTGATCACAAATTTTATATAACCGAAATGAGGTGTATATTTCAAATATTTATATCAAAATATATTTTAGTCACCTTCATATAGGCAAGTTTTATCCATATTCACAATGATTTGATCATTTCATCTCACCAACTCAACATGGAACTAATCATTTTCTTGATTGATGACACAAATTATCTTAAGCCGATTGATTTTTTTTTTCTTTCCAAAACATTCTAATAATATCCGTGAAATCAAATTGTTGAGGTGTATGCTACTTAGTGTTAACTTTGTTTCAGTTCATCTGACTCGATATTAACTTAAACGCTGACATTTCTTCGTACATTTCAATAATTCAAGAGTTAAGATCTTTCTTTCTTATCAATAGATAAAATGTTAACTTTTCGTCAAACATTGAAAGAGCTGGAAAATGTGTTTTAATAATATAAAAAAGGTAGGATCTGTCCTCTTTAAAAACAGTTTTAAATAGTTTGTTTTAGAAAAAAGTAACCCATAACAAGTTTGAGTTAACTTTACAATTCACTCGATATAAAAAAAAATCATTTGTTACTGCCGCAAGTAATTATAATACACAAACACAAAATAGAGAATTTTTTTTTCATCTATTAGCAAATCATTTACCCAAACAATAATATTGTACTTAAAACATACTGATTTTTTTTACAAATGCTGTTATTTGATTAATTATACAGAGTGGCTTAAGCCAACTAGCCAAGACAACCAAGGGAACACGTGAAGATCCTCCATGTTATATGTATTTGACCTCTTTATCTATATATATAACATGTGTGAGAGAGATCATTTAACACTAATCAGATATTGTTATTTTATCTGGATTACTTATAATGTCATTTGCTTAGATTATATGTTAATTTCACGTTGGCAAAAGGGAGAGTAAGGACACAAGATGTAAGAAGATTTAAATGGCAAAGAAATTATTGGATCTTAGCAATAAACGAAGATATATATATGAAGGGAAGAAAAGTAAGACTTGAATTTGGGATGATGAGATGAATATGATAACTTGAGAGCAAATATTCCTTAAGTTCAAAGTTTACTTGCTCCATGGTCGCATGATCATGAAGCAAGACATGTTTTCTCCACGTGCACGGTACAACTCGGCCCATGTTCTCATGTCTCCATTTATATTCGCATAGTCGTGTACATATATAGCATGTATACCTATTTATACATATACACCAAAATTTGGAGATTTATTGATTATACAAAGAAAAAGGTGATATAAGACTACATGTGATAATGCAGTGACTAAATATGCAAAAAAAGAAGCTTTAACGCCTTCATAGGGTACTAGTAATAATACATTAGGGCTGCGTCTAAGAACTTTTGAGTTAATTAAGGTACAAGTCTTTTCTTTGAACTACATGTGAATCATGAGAATTTGTCCAATGAGGCACCTGAGCATATTCAGAAATACACACTGGACATTTATTAGGTTTTTGATGATTGGTCTCGGCCCATAATCCAGCCGCATACAAAAAAAAAAAAGTCATTCAACAGACTCTCTGCGTCCGTGACTTATCATAGTATCTGAAGCTTCAAGCCCAACAAAAATTTTGACGAAAAAAAACTCAAAATGTAAATAACTTATTTACAAGCTAAGAAAACTATAATCTAGTAATTATTTTTAAACCTATTAAACTTGATTATTGCCAGGTGTTCTTCACTAGATAGTTTCGTTTCAGCGAACACCATTTTTGTTGGATATTTGGTAAGTTTTGAACCATGTTTAGAACCGATCTTTGGTATACAGTCTAATGTTTGAGTGAGCTTAAGAGAACAGCTCAAGAGATAGAAACGACATTTTAAAAGGTTTCCTGAGAACTAATGTTGTTGAGGAGAAATGGTTTTCAATCAAATATTTTTGGTAAATGATGATTGATGAATGGAATATTTGACGTAAGGTTGGAGCAATGACGACTATGTCTATTTTCACATGATATTTTCTTAAGATAGCCATTTTGGTTACTCTACGTGCTGCATAGGACGATAAGCGGGCAAACTTTACATTCAACATAACAGTATATAGATATATAGACAATTTTTTTTTTCTTTTTTAGAGTCGCATATATAAGTTTATATCGATGGCAGTAATATCAAATAACTATATATACATTAATGCTAATTACATCTTTCCATTACAATATTTTATTAAATTATTATACACATAAATAAACTTGAGGAACAAACTGAAACTCAAAACATGAACGGAGTCGGTGAGAATGCCGGAATTACTGGTTCGAAAGCTTGTGTCCTGCAAAAACCGATAAAAAAACGTCAAAACAATAATTCACCACCTATCTATCGATTCTATATTAATAAAATTTCTCATTAAGTTTATTTTGGTTAGCTTCCCATTTACGACTCTTGCTTACTCGAATAAACATTAACATATGCTGACGTTGACATTCCAACTATATCGAATCTTTATCCACAAAACAACATCTATAAGTACTATGATTATCTTATAATCTTATCTTTATCTTTTATAAATTACGTTGAAAGAAAAAAAAAAGGTTACATTGAAAATGTCATAATAATTGTTTTATAGTTTTATATCATGTGAATTTGTTAAGACTTGTTTGATAAATAACTTTGTCAAACAATTCCAAAGTTCAAGAACTGTGTGTTTACCCGAAATCGTCACTACGGAAACGAACATGACCACCACCGGAACGGGACGACGCGTCACCACCGCCGCATTCACTTTTCCGACGGACTTTCCTCTCCTCTTCCACCTTATCCCATGTCTCCGTTATCGCTGGCTTATGCTCCGAGATAACGCTGAGGGACGGTCTCCACTCCGCCGCTTGTCCCGGTTGACCCGCAACTCTAACGCGTTTCCGCCGCCTTCGCTGTTTCATTAGAGACTGCGTTTTGTTGGAAATAGAATCATCCGCGGATTGGTGGAACTGCTGCGAACTAAAACAAGGCACGACGAGCTCCAACAAGAATTTCATACCCTACACCACACCACACCTGATCTCTTCTTTTACTTATTTATTTTTCTAATCTGAAATTAATCGTTAAAAAGGGCTAATATTTTTGAGATGATTACAAATATTTATTCAAAAAATATTAGAGAGAGTAAATTGGTGTGGTGATACTCTTTCAATAACAGAGGCAATTTATAGGAAGAAGTCAAGTCGAGAATGATACACTTGATTACGTGAACATGTGATTTGTAGCATTATTACCAAACTGCCCTTAGCACCTTATCTTAAACCGCAATTGGTTTTTCTTCTAATTTAAACCGAAATCGAGAGAAAATGTTTTTGGATAATTTACTAAACATTTTCAACATATTATAAATTTGGAAGTTAGCGCTTCCTGTTGTAAAAGAGATTAAGATATAAACATCATGTTTGATTCATCATACAACAATTACATTCATCCCACATATTTGTTCATCTCATTGGGAGATCATCGTAGCTAGGGGACTTAATGATACCACATTCAAAATTATATTACTAACTAAGTTCATATTCAAATTCAATATAACTATCATTCATTTTTCCTTCCGATACTTTTATAAAAAAAAATTTGGTCTCAACTACGTAATAATATTTGATGATATATGATGATACAATCTATATACTAATTTGTATAAAATTTGTGTTATTATACGTGGCAATGAGAAAACCTTATATAGCAAGAACTTATAAATTTAAACGCCTGTAGATAAGAACTACGTACATTAAATGGATCAGATTAGATTCATATCTTCTAACGATATAGAAAATGAAACGATCCAACTTAGTATATGAAACGGATCATTTAAATAGATCAGTTTCATATCCTTTTCTTCAATCGCTAATACATAAAACGAAACCAATTACATTTAAACCCTAATTCAACCATAGAGAAGGACTTATCCAAAATGCTGTCACGTTGAAAGTAATCACACATGCGGCGCAACAAAAGCGACGATGACTCATCTCTTGCTAATTTGTTTGTACTTTGTACTAATTAAAATAATACAAATATGCATGATCTCACTTTCTTACTAATACGACGACTTTATAGTAACATATTTTCATGAATAATGGAGTTTAATCAGTTAGTTATGTTGCTACTTGCTAGGTATCACGTGCCAATACACGATCATCTTAGAACATTGATACGAATCTTTAATCCTAGCTTACACGATCATCTTAGAATAAGAGCCTAAGAGGACACGTGAGTTCATCGAATTTTCTCAAGATTATATTATGTGGTTAGGAGTAAGTCTTAGCTTAGCTTAATTTAACGATAGAAGAAAAGAAGAATGATAAGATCATCGTTGACGAAAAAGAACTTGATTAGAAACGTTGTCCGATTTGAAAGAATCGCATTTTTAGTTATTATGTAGTTAAATTTGATTTGTGCATACTCCTTAAACATGGAACTTGGAAACAACGGCAATTTGTACACGTTGCGGTCGACATTCTAATTATAACTAACGTTTGTGTATAAGGATTAGCAATCAAACAACAAAATATATCACAATCAACATTATAAACCAAGTACACTCCAAAAAATTCTAGCTGAAATAGACTAATGAGAGAGAGTAATGGGTCTCGTTTGATTTTGGAGTAATATGGTGAGTTGTAAAATAGAGTTGGTTGCATGGGAAAGAGGGAATTGTCTCACCAAACGTAATTGGACAGCGAGGGAATGTTATAGTATGAACGGTATCTCTTTAGTTTTGTTTCCTTTTTTGTCTTTGTGACATTTATTGCATAAACTTATGTAAACCATTAGTATTCTGATATTTTTTTTTTTTGGTTTTGTTCGGTCCACATGTTATAAGAATTCTCGTGTAAAGTCTTGACAGCTCCACGTATAAATTTTGAGAACTCAATGTTGTTTCGTTGTGGCCCAATGACTTATTCCCATTTGTTAAAATCTTCATATAATGGTTGCAGTTTGTTAAAATCATCATATTGGTTAGGTTACTTTATGAAAGTGTTCAATCATCTCAACAAATTGTGAGTTAGTGATTGGCTAATGGCTACGGACCCATTGGGTTTATGAAATTGTTCTATCAGATTGGGGTTCAAAGTTCTTTGGTTCACAAAAAAAAAAATGTTTTAAATTCAAAAAATAATAAACCAAATGAAAGCAAAATATTGTTTGTTGCAATGGAGTGTTTTCCAGATATTATGGTACATAGATAAAATATCAACAGATTGAACCGGATCTGAATTTTCCATGACTCTGGACAGCAATCAATCTCATTCTAAACCAATACATATATAACCATTCCGGTTAGGGTTAAATCAATTTTAAAAGATCTCTCTACGTTACTACGTACAGCTTAAGTCTTAACCAATCGAAACCACAAGTAACCAAAAACGAGACGTATAATGCGTCTTTCAGACCTAAACAGAAATGCTCTGAGAGATGTTACACTTAATACTTGTCTTGTAAATAACAGTTTTTGGTTATTAATCAAAAATATAATTCAAAGTTTCCGAACTTCTCCAAGGTACACGACACTACCAAGAGACAGTTCGATCATAGAAGATATAACAGAATAAAGGATAACACTAAGAAATAACATAAAGATTCATCAAGACCAAATGCCCAAAGTTCGACCATGAACAAGCTTGTTTCAATAGCGGTTACCATATGGAGGACGAGGCATGTTGTTCTGAGGTCGATATGACTGTGATTGCTCTCTTGGTCTTGCATACTCTGCGAATATGACCCAACCGTCAAGAAACTGCAGAGAAACACACAGATAAGAATTAGCCATAGATGTCATAATATATAATAGATTTTCGATTACACATTTTTGTATTTGAGAAATGGATTTTTAGAATTAGAATGCATATTATTATTACCTTGCCATCCATTCCAGCTATGCCTTTTGCAGAATCTTCTAAGGTGGTATATCGAACAAATCCAAACCCTTTTGAATATCCTGAGACTCTGTCCGTGACAACCTTGGCTATATAAACCAATTTAAGAGAAATGAATCGTTACAGTAAGTTCTCTTTGATGCGCTGCATATATGTTCATAATAAAGGAATTCTGTTACCATCAGCAACTTCTCCAAACTGAGCGAAAGCTGTCCTAAGTCCTTCAGAAGTGGTGCGCTTACTAAGCCCTGAAAATAAGGTGGCACAAAGATAATCCTTTAGAGTCTAAAGTTTCGGCTTCATAAACAAAGCTAACATGACGAAAATAAACTAACATGAGAACAGAACAGGACTCTTAGTTCCACACAAAGATAGTAATCCGATTTAACATGCAAGTTCGGAGAGGTGCTCTATACCCTCGAGACTAAACTTATTCAATGACCATGAAAGCGTGTGATTAAAGTGAGAAACAGAGAAAAGAAACAAAGAAAACAGAGTTAACCGAAAAGTGTTTTGCATTGAAACCCAACGATGAGAGCTGCGTCTAAAAACTCATTGATACTAAGTAAGAAAATGCAAAAAAAAGACCGTTGGAAAAGCTAGAAAGAGCCCAAATAGAATCGATACTAATGACTTCTTATAAGACAAATGATCAAGAAGAAACTGCAAAGAAGCTCACTTTCACTATTTCGATTGATTCCTAGGCGAAGCAATCAGAAAGCTGACATTTTTTTGTTTCTTAATTGAGAAACCAAACAAATACTATTCACCCATATAAGGCTCTCAATTGTAAACCAATCAAGAGTTAACTAAAGATTAATCTCTGTTCATGTTCTGATAGCATCTAACAGAGCACGCACAAAAGCTACGAGCGACGATAAAACCCACAAAACCCAGAAATGAGAATTAGAGATAATAGAAACAGGCTAATTTACCGGAGACGAAGAGATTGGTGCTAGGCTCCGCCTGTGGACGAGCCGGAGTTTCGGCATTAGCCTGTGGAGAAAGGAATGAAAACTTTGAAGCATCCGAGCAGAACAAACGCCTCAATCCAACCCGAGCCGCACCCATTTCCGTCGCCGCTCTCGCTATCGCCGGAAGTCTCATAGCCATCGTCATATGATTCAATTGACCGACCGGTGTATTGATCTCTTCTTCTGATTCAAGGGAATAAAGGTTTTAACTTGAGAGCTAAAGCCCTAACGAAAAAGCCGATCAATCGATTGTTTCTGCGAACAAAGGGTTTTTGCCGAGAGAGAGAGAGAGAGACAAGACCTAAAGAAAGACACAGAAACAAAAACGGAATGACGAATATACCCCTGTATCAATTTTACCATGGTAACTAGAAAGTAAAAACTTTCAGAATTACATTAAATTACCGTTTTCTAATGTTTATAGAAAATGTTGAGAAATTACATGCTACTAAAATGTGCATTTTGTTCAACTCTATACAAGTAATTGTAATTGAAATTCGAAACAAAAAGATATTGAACTTAACAATTCACCATTCATTAAAAAAAAGATAACATGTGACTAAAAGCAAAAAATAACATATAGACAAGTGTATATGGGTGCTGACATGCTGTAAAGGCTTAAATTAATTTTCTATTAATTTCCCTGCTCACTATTTTTTTCCCCTATTTATTTATCGATACAACTAAAAATACACTAGATTTTTATTTATCAATTTGAATATCTTGTAGTTGGAGATATAAAAACATAACAAAATCATCAGTTGCTTAGACGAAACTAATAATAAGAACATAGGAAATTTTTTAAGTAAATCAATGTCCCACTAACAAACTTTATTCTTCTTAGAGTACACTTTTAGTTTTCGGCAGAAGAAGTAAAAGAAACGTGTACAGTAGAAGAAGAGAAACAAATGTCAACACCAAATAAGAGCCTTAAAAAAAGAGGAGCTTTTGCTTTGTCTTCTTCTCCTTTCTTCTTCAACTTTACATATTAAAACATAAACTTCCATTTCCTTGCCTCCAAATCTTTCGTTTACCAAGCAATTTCTTCACTTTCTCTCTCCCTGCCTCCCTTCTCTTTGCTCTTTTATTCATGCGAGCCAAAAAAATGAAATCTTTCATGAGAGTCGTCCTGATTCTGTCACTGTTTCTCGTCGTCTTCTTCTTCGCGTCTCTTCATCAGGTTTCGTCAGAATCTATCAGCAGAGAGAGTTTTCCAGATGGGTTTGTGTTCGGGACTGCTTCTTCAGCTTACCAGGTGACATTCTTCTTCTCCAAACTGATCCAAGAAAGAATCAAAATATCAAGATTTTGATAAACTACAACACATTCTTGCAAGAAATCAGTTTGAAGGAGCTGTGAATGAAGGAAACAAAGGAGAAAGCATATGGGACACTTTCACGAAGAAACCAGGTATCTAACAAACAAACCCAGAAAAGTCCACTAGTAGATTTTAGTCAGTTTAACGTTATTGTTCTTATTCAACAGGAAAGATATTGGATTTCAGCAATGCGGATACTACGGTCGATCAATATCATAGATATCACGTAAGTTTTATCTGAGAAAGGAAATATTAGATGACTTAAGCTTGAAGATAAAAGTAGGGTTGCTTCTGGATAGAGCAACCTCGTCCAAACAAAACTGAGATACGACGCAACAGGGAATAAATGAGAGAATCTCAGAAGCAAGAACCTCTTAACTTTTTATGAATTTATGCTTTTCACAGAGTGATGTAGACCTGATGAAAGATCTGAGAATGGATGCTTACAGATTCTCTATATCTTGGACAAGAATATTCCCTAGTAAGTCTAATTCACTAAGCTGTGATAAGAGTAATGTATTTACGAGTTTCTACGGGTCTTTTAAACTCGGATTTTAACAGATGGAACAGGGGAAGCAAACCCAAATGGACTTAAGTACTATAACAGTCTCATAGATACACTTTTAGCCAAAGGAATCAAACCTTATGTGACATTGTATCACTGGGATCTACCACAAGCTTTAGAGGACAGATATCAAGGATGGCTAAGCAGAGAAGTCGTGTAAGTATATGATCTTTGGATGAAATATGAAGTCTTGATCATGAAGATAAAAAAAAGCTAACAAAAATGTGCAGTGATGATTTCGAGCGTTATGCATTCACCTGTTTCAAAGCATTCGGAGATAGAGTGAAGTACTGGATCACTTTCAATGAGCCACGCGGGTTATCGATCCAAGGCTATGACACGGGGATACAAGCTCCAGGGAGATGCTCACTTCTGGGACATTGGTTTTGTAAGAAGGGGAAGTCATCCGTCGAACCGTATGTTGTAGCTCATAACATTCTCTTGTCTCATGCTGCTGCTTACCACACCTACCAGAGACACTTCAAGGTAAAAAAAAAAAGAACAGAAAATGAACATCTTATGATTTTTAGGTCCAGAATATAATGTTTGAATATACATGCAGGAGAAACAAGGTGGTCGAATAGGGATATCGTTAGATGCAAAATGGTATGAGTCAATGTCTGATTGTGATGAGGACAGAGATGCAGCTCGTAGAGCGATGGATTTTGGGATTGGATGGTAAATATAAAGATCCTTTTATCTGCATGTTTGCATAAAGAAGTCATAAAAGTAGAAACGAACTAATGAGTTTAAAATAGGTTTATGGATCCTCTAATAAATGGAGACTATCCAGCTTCAATGAAGAGTCTAGTGGAAGAGAGACTACCAAAGATAACAACAGAGATGTCTAAAACCATAAAAGGGGCATTTGATTACTTTGGAATCAACCACTACACGACATTATACGCAAGGAACGACAGAACTCGGATAAGGAAACTGATTCTACAAGATGCTTCATCTGATGCAGCCGTTATCACAAGCTGTAAGATCCAGACACACTAGTTCACATATCATTTCTCATTACTGCTACAAAAAAGGAAAAAAAATAAGTAAAACTGATATTTCTACTCTATAAATGTTGTAGCGTTCCGTGGAGGAGTACCTATAGGAGAAAGAGTATGTATTTCTCTGATAAAAGCCGAAGATGCTATCGTAACGAATCACATACAAGTATAATCTGATGAAGAAACTTACTTGACATCAGGCTGGATCAAGCTGGCTACACATTGTCCCATGGGGAATCAGGAAACTGGCAGTGTATCTTAAAGACGTCTATGGAAACCCTCCTGTATTCATCACAGAAAACGGTAAAGTCTTTCAAACCTCAAAATGTGATTTTCACAATCATTGATCAGAAAAATATCAGATTTTTCAGCATCTAAGGGTGAAATGTAGGTATGGATGAGAAGAACAACCCTTTCATAGACATGGAGAAAGCATTACAAGATGATAAGAGGATTAGCTTCCACAGTGATTACCTCTCCAACTTATCAGCTGCCATAAGGTAAAAAAGCTTCACTTGCAGAGATTCTTTCACGAATCTGAGTAAACTGAAGTGTGAACAAAGAAAGAAAACAAAAACGTAACTTGCAGGAGCGATGAGTGCGATGTAAGAGGATACTTCGTGTGGTCATTGCTAGACAACTGGGAATGGAACTCGGGATACACAGTCCGGTTCGGGATCTACTATGTCGACTATAAGAACAACCTCACAAGGATTCCTAAAGCCTCTGCTCGATGGTTTCAAACACTGCTTGATTCGGCACGAATTGATCTTAGCTCTTCTTCATCAGATTCCAACAAGCTTCTGCAGGAGGAGGCGACAGAAACAGATAGTGTCATGCAAGAGTGACAGGAATAGAGTAGGCATATATACATACAGATTGCTCATACAAAAAAACTTAATTTTTTTTTCAGGATTTGTTAACACTCTGAGACGATGATTCAAAGCAGAAATATAATTGATGAAAATTCTTTTCCAAAGTGAAATTAAAGCATAGTTGTAGATTTAAAAGCCAGCAGCTTGAACATGCGATGGATGTACTTTGCTTCAAGTCAATAACTTACCATTGTAAACAACTCAGTCGACAAGCTCACGGCAAGCGCCACCGCATCCTTCCTCGGTTCCGGCCAACTAACTCCGTTAAACAACAGTATCAGGAACAAGAATATCCTAAATGATGTCGTTTGAGCCAACAACTAGTAATAAGGATAAGATTGTATTTTTCACTGCTTCAAATTATATTCCTTAGTTGATCCTACGGTTGTTGTTCGATTTATAAACCAAAATAGTTTTTACACCGTTGAAAATAATCCAATCGACAAGCGCCACCACATCTCTCTCCTCAATTCCGACCAACACTATAGCAACTAGGCAAGTATGAACGAGAATACACAGAACGTGGTCGTTTTGAGAAAACAACCACTAGCCAATAATTATATAACACGTGAATGGAGATGTATTTGCATTTTATTTATTTTATTTTATTTTTGTTATTTAACTTTTTGTTATTATTAATTTTATGTATAATTAGTTATATGGTTTCATTCATTTGATGGTGATTACTTATTTACATTTTTATTTTTTTATAATTCCTGTCATTTCTCTTGCATTTAAGTATTTTTAATAATATTTTGTTTTCAGTTGATTCATTTATTCGTTAGGTTTTATATCAGTTCAAAAATTCTTATTTATTGTTCAATTAAGTTAGGTTTGTTTTTTTACTCGTCAAAATTTCCGGTTTTTACAATTGAGATTTTGTTTCCTATCTCATGTTATACAGAAGATGTAAAATTGTAGGACCTTTGATTTTATTTTATTTTTACAATAAAAAATTAATGATGTAGTAATTTTGCTCGTGCATTATACAATTGAAAAACACTTTCTATTTATTCATCATGGAGTGATCTAACTTTGTAAATGATGGAGGAGAAATAGGAGTCTAGAGATAATCTCCTCCTTATTCAACTATGTATTTGATATGATGGAATTAGGAATTAATATGTTTTCCAAAATAAATATAAAAATTCTATTGAATTAAGACTTATTTTATATTATCCTACAAAAACAAACTTAATATTAGATTTAGTAAATCAAAATATTTTACATATTTTTTTCGAAATTCATAATTTTTAGTTTATGTTCATTAACATATATTAATAATATGGTAGTGTAAAAATAAATTAGATTTTTTTTAGGTTTCCTTAGTTATCTAAAGACCAACCCAAATAACCTGAACATAAATTCATAAAAAATATTTGACCTAAATAAACTTTATTTGAAGAATCTTATATCCAAACAGATTTAGGTTTTTTTAGGTTGGATTGGATTGATTAGATTGCCTCTCCCTGTTTAATGTAAACAAATCACTCGAGTCAAGCTTTCGACGAATCTATCTATGGAGTAAACATGAATAGCCGAGTCGTTTGTAACCATAACACCAAATTGATGAATGAAGATTAATCGATTTGCGCTTAACAAATTTTGTAGACAAATGATAAGAACAAATAAGAAAACAACCAAAGGATACTATTATTTATGAAAAGATCCAAGACAAAGTACAAGCCATTCCAAACAAATAAAAAACAGTTAAAAGTCTAAAACGATAAAAGAAGCAGAAAGAGATTACAGTAGTTTTTTGCTAATATCGGCAAATTTTAATAAGTAGATCTTCTTAAGCACGTTTCATAACTACCATGAATATAACGCAAACAGCTAATCCAAAGAGAGAAGTAGGGTCGTTGAACAACGTCCGCTTCCTCTCTTCTCCATCTTTTGTAAAAGATTCTGAGCTGAACAAACCCCCAAAGTAGGAAGAGACATTTTCCATGAACTGAACAGCTTTTAGCTTCATGTCTCGCAGAATCTCCATGAGTTTGATCGGCTTTGCTTCACTGTCGTCTTCACTTTCAGTCTTGCTCGAATCTTCAGATTTGTCGTCATTGTCAGCTTCAACCTGAGTTGAAGCAGCTGCAAACGAAGAAAAGAAAAGTTTCTGTTGAGATTCATTTGTCATATATAGACATTAAAACACCGAATAAATGTTTACTTAGTTCTCGTACCGGTACTGTTGGTCTCGAGAAATTTCATGAGATCCTTGTTTTCCATTACGGCGTCCCACACTTTTGGGTCAGACGCAATGGAAGCAACAACAGACTGCAAAAAAATGGGAAACGATTACACTCTCAAATTTGTGTGTTGTGGTGTAACAAATTAAACAAGACATGTGTAAGAATTAGCATCAGAGTGTGTTTTTACCAAACAAGAGCAGATATAGAGAAAAGGCGAGGAGGCGATGGATAATCATTATACCTGCGCGGCGGAGTTTTCACTCAGAAAAGCAAATGCCTTAAGGGCAACTTGTTCAGCAGCTCTGTTCTCAGAAGATTGTAAACTTGGAAACATTCTCGAAGCAGAACCAACTTCACTTGACCCTTCCATATACACCCTACACATAAAGACATGTTTCGATGTCAGAACATAAATCAAACTAAGACGTTATCCAAGTGACAAGCTTTAAAATTTCAGTTACACACTGAAGAAGCATAATTGGTTGTAACTAATATAAAATTCAATCAAAAGAGTCCTCGAATAAAGTTAAAATTGATGAACTTTCGAGTTTCAGAGTCAAAATTAGGAAGTAAAATCGATTAAATCTTACATATTGATTGCATCTTTGAGATCATCGGTGGCTTCTTTAGCCTCCTGGAAAGAAGGAGGTTTGCTGAAAACAACCCTAGGAATCGTCGTCGCCGGCTCCACTTCGGCGAATTCCCACTCGTCTTCCCAGACCGGTTTACGCATCATCATCGCGTCTTCTTCGGTGACAGAAGGATGAATCACCGATGACATGGAAGCGGAAACCGGTTTAGAGACAGAGGTGTTTCTGACGATGAACTGATCGTTGACCGGAGGAACAGCCGCCGCCGCCGCAGGGAATCCGAGTCCTCCTCTAAATCCACCTTTGGCGACTCCGATTCCAGCCACTTTCGCTGCCGTCGCCATAACTCTTCCTCCTCCCATGGTTCGATTAGCTGCAGAAGACGAAAGGTTTGCTTCTCTAAAGAGATTTTGGAAACTATGTGAATCGGTGGAGAAAAGATATTTTGATCGAATTTTAAAGGTAAAATCAAATGCCTTATCCATGAAGTTAAAATTGACCGCTTTTCTATTATTTTTTAACGGTCAACTTAGCCTAAGACTACGATGATTTATCATACTTTATATTCACTTTTTTTTTTTCTACATAATCATTCAACATCTATATTATTTTATATTTTATAATAGTTTGTTAATAAAATTCAACATCATACTCCATAATTTTATTAAAATATATTTAACTTTTACATAATTAATATAATATTATATATATAAACCATAAAATATACATATAAACCATAAAATACCCATAGTTAAACAAATAATTATAAATTTTTGAATGTTTGAGGATTATTATTAGGATTCATGTGTTCAATTTAAATGAAACAAGTTTTTATTTATAGAGCTTCAAAATGATGAATTTTAATATACAAATAAAATATAAAATTTTCATTTATCAATAAAACAATTATGTTTAAAGAAAAAAGTGGTTAATATAAAAACAAAATCTAGATACCTAATAAATAATTGATAAATATAAAAAAAAAGAGATTTATGGAGTGTGTAATTAGTTTAATGGATTTAATATCCTCATATAGTATTGCACAATACTATATTTAAATCCTAGAATATATGTGATGAATTTTAGAGGTGACCATCAAATTTTTGACTAAGTTTCTATTTATATTTATATATTAATTAAACCTTATTAGGCCCAAATATTAATCAAGATTTTACTACTTACAATGAGTTTTAATTTAAAGCGTATTTGTTCGGTTGATTATATGCTATCAAATTATTTTTTTATTCTTCTTTTGATTTCTAAGGCTGTATTAAAAGATACCAACTAATAACGCATTCATAATTGTATTATATGTATCACTTAGTTATATATGAGTAATATTTGATTGACTGATATTAAGTGATATTTGATTGATTGGCATTTAAAACAATTATGTAATCGTAGAATAATATGACCTTCTAAGGCTTCTGTTCTCCTCAACTATTAACAACACAAACTTTTCTAGCAAAAGTCGCAACCAAATTTTCAGTTTGGCTTTTCTCATTCATGCCATATGCAATATTTAACCCATTATAGTCCAATTATCTACCATCCAAGTTAACAAGAAAAATCAGCAAAACTGGTGAAGTCTCTGATACACATTCTTTCGATATCAATGAAAAAGGAAACATGAGGTCTCATTTGTGAGATTAATCCAAACTATTGTTCTTTCAGGTACGAGTCGAGTCGTACGACCCATTTTCGAGTTTTCTCTCATTTCACCACAACCAAAACCTTACATTTCTCTTGTTATAATCTAACTCTAGATAAGTAGTGACACTACAAATAATTTTTTCTTTGAGTTTTCCACAAATCAGTTAAAACCTTTTAAAGCCAAATGATGTGTTTGTCGATAAGAACTAAATTAACTTACCATACAACCTTGACATATCATGAAAACTTTATAAACACACCAATAGAAACCACTAACTCACTACCAAACTATAACCATTGGACTATATATAAAGTAATTACTTGACAAATCACATACATTACTAACAAAAAACATCATCAATTTTTAGTCAAAAGATAGTCAAATATAAGAATATAAACTAGAACAAAAACATAGAATAGAACATTGGGAGTCTCTTCTTTACAAGAACACTCAAACCAATATCCAATCTACTCATGTAATTAGAATACTAATTTTCTGATTAGAGCATAATTTGTAAGAAATCAAAAGGACAATTGAGATCTCCACCCTCCTTTTACATTTTTCATCGTCAGAGCTTCAAATCCTGTATACCTCCTCATCTTTTTCTTCAAACCGCCTGAAACAGAAAATGTTATTAGAAAATGTAAACGTAAAAGAAAAAAGGACAAGTGTATAAACTAATTCACGTGTTTTTGTTTTCATACTATAATATGGTAAAATAAATATTAAATGATAAAATTTGGTAAAAGTAACTGGGGAATATATCCCTCCTTATTCGAATAAAATAACAAGAAAGCAAAAGAAAGAAAGGATATGTTATGTCAGCAGTTACAGAGACAAGACTCATATCGAAACTGGCAAATATATATCAGACAATAACATCCAAAAGAGTTTTCAAAGTCGTCGACTAAACCCACACACAATCCAAGCCCATAACTGTACGACTTATTATATTCCCACTGTAAATAGACCACATTTTGGAAAACGAACTCATTTTGTATTTCAATTCTACAGCTTTTTTTCCCGTTGCAGTATTCAGTTTTTTTAATAGCTACAACATTTCATTTTGATGGACATTATTAGACCGATTAGTGATTTTAATTTGACATATTTATATAATTAAAGGAATCAATTTATTTAGCTTCTAGAGGATTGAAGCACAACCGTTGTTAGTTGAAAAATACAATATAACTCCAACTAACTCTGTAATTTGTAACATTGATGTTATTCAGAGTTTTCTTTTTCTTGTGAAAATTTTTTAGTCTTTGTAATTAACACCAAAAACAGATCTGACAAAACCTTATTATATGATCTTTTTAAAAAAATAATGAAAAAACCTTAATATTTTTGCTCTAAAAAAAAGAAAAACCTTAATATTTGATATCTTCTGTTTTTAAAAATATCTGAGTTTTGTTGGGATAAAAAAAAATGAATTCAGTTCAGATAATATGCAAAAAGAAAATCAAAACCTCTTAAAATAAATCAGATCCTTGACGAAACTTAAAAACCTGTTATGATTTGGTAAATCCGTGTATGATACTTAGATATAGGCTTAAATGAAACCCAATTATATTGAATAAGCTTCGAACACAACCGATTGATTATAATACAAGTGCCAAATTTTATAAAACAAAATTTGTAGAGATAAATATTTTTTTACATATATACGCTTTACCATATATTATGATGATAGGAAACTAAAAACGTTCAACTTTTGGTTAACGTTTAACTTTTAACAAAAACGTTTAAAGAAAAGTAAAAACGTTTAAACTTTTGTTTTAAGTTTTGGTTTGTACCTTGATCAGGTTTACACATGGGAGGATCTTCAAAGATAGAAAGCGAGAGTTGTTTGAAAGCAACGCCGATATCGAATATAATGACGCCGGAATCAGGATTCTTGACGACGATATCTTTCACCGAAAGCCACAAAAAGAGCTCTAACTGCGACAACCCTTCTACTCCGACGAGTCTCCCGTAGCTCAGATTCGCTCTAACCACGGCGTCAAACCGCACATTCGTCTCGAATTTGGCGAGACACGGCGCCGCGAGGAAGACCTCGAGACGACCGTCGTCGTAAAGAGTGTAAGAGTCAACCTCTTGCGGTAATAGTCCAGCGGGGAGACCTTTTGATCGAAGAACGTCGTGGATCGTCGGAGAAGACGGCGAGGATAGAGAGAATGAGAGGAGGAGTGTGGTGAAGAGAAGGATCATACAGGAGATGAGTTTGTTCATTGCTTTTCCACTGACTGAGACACATAGAAAGAGAGAGATTTTTGCTTCAAAATTTTTTTATTACGGCGATGGTTCAGTTGATGAGAGAGGGTGTTTATTAAAGGAGGAAGAAGGAGTATATTACTTTTTTACCCTTGGTTGGTGAGTGAAGTGGGGCCATGCATAATAGATATGGTTAACGTGATTAAGATCATTAGTTTAGAAATTTTGTTGACAAAAATGGAAATTATATAGTGAATAATAGATAGTTCGTTTTTTTTTTTTAAATGAGGATTTTCATGTGGAGAAATAATAACAAAAGGAGTGGTTGGACACACCAAAACTAGCTTAAAAACTTTAATTAAGAACGGTTGAAAAAAATAATGATAATGGTTTTAAGTGTATTAGAGAATGTTGTATTGATAATCAAGTATACAAATTAACAAATGTGTATTAACAACTAAGGCACCTATGAAGGATCTTAAAGTATCATTGATAAAGTTGTAGATGATTAAGAGGAGCGTATTTTTCGACTAGAACCATGCTAATTTTATTTATTTGAATTAGTATATCATTACATCTTTTAAAATAATTAATGGAAATAGTTTGTTTTTAGATTGATTTTGATGCTTGTATAGATTTGTATTTAGCTAATAATGTGAAAAAAGCATGTGTATGTAAAGATAGGGATGTACGTAATTAACTTTGATTGTAGGGTAATCCAACACCTAATGAGTATGAATTAGATGCTAGAAATTGATAGTTTAATGAGTAATACAGAATGCTTCATCATATGAGTTAAATATATAAAAAAAAAATTCTTTCAATTTGTTGGTGACGAAAACTTCTTACTAAATACATGTTATAATAATTAACAAGTAATAAAAAAAAAACTAAAAGATTAAAATGCTGTATTTTGGACCATTGTTGCGTTATCAACAAAACAAATGGTTAGCACTAGTATTAAGTTCCGTCAAATATTTTTGCAAAAATGCTATATCAAACAAAACTTTTGGAATTATCACCAAAAAATGATTTATTTTGATACGCTTCTTATTAATGAACTGTACACAATATGTTCACTTAAATGTTAATATTTACTGGTTTAGCAGTGTAAAACAGTAAGCAAATAAAATTCAATAAAATAAAAAAAAAATGAGGCCATACGAATAATTAAATTTGGCCATGAGTATTTAAGTGTGATTTTATATATGAAAGTTGACTAGAAACAAACTTTGTCCATATTTCAGTTAGAGAGCCTTTAATTAACCATATTCAATAATAATAGCACCTTTTCATATATAAACAATATCACCCAAGCTCGAAGTCATATAGGGCTTTGCATGAAAGGGGGACAAGTAACGGTTAAATTAAATGGCTGTAAAAAAACAAAAAAGCTCACTCTTATTCGGAAAACAATATGGTACTTTTCTACTTCTAATGTATCTTTTACTCTTAGATAAGATGTAATTTAGATAAAATGAAATCCATTTGGAAATCATAACTAAATATGGTCATTAGATATTAAAATGAGGTCAAAGTCTTATCTTTTGAAATGTGAGAGATTATTTGATTTTATTAAGTTGAAGAGAGAACTACGAATTCTGCGACTGTGAAAGAGTCACGCGGTCCACAGAACAGTAGGGCCCAAATTTGAGAAAATGATTAAGTTAACCAATCTGGGGAAGGTGGCTAATAGATTCATTACACGTGGATAATATGTGGGACATTTTATACCGGTTACCTGGAGATGAGTTGTCACTCGGGTTCGTAGCGGTAGTTTGTTACTGTTGGAGTGGGAGACGCAGCAGGTTACCGGTTATTTGATTGGTCCACGTGTAGACCATGCAGCTTCACACGCGTGATACTTGTGATAGCATTTGCTTTTATTTTGATTTTTGTTATTTGTTTTTTCCATCTTTGATTAATCTGATGGGTCCCTGTAATTATTGGGACTTTTATTGGAGAAATCATAACGCACCTGTGCTGTGATACACAAGATAAATTCAGTTATAACAGTGGGGCCTGTGATTTTTAGGTTTTCAAAAACTTTTCTTCTATCGTCAGCAAATTTAGAGACTACTAAAATTAAGAAAACTATTTTTAAAAAATTCAACTATATATGACCCAAAAAATTTCAAACTTTTATTTTCACGTAAAATCTATGTTTATAAAAGTTTATTCATAAGTTTATAAAAAAAATTTTGAATCCTAAAATAACATCAATTTTCATGGAAAAACTTAAATATGAATATTATTTAATATTTTAAAAAATTGATTTATAATTATTTTGTAAATAATTTTAGAATTTAAATATATGTTTAATATTCTATTTTGAGAAGATAATAATTTCAAAAATTTTCTTATATAATATCAATGAGTATCAACCCAATAATTACACCATAAAAATTGAATAACTAACCAACACTTATTATTAGATAAAAATTTATTAATTCAAGATATTGACCTGTTTACATGGTTTAAGAAAACAAACTATTAAATTACTTGTATTGATTATATTATTTATCTTCATTCTTTATCAAAACAAAACTTTATATTGTTTTCTTTAATTGATGTTAAGAAAAAATGAAATGAAATAAGTAGAACTATTCGAAATTATCAAAAGTTATTTATTTCGAAATTAAAAAGTAATATTTTCGGGTAATAAAAAACTCTAAATTTTATTGAATAAACCATTTTAGACTTGTTAACTAAATGTTGAAATTAAAACATTTGGTCAACAAAATCTGGGATTAAAAAAATTAGTTAATCAAAAGTTTGTTTTTCATCTCTATTGAATATGCAGTTCAATCACTAGAAAAATTCAACTACCAATTTAGAAAAAAGTTATGTTTTGATGACAATTTAGCAATATATTTTATTTTCCTTAAAATATCTACGATATATTATCCAAAAATAATAACTTATTTAAGGACAATAGAAAACAAAACAGCTAAGTCTTACTATTCTTGCTTTTTTATGATCAAACTATATTTGTTTTGTTTATAAATTATTAATTATCCTTATTAACACATATTTTAAAAACTTAAAGAGGTAAGTCAAAAATAATTATGCTAAATTATAGTTTCAATAAACTTTTACTTTATAAAATTATGAATTTCAATAGTATTTATAACAATTATTAATCGTGTTTATCGGAGAATGGTAACTCTAATGAATCTGTGTGAACCAAAGAGATTGAATGATTTCAACTGTGTTTTGATGTTCATCATACAATTTCGACTAAATCAACAAACTACTAAAAATTTGTAATACGTAAGGAATATGTATTATTGTGATTTGTTGTAATGAGCAATAAAAAAATTATTAACGAGTAAGATTTTTTATCAATCAATTTCAAATTAGATTTATTTTACAAATGATAAACTGACTGAAAAATGATAAACTGACTGAAAAGAAAATTATGGAATTAAGATTCGGAATGAGATGAATTCATTCATTCACACTATGTTTCATTTTTATTTATTTTTTCTTTTATTTTCGTGTTTGTAATATGCATGCTTATTGTAATTAAGAAGATGTTTTTGCAGTGTTTTTAAACGCTCTTTCAAAATCAGATTTTAACTTTACTTACATCTTACTTTTCTCCGTCAGGTGGATTAATTGTAAACTAAATCATATTGACATTGATTATTGTGATACAAAAGGTAAAAGAATCCATGATTTAATTGGTGCTCTATCTCCAAATCTGTTAAACTTATATATAGCTAAGTTTTATCATTTGTATGTAAATTTCATAGTCAATAATATACTAATTCTTGTAAAATTTTAAACTATATCAATTTGGATGCAATTGTAATTAGTCGGATTATTGTGTCAAGTTGATGTCTGTATTATAAAATTTATAATTCCTAAACTGGGTTATTTTATTATACAAAATTATAAATTTTAATGTGTACATAATATATAAGATAATTGTAACTTATTAGATTTTGATATATGTGATTATCAATTTAAAAGTGCAACACATATTAATATAATATTACAGATATAAATAAATAAATATATATATTATATAAATTATTTAGATCGTAAAAGAAAAAATAATAAATAAATATTGGTTTTGTAAAATGTTTTTTTTACTCCATGCTTTAAATTTGATTTTTTTTTTTTTTATCTTCTCGTTTTAGGTACTTTTCCGTTTAATTTTGTTATTAATATGAGATACAAAGCCGACAGTTTCAAAAAATTCCGGAGATACAAAACCGAAAAAGGAAAACCCGATAAACGGAAAACACATGATGAAATAATCATGTACTTGATACTCTAAACCAATATCATAACAAGCAGATGATGATAAAATTAGTAGAATTCTGGGTCAGATTAAAGAAACTAGGATCCAGGAGCATGTTGGAGATATACATGCAGGGAGGTATGGATGTGAATCAGGATACAAAATAAGGGTTTTAAGAGAAAAAGTGATATACTTTTTGAAGAAGATGAAGCTTATAATAGTAATCAACGAATTTAAGATGGTGGAAGCTCCTAAATCATTTAGATGATGCTATTTGCCAAAGTTTTCGAAGCAAAAAGCCAATATAGATGCAAGATTAGGATCTAAGGATACACAAATCATTTAGAGCCCGTTTTTTAAATATGAATTAGGCTTTTTTCGTGGCCCAAACAAATAAAGCCCACGAAAGGTTCAGCTTCTCCGCCGATCTAAAAAAAAAACGCTTCTTCGGTGGTTTCAAATTAGAGTTTTTCCGATGGACCTTATATGCAATTCGTACGCCAATGACTCCGACGACGAACCAGAACCTGAACCAGTGACCGATAAGCGGTTAGCATCAGGAACCGCCCCACCGTCTATTCCTTCGAAGCGCCCATATCCCGGACCGGAGGAGCCACAATACAAACGAGCGCGTAAACCGAATCCTCCGTATGGTTCATATTTCGATCCTCAAACCAGCTCTTCAGCAGTTTCGGTTCCGGTTACAATTCCAGGTCGGTACGTTTCCAAGAGAGAGAGATCGCTTCTCTCTTCTCTTCCAACGGTTTCGAATCAAAATCAGGGATCGGATTCGATTCAGAAACCCTCCGTTATCTCTTCTACTGGTACTTTCCGGTTACGTATAATCCTTATTTTTTTCTATTAATTAATCTAATAATAACTAGTTTTCAGTGTTTTATAACTATGTTCCAAAAATCAATTCAATTTAGTTTATTCAGCTAACAATTATTCGGTTATTCGTGTGGTATCAGTTCAGTTAATCCGTTATTCTGTTAGTCATGTGACATAGTTAAGCCCTTAGTAACTAATAATCAGTGTGACAGTGTGTTTGTATCTTGCAATAGATTGTGCTGTTATCTTCTGCTAATATGTATTAAGATTTTTTAATCTCAGTTCTGGGGAGCATCTCTGATTCGGAAGTGCCCAGTTATGTTCTATCTTCGGTTACACATCGACCAAAAGGATCTTCATGTCGAACCGAAATGCCCTGTAGGATGTCCATTTCGTTAACCGGTCATACAAAGGCTGTTACTTCGATTGATTGGTCAACAAATCATGGTATGTTCTTGTACGGATTGGTAAACTTAATGAACAACTTATAGAGTTTGTGTTTAACTTTGTTCTTGTTGGTGACTCTTGGCTGCTTCATTCTAGCTATCAATCTTTGGGTATATGTCTTGCCAACATCCCTTGCCTCATTCATTTGTTCATTAGAGTTATTTTGCAGTTCATCTTCTTGCTTCAGCGGGGCTGGATGGTGCTGCTTACGTGTGGAATGTGTGGAGTAGCGGTGAGAAGAAAGTACGTGCCTTTCTTCACCACAATGCACCGGTTAAAAATGTGAAGTGGTCAAAGCAAGGACTTTCGTTGCTTTCTTGTGGATACGACTACACGTCGAGACTGTTTGATGTTGAAAGAGGGGTAGAGACACAAACTTTCAAGGAGGATCAGGTTATTGGAGTTGCTAAGTTCCATCCAGATAATTTCAACCTGTTTCTTTCAGGAGGATTCAAGGGAAGTCTTAGATTATGGGACATTAGGAACAACAAAGTTGTGCATGAATACATCCGGGATCTTGGTCCAATTCTTGATGTCGAGTTTATCTCTGGTGGGAAGCGGTTTGTCTCTTCGAGTGATGTATCAGGCAGGAATATAAGCGAGAATGCTGTTATAGTTTGGGATGTATCGAGAGAGGTTCCTCTATCTAACCAGGTCAGTTAAGCGCATTTTACTACAACATACCTCTGGTTATATCAAAGCTTCATTTTCTCCTGATTCACAATTTTTTTTTTCAAAAAAAATATCCATTAGTCACAATCAGATTCTCGAAAGGTCAAGCTTAAACCTGAAATTAGAAATAAGTTGCATTTGTAAACAATCAGAACATGCTTATATGTGAATGTGCGAATGGCAATATTGCTCTTTAATTTTTCCTCTTTTGATTTCTTGGAGTTAGTTCCTTAAACGTTCTACTAGCTGCTTCATAAAGAAGCGAAGAAGTTCTAAGCTTATTATTCTCATCGTCACTAACTTCTTGACCACGCTAGTCCTATATGGAAATGTCTTAGCCAAGTTTTCTGGAAAACCCATTTTGTATGTCTCATTATTTTTTTCAACTATGATCTATTTCAAGATGGTTAACTTGTAGTAAGGTTGCTATGCCATCACATTGTTCTGTGTCTTTCTTTTACTTTATAGCTCACACTCACTCTATAACTCTTCCACTACTACAGGGATAATTAAAACTGTACGTTATAATATTAATGTTTTTTTTGTTGTTGTTTCCCGGTTGCTCTCAGGTCTATGCAGAAGCATACACATGCCCTTGCATTAAACGTCACCCGCAAGACCCAGTGTTCATCGCCCAATCGCACGGCAACTACACAGCAATCTTCTCAACAAACCCGCCTTTCAAGCTCAACAAATATAAGAGATACGAGGGTCACTGGGTCTCAGGTTTCCCAATCAAATGCGACTTCAGCCCAGACGGAGAAACCTTAGTCTCTGGCTCATCTGATGGTTCCATATACATGTACGGATACAAATCCACTGAGCTCATTAAGAAGCTCAAGGCTTATGAACATCCCTGCGTTGATGTCGCTTACCACCCAGTTTTGCCAAACGTGATCGCGTCTTGTAGCTGGAACGGACAAGTCTCTGTTTTTGAGTAATGGTCACAGTGACCACACAGTGGTTAGTACCCATCAAATTTCAGTCTCACTAGAAGCTAGGATGTGTTTAAAAATGAATAGAATGGGGCAATAATGAATTAATGATATTATAAAATCAAATAAAAACCTTGTGGATATCGTCTAAGGTTACTGTATTATTCTATGAAATTACACAAAAGAAATGAATGTTTTGATCAACTAACTCTTTATCGTTCATCTTGTTGAGCTTTTATCTTAATTTGAAATATACATAAATTATGGCAGGTTATCAGGAAAAAACTATTTTACTCTTTGGTTTTGTATATGTAATGACGACAGCAGAATTATGTGTTGGGATATTTTATCTGTTAGATTAAGGGGTTTTAAATTGAATGGGTTTTTGTAGTGTCAGAAATTCTTTTAATTATATGTGAGCGTGAGACTGACTCACTGACACAACAAATATATTATCAGGGAACTAATGAAATTTATACCTTTTTTTGGGTTTATATTGTCTAATCCTACAGAAAGTTCTCTCTAGTAGATCATGACAAAAGACAAAAAATTCCATGCTAGGATCTTATGAGATTGTACACGTAGATATGTTACTAGGATGAATTACTTATCATGTGAAATGAATTACATTACAAAACACACACAAAATGCAACTTGGAATGTTGACGTAAATAAAAACACTTGAAGTAATACAGTTATGCAGAGCCTTTTTTTTTCTTTTACTTAGTAAATCATGCATGTATAGAGTTGAATTAAAAAAATTACGAAAATTTATTTATCATATCGATATTTGTTTAAATTGAATCGCTCTATGAAATATTAACAAAGCATTTGTAATAAGGTAATTTTGTATCTCTACTTATATATATATCTTTTGGGCTAAAAACTCTGCTTTATATTATTATATTTTATTGTTAACTTATAAAAATGTGACGTGAAAACATTTTTGAATTCAACATTTTAATATGTTACTAATCATGGCCACAAAGATTAAACATATATTCACTTAAGAATAATAATTTGTCGTCAGAAGATAATGGAAAGTGTATTTATTGGATAAAATAATTTGGAACAAAAGGCATGAACAAGTATTACCCAAATCAACAATTATGTGGCCACTAACAAGTTTGTCAGCTCAACTTTGATTTTCCACCATCACTTATTTGTAAAAGGCAATAACGCAAATATCAGCTTGCAAGTAAATGACTGGCTCAAGCCAGAAATAAATTAAAAGGAACTAAGATTGTGTATCTTACCTCTTATACATGTACAAAGATATACTCATAACTATATATGCGATGTAATTCCGAAGATGTACATTTTTATACTTGCGGAATTCATCAGAGAACTTTATATTTTGCAATGATCTAAAATACGTTATACTATTATATGTTAGTCGGGCGGTAGATCACTTGTATATACGGACATTTACATGAAAACTATAAGGCGAATATTTTTTTGTCAAAAAAAAAAAAAGAAGTTTATCAACATATACATATATAGTCACGAATTCAATAGTAAAACAATATTCATAATGGTAATTTGAAATTTTGTAATATATAAAAACAAGAAAAACGAAAAAAGACTCAAAAATACATTGAAACACAAAGTCACATAATATTGAAGTTATTTTTCTAGAAAAGAAGTACAAATTTTCGTATCGAAAAAAAAAAATTTAAAGTGATCGTATACAAAACAACTCATAGATCAAACACTTTACATTATGTAAACGTGACCACGTATATATCATAAATGACTATGATTTCTCACCATATATCGTATGCCATATATATATATATACGTGTACATAATTTTAAAACATTGGGACATATTTGTCTAATTTTTGGTACAAAATATCGACATTCCTCATAAAAATTGTAAATCATGCACAGAAAAGGATAATGAAATGGTGAGACATACACCTTTTCATGGGGAGTAGCAATTGTAGAAAGTGGGATACCAACAAAAAGGAAGAACATAAAAAAGAAGTCTCCTTATCTTTCACACCCACTCACACATAAACCATATAAATATACATTATTGACACAATAAAAGGGATCATGCATCTATGACAGAACACACACACCACAACTCAACAAAAAGAGGAAGCAATTATCTCTAGGAAAAACCAAATATAGAAAACATATTCATTTGAAAAAAAAATGCAAAGACATTTCTAAATCTTATCATGATTCATCACATTTTCTTCTTCTTCGTCTTCTTCTTTGTCTTCTTGATCGCACTAAGTAGACAGCCAAACAGTTCATTTCCAAGACAATAATTGGTCCACAAACACAAACCCTTTAAAGCTTAAAGATTTTCCATTACCAAAGTTTGTCTTCTGTATTTATAAGTTGTATTGAATGAGTCTAATTATTACCTCATCTTGAATTTGCAAGGTGTCTACTAATTATTCAAATGCTCATACATCTTTTAGCCGTTGGAAAATATTCCTACAACTATGTAAATATACCATGTATTGGAAGTTGTAAGTCACCTTTTCTAAATTGATGCGATTGTTTTTTTGTCTTCTTGGACCTCATTGCTACCTTACAAAAACCTCTCATATTAACATTTTACGCCAATTGAATAACCGTGACAATCATCAATCTCAAACTCGTATATAACCATGTTGCCCGAACTTCAAATTTTGTTGTTTGCTAATTAATGACATGACTAGAGATATGGTAATACTGGATCATATTTCAATCCGGCCTGGCTTTAACAAGTCTCTCCGATTTTTGATACAAATTCAAACGATCGTCGATTTTTTGAGATATTGAAATATTTTCTTGTGTAAAGGTCTAACTTGTCAAAAGCATAATTAATCTTTAACATACATCAAGTCTAATCATATGATATTTGAAACAAAATTAATCTCATTGTCAAAGAATAAACACTCGAAAGTTCCACCAAAAACGACTTCTGCATGACGTATGCGCATATAATTAACTTTTAAAAACTAGCTAGGACTATGCCCTAAGTCCAACATTGATGTACTAAATAATAGTCAAATGTGATTTGATCCGATTTGTTTGCCGTTTAGTTTTCCCTCTCTACTTATTTTTAGTTTTCATAGTCAAACCCTTTTTCGCATATTTCGTATTAAGTATAATTTCCCCGTTTTATAGATAATTCAATTGGAATTTTCCAGATTAGGGACGAATGTATGCGTCTACTATATATCCTTACTATATTCCCAACCTCCCGTTTAATAATTTAATATATTGTTTTTGTGCAAACATATTTATGCACCCTATTTGCCTAGCTATGAAGCCTACATCTACACAACTCTGTGTTTTCCACTTATGTCTCGAGTTTGTTCCCCACCTTCTTTGGTCTCCAACAAAAGATCTTCTCCTTTTCTTTTCTTTTTTTACTTTCCTTTCTTCTTTCTTCTTTCTTTTTCCTTGTATTATATAACGATCTATCATTCTCTCCCAAAATTAATATAAAGGGCACTATCTATATATCCAAGCTAAGAAACTTCATTGCATCATCCAAAATCTCACAATCTAAATTATTTTCCATGCCCTCATGAACCCCCACACATCTAATTTTTTTTTCAATGCTGCGATAAGAAATCATCACTATTATTGTTGCTAGGACTAACTCTGCTAAAGTCCTAGCAAGGTCATGTACTATGGCATTGTATAAAGGTGTTGTATCATGCCTCCAGTAACTATGTTTCATATAAGATGGAAACAATGTTCAATAAATATATATATAAGGCGATCAAACGTCTAAAACCCTTAATCGTAGACTTCATTCAAGTTTCAAAAATAGAATGAAATTTCGTACTAAAAGAGAAACAATTTAGCATAAATATCAAAATTAAAAGGTAAACAAACTATCCTAACTAAAAAATATAGATAAGAGCATCCATGTGAAACTAATGCCACCACTTAATTTTGAATTTTAAAATGAACACACATTTGTAAAATAATTTATTAAGAAAAACTCAACTGTGGATTATATGGGTAAGTGACAATGAGTGAAAGAACCCCAGGTAAATTGAAGTAAATGGCATGAAGTAGTTAGTGTTCTTATGTGACACTGGCATGAAATAAATGAAAATATCTCCTTTTCAGTAAATTTTAAAGATCTAATTGTTTACAAGAAATTGATACAAGAGTGCTTGTGGTCAAGCGAGTGTTCAATAGGTATATGGACCCATTGGTTAGGGTTATTTGAGTCATGAACCGATGGGCTTGAAAGTTCTTTTGACTTAATAAAGAGTTATTGATTTCATCACTTCTCATTGGATGTTAACTTCATGGCTTCAAGACATTTTGATGCACCTTGTATTTATTTACATACTAGGGAGACTAATTAAATACTAACTTCGTTAGTTATATGCGTCTCTATTCGATTCTTACTCTTTCGCTTAACCACGATTCCATGACCCTACCTTCTTTAAGAAACAAAGAAAAATTACCTTACCTGAAAGTAAAGAATTGCTTTATTTATTTTCTTTAATCATTAATGACTAAACCAGATATTATACATTTTAGACATTCTATTTACTATACCACGATGCATAGAACCATCTATTTAAGATCTATCTTTATAGTTTTAACTGTGCTATTTTTTTTTTGTAGGAATTATGTGGCATAATGGTAGTTACTTCTGAATTCATTACACATGTCTGAGGTTCGAACCCAGCACCCCGCATGTTAATGAAGATATTAAAACTACTAGGTTATGTTGACAAAAAAAAAAAATTATGATATTTTTTCAACCCATCTTATCAAATTTTCTTGGATTCATATGAATGTTTATTTTTTCCGAAATTGCTAATCACATGTGCTTTTAATCGTGCCACTGATTCCAAGCCTAAGTCTAAGTCTATAATTCATGATAGTACGTAACGAATTGTTGGACAGATGTTGTTTAATTAAGCACAAGTTAATTGTTTATAGTACGTATATACCTTGGCACTATTAACAAACAAAATGAATATAAAGTACTCTAATATTTTATTGAAATGTAAACTAGGAAAGGTAAAATCGACACACTCATTTTTTTCATATTAGTAGCATGTGATTTTTTTCCATACCATCCGTTTTCTTCATTGAGTTCGTTGTGTTATCAACTTTTTAATGTCATAAAGCGTCTGCCAAATCATTCCGTCTTGCTATAATATTGTAAATGTAATACTTGCCCCCATATATAGAAAGTAGCAAGTTTGAATATATCACTTGAAGGCTTGAAGCCAAGAAAAGTAAACTAACAATCAAAATCAATTAGCGGGACGAGAAAATGATTTTTTACCTGATCTTTGAAAATTATAGGAACTCCTTGGTACTACTGTATGTCTTAAAATCGTCTCAACAAATCTTTTAGCAGTCGCATATCATGCGGATTATATAATATCCAATTATGAGCTCATTATGTCTAGGTAATGAGATCATTTTGAATCCGAGTAAACGATGTCAAAGAGGTACAATTTGTGCCAAGTTACGTTACTTTCCAAGATATTCGATATTTTTTTGGTGAAACATATTAGTATTATTCACCAAGTCACGTATCATAACCAATAATTTTTAGAATTTCTAACTTGATTTCATAAAACTACAGTTTTGAGATCAAACAAAAATCATTCCACTAATTCGTTCACCAAGTTTTTCATCAGAAAAATATTTATGTTTTATAGAACTATAGTTATTCCATACTTTATCATTTCATTGTGACTAAATACTAATCGAATTCAATATTGATTCTCAATAAAAATTTTATATCATGCTATAAAAAAGCTTCAATTATATCGAGGGCATAATCTAAAAATATGTAAAGTTGAGCTTAAGGTCCGATTAATGGACTACATTCATATGTAGTAAATAGATGGACACTTGAGAGACAAATTCCCTAAGAAAACTGATAACTGAAAAGCTTGTGTGGTTTCAATTTTGAATGGAAATAAATGAGTAAGAAAAGTCTCATATTAGTTAAATATGTGTCTCCACTGGTGAAAGGTGGAATATGGAAAGCTGAAATTTTTGTTCCAACATTTGATCTCTTGATAAACTATTTTAGTCACCCATATGAATAGGATGAAACATTTTGATAGATAACGACACCTAGAGACTAACTATAACACTGTTTGGAAATGCATCATGCGTTGTACATAAGAGCAAAATCTTTTTTAAAGGAGTAAAGAGAGAAGACATATGACTAAAATTTTCAAACTTTCCTTCAATCGCAAGAGGTTTTTATTTGCCCTAGTTTTAGTGGGTTTCTTTTAATAGTTACCTCTCAAAAAGTCAAGGATAAGGATAAAAGTAAACAGTACCTCTACATAATTTTGATGTATATATGCACGACCGATGGATTTCAAGATCAATAATTGTCACGACAAGAGATAAGAACTAAGATGTAGACATTAAGCTTTACATGGCGACGATGCTCGAAGTGGTGTGGTAAGTATAATTAAGTGTGGTAAATTTTGTATTTTGAAATTAACTCTTTGGTGCATGCAGCTTAAATGATTATTAAAAAAATGGTTCAGATTTGTCAAATTTATATACTAAAGTTGATTTTAAGAACAAAGATAATTGGACATTTACTATTGCTTGGTTTTAATCGTTCAAAAGATATTCAATCGTTCCAAGAAAACGTTTAGAGGCAAGCTAATGCACATGCAAGCAGCGCCTCAAAGAGAATACATAGCGCAAGAATTTGATAAGATATTCAAATTCTACCTACAATGGAATAATTAGAGCCTTTAACAAAATAAATTGCTACGTACTTATTTTCTGTGTGTAATTGTGTAATCGGTAAGGTTCTTAAATATCACGGTAGAACTGTATATATGAATACTAAAATTTTGTAAACTTATGCACTTATTTCGAGTTTGCGTCATTTTACGGATTATCATTGAAAATTATAGATGATATGATAAAAAAAAAAGATGTAGCATGGTGCAATGATAATGCATGACGAAGTGACGCATCGCATTGGAATCACGCTTTTAGAGAAAGCTTAAAAATCAAATCAAACCTTTATTTATTTGCTCGTGATTTTGTTTTTCACCTTTCCGTTCTTTATTGTCCTTCTCTTCGTTGCCAAATTTCAAAATACAATTGATGCTATCCTTTTGTTATTTCAAAGTTTTATGTAAGATTTATCAAATTCATTTCTTGTTCATTTATATGTGCCACTGTCTTTGTGCGAGACCGTACGATCTCTTTGTACAATAGTCAAAAACATATTAATTGAACCCTGATTTTTTTTTTTTCCAATAACGATCCACCTCTCCCTTTAACGTTTCTAATTTTAAGTTTTTAACATTTCGTAATCTAGCTGGAGAGGAAAAACACGACCATACACTAAAATTCAGAAGTTTAAATGGTTAAAGGGAAACAACTTAGAATTTAAGTTTAGCCTGCCAAATGGCCTATGCCAGTTAAACTATACAACTGTATAAACTAGACGATATTGACGAAAATAATAATAATATGGATGATCTCTCTTCTAATAATTATTTTAAAACCAAAAAAGCATAAATAACCTGAGTAATTGGCAAAATAATTACATAAATTTTGTAGTCACAAATATAATGGTGGAATCAGTGATAGATTTATGAGAAATTTTATAAAATATTTTCGTGGCATATTTTCAAAATTTATTGCATTTCTTTAACAGAAAATTTATTGAACTTCCTTATATATATAACACATATGTGTATCGAGAGAAAAGAAGAAAACTCCATGATTTATGTCACTATATGTAGATTCCATCTACATAAAAAGATGAGAAATAGAGTTTTAAAACACAATCTCCAAAGCCCTTTTCGACTGTCAAAGATAAACCACTTTCTCATGTGGTTTTTGAAACTTCCCCTACCCAATCAATTTCGAGTCGTCTCCACTTTAATTTTTACTTATAATCTTAATTACATCCCTAATTTAATTTATGTATATCATTTTAACCTCTTCATTAGACACGGTCCTGCCTTCACGTTACACACAACATGTGTTTATAGATTATGCGTGGCTTTCAAAAACTTGATATAGAGTTGCATTTATATATATATAATTATATATTCGTGTAGTGGTAAGGGGGATTTATTAAAGATTAAATCACGGGTGCTATGGTATACTTGGAAGATATTGAATGATAAACAAACGAGATTGATAAATCGTCTCAATATATGCTAGGATTGAATGTGAGACCTGGTTCAATCAAAATACTGTATATTGGAAAATTAATCAGCGTGACAAGTGGCGTAGGAAAGCACTTACAGCTCCAAAATAGTTCGATTGAATTGTTGGGACTCCAAGGAAATCGAAGGGCCAGTTCAACACATCACCTAGAATTTCTCAGCTTAATATGGGCAATGAAATTTTCATGTCTGGTAATGCAATCGTTATTGCTCGTTCTTCATTATGGATTCAACAGTGCTGGTTAAAATGGTCTTGCGGCGGGATGAATGACCGGCCTTTGCGTTGAGATTGCCTGAATTGCAGCTTTAAATGATAAAGTTCTCTGAATTATACCTGATATGAGATTACTATTATTTTTCTCGTATGTAAGTATTTGTCTACCATATTAGTTATTTAGAGATACAGATAATATTTATATATTAATCACTGAAGAAGTACATTTGTTGACCTATTGTACAATATTATTACATGTAAAAAACAACCATAAATAGAACTCCTGTTTTAGGGAGTTTTTTTTTTGTTTTTTTATAACTGTTGATTTTTAGTTTTCAATATAAAATTTATTAAGTTTTAAAGTTTTATGATTATTTGTATTCTACAATCTATTTTATTATTGGATGAATTATGTTTATGTATGCAATTAATAATGTTTTTATTTAGAAAAAATAAAAAATTTAATATTTTTTAATATGTATGCTAAAATTTAAAACGACAATTATAAAAAATAGAACTAGTATCAATGTTAAGATTTTGTGTGTGTTGGTTATATATATATATATATATATTATAATTATTAAATTCTAGGTACATTATGCAATATGTTTTTCTCCAATTAGCCTTGAGCATTGTAGCTTTTACTACGTATATAGTATAATACAATAGTGTAATAGTGTGTACATATACATGGACATGAATAATGTTAATGAGTTGGCAAACATTTCGAGACGACCATAAATTTGGAATTTTCAAATTTTAAATTTGTATCGTCTACCAATTATATGTTCATTCTATTCAGTTTCGGATGGTTTGGAAATTTTGTCGAAAATTTGACCTATTAAAACATTATTTACTGAAAAACTTGTCCACTTTAACTTCAGTGAACCGGAAAACTAGTGTGTACACAAATAACAACTAGGGTTTTGAGTTTTGACTATATCTCACGGGATTGGGAAACAAGTAACAATCAGGGACCACGTGATTTGTTTCCATGAACTAATTTGATATTAATAACTGATAGTAATTAATTAATTAACGCATATATCCTATGTGCGGTTCCCTGTAAGTAAACCATAAAGCCATATTTCAACATTCAACCATCCATATGCACGTTGTGACACCATCATTGCAAGTTATTCCAAAATCCAGTAATTAAATAAACACAAGTTACCAGCTTTAGTTATATAGTTCTACTTTTTCTTAGTTTACTGGAATATTGATTTGCATGTTCGTAACGTATATGAACTTCAGTACGTATATATGTACCACACGTAGATATGTATAGTCTATAGAATATAGTACGTTGTATAGATTTTGCTAGCTTTTGCAATATCACGTGCGAAGTATATGATTAGGATTAGGTCGAAGATTACATGCATGGACGAGACTTTATTCATGTTATTTATTTTTGCTAAAATGGGCGAGACTTTAGATAATAAACAACACTTTATAATTAAGATTTTTTTCCGTCCGCCACAAACAATTGATAAGATATATCTCGTCACTTGGTTCGGTCGACTTGACCCTTCACTATCATTGGGTCATCTAGTTCATCTCGACTCATGCATACTTGTTGCTTATGTATGTCATTTGAAAACTCAATTTATAAAAATATACATACATACATTTCTAAAAAGTAGAAAGAACAAAAAAGGAAAACCAAATTGACACATTCACCAATGGTACAAACAAAGTCAATGGTCAAAGATTTGTAACACCTCCCACAGCCTTTCCGTATAATATAGCACAACAAAAACTCTTTCTGACACGATGAAACGTATAGAGTCAGAATATCTAGTTAAGTACGGATTATACATATAAAAGGTTCAGAAAACGAGAGATAATTACGGACTTGGCCTTTAAGGAGTGCGGTCCTACCTTGAATCTCGGTGCACCCGCTGCCACCTGATTTTCGGCCTTATCGGTGGGGAGTTCCCACGTGGCATTACCGGATGTTCCGTGTCAAAAACAATTTTCTTTAAACCATAAACACTCTTCTCCACAGTATAGTATTAATTTTCGTTGTCACTATTCACATATTTTAGCTCGTTCTATTTTTTTTTTTTTTTGGAATTGTCTAGTGAAATTATGGATCATACCCGGAAATAATGGAATTGCGAGCCTAAAATCGGCAAACGAATATTAAAAGTTGCTGACCTCATTTTGTATGTTATTTACGAAATTTTCCATTATGAATTTTGCATCTTTAAATACTTAGGATGCTTTTCGAATATTGCACAATAAATTTCAATAGTCAGTCTACGCATAGAAAAATTAACTCACAAGAAAGAATATAAGTATAAAGTTTAACTACCTTCGTAGCCGCCAATGGAAAGAAAAGAAGAATTTTGACTTAACTTGGACGGATATTCGCTCATTTTGGTAAGTCAAGTTTTTCACCTAAGTATTTGACTGCTAAAGGAAGTGACAAAAATATATATAATGTACAAACACAAATTGAAGATTCTGTATAGTCGTCTACATATATGTTAATTTGTTAGGCACCGATATTAAACCTAAAATCTATAGTAGTCTCTTTCAAGTTATGTACTTATGTTGTGCACCCATATTATAGTATTTGAATTAGCCCACAGATGTTGTTGAAACCTAATATATCTATTTGAATGTATTTTTTTATTTTTAATCATTGGTTTACGTTTCTGCGAATCAGACTAAACGAGTACTGATCATTCGTTACAATATTTATATTCAGTGCCTTTAGTTGATTTTGAGTATGGAAGATATCCCCCGATTAAACATTGTTGCTTGTCGAATAAAATTTTAACTGAACTGTCAACGAAAGAATATATCTACTTTTTGTGATAGGACAAGTACTTTGTAAGTCTTCGTATAAACATATATATATATATATAAGGTTTATTAGTTTTTTGGTTAAATGAATTTCAAAAATATCATGAACATACCGTATTTCCCTACACTTGCAGGCTCATTAATCCTTCATTATAATTAAACTGTTTTAAAGATAAAATATATAATAAAATTGTTATTTTACAATTTCTTTAAAAGAAACATAAACCCTACGTAGCCGTTATCTTTATAGATAATTTCCCTTGTATCTTCTTCTAGAATTTTCTTTCAATTATATATAGAACATTCCAAAAAAAAAACACTGAGAATTTAACTTAGATAAACAAGAATATAAAATGAAATTAAAGCAGAACACTTTGACGGGAATAATATATTTGCTAAATATTACCATCTTGGTCTCGTATCTAATTCTAGTTAGTATCTAGACTTTGAGGTCAAATAGTAGTGTCCCCGATGTGATAATTCCGTAACAAAATTTGAGTTTACAATTTAAGGCGTTTGCCAATATTTGAAGGATTTCAATTCTTTTTTTTTTTCAGTTACACAAATAAAACCATCTAGAATAAAACATAAGGTGTTTCACACCCAACGAAATGTTAAATATACACTCATTTGATTTTCATGGATGATCATATTTATAACAAATCCAGCCAAAAAGTCGGGTGAAAATAAACTACGTGAAGGCACCAAACTAGTAGTATAACACCACGTACACGTGTCAACCAATAACAATGGAGTCCAGCTGTAATGGTCCCAACATCTTCTCGCCGCGATACATTGACCAAAAGCATATCAAAAGTTCCAAGTGAACGCCGTTTTTTTTTTGTGTACCGGGAAACGGAAGACGGTGTAGCTTAGGGTTTTAGTAAAGGCTTTGGGGAGTTCGCTGCCGGTAATTTGTGGGACAACTCCTTTAGAAACTATTGCGGATAAACTGGATATTGCCGGTTTCTCGGTCTGGTCAACCGGGTAAAAAATCCCGTTATAAAATCTGTGCCCTCATTTATATCTCATACGAGTTGATTATGTTTGCATTTGTTCGTTCCTGTTACATTAATTCTTGTTGTTCTTATGTTTTATTATTTCTTATTTTATTTTATTTTTTGTCAATAGTCTGGGAATTTTGGATTCGAACTCCAAACATATCTTATGAATTTCAGAAATGACCACCACGATATCACATGATTCCGACCAAATGTGTATTATCAAATTATAAAAATTAAAATACTTTAACCCTACATATTCTTAATATACATTTATTTAAAAAATATGACAGGGATTAAATAATTCTATATTACATGTAAGTTTTTTCATCTAAAACCTAACTGAACTCAAACAAAATTGAAACCAAACAATATTATAAATGAAGATATTTTGTCTCAGTTTCTTTATGAAAAAACTCTTTTTTGTTGGCAAATAAAAACAAAAACTAACTTAAATTCACGCCATGTTATTTAGTAACATAATTAACAAATTGGAAAAAGGATAACTAACTAAACGTGATAAATTGTATCCTAGTTCTGTAAAAGAACTTTTATATGAGTTAATCTTCTACTTTTCTTTTTTGGTTTTTCGAGAAAGGATTGTATCAAGTTAATTTGTTCTCGAAATTATTGTCATCCGACTCAAGGTATACTGAACATTCTATCGAATTTTAATCTAAGTCATGACATCAAAACGATATTATTACATGTTTCAGTTGCATAAAATCATTTCAATTAAGAGAATTTCGGTGGAGTGAAAAAGTCCACCATTAATATCTTATGTATTTTATTAGCTGAAAATAAAGTGGGCGTTTAGAGAGTACTATATAGTTTGAATGACCTTAAAATAATATTCAAGCCAGTAGGGGTATTGACCATTACGAAAAATAAATATATATATATATAAATACCACTTTTTGTAATGAAACGAAATAAAATAGTTTAAGAATCTAAATCCAATTTAACACGAATAATAAGCCGTTCACGTAAATCCTGGATATAACATATTGTTTCTTTACTGTTATACCCTTCATCGTCGTCCTCCTTCCCTCTATATATATTAACCCATCCTCTTCCATTCTTCCACACACCCTTAGAGCTTTAAGACAAGACCAAACTTATCCACCGTTTTTGCTCTTCTTAATCTCTCTCTCTCTCTAATTTTCTCTTATTTTGATCTCTTTAAAGCCATAAAAAAAGTAAAACTTAAACGATGCCTGAGGCACCAAAGATCGCAGTTTTGGAGGTTGCTGATCAGGTTCTCGCGGAGAAGAACAAGAATATGCTTCAGTTCATTGAGGAAGTGACCACGAATGCAGATGATGTTCAGAGAAGGGTTCTTGAGGAGATCCTTTCACGCAATGCTGACGTGGAGTATCTCAAACGACACGGGCTCGAAGGACGAACAGACCGCGACACTTTCAAACACGTCATGCCTGTCGTAACTTACGAAGATATTCAGCCTGAGATCAACAGAATCGCTAATGGCGATAAATCTCAAATCCTATGCTCTAGCCCCATCTCCGAGTTCCTGACAAGGTTTGTTCATTGTTGCTCTGTTTCATCACTTTGGCCGAGATTTAAGATTCGAATCTTTATTGGGTCGGTTTTTACTTTCTCATTCGTTCAATGTTAAAACCTTTTATCAAAAAAAGAAGAAAAAAATATTCTCTAACTTTTTCTCATGGTTATACTTTTGTCGAAATCATTATACATATATTTTAGTGGGTTAATAAAACTTTTCATTGAAAAAACTTTGGAGCCTAAACATGGATTTATGTTAATTGTGTCAAACAGTTCTGGAACATCTGGTGGAGAGAGGAAACTGATGCCAACAATCGAAGAGGAGCTAGATAGAAGATCACTTCTCTACAGTCTCTTGATGCCTGTGATGAACCAGTTTGTTCCTAGTCTTGACAAAGGGAAAGGAATGTATTTTCTGTTCATCAAATCCGAATCCAAGACGCCAGGTGGTCTTCCTGCTCGCCCTGTCTTAACCAGTTACTACAAATCCTCTCACTTCAAAAACAGACCCTTTGACCCTTACACCAACTACACAAGCCCTAACCAAACCATCCTTTGTCCTGACTCTTACCAGAGCATGTACTCTCAAATGCTCTGTGGTTTATGCCAACACAAAGAGGTATTTCGTGTTGGCGCTGTTTTTGCCTCTGGTTTCATCAGAGCCATTAAATTTCTTGAGAAACATTGGCCTCAGCTAGCCTGTGATATCAGAACCGGTATCCTCAATTCCGAGATAACCGATCTTTCGGTTCGTGAGGCTGTTGGGGAGATTCTTAAACCAGACCCAAAACTTGCGGATTTCGTCGAATCCGAATGCCGGAAGACCTCTTGGCAAGGTATCATCACCAGACTTTGGCCAAACACCAAGTACGTGGATGTGATTGTGACTGGAACAATGTCACAATATATTCCAACTTTGGATTATTATAGCAACGGTTTGCCTCTTGTTTGCACAATGTATGCTTCTTCGGAGTGTTACTTTGGTGTTAATCTTAGGCCGCTCTGCAAACCAAGTGAGGTCTCTTACACTCTCATACCAAACATGGCCTATTTCGAGTTCTTGCCTGTTCATAGGAACAATGGAGTCACTAGCTCAATTAGTCTTCCAAAAGCACTCACTGAGAAAGAACAGCAAGAGCTTGTTGATCTCGTTGATGTCAAGCTTGGCCAGGAGTATGAGCTTGTCGTCACCACCTATGCCGGTAAAATTTTTTGATCTAAATATCTTTTAATTAATTATTGAACAAAAAGTTGAATCTTTGATCTAAATTAAATTTGGTAACTAAAGACTGCAAATATGTTGAATGTTGTATTGTTTTGTGATCTTCTTTGCAGGGCTGTACAGATACAGAGTGGGTGATGTTCTAAGAGTGGCTGGTTTCAAGAACAATGCGCCTCAATTCAGCTTCATATGCCGCAAAAACGTGGTCCTAAGCATTGATTCAGACAAAACCGACGAAGTCGAGCTTCAAGACGCTGTTAAAAACGCAGTAACACACCTTGTTCCGTTCGATGCATCACTCTCCGAGTACACTAGCTATGCAGACACATCGTCTATCCCAGGTCACTATGTCTTATTCTGGGAGCTCTGCTTGAACGGTAACACGCCAGTTCCTCCCTCGGTCTTTGAGGATTGTTGTTTAACCATAGAGGAATCACTTAACAGTGTGTATAGACAAGGAAGGGTCAGTGACAAGTCCATTGGACCGTTGGAGATCAAGGTAGTCGAGTCAGGGACTTTTGATAAGCTCATGGATTACGCCATAAGCCTAGGGGCATCGATCAATCAGTACAAGACACCAAGGTGTGTGAAGTTTGCTCCGATCATTGAGCTTTTAAACTCTAGGGTTGTTAAGACTTACTTCAGCCCCAAGTGTCCAAAATGGATCCCTGGTCACAAGCAATGGGGAAGTAACTAAAAAGAAAACTTTAAAGAAGTGAGGTCAAAGGTTCTGGTCCCATTTGAACTGTTTTTGTAATCAGATAAATCTCGAGAAAGTGATTAATTATGTCTGTCTGTCTGTCTGTCTGTCTGTCTAATTTTAATCTTAAACTTAATTTTGTTTTACTGTTTTTGTTTCAAAATATGCTTAGCTCATTATTAATCATATGTACATAGGCAGTTCATGTTTCTTTATTCCAATTTGTTTTTCTCTTTTTTATTGCAATTAGCTAGGTTAAATTTGTTAAAAGGATAAAAACGAGTATAATTATCATTTATCAACGTATCACGCATATTTGTGAGAGCTATACTTTGTATTTGTTTCACAAAGCAAAATCATTAGAAAGCCATAATCTATTCTGACTGTTAACCGTTTTCATATTATACTATATTTTTCCATATCTATACCATCAAAAATTCAAGGATCGATAAATATTTGATTTTTCGGTCTTAAAGAATATAATTTAGTTAATTAAATAATATCTATGTAGATCCGACATTTTATGCCGTGTACGTAATATAATAATTATTGTCTTGCAATTTCAAACTATAATATAACTCGAGCAAATATTTTAGCAATTTGATCCACATTAACGTCAGAAGTAGGAAGTAGCACATATGAAAATAAATTCTTATTGCATTTTAGTAGTTCACATTTATTATATGAATATATAATATATCACCTTGGAAGTAGCATAATATGACGAAATTTTGCATAGTTGTGAGAACAATTGTTCCCTGTGTGATCATCAAAGACCACAAAACTGGCCTGAACTTGTTTTATTGGGCGTTCATTATTACATATAACAGACTCAATTGACGATACTCATAATGGCTTCTGACATTAATTAGAAAACCACTATTTTGAAGACATGTTTTAGTTAGAAGAGTCAAGCAGAATCAGACAAAATAATTTTCTATTGTTTTCAAAGTAACTTAAAATTAGCCGTTAGAAACCATTATGGGGTTTTAAACATAGTTCAACATCTCCATTCTCCAAAATCAATTTATCATTCCATTTTGTATATATATTTTATGAAATGTAGTACAAAGTTCTTCCAAAAATGGACTTTGTCATATGATGTTATACTCTATACCAGTACATTACGGCTGCATATATTTATAAAGATAAATTTATGTTTCATTATATCTTTTATATTTGGTATTTGAACACATTTTGATATAAAATATATATTTAAACATGTAGTAATGGTTATATTGGTTTTCGGCATCTTTCTACTAACAAATTCATGAAATAGAGCTAAATTTAAAGAGAATAATAAATCCATAAAATATTATATATATACTATTATTAGTAAGTAATTTTGAAGGAATGAAACTCTCGTTCATTCTCAGAATAAAATGTTCAAATTATCCTTAATGAATGCTATTCACATTTTTAATATATTTAATTAAAAAACATTTATTTTTAAAAAACACACCATGATCAACCATTTAACAAATCAGTGACTCATTTATAAAAAAAAACCGGCTCAACCCCATCTATTATTTTTTAAAACCAAATTACATCTAATTGTTTCCTCATTTTTATTTCAGTTACTTAGTTATAATTTTATATTCTCACCTCTTGGCATCTGCTTCATCTTCACTAAAGTTTTTTGACGTCATTTGTTGTTGAAGTGGTTATTGATCACTTCTTGGATTAGGGTTGGGGATGAATGTTCTTTTGTAGACAATCTCAGTTATATGACCCCTCACAAAAGAATGTCTCCATTTTTTTTCTTGGTGAGTTGCATTTGCAATAACTCCTCGAGTTTTCACTCATTTTGACTTGTTTCTGCCCATATTTGCACCAATTGTAGCCATCATCGGAGGTTTATTACCACTATGTGAATTCAAATTTGGATACATCCAGTTGAGCTACCATCTTAAAATAAAATAGTCGGAACTTATAAAATCGGATTCTTAAAAATCTTACAGATAAACCAGAAGCTAACAATGCAAAATTGATCATACACATCTTCAACTTTGATTTCATTCTGGTGGATGAACAAACGGTTGTTCTTCTAGTTCAGAGATTGCATTAATTTCAAAAAAATAATGAAAACAAGAGAAAAAATTTACATAATTTTGACGTAACACACTTTTGAGAATTACGACTAAGAGAAAGCTATAAACAAAGCAAATAAGAGAATTATGAATAAATCAAGATTTACTTTTTGATTAAAAGAAGAAAATAATCAGGAAATTTCAGTTAACCTAAATTATTTCAAAATCACAAGAAAAATGCAAATTGGTTAATGAAGTCAAATGAGAGAAAATGAAAACAATCATAGTTTCAAGTTTGACTGATAAGAGAGAAAGACATACGTCAGAAGAAGTGAAGTCTGAGATTATGGATAATGTTTGGTAGACAACCAAAAAGCTTCTCAAGTCTCGGGCATGTCCACAAGGATGATAGATATTCTCTACCCGACTGCTTACCATCGGCTCTGAAAATCTGAAGATCGACCGTGATTATAATTGTAACAAAAAAACATTTTTCTATTCTACTCTTGTTTTGAATACAACTCAAACTAATATGTCTAGCAATATGGTTCTCCAAGAGATTACAACATCTTCTCTTGCATATTTCTTTTCAAGAGGACCTAACTCACCATCACCTGATATTTTCAAGGTTAAGTCACTTATTTTTTCGTTTAATCAATTTTATGCACTGATTATAGAAATCGTAACATCAACAATTTCAATTCAATTTTTTCACATTTCTCAATCTCTTAAAATAATTTCGGCCTAAAAATCACATAATTGCAAATATTTTGAAACCAAAATTTTTTAAACTCTTTCGTTGGTTTGGTTTAGTTTATATTTTTGTTTGGTTGGTTTTTTGACAAAAAGTTAGTAAACACAAAAACAAGTGCTGGGTACTTTTTATATACTTAAAACATATAACAGTTTTTGAAAAATTTTGGCTAAATTAGTTTGGTTTTACATGGTTTGGGTTTAATTCGACCCGAGATTGAATAACTCAACATGAATTTTTCTATACCATCTATATTGTTTTAAATTCAATTCGAATGTGGTTGGATTCAGAAATTTTGGTTTGGTTCAAAAAATTAGTCCAGTCCTAATCATTTTCATTTCTTGGGGCGACAAAGAGAATGACAAGAACTTCAATGATTTGGTAAACAAAATAGAAACGTTTAGGTAGCACAAACCGAGTGTCGGTTATTTGCTGGATTTGTCACGTGGCCAATCCGACAATCGATCAAATATGCTAACACGTGTGGCTAAAAAATTGCTGACTTTTGACCGACCCCATAAGGTATCCCCGCACGTGTGGCACAACAAAGCTTTGTTTCCTTTCTGGGCTTACATTGTGGCTCAGGCTGGCAACATCTTGGATCAGTAGTACTGTAGAAGTAAAACGACACTGTATGGCTTGTTCCGCATTTCACTTATTTTTGTCTCCAATTTCAAATTATATTTATTTGTTTTCCCACATCAGGACAATAAGATGATAATTATAATATTATTTATCAGAATAGTATAACCACAAAAATGCTCATCATGCGCTGTTCTACATTTGGCCAGTGGAAGATACATGTATATATGTGTAGTATACTTTACCCTATACTTTAATACATACACTGACACTCCCAAACAACAAACATAACACTATGCAATGTTTGTGTGTCTAGTTACCACTATTGCCAATATTATCATTATATACGTCTTTTTAGTAATTTTTATTTAATCTCTTAATCAAATTGGTTAGTCAAAATTAAATTCATTTTTCTTTTATTTCCGCTTATTGTGTAATGATGTGGTAATTTAACACTGGCTGAAAATATAAAAAGGGAAGCTAACAATTACTCGAATGTAATATATATTGTGGATTGACACACGTATAATTTGCTATCAGTAAAAGCATTTTAATATAACCGGAATTACTATTTATTTAACACATTCACTTCGACAAAAGTGAAATTCTGAAGTTTTCTTAATACGGTTAATTCAGAATAAGATAGTTAATTGATGTGCGGCCATCAATTTTTAGCATTGCATAATAACAGACTAAAATATTACTTTTTCTAACATGGGTTTAGATTAAAAGATTAAAAGATCACATAAACGGAAATAGTATTTATTTTATTATATTCATTATGACAAAGTGGATACTTCAATTTTTCTTAATACGGTTTAGAGTCTTTAAATAGTTAAATTGATGTGTGGCCATCAATTTTTATTATTGCATTAATATTAATAGATTAAAAAGATTACATAAACCAAAATACAGCGTCTATGCAATGATAAATATTGGATGGCAGATATTGTAGTAGGGTAGTTTGACATGTTGTAATATCTCTTTTTTTGTTAAAGATTTCATGATTTTTTTCAGTATTTCGATTTAGGAAAACTTAGTTAAGCTGAAATGATTTGTGCTCTATATTTTTCTTAAAATTTGTATAAATCATTTTAATCGGAACTAGTTTTACGAAGGAAATACTCAAAATTAAACAAGCACAAAAAGGTATAAGAAGTGGCATCTTCACTTGAAAAAAAAAATTAATTTAGTAAATACTTACATGATTCATCAAACGACATGATACTTCTTTTTCGGGTCATGCACATGAAACAACTTAAATACCTAACATAGTGTGGCCACTCTCATGTAACAATTAAATGAAAATAGGATGTGAACTTAATTTTTGTTACTGCGCCTTATTTTATTTAGGGCTGTATGAATCTGCTCCTTTCATGGATTGTTGGATATGTTATAATATTGGCTAATTATGTAAAAGAACATGCTTTTGGGTTTCAGTCAGTCTGTGCGATGTTTTTTTATATTTAGATATAATATAATATAAATTTTAAGTCAAGAAATACTAAGTCTGACTACTGTAGTTATTGGTCTCTCTAGCTACCTTTCTATAACCATAGAATTATGGTATTAATCATAGTCTTCCAGATCCAATATCAAAAATTTGTGAAACATAAATGACTCGTCTTCAAAACCAGCCAATTTTTGTATATAGAATATGATCAAATCAATGTTTTAATTAACCGATCGATTAAACTGACTACGACCACTTCTCTTTTATCATACATATATGTATTTACTTTGTTTTTGGTCTGACTCAGATTCGCATATGTATATGTACATATTAGCTCTTTCAAGAATAATAATATGTTTTAATCTTATATTACATGACAATAACGCTGTCGTCTTCTTATTAATTTATTTAATTATGTTTTCACATTCAACTATTCTTTTGGACTAGTTTGGGAACTACTAATCATATGGATAACGTAACCACTTTAATTTTATACATATATATATATATATAAATATATATCAGTCATTAGTAAAATAATATTTTTCCAGTGGAATTACTCTCAGTAACCTATATATCTATAATCTATGCTACATTACCTTTAAAAAAGTCCTCAAGTAATCCTCGTTCTGGAGCATATTCGAATCCATGTCCCATGATGCTCAAACTTAAACGAAGCCTTATTGTTAAACTTAAATTAATTCTAAAGATTCATTCAGGATATGATCCGGTTGATAATGAAAGAAAAAGTAAATAATTGAACAACTTAAAGTATACATGTGTTCAATGTTGCTGAGTAGTGCTTGGAACAGGATCATTCTTAGGGTTTTTTCGCCCTGTTATATAATACAGTCTAATTATTAACAACAACAAATCATTCTTTAGTGTAATTATATATATATATATATATATATATATATATATGTATATGTGTGTGCGTGCGTGCGTCTGTGTGAGGGTTAAGATATTGTTTTGATAATATCAATGTTTCTTTTAAGTTCGTATGTTAATACGAGCTTTAATCACGGGATTAAGATTATAAAATATGGGTTTTGCTGAGATAAAACCAGTTTTCAAATGCTGATTGTCTTTGCTTAAGCGACAATGTTTTTATTGTCGAAGATGACCTTACGTGCCTGTTTTTTTTTCACTATTAGATTATATAACAGACATATTCAATAATGCTAGAGAATATTATATAATCAAGTTTGTAGTTTTTTTATATAAAAAAAAACTTTTATAACCAGAAAATAAAATTGCAGTTCAACGTCATGAACATCCGTCTTTCCTATGAAAATTAGTTAAATTGGTTTATCATTTAATGTAGTGTGAGAGATTGTCCTAAGTAAAAAGTATGTCGTTGTAACTTGGAAGGCCAAAAATGGCACCAATCAACAAGATAAAGAGTAGATTAACAAATTACAATGTAATTAACATAGTTAGTTAAATAATAGTAACTAGTACATAATGTTGATCAAAACCCATGCCATACAACATCGGCTTTTGTTTGGGCCGCCACATTAGGGACGTTACTGGGCCACAATAAATGTTGGTCTCACTTTGTGCCTTTCTTTGTGAAGTTGTATATTTCCTTTGGTTTCTTTAGTCTACAGTATCCGGTCCGGTTATCGGTTCAAACAAATGTTACAGAAGTTAACTCTTCACCAATATAAATAATGTAATATCTCCACTAATATCGTCTCTGTGGAGTCATTAATAAATCATGTGTTATTAGATTATTGTTTTCCTTTTTGTTTTATAATTTTTTTTTTTTGGACAAGGTAATAAACAAAAACGAAATTTGAATAAAAAATATTAGTAAAGATAAGTTAAACTAATCAAAATAATTCTCTTTCGCTCTCGCTTCTGTCTCTCAAGACTTAGTTTTATGTGTTTTACTGAGAAAACTATTTCACGAATAACTCAATAAGATATCTTTTTAACAATCGATATTTTTTCTCCAAGAAAATTGCTTTCTATGCAATCTAAATTCTGTCACATGACATTTTCCAAATTTGAAAAAAAAATAAACAACAGGTAATTCCTAAATATCCTTTTTCGTTGCGTTGAAATAACGCCTAAAAAAAGTTTATGTGTTTTATCTATTGAAATTGGAATTTTATTCATTTTTCTTTTTCTTAGAATCTTCTTTCCTTTTCTCTGTAGGATTTAAATTTTATATAAATATTAGGTTAATGATCAGGCTTGCGGTCCAAGCAACATCAAGAGGGTATGGAGCAGTCAAGTGAAGGTTTAGGGTTTTTGGAGCAAGAGTTCGTTAGTGCTCCAGTTGAAGATGAGATGAGAGGTTCGGAGACTTTTCCTTCTGTTAATCAGCAGAACAGTTTCCATGGTCGAGATCTATTCGGTTTGTAAGTTTTATTGAACCGGAACAGAGAGTGATGCATAGAGGGAAATTAGGGAGAGAGAAGGGATCCCTGATTTGGAATCTGATACTGATCATAGCAGTTATAAGGAAGAATCAAAGAAGAAAAAGATGAAGAAGAAGAATGATAAAAAAAAAGCTCTTCAATTGCTAAAGACGCAAGGGAAGTTGATAAAAGGGACATGAATTTTAGTGATGAAGAAAGCTCTTCAATTCATAATCTTGTAGATGAATTTAATAAGAGTAATGTTGAAGCAAACACTTGTAATTGTCAAGTTGCAGGTAAGGCTGATAATTCTGATGAAGCTTGCGCGCAAGAAAATGAAAGAACTCCAGAGATTGCTACTGAAGTGACAAGATCAGATGAGGAAGTTTGTGATGAAGCGTATGAGTCTGCTTCTTTGTCTTCTTCATTTTCGGGTTCGGGCTTGAGTGATCTTAGGAATGTAGTCGAAAAGATCAACTGTATATGTAAGAAAGCTGCTAGTAATAGTGAAGTCTCTGAGTTGCTTGAAGTGAGTAAAGTTGTTCATCATCAACCCTAGGATCCCAATTCAAGGAATTTGCATCAAGGGTACTTGGTAGTTCCGGGAACTCGACTCGTGCGTTGCTATTAAGGCGTATTTTACCCGACGAGAACCTCGCTGGTTCGTTTTCAGTTATACTCCAGTTATACAAGATTAATGTTTCAGCTCGAGCGGTTGAATCAGTTTCGACGAAAATACAGAAGATAAAAGACGAAGAACTTTCGTTTAAGGTGATTAAGATCATCAGTGTTTTCAAAGAAATGTTGAGATACTTGTCGAAACGTCACCATAAGCAGTTTCAGGCGATCACGAGAAGCCAGTCTTGTGTTCACATGGTTGATGAAGGATCGAGAAAAGTAACGCAGAAGGATCGAGAGGCTACATTGATGCACACTGAGGTTTCGTTAGGCTCTTAAATGAATGACTAAACTGAAACATCATGGAGGACAACCAGACGAAGACCGAGGCTCCTGAGATGTTTAGGGTCTGTAGCGAGTGGCTAATAGAGATTGAAAATGTGGATGAAGTCAAAGTGTTGAGCGCTGTTGAACAAATGGAATTGAGATTTCGAAGTTTATGGTTTAAGCAAGTAGAGGAAGAGAAACAGAGGTTGAGAATAGAGAGGTTGTGTAAGGAGTTGGAGAAAAAGACGAAGGAACTGGAGGAGATTTGGGGAACGCCAGCTGCGGAGGTGATGGGACTGGTATTACTGTCTTTGAGGGAGAGTGCGACTCACGAAAGAGAAAAACATGAAGGAGTGATAAGAGAACTGAAAGTCGCCGTATTAATGTCTTTGCAAGAGTGTTTGGTTCTTGTCTTTAAGGCCTTATAGGATTTTTGTTTTGGTAATTTTAAGGCATATCACAACATTAGAATCGTTCGTTTCGACAGAAACAAAAACTATGTTATTATGTCAATCATAGAAACAAATATGTAAATAAACAAAATAAAAAATAAGGAGAATTGTAAAAATGAGCTTTTCTTTATAAATATGAAATACAATTTTTTTAAAAAAATATAAAAAGTCTCGAAAAATAGATAAAAAAACATAGTTATAGAAATACTTTTTTGGTTAATATTTATAAAAAAATGTTTTTTTTTTCAAAATGTTCTATTTTTTGTTTTTTCTAAGTTAGAAAGGAAATTATAGGTAACATTCTTACTATATTACATCTTATGTTATTTACTCTTCGTTCTAGCTTGTTTTTAAAACGTATTCTACCTTATTGTTTATATTCTACAATTGGCTAGAATATTTCAAGTTCAATTCTAGCATCTGATATATATTATAGGTTCAGTTAAATTATGTATTCTAACTTTTACTCTATGTTCTATTCAAACTAGAATACGTTGAATTCTATCATAACCGTTGATCTGTATTTTAAATTTGGTTAAATCACATATTATGATTGATGTTCTATGTTCTTATATTGTCTAGAATTGATGTTATATATATTTGTCTTTTTATATCTTAGATAGAATACATATTATGTCACAATATCTAAGAAAATATTCTCTTAAATATCTTGTTTCCATATTGTTTCTTAAATTAAATATTTTTCACCCACTATTTTCTCTTTTTCCACTATTCTCTATTCTCTTTGCCATTTTTACATATTTTAATTTTATTTAATATTATTTGTTAAATTAAAAACTAAACTAAAGGGTACAAATGTGTTTACATTAATATAAATCATATTTTTTCAATTTAATAATTAATAAGTATAAAATGACAAACTAGATTTCAATATAACATTATTAGCCAATTTTCTCTAAAAAATATCATGTGATGATGCATCAGACTTGTTCGTTTATAAGAAATCGAATCTATACTAATGAAAGAGCTGGTTTGTAGAGAGCTCCTAATAGTTTAATTATGTTTTCGATATAAAATGTACATAACTTTTTTTGGTGTTGCTTCGATTGTTTATTTTTAATATTTGTAAAACCATTGGGTATTCATTTACTATAAGGTATACGTTCTCTACAATTGAAATTACTGCTTTTTTTTGTCAACTTCTTGAAATATCTTAAAATGTTCAAACCACTAACTAGTCAGGAGTAAAATATTTAATAAATGTTAAATGTTAAAAATATTAATACTTAAATTTGAATGTGTTGTCATAAGTTATTGCTCGGATGGATTTTTGGCTTTTTGGTATTATTGAGGTCTTGGAAATACGATCGTGTCCCCATGATCGAATCCGATGATCAGGTTCGAGACGAGGAAGAAACTTAAAACAAGAACACTGGTTAAGAAATCACGGGTCGTCAAAATATTATTTTTCTCCAACGCTCGAAAAAGAAAGATTATGTGACTGGATAATAGAATTAATAAAATAGCATCAAATAACTTTGATAAGAATTCATTCAAAATCGAATCCAAAGAGATCCTAATTACTATATTTCAAAACTTAAAACATTAAGGAATTAACATACTTTCTTCCTTAAAGCTTTTGCATCTCCTATAATCCAGTTATTAATCATGATAGTCTTGATGTAGTAGGAATGGATAAGAGAGTTGACATATGACAAGTCAGTGTTATTTTAACTGTCTAACTGTTGGGTGGGAATATAATAAATTATTTTTTTTTAAAAAATAAATATTTTGTTCGTTACAAAATGGTGTTCTGAAAAAAAATTGTTTATTTTCAATGCAAATTTGGTCAAATATATATATATATATATATATATATCTGTTTTATCTTTATTTGGTATTTAATAAAAAATAATTAACAATAATAATTAAAAGATTAAATAATCATGTTAATAAATTTATTAAAAACTGTTAAATTCTCAAAACATCAAACAGAGGAATATGTGTTAGTTCCTAAAACATATGAAAGATAGATATTAATTGATTTGAATCTCTTGTTGATTGATTTGACTACAATTGATAAAATTGACCGGGTATAATAATCAAGATTCAGTGTTCTTGCTACGAACTCGGTTCATATTACGGTTGTGGTTCATTCATGCATTCAATTTTTTTATTAATAATGAAGAAACAAAAACATTATTGAGCTGAAATGTTGACTAAGTTATAGATAATGGCAGTAGTTATCAATGAGGAAGAGATATTGTTGGATAATTATCGAGATTCGAGAGCAATAATAAAAATACAAGGCATGCAATAAATCAGGCAGACCAAGTGGAATATTCTGTCCACCATATTCAACTTTCAATCAAGATGTTAACATAGTAATGTCTTTCATTAAGCGACAAAAAATTCTGGATTAATAAATTATAATCGCACCCAAAATAAATAAAGAAAAACAAAACCTTCTCCACTAGAAGTCACTATGAGTTATGACTTTGTGAACGTGTTACTTTCGAGACTTTTCTCACTTACCTACAATCGACGAATAAATAACCCATACTATCTCAATTGCTCTAATTGGTAACATATTATGATGTGATGGTGAAAAGTAAAGTTTCTAATGATGTTATCAATCAAATTAAAAGAATAAAAAATAACGGTAGGGCAAATCGGCAAGGAAAACTCGAAAACAAGTGCTAAAGATGTTTATTTAGATATGGAGCTTGAGAGAACAAAACCGATAACTAGGACGGACTGACAGTATTAATGGCGTGGTTTAGTTATGAGCTTGACCAAAGTTTATATTTCATGGTTAATATCTTTTTTTTTCAATTATCACCATAAATTAAATCAAATTTGTATTTTAAGAAACAATAACATCCAAAAATACTGATCAGGTCTGACTTATATGGGCAAATAAAATTATCTGTGTTCTCGCCCTTTTTGCCATAGTACATGCATTCATAGTATGGGACATAAAGCAAATATTACATTTCTCAAAAGACATAAAAAAAACTAATTTTATTTAAAAAAGTGGCTATTTGATGGGGTAGTCAAACATCTATATCAGCAACAAGCAGACAAACTTACAGGAGTCCCTTGTCTCGAAGGCACATCGTCACCCAGATGAGTCTGACCTCTCTTTCTTCTTCTTCTTCTTCTTTGCCTTCTTTTTTTTTTGCGGTCCAGCATTCCTTTTATTGTATAACGTGTTAGAGGGTGTTTAAAGCGGATATATTTTTGATTTTTTTTCCACTAAATACTTTATTCTTTCTAACCTTTCAAACATACCAAATAATCCAAATAAAAACTCCCTTTGAAAAACTCCTTTTTTATCCTCAAAAATATAAAATCTATGTTTTCATATGAAGATATCTCTGTAATCAAATTTTGAACAATATATCAAATGCTCTCTTCTTCACTTTATACTTCTTTTCCTACTTTTTTTGGTTTTCACTTTTTTGGATTTGGTTTTGAGGCACTTTACTAGTTTAGTTCTTCGGTTTGATATTTTTGCTAAATTCGGTTTAAGTTATATAAAATTCTGTTACATATTTGGCATTTTAATTCTTTCAGAAGCTTGGTTCTTCAGTTATTTTTCCTTTTTTATTCCTGTTAAAGCTGGTTGGGAAAGACAAAAACCGATCAAAACTGAACTTAAAAACAGAATTAAAAAATAGATAAAAGTGTAAAGGATAAAAAAAATAAATAAAAAAAAACCTAAAAGTTTGGTTCAGACTGTACATCCAGACCTAACACTCAAGAATTGTCCCAATTCTAAAATAAGAAACTAAAACATAACACTGACGTTTCCAAAGTGAAGCTCTACGCATAACATAACCAAATCCAACCGTTCAAATATCACAAAATCTCAGTGTGATTGAAACTAGGAGAAAGTCATAAAAAAAACTTCAAAGATGAGAGTTTAAGAACTTTCCTTAACCAATGGCATCTACATGCCACTTGCTTAAGAAAGTCACAGAAACTGCACATTCAAAAGCTACTTTTATTTTATTTCCATAAAAAAGAAACAGCCGACTCTAAAACTATGCACCCTCCTGTGTGAACAGTCACATCTCCATTCAAAAAAGACAATTATACCCTTATGTGACCTTCCAAGAAGAAACCAAACAAAAACTGAGCTTCCTTCGTCCCATTACCTGTAGCTTAGTTGGCTTCCATGGATGTTCCTTCTCGGAAATCCCAAAATTCTCTTCCTCTCTATATAAAAAAATCACTCTCATTTCAATATCATCAACCTCACAACACTCAACCCATCTCTCAAAATTATAAATTTCTCTCACTTTCATATTTACTCTGTGGCTCAAAATGGCGACTCCTCAATCCTCAACCAGACCGACGCAGCAAAACCAAGAACCCAGTTTCCAAGATTTCTTCCCGGCGATGGCCGGAAAACTCGGAGGAGAAGGTCTTATCGACGAGCTCTGTAAAGGGTTCGAGCTTTTGATGGACAGAGACAAAGGAGTCATCACCTTCGAGAGCTTACGGCGAAACGCATCGACGGTTCTTGGGCTCGGAGATCTGACGGACGACGATGTGCGGTGTATGATCAACGAAGGGGATTTTGATCGTGACGGTGCGTTGAATCAGATGGAGTTTTGTGTGCTCATGTTTAGGCTTAGTCCTGATTTGATGGAAGCGTCACGGTGTGTTGTCACGGAGGCGATTGAGGAGGAGTTTGGTAGGTGATCCAACTCATCGGCATTGATAAGAAAGCACCTTCTCTCTACATCAGAGACTTTGACTGATTTTTTTTTTTTGATTCAAAATTTAACCAATTCCTCTTATGTTTCTTTTTTAAAATGCTCTCTTTGATACATTATTGTTGCAGTTTCGTATAAAATTGTTGGATATTATAAACTGATATGGAAAATCATTGAGAACAGACAAAATATATAATTCCAAATGCAAATTCAATTCTTCAGCCTCGGATGATTTTAGTTTAAGCTTTGACTTGTGAAATTGGTAAACATAGATATCTGCGGAGTAATAATCAAAGGAATTACAAACGCAAGCAAAGTTTAAGCGATTTTGTTTTAACAAAAGAAAAAGACTCGTAAGCAAGTCTTGTTATATCTTTTTAGATCAGATTCGAAATATGTTCAATTTATCATTCTTCACATATGAGATTCATATTACGTTTTATCATACTTCATATATGAGATACATAATAAGTTCATTCGAGATAATGACTTTTATTAGTTGGTACATCTTGGACAAAATAACTAGATCGAGAATACTCACATATCAGAAAACATTAGCTATGGCAGCTTAACTCTGTTCTGGTAACGCATTAATTTCTGTAAACTTACAAGTTACAACTCTAATCTTAGTTGATAGTACATTTTTATTACTTTGTAGGGACTTTATATCTCATTGTGTACTTGAAATGGGGAATTCATAGGCTCATAGCACACACATTCAACTAAAACGTGATTAACATAGCATCATGTAAATTCCCATTCTATATAATTTCGAAAGAAAAAAACCAACATATAGTATTAACGATTATGTGGGATTTATATGTTACAGATCTAAACTATGGATTATGATTTTTTTTTTTGTAACTCGCAAAAGGTTTAATATGTAAGTTTTGTCGGAACCGACTTGAAATGGAAGCAAGTAACTTTCGAAAGTCGAGTTTATTTTCATTTAGCTGCTTTTGATTTCCAGCAAAAGTATATATATTAAAAAATCCGCACATAAGAAAACATATGAAGGGTAAGTGATAAAACCTTTGTAGAAAACGTCTAAACACATGACTCATCAAAGTCCACATGTAATTATTAGATCTCTGAGTGTGGTTTCAACTTTCAACCACCTGATCATATTTTTACTTTATAATTAGTTAATTTTATGTTATATATAAAGCAAATATGGTTGCACCTTGCGAGTGATTCATCATGTAGGCTAATGCGTGTAGCCATGCAGTTCCTGAGATCCTGCGAAAAGACCAAATCATGCATGTACGTATCTTAAGCGACACTTTGGTCAACAAAGCTATGAAAAGCCGATTACTTTGTTTACACATAATATGAGCAAAAGTAGAGGTGAATTGAACATTATGTAAGTAATAGGGTGAATAAGCGAAGCATCCTTAAAACACAAGCAAAACATTGGCTTTATATTATTATCCTAACTCGTTTAAACATGATATTTTCTTTTCTTTTGTATATTTAATTTAATTTATTTGGATTTTTTATCATGTAGTTCTTGGAAAGAAATGTCGTTGAACGAACGTCGCCCTCTCTTGATTACAAACGAAGGTTTCTGTAATTTTAAGGGATATCCAAAATTATTACATCCAAGTTCCGAGATATGATTTTTTAGATATACATACGTATATAAATTATATAAGGTTCTACAAGCCAGGGCCACATACATGTAGTGGATAGTGGATAACACCAATTTTGTAGACGGGTTGTCGTAGATCGGATTGTAAGTAATTTACGTATAAGCTTACTGCTATTTATTTGAACCACATACACAACATTTTTTTGACGTTACATAGATCATGTTGATGATGTTATTAGATACTCGTTTGTATTTGATATCAAATGACGATGATTTTTTTGTGATGACAACCGGCCTGCACTATTTTAGAAAACATCTATATAATTAAACTAACTAAATAGCAAAACCAAACCAATCCATAGATATGTCGACGTTTTCAATAAGTTGGAAAAAAAAGAAAGAATGAAAAGATAATTAATTAATCAAAAGGAAAGTACTAATGCATTCGATGCTAATTTGATAGGATGAAAAGTCAAATTTTACGACTTGAATTAATTTATTTTATCTTGGATCACAACTGTTATTATACTCGGTAAATATCTATCGTCAGAGAACGTATACTTGTAATTTTTATACTGTCTTAATTTCGGTCGGAAATTAAAATGCATAGTCGGCGTTTTCTGAAGAAAATTAAAAGAATAATAATAATGACGAGAGTGATGATGAAGTCGGAATCTAGATTGGATCAAGAGCCATCGAGAAAGAGATCCAATGGCTATATTATGTTCGTCGATCAAAAACCGGACGGACAAGATTTGTTGACCCTACCCTCGGTCAATTTAGCACCTACTTAGTTGTCTTCATGGGGCTCGGATCATATTCGTTGACTTGTTCTCTTTCTCAATTTCAATCCATCTCCACAAATATCTCAATGATAAAATTTAGAAAGTTATGATTTCAATATTAGCTGTGAATTGTGATTGCTATGCATTTGGTGCAACGAAATTGCGGATTGAGTGATTGATTGGTATTGTATAAAAAAAAAAACCCATTAAACGATAGATAAGTATAATAAACTATAGCTGATTGGATTACATATATCTAGTTTTTAGAACCATTCAAACGGCAGAAGTTCATTGGTCTAGTAAGTTAAGAGATTACTATTTTATATTAAATTTGGAGTTCATTAATTTTAATATGTATAAGATTTCGTTTCTATAAAAAAATATTCATACGGTCTTTGATTATCTTAGTGATTCTATTAACTTAAAACATATTTATCAGTAACACTACATGTAAACTTCAAAAAATATGTTGGAGCTTTAAATTACGTTTAAATCGAAACATTCATGGAGTTTAACACCATTAGGACTAAAATCAATTGATTTTGCATAACTTTAATAATCTACTCAAGCTAGCATTTTGTGTAAGACTGATTTATAAATTAATCATTTAAAACTTAAATAGATCAACACTATGACTATTGTTTAGAAAAGACATCTTCTAGAGAAAACAAGTAAGTAGAAAGCTCTTTCTTAATGCTAAATAATTAAAATTAAACACAGATTTGAGGTAAAACGAACATGATGATGATGATGATGAGCGTGACAACAACATATCATCATTATTATGTTATTTTAATCATTTAAAAGTTTTAAAATAAAACCAAAGGTTTAATTTCCCGCACCAACCCCACCTTTCTTTTTCCTCGTCCAATACCAAACCAGGTCACGAACGACGGCTTTTTTATTTGACCACGTACACCCCCTATAATATCCATCAAACTCAAAATTACCCCATTAGTTTTGTTTCTTTCAATCGTTACCATTATCAACATATTAAAAGATATGAGATGATAGTTTTGTGGTTTCAAAACAAATATAAAAACTAGTAATTAATATATAAATTTCCGAGCTTATGCAAACTTAATTATGATTTTACGTAATTGCATTATTATTTTAAGTTAAATCAGATGTTTTTTTCCAATATTTGTTTTCATCGCATCATGAACCAAAAGTTAATACTTAATTGACAAAAAAATAACAGATAATCCATCTGATTAAAAAATATGATTAATGAGTGGTTAAACACATAATAAAAAAGTATGGGGTGATATTTGAATTTGACCAAATATTCAGGGTGTTGAAGTTGATGGGAATTTAGAGTTTCTATGGGAAAAAAGGGATAAAGAAAAAGAGATCATCTTCGATCTCTATATATACGCTTTCTGCATTTTCGGATCGTTGAACCATTTACATTTCAATTTTATATATCCAAACAGAAATTTTAAGAGAAACAATTCAGAAAATTAAAAGCTTCAAAGAAACGAACACACGACTTCGATGGCAACCAAAGTGTATATCGTGTATGTCAAAGTTCCTTCTTTTTTTTTTGGGTGATTATCGAGCTAATCTTAGTCTGTTCATATGCTTCTCTGTCTGATTAACTGTAGCTAATCTTGATTTGATCTTTGATATTTTTTCCGATTTTAATCGAAGAATATTTATTGATTTTGTTTTGTAATCATCAAATGGCACTTGCTTTTGTTGTCACTGTTCAGTGATTGTATTTTTTTCCTTGTCGATTCGTTAGAATTTATGTAATCAAAAGTCAGATTTTTTGATTTGTGAAACAATTCGCCTATTTGCTGTTTAAAATTGGTATTTTCCGATAAAAAAACTGGGCTTTTTGTTTCAATGTGTGATTAAGGTACTTGTAAACTCGCTTTGTTCAGGTTTGATCTCAAGTTGACTGTATGTTTGTCCAATTTGCAGGTACTACTCTATGTACGGTCATGTGGAGAAATTGGCTGAAGAAATAAGGAAAGGAGCTGCTTCTGTTGAAGGTGTTGAAGCCAAACTTTGGCAGGTTAATTGCTTTACAACTTTCTTTGTTCTCTATACTCTGTTTATGAGCTACTTTCATCTGTCGTAGCTTTGCATTGTTACAGAAACAAGTGACTTTATGTTTCAGTGATGGGATGATAAAAGTGGCTAAATTGTCCTCCTTTTTAATACTTGGATTGAGTCTAAAAGTAAATTGGATATCTGGAAGAAAGGATAAGACATTCTAACATTAACTTCAAGCATTCTTAGGACCATTGCCATTTCCATGTTTTTTGACTGACGATTTACTTAGCTTAGCAAGTTTTCAGTACCAAAGAGATACTAATTTTGTCTAGGCTGTTTAGCTGGTTTACGGCAGCTGTTTCTGCTTCACTGATTTGATTTGGCTAAAAGTGAATGGTTTCCTTTTGTTGGACTCTGCCTATCGGGATTTCAGTTTTCATAATGTTCTTGCTGTGATTCCTTTTCAGTTTTAACTTGTGTTTCAGTTTTAATTGACTATGTTGTGTGATGACACAGGACTTTCCTAATTATCAAGTTTCCATTAACCTTAGCTATAGATACCCATGTGAATAATTAAACATGATGAGTTTTTTCTTTTCACAGGTACCAGAGACGCTTCCAGAAGAAGCACTCTCTAAAATGAGCGCACCACCAAAGAGTGAATCACCAATCATCACACCCAACGAGCTAACTGAAGCTGATGGCTTTGTCTTTGGATTCCCAACAAGATTTGGTATGATGGCTGCTCAGTTCAAAGCCTTCTTGGACGCAACTGGTGGACTCTGGAGGACTCAGTCACTCGCTGGTAAACCAGCTGGTATCTTCTACAGCACTGGCTCTCAAGGTGGTGGCCAAGAAACCACCGCGTAAGTTCTCATCAATAACAAAACCACTTCACATCATCTCTTGCATTTATTTATGTATATCCTAACAACGTTTTATGTGGTTAAATCAATAGATTGACGGCGATCACTCAGCTGGTTCACCATGGGATGGTATTTGTCCCGATCGGTTATACATTTGGTGCGGGAATGTTCGAGATGGAGAAAGTGAAAGGCGGAAGCCCGTATGGAGCTGGAACATTCGCAGGAGATGGTTCGAGGCAGCCAACAGAGCTGGAGCTAGAGCAAGCATTTCACCAAGGCAAGTACATTGCAACCATCACCAAGAAGCTCAAGGGATCTACTGCGTAGAGCTTTTTAAAGATTACGGTATCAAATAAGAACTATTAAAAAAGACCGGTTTGGTTCTGCTTTATATATATATATATATATATCCATCATATATTGTCTCTCTTCGAATTTGGGAACTTTTGTGATTTTTTCGGGTTTAGTTATTTTATACTACATGATAGCAATAATTCTTGTCTTGGTTTTACGTATAGATATGTAATGATTTGTGCTTGTGTTGCAATCCAAAAATGAATGCGTCGTCCTTTTGTAAACTCATCTAATATCTTAGTAGGTTCTGGAGGAGAATACAAAACTCATTAATAAGAACATAAAAGACGAACTAGTTCAAACTGGAACTAAATACAAAAGAAGAACAGCTAATCTTGGTTCTGAAGATTTCATATAAGAGGAATTGATGAGCACTCCTGTAGTATCTGTTGATGAATTTGTAATAATTTCATGTTTTCAAAGGTTTTCCTAGTCTCTTGGCTCATTTCTTCAATCGCTCTCCTTCGAGCCTCTCTCACCTCTCGGTTAGGTCTCCTTCCTGCTATCGAACACACTACTTGACAAAGTCTTTGAATTCATTCTTTTGTTCTGAAGATAACTCTTCATCTTCAATCTTTTCATTAGCAAACTCCTCGAGATCGTCAAACTCCCAGTCTAATACACAAACAACCGGCGGATACTCTGTTCAGGTTCATCTTCCTCCCTTAAAGGTTGAAAGATATAAGGAAGGCAATACTCAAACTTCTTAAAATATGTTACGTTTTTTTATTCGGGGCACTTTTAAGAACTACCTATGAGCGTAGATTTGATTAGCCCTGCAAATTATATCTCATCTAAATATTTGAATGAGATTATAGACTCTTATATCCAATCCAAATAGAAGTATGCATTGAAAAAGTATTAGTCATAATAATATTTTGAATAGCTTAAATATTCAAAATTATAGTTATATAGTTGAATGTATTAGTTATTTTTGAATAAGTCAAATATTTTAAAGTAAATTTAAGTAGTTTGGATATAAATATCTGAACCTAATTAATTGTATTTGTGGTTACTTTCTGAATGTTGTTTCGCTTATTAAATTTTGATTTCTTAAATATTATAACAAAAAAATAATAATTGTAGCCTTATTTTGTCTATCACAAATTACAGTCTCAGTACCTATTTACGAGGTTGAAACGCGCGACAGATTAGTCAATGTTAGTTTTTTCAGCATCACATAATTCGAGCGAATTTTGTGTTTATTGTTTACTTAAACACGATTCGTTAGTTCCGGATATAAATTAGCACCCCTTTTAATTTTTTTTTTTTTTTTTTGTAAATTAGCACCTTTCCTACGTTTTAATCTTTTTATTTCATCTGTGCCTAACATCTTTTCAAGGTCGATGCTTAATAGAATAATTAACAATTATATTAAGTTCTTAATTAATTCACCTTTTTTTTAGCCTCTACAAGATCGTGATATGTACAATTTATATTTTAATTTTAATATTTTAATTAGACCAACTAAATTGGATTCGTGTGCCGAATCTTTCATCATCGAATTTGTTTGACAATGTGACCAATATAATAAAAAATATAATGTGTATCTTGTCACAAGACTCTGTAATTTGATAGAAAACATCTGATTACTCAGAGAACACTGGTTCAGAAGTTAAAATATATCAAACAGTTGGCGGAGACTCATATTTGGATTTAACAATTTATAATGAACTAATGTAACAGCTTATATTGTAATTTGCATTTATTAAGAAATCTTAATATATAACTTGCGGGAAGGAATATGAAGGAAAAGTAAGGAGTAATTTCTGAGATATGTTTGTATGGAACGTAATACTTCTTCTAATTAAGTTGTTCTAAAGTTCTCAAACACACACATTTGAAATTAAAAAAAAAACAAAATCCCACAACCCTAAACTCCTTCACTCATCATCTCCTTTTAAGGCATGTGGCTCTCAAATGAAGACATCTCGTGTTCCTCTGATTCTTCACAATTTGCACACCTTCACACTTCACGCCACTAATTTTAGCCACGTAAAAATTTCCTAAGCATGTTACGTAGGTCCAGCTTTACTCTTTTTTTTTTTTTTTTTTTACATATTATTTGTTTTTGTAACAACCGGACATCTTTTTTAGTATTGGTCATGATATCGTGATAAGACGTTATTCCGAACACGTTAGTTCCACAAAACAACATATTTTATGGTGGAATTCTGGAAAACGAAGATTTCACTAGTAATTTTTTTTACGATAAAATTATGGTACTTCGGTCCATAAATTATTTAGATTAGTTATTATGTTTATGATTCATAATAGTTTCATAAAACATAAATCATTTATATATTATACTGTTAATTTATAATTTATTAACGTTGTGACTTATCATATTTCATAATAACGGTCTCGGTCCTGGTTCGTTCCTTTTATGGATAGCCAACCCTCGAATCCGCGATTATGTTCTTGCCAAGATTATATAGATAATAGCGGGCTTTTCGATGTTCTTCACCCCTTGGTCGTCCCCATAATTCACTCCGGAGCAGCCTCAACTAACCTCGGCAGTTGTTCCAGTCGAGTTTCAAGGGGTCCCCTATCTCTTCTTCAAAAAGCAGAGCCTCAGCAGAATAGCTACTGCGGTGGAGAATCCTGTGTCTTTGGCTCCTGAAACAGAGAATTTGTTTTTGAAGTCTCTAAGTTCTGGGTGCGAGTAAACCTGCTAGCTGATTTACCGGACATGATTGTCTCTGGCTTCTCAAATGGCCGGGAAGTTGACATCTCAGTGTCTTACCCTTGGCTGCCTGTGAAATGTAGCGAATATGGTAAGTTTGGTCATGAAAGTAATCGCTGCAGTCAGAAGATTCTTACACTCCCTGAGAAATCTAATAAGAAGAATCGCTCTCAGAGGCGAGATTCCCAGGTTTCTAAGCTAGGAAATTGGTCAGAACGAGAAAGCTCTAACCCACCTGCTGTGTTTTGCCACCCAAGGCCTTGGATCAGCAACAACAGGAGGTTATTCTTGCTTCCCAGTCATTGGAAGATACAGTTCAAGATGGCTCGGTGCGGGCCAACAATGAAAGGGATCAACTGTCTTTGTCAGACAATGATACATGCTTTAAAGTGGAGGTGTCTCTGGATGGCAGGTCGGAGATGTTAGGACATATATAGGCTGATTTCTCAACCTAAGAAAATTAGTAATATGATTTCAAGGACATCACATGTGGTTTCTTTGGATCGCTGTTGTGATGCATCTAGCGTGGTGGTTTTGTTATTGCGAGACACAGACTTTTTTTTTTTTTTTTTTTGGAGCTTTCTTTAAAAAAAATATTGATAAAAAAATTGATAAAACCTTATTCACACAAATGCTTGGATCGGGGCGAGAGGAATTAAGGGGAAAAAAACATAAAAATGAGGACCCAGGTTAAAGTTTAATTTTGGTCCATACAAATCCCAGGTGGGATCACATGGCTATAATTAAGTCTGATTGAGAACTTGATTCGTCCACGTAGGATATGTTAGAATCTTGCTCTCCTCTTTGCGGGGCTGAGATATCGCCACGTCACCGACTAAATATCATGTTGAAGCATATAACGACTCATATATCGACACCTAAGTGGCTCCCATTGGGCCTTGTCCATGGTTTCAGGACCAAGTAAATAAAAAAACAATTAGTTGTGTATACTGTAGTATTATAGGACTTAATTATATCATATATCCTAAATTTAAGTATTCAAGAATAATGCTCAGCCACATAACCTAAAATAATTTCAAAATATATATATAAAACTGATACAATAATTATCCACAAATTATCCACCATAAGTTTGGTGGTTTGAACAATTCCTTCAGATATGGGCGTTAAGAACAAAATATGTGAAAAATCGAAATCTTCAATTTGCAAATTAAAAGACGATAATACCCTCAAAGAATTTCAAATTACAGAAAACTCGCCACGAAATTCTCATATTGGCAAATTATACTTTCCTTTCTTGGGCTTGCTCCTTTATTTCTAACCGCAGAAGAAACCAGAGGAGAGAGAGAGAGAGAAACAGAGAGAGAAAGAGAGAGAAAGAGAGAGAAAGAGAGAGAAGAGAAATAAAAGAAAGGATCAAAACTCTAAAGAAGCAAAAGAAACTATTCGCAAGATGAGGAAGAAGTGTGAGCTATGTCACGGTGTAGCGAGGATATTCTGCGAGTCAGACCAGGCAAGTTTATGCTGGGACTGCGACGGCAAGGTTCACGGTGCTAACTTTCTGGCTGCTAAGCACACGCGTTGCCTTCTTTGCCGCGCGTGCCAATCTCCGTCCTCTTGGAAAGCTTCCGGTCTTCGTCTTGGTCAAACGGTTACCATCTGCGAGTCTTGTGTAGCTCGTAAAAAGAACTCCGTCGCCGGCAGCAATATTAGGAATCTGAGGCAAGAGATTAATTGTAACGGAGATCGGTTAAGAGAAGACGACGACGGCGCTGAATCTTACAATGACGACGAGGAAGATGAAGAAAGCGATGATGATGATGATGATGTGGAAGAAGAAGAAGCGGAGAATCAGGTGGTCCCATGGGATGCGACTGCGGCGGCGCAACAACCTCGGGTGATGAGTTCATCGTCTTCCGTTAGCAGCGGCGACGGATGTTTGATGGTGAAAAGGACACGACAGGAGTTGGATCTTAACTGCTCCTATGTATGAATCTCTCTCTCTATCTATCTCTTTCAATGTTAAGATTATTAAAAAAAAAAATTATTAAAAAAAAGATTATTAAAAGATTTTTTTTTTTAAAAATGAATTTTAATTTGCTTAATTTTTTCTTTGGAAATGCAGGAGGAATCAAACGAGTCGCGACCTTTGAAACGGTTACCAAGAAATGAAACATCGTCAAAATCAACGGCTGTGATGAAACCAATGTTGAGACTAAACGGAGAGAGAAAATCAAAAGGCTGTGATTCATCATCATCTTCTACTTAGGTTTCGGAAACCGCCAACGAAAGCAGATATCTCAGCCGTTAATTCTTTCGGCTTACTCATATTAGGTTAATCCCTACCGTTCATTTCATTGCTAACAACAATATCTTTTTTAGTTAGTTGAGTTAGTTCCGTTCATGCTTAGTTTGCTTACATTCTAAAACCATCAATGTATTCGTTCAACTTTTTTTTTGCTTAGAATGTTTTAAGTTTTAGTAATATTTATATTTCTATAATTATGTTGATTTATTTGTTTAAGCTAGTGCGTTATCTGTAAAATTGAGAAAGTTAAAAGAAGAATTCATGGTATGATTGATAAAATAGGAAAAATTAATATAACATATCTTAACGGTGGATCTACAACCACTAAAACTTAAAAACAACGGTGAATCTCATACCACTAAAACCCAAAAACAAAATTGTGGAGACTTGTCTACATATATTATTCTAGATCTTATATTATCCTGGATCCAGATATTTTAAAAAGATGGATTCAATCAAATATATCAAAACCAAATTTAGATTTGGATGATTTTTTAACTGTAGATATCCTGATTCAGATTTAGATACTATATATTATATTTATATTTTATTAATAATATTTCAATATATTAAATCTATATAAATTTAAATTTATTTTAATAGTTTTTTATTTATATTATAATACTATATTTAAAAATTTTCCAAATAATTTGAATATTAATATTAATATTAATATTTTAATATATTTTTACTGATTCAGGTTCAAATATTCGTGGTTATTTTAAAAAACTCTAAATCTGGATAACTAAAATATAGATCTAGATCCAGAGTCAAAATATTAGTTTGATATCCAGAGTCAAAATATTAGTTGGATATCCGAATCTTTGTTGTTGTAGAAAATTTAAGAAAATATTAGTTTGATTGAGTTCTTTTTGTAAAAAAATTGTTTTACTGCATGGAGACTTACTAAAAGAAATTTTAAAAGTTAATTTTTGACCAAACCAATGTCAATCTTTGATAACTAAGTTTAATTCATTTTTTATATCCTTTTTGTATGTATTGAAAAACATAATAACAAAAAATATTATTAATATATTTTTACGTACACAAAAAATGCACACAAAAAAATCTACCATTTTAGTTATGATATATTTTTTTAAAATTGATAGGTTTATTTTTCAGTTGTTACATTTTTTAGTGAAATGATAGACTTATATCAGGAACAATAGATTTATTTTTTGATACGGTAGACATATTTTAGTGTGATAAATTTATTTGGCTATGGTGTTAGATTTGTTTTGGAATGATAGACTTAGTTTGTTGAATGGTAGATTAATTGATGATTGATTTATTATTGTTTTATAATAAATTAAATTTAGTGTGATAGAATAAATGATAATAATATATGTATTTTAATATGTAAAGATGGTAAATTTATTGTATTAATGATAGATTCAAGTTATATGATAGATTTATTATTGTTTGTAGAAATAATAGATTTATAATAAAATGATAAAAATTTAAAAAGATGAAAAAGATTTAACAATTAAAAAGAAAATTTTTAATATATAAAAAACAGTTCAACAGGAAACATTTAATCAATTTGTTGTCAATTGGATAAGAGCATCGTCTACCAAATTATTTATTCTTTTTATATATTAATCAACTAAAAGTGTACCACATGTGGTTCTTAATTCCCGTTGTATATCATTCCAAATTATTTATTCTTTTTATATATTAATCAACTAAAAGTGTACCACATGTGGTTCTTAATTCCCGTTGTATATCATTCCAAATACCAATTATTTAAGCTGGCTATAAAATAGTGTAAATCTTTTTTTTTTAATTTATTTTAATGGTTTTAATTTCTCTTTTAATATTACGTGGTGTTCGATTTGAATCCAAAATTTATGTTATAAATTTCATAAATGATCATTATTGTGCCACATGATTCCAATGTGTGTAAATTTTTTTTTCTGAATATTCAGATTTAAAACATGGTTAATAATTACACTAATAATTTAATAAAATGTTAGTTTTAATATATCATTTGATATCTATGACAAATTTTAAAAATAACCACAATTATATTATATAATTTTGATCCTCAATAAAATATAATTATAAGTTATTAATAATAATAAAGTAAAATGGTAGTTTCAATATTATTGGGTTCTGAATCAACGGATAAGATAACTTTATCTATATTATACCATCACCTCCACACTCACAAGAAATTAGACCTAAGAAGCAAACAAGCTTTACAAATTACCATTTAACTAAGGAGTGGACTACATATTTGTTTCTTCGGTTGATTCATTTTCATACTTCTTAATAACATTCACCTTCAGACTTTCATCCTTGAAATTTATCAAAAATCCCAAAAACCAAACCAAACCACAAATGTACCAATCTTTTGATTTTAACATTAATCAAAGACAAATCTAATCTAAACAGACTTAACATTCACTCTCAGACAACTATACAAACCTAAACTACCTTACTTTATTGAAGATGATCATAATCTTTTTTCTTTTTTTTTTTTCTAAAAGAAAAACCAAAAGGGTTTCAGTACTTATGCAGACACCATTACATGGAGAAGAAAAGACACTTCAAATAACCCTGACAAATTCCTCAACATCTTGATAGCAAAAGATAGAACACACAAACATTCCTCTGACCATCCCGCTAAAGCTCCTACTTGATTTGTGTACCTTTTCAATTCCAAAAACACACAGAGAGAAAATAATCAACAAAACATACAATATTGTTTCGACAAAAGCTCTTAAAAAGATAGTTAATGTGAGTTTTTATAGTTACCTGGGATGCTTTAAAGAGTGCGAACCTGACCAAGATCCCAAGAAGCTTTACTCATCTGTGATAGAAACACATAAAAATGAGGAACAAGACATTGTTATCTTGGTCACAGCACAAAAGGGAACCACTAAAGTAACCAAGCAGATAATGTATTGCGATTCATCTTGCAGTATCATGAAGATAACAAATGTATCTTACATAATTTAGCCATTTTACGTTATCATATCAAACATTCAGATTCATCCTACAAGTTCAATCTTCTAACATACTGTAATGTGAAATGGTCTAGGATTAACACCAACTTGTCTTACGGAAGAAGCAATTAACAAATACCCACTATTATCTTAGCTCCACAAGTTTTCAGCAGTACTTTTATATCAGAAAAGTAAGATGGTGATGCTACATCTCAATCAGATTTGACATCTAAATAAAACGACGATGTATAGACTCTTTGCTCCATGTTACAAAACCAGATTTATTTGTACGAGTCCCCATGGTTCTCTAGTCAAGAATCAGAGCAAAGCAAAAACAACAAAATTCTACTTACACTGAAGCTTTCATTCATTCAGGAATATGAGCAACATTGAAGATTTACAAATATCCGCTTTACTAGAACAATTTTACCAATATGACCTTCGACAAGAATCATAGTACTTGGACAGCATGCTACCTACAACTACTGTCTGCCTAATACTAAACCCAACAATGAAAAAATAGAATAACCAAAATCACTTAGAGAAAAATCTTTCTTCAAGGGCGAAACGCAGTATTCTTCTAGATTAGTAGCAGTATTCTTATTTGAGTTATTTAGAAGACGGCTAAAGGGTAACACACAATAGAAAGAATCAAGGTGGGAGCTTCAATGTAAACAATGCAACAAATTAAATAAAAGTTGAAGCTTCTTTGCCTCGCTTGCGAAGTAACAAGAATCTTCTACCTAAATTACAGGAAATTCAACCATAACCACCAAAGAAGTATAATACTACACAGCTAACTACAGAAAATCAAAGCACGAAGAAAGAGTCTTAGCAGAAGACGAAATGGAAGGAACCTGTACAATTTAACATCACAACAATCTCTAATTTTGGCTAAAGCAAAGCAATCACAATGGACATAACTCAGCTCCACAAGGATCTACTTTCAACTTAATTCAGCTCTTAAAAGGATATATTTTTCTTGCGTTCCCATCTTATGGCAATCTCTCACATATATAAGTGATCACAAAATTCACCTTATCTAACATGTCAACGGAATCCACGAAAACAAAACATGAAAGGTGCTCATCAATCACTAAAGTTCTGACCTTTGATGTGTTGTTCATGATGAGCAACAGCTTCATCATCATCCATACCAGTCTTGACGGTAACAACAGGGACAGGTCCGTCACGATCATCAGGATATCTAACGACAACGACGGGACAAACACAGTGGTGAACACAATAATCACTAACCGACCCAAGCTTGCCATCACTTCCTTTCTTCTCAGCACCAAAACCTCTGCTTCCCATAATCACAGCACTGAGACCAAGCCTCTCGATCTCAAGGCATAACCTTTCCCTCATGTCGTGATCTTTCACTATATGGATCTTATAAGGAAACCCACTTTCCTTCAAGGGCTTGGCGAGATCCGCCACTTTCGATGAAGTGAAAGCATCAAAGTCCTCCTGACTAGGCTGCTCCGATTGCTGAGATTGAGCGGATGGATCTTCGAGTAAAGGTTGGGTTTTGAGTGGGAGAGGTCCCCAATCGGCGCCGAAGAGGACGGAGGTAGGAGAAACGTGGAGGAGAACAACGGCGTCTCCGGGACGGATGTAGTGATCTACAGCCCAACGGACGGCGAAAGCGCTCTCTTCGGAGAGATCGACGGCGACACCGATCTTACGGCGAGCTCCGGCTGTGGGAGTTGGTGTTGCGGCGGAGGAGGGAGTGGAAGAGGAGTGGTGGTGGTGAGAGTGACGAGGGGAAGGAGGGTGGTGGATCTTGATGTTGGGAAGCTGAGGATGATCGGAATCTTGATTCATGATTTCGGAAGATGTTCTTTGATCACCGAAAAGTGAAAAAAAATGAAAAAGAGTGAGAGAAAGTTTTCGTAATAGAGAGGAAAGTGGAAGAAGAAGCCTGCTTTGTCGCTTATTAATTCTGAAGTAATATAAAGTTACAGGTATAAATAAATATAACCTATTGTTTTGGTTTTCTATTTTAGAATGGTCCCAACAACTACAAACACTATGTTCTACTCTTAATTTATTTGAACTGAAATAATAATAAAAAAATATTATTTACGTTTTTATGTAAAGACAGTTTAACAAGAACTATTTGTTTTTGGTTTGGAAAAATAAAAATGATTTAAACATTTATTCAATTTTTGTGTCTAAAATAGCTATTAAAACAAATATGTATATAAACAAAGTCATGACATGTTAGGTTCACAATTTTAATTTTTATGTAAAGACAGCTTAACTTAATTCAGCTCTTACAAGGATATATTTTTTTCTTGCGTTCCCATCTTATGGCAATCTCTCACATATACAAGTGATCACAAAATTCACCTACTATGTATATTTACAAATGCATAACATGTTACGTTCACAATTTTCATTTTTGGTCAACAAATTGAGAGAATATGAAGTTTCTTATTATGTATATGCTTTATGTTCAAAAAAAAAAAAAAGCACACAAAAAAGAAGGAAAAAGTATATAAGAAAATGATTTCAATAAAAAAAAACCTTAAATCCCAAATAAGAAGTTTCAAAATAGCGTAGACACGCGATGTTCAAGATCGTACACACGATCAGTAAACTGCAAGCCGACTCTGATCAAAGTCAGAGTTTGTCTTGCCCAAACTTCTTATTGTTTTCATTATATGGCGATGAATCAGACACTCTTTCTATCTCTCACACAACCAAAAGAAAAAAGAAAGAAAAAAATGTCTCAACGAGCCATTTTCAAAACGTTTCTTGGCACAGTTCGAAAAGAAATGAACTGCTGTGTTAAGAGATGGATTAGTGAAGGGGAAAACTACAAAGGAAAAAACTTTGAGTGGAAAAAAAGGGTTTTCTTGGAGCACATGGAGTGGCTAATCAGTTCAAAGTCAAAGAAAAGCCCCAAGTGGTTGGTGGTCAAGAAATTGAAAAAAATCAACCAATATGTTACAGTGTTACGTTCGAAAGATACACCCATCACTTCTACGTTGAATCATCTAGATTCAACTACACAAGGGTCAACGGTAAGCCAAAGCAGATGTTCAAAGACTTTGATACCCTCAGGTTCGACTTCTTGAAGAATTTTAGGAGGGCGGAAGATAAAAAAAAGGCTCGTGCGAAGACCAAGAAAAGGGAGGAAGTAGAAAATGCTTCTTACGCTAAGTCTTTGGAAATACAGAAGATGAAGAAGGAGAAGGAGAAGATTAGAAAGGCATTGGAAAGAAACCCACCGCCTGCAACTCCCCTGCCTGTGCCTCTGACGGAGAAGCCGCAGCCTGAGACTCAGGAGATGGAAAAGCCGCTGACGGAGAAGCCTGTGGAGAAGAAGTGAGAGCGATGTCCGAATGGGTAGAGAAAAAGAAGAAGAACAAGAGAAGTTAAGTAGGGTGTGTTATATTAACTATTTAGGAATTAAGTACTACTAAAGTATGATCTTTTGAGGATGATATCTTTAATTTCTAACTTGTTGACAAATTAAAAAAAAAAAACATCATCATCCTTAGAAATTAAAGATATCATCCTCAAAAGATCATACTTAGTAGTACTTAAATAACTATCTTTCCTAATTAGTTAATATAAGACACCCTACTTAAAATACTGTGGACAGCCTCCACCACTTCACCTTCCCTACCTCTTCAGTACTTGTTGATCGCAGCTTCCGAAAACGCGAGGAATTGATTACTATGCTCAAGTTTCATCTCCTTCGAGTTCAAAATAGGATGAAACAGTATGCTGATTCTTACCGGTCGCACAGGGAATTTAACATGGGAGATCACGTGTATTTGAAGCTTCAACCCTACAAACAACATTCCTTGAAGAACAGAGCCATACCACACAAGCTATCCCCACGGTTTTACGGTCCGTTTTTGATTATCAATCGTATTGGTAACACGGCTTATAAATTAGATCTTCCGGCTACTGCTGCTGTGCATGACGTCTTCCATGTTAGCCAACTGAAATTCTGTCCTAACCCGCCAACAGAGGCTAAGCCTTTACCACCTTACTTATCGGACGTTGGTACAAGCAAGGAACCGGAAGCAATACTGGAGAAGAAGATGGTTCAACGACATAATAAGGCTTTCACTAAGGTACTGGTCCAGTGGAAAGGGGAGTCATCTGACAAAGCTACCTGGGAGTTCTACCAAGATTTCATCACTAAGCACCCCGATTTCGATCCTTGAGGACAAGCATCGTGTTGAAGGAGTATTGTAACAGCAATTCCTGATTCTGTTACGTCTATCAGTTTTACTTCACTTGTTATTTGGTTTATTTCATTATGTTGCATCGGTTTAGTTGTAAACCAAGTCATCACTCCTATATTAAGGCATTTCTGCCAAACGATATGATAAGAAGAATCTCATAATATTAACTTTCTCTCTATTCTGTTTTGCTGATAAAAAGGAATCTAACATTTCGAGGTGATTATTCTCCCACTTGATCATCTCCTAATCTAGATCATACTGATTTTCAAATCTTCAACAAGATTTCTAGATCAGGAAGTTCGATTAATAATTCCTATTTCAAGGGTGGAACCATCAGGCTCTTCTAAGAAATTGAAAGAAACAGTTAGCGAAATAGGCCACGAGGTGCATACTCAGCTTGAACAAACCGGGAGAACGAGAAGAGAGATCCAAGGAATCGCTAAACGGGTCAACAGAAATGCACACGGAAGGACTCAACAACGCGATAAACTCGACAACCGTTGTAGCGATTCTCATAGCAACCGTTGCTTTTGGAGCTATCTTCAACGTTCCAGGCCAATTCACGGATGATCCCAAAAACGTTCCTTCAGGGTATACACTTGGATAAGCGAGAGCAGCTTCAAGACCCGAGTTTTTTATCTTTGTCGTGTTTGATTCTTTCGCACTCTTCATCTCTTTAGCCGTGGTTGTGGTTCAGACATCAGTGGTGGTTATAGATAGAAAAGCTAAGAAGCAAATGATGGCGATAATCAACAAGCTAATGTGGCTGGCTTGCATAATGATCTCAGTCGCCTTCTTATCACTGTCTTTTGTTGTTGTGGGAGGTAAGGAGAGACCATTGGCGATTGGTATAACCGCCATTGGAGCTATAATCATGGTTTCAACACTTGGGACTATGTGTTATTTGGTGATTGCCAATCGGATTGAAGGTTCTAAACCGTCTCCAGCTTTAATGATGTTAGATCCTGAGTTAGTTGATCACAAGCATAACCGGAAACTTTATGCGGTATGATAAAAGAGCAGTATAAATCATTCAAGAACAGAGAGATTTTTGTATCCAGAAATGAAAAAAAAAGATATCGTGTTTATAGATTCTGTATATGTAAAAACAATAAAAGAAGATAAAATAGTATATGAATCACCTGTATTAGCTTAGTATTTACTAAAATAGGAGACCTCTACATAACATTAACAACCAAAAATAAAAATAAACAAATCAGGAAAAACAACTCTAATAAAAGTTTTGCCTATCATATTTAAAAAAAAAAAAACGTAAAAATCTCAAAAATGTACAAAAAAAAAACTCACCCATTTAAATATTAATATATATGGATATTACATTTAAAGAAACTCAACACTACAACCCCAAGTTGGAATTGGTCACACGGCTGGAACATTCCTTTCTACATTTTCCAGTTCATCGGAAACGTTTTGCTCTTCATGGTGATTGTTCTAATCGGAACAGGTTGGTCGCTCTTGAAACCGAAGCTACAAGGAAAGGAGAAAAAGTTGTTGATGATCGTAATCCCGTTTCAGGTTTTAGGCACCATTGCTTTGATTGTGATTGGAGAGACTGGACCATATATCCAAAACTGGTTACTTTGGAACCAAATCTTCTCGTTTTTCGATGTTTCTTGGTGGGTCGTGATGAGATTGGCAATGATTTGGTGGATGTGTTGTTTAAGAAAGACATGGAAAAAAAACGGTTAAGAACTTAGGCAGCTCACCATTTTTTGGGAAATTCTACGATTTGGTTGTGAGTATCTGCTCTTCACGAGGGTCGATTTGTTTACGTTGAATGCGATTGCTGATTACATGTATCAGTGGGTGAGCAATGCAGCTGGGGAAATTGCAAGTCTCACGTTTTATGTATTCATGTTTTATTATATGTTCAGGCCAGTGGAAAGGAATTAGTATTTTGATGTTGAAGATGAAGAAGGAGAAGAATTGCTACTGAGATTGCCATCAAAGAAGATCGAGTTTGAGCTCTGAAGCAATTTGAAAAAAAACTGTTTTAACTTTTCCAAGTTATACCCTTGTAATAAGGAATTAATGTGTGCTCTCTGAGACGGTCCTTAAGGCTTGTTTGTTAGTATGATGGCCGATTCATGAATCTGTGTATCTTCTGTTGAAAATTTTCAGATACATGTAAAAGAGTTTAAGACTTGCGTATAAGAAATCCTCTTCTTATTACCTTAGGAAACTTCATAAAACCTAGTTATCACAATCTCTCTTAAGCTTTAATCACAGTTTGATTAATAGCTCTCTGCACTCTCTATTTCTCTCACGTTTTTCTTGTAGCTTTTTCAGAGCTATTTATACTAAATCCCCTTAGCTCAAATCCTAACTCACATAGAAATAGATAACATTCAAGATAACTCTTTAAACTTCTAATCCTAATCTTGATCTAACTATAAGTCGCATATAGTTAGTTTTCCTTAACTCAAGTTTGAGTTTAGCCAACATGTTCGTGGGTTTTTTTTGTGTGCTAATCATAAGAACACTTTGGATTGACAAAATATACTTGCTTTATGCAGTGATTATAATGATTACATTTTTATGAAAAAAAAAATAAATTAAGAAAGAAGAAAAGGTTGGATTTTGATGGATTTAAAGAGGGAAAATCTTCTAAGTAAGCATCAAATCCAAGCAATTGTCGACAGAATCCAACTTTACTTTTTGATCTTTAGACTATTGTATACACAATATAGCAACTACAAGCTAGTTCTCATAGGGTGTCGCCTAAACCGTCTTCAAGACATTTCATACCAAATGAAAACATGAATAAAATAGAGGAAACGATAACTAACTATGGACGCAATACAACCTTCAACCTTTACAGTTCACCATCTGAGAGTAAAGCTACAGGAACAAAACAGAGATTTAGAGGAAGTTTATCGGCGGCGACGATGCGATCGCAAGAATTCTTAATCTTCTAGAACTGAGCCAACTAGTTCGCTATCTGAGAGTTTAGTGGAAATTGCTCGACGCCGGAATCTTTTGATAAGATCCGAAATCGGTGTTAGCTTGAGAACATAGACAGAGAAGAAAGGTGAAGCAGATTCGAGAAAGCTACTACTCTCCTTTTAATTGTTCATCAAATCAAATGCAGTTTATCATCATCATTATAGGATCATCATCCCAAATCATTAAAATGCAAACGTAATAGATGAGGGCATTAATATAAATAAATTAAGTTCTAAATTAATTTTGGGCTTGAATCTTCTGCATTTCAATCTCTTAGGTCCAATAAAAGCCCAGTACTTAATAATCCAAAAATCCTTGATGCCCATGATACTGAGAAGCAGGTGCATCAATTCACCGAACGAACCACCATGCACGAAATTTATGAGCTAAATGCAAAAGTTGATACTTGCTTTAGTTGTTATACCAATTGTAACAGTGGAATCAGACTGTGAACGTAGAAAATGGACACTGAATGATACCAACAAGAGTGCTGCTTCGAGAATGAAGGAACAAAATGTAAAACCTAGGACATTGGTTGAGATGTTACACCGATTATAACAGTGAAATTTACTTGTATTGCTAGAGATTGATGTGGAAACTAAGCAAAGAAACCGGTAATATGAACTCAACCGGCAAGTTCTTAACAAGCACATGATTTCGAGTGCCTTGTTTGTCAAGAAGGCTCTCTTCAATGGATGATGTTCTTCAAACAAACTTTTAACTGTGGGCCATAATGGAAGTTCTATAATGAGTGCATTAATGTAAAATAATATTTGCCTAGGTCAATTTGGGCTTCAATCTTCGTCTCTAGTCTCTTAGATCCATTCATAGCCCACCAATCCTAAAAGTTCATTGATCTCTTCTCTGATTTGGAGCTTTATGCAATACTTTCTTCCTTCTTCTAAAACTTATTGAAATACTTATTGCAAATTTTGAAACTTTTTTCTGTAGCTTTTAAATCTTGATTTTATCTAGTAAGTTCTCCGTCAACCTATTGGTAAATCAAGAAGTTCTACTCTCTTTTTTTTTGTTGAATACAAATATATCAACCAAACTCTTTTAACAATAGATACATCATTTTGTATCGAAATTTTGGAATATAAATTTAAGTTTACATTTGCAATGTAGAAAGAAATTAGTTTGCTTCGAATGTGAAATCAATATCAAAATGCACTCTCATAAAGAGACTCTACTGAGAATTTAATGGTGTTGAGCTGGTTTCAAACACTATTATCAATTATGCTTATGAGTCGTGTGACAAAAATGATGATTTCACTATATTTTCTTCCATTAGTAAGAAAATATATCTCATGATGAACATATTAGTTGAGATGATTTTTTTCCAAACTAGTTAAGTATCGATCTTAAAGTATTTTACAGGTAAGTGATGACCAGATTTGATTTAATACAAAAAACGAAAAAGACAGACGCTATTTTATTTCATTAATCATCAACCAAAGTTGAACCTTAAAAGTAAAAAAAAAATTATTTTAGCAGTTTTTGAAATCAAACTATTTTATTTCATTACAAAATCTTATTTTCATGTTATATAAATATTATTATATGTATACTTTTCATAATCTTTATTAATCACATGTGTATCATATCATCATTATATACTATGTACATAGATATAACATATCTGCACTATTATATCTCCATTTTTTCATACATTAAAGTTTTGGATATAAAAAATATATTTATTTTAGAAAATTGAAAATGATTGTTCTTCTAAGAGAATTCAAATTCATTTCAAGAAAACTATGTGATTTTCTGTGATATCCGCAGGGATAAAATTATTTTAAAATAATATAGTTATTCAGAATTAAAATTTAGTTTACTATTTAATTTTTTTAATATTCAGTTTTTTTTAAAAAAAAATTATAAAAATTAAAGCCATAAAAAATCCAAATGTAATTTGGTTTTAATTTGATTTTGTCTAACAAAATTTCAGTTTGTTTACATTTGGTATTAGATTTAGATTTAAAACATAATTAGCTCTAAGACTGATGAGAGAGGTTGTAGCAAAAGTTCATGCATATTAATCGTAGAAAGAGAAGGATATATATATATATATAAAAAACGAAAAGACAGACGCTAGACTCAAATGTAAACCATGATGTACTAGTCTATTTTTTGGAGAGATTAAATTAAGTAAAGTATCAGTTACTGACCATATGGTGGAATCAGCCTTCGTCCAAGTCATATAGAATATGGTATGGACGCTACTTTATATTTTGAGGTGGAATAAAGTAAGGAACTTCGTATCGAACTTTGTAAGTATAGAGGCTGGAATCATACAGCGCGAAAAAGCCCATTTCGTCGACATCCAAGAGTTGGACTTGGTTAGCGCGGCTCAGTTCTGGGAGACAGAAAGGTTCAGACTTTGAGAGGTAAATGCAGAGATTCCAAATGTCATTAGTGTAAACAGCATTTCCTTCTTCGTCTAGCTTGAACACCATTAAAGCTTTTGTTCTCATTTGGGCAATACCATCGATGATCTCGGCTGTCTTCTTGTACTGCTTAACCAAGAAAGTCTCACCAGTGGTTCTTGACTCCACCAAGTGTTCACTCGTGTAGCACGAATGCAAAAGCTCCCGTTTGGTCTTGGTCAGCTCGGGAAGGTTTCGAAATCGCAACCTCTGAATCTTGATTTTAGGCTTGTGTTTCCGGAGATGCCATGATCCAATGAGGTGGCCTCCAGAACCGGGCATGAGAAACATTTCATCTTTTTTGGAAAACATGACTCGTGAGGAGGAGAAGCAGGGGTTTTCGATCTTGATGTTGGTCCACTCCGGTTTGCTCTGAGCTGGTCTGCAAAAGCTGATCTGAGGTCCCAAGAACTTGACGGCCACAACACAGTCTTCATCCTCAGGGGAAGATGAGGACATTGACACGTTGGTGACGATTTTGGTTTGACAATGTGGCAGAGTTACAAGAGGCGGTAGCGGAATACGTTTTGGGTCTGTATCCGATGCAACGGGGTTAAGATCGTCTTGTAGACGCAATATGCCGTCGTCCTTGAGAGTAGCTACCCAGCCATTTGATGACGCGACCGTTCCCATCGTCTTCATCACCTCCAGAGGCACATTCTTATCCAAATACGTGTAGTCATCTTCATTCTCATAGGAAATGACCAGTTTGCCGATACCCGGTCCACAAGAATCAGCACCGATGATGGTACATGGAGGGGTTTGAAGCAAGGAAGATGAGAAGCCATTAGAGAGAATAAGAAGAGATGGTCTACTCATCAACGCAGGTTTCGTAAGGCAGAGCCTCGAGAGCCGGCTGAGAAGCAGAGACATGAATAGAATGTTCTTAATGAAAAAGAATAAAACCTTAATTATTTAAAAAGTCCTAAAACTAAAACTCTCTATTAATACAGAAAATTTAGCCTTGCTCACCAAGTTTTCCATTTTGGAAATATGAAATATTTTTTCCTTTTTCCAGTATCTTCTAATCATTAACTTCCCAATATCTCTTTTCCATTTCTATAAACACAACTTCACTTATTTTTTCTTCTTTATTATTAGGCTCATCGTTACCCAGGCCCAATAAAAAGAGCCCACCATCGTTACGTAATATTATCATGTTGCAGGATTTAAGTTTGTATATTGAGTCATCCGGAGAGTAAAAATTTAGGTGGTGGGTAACACAAAAATTTATAGTCAAGAAACCTTGTTTCGAATTTGGGTTGTAACAGCTTTTGCTTGAGAAGTACATAATCTGGAGAAACATTGGCATACAGCAATGATATCTGTGAACCAAAAGAAGTTGTAAATTCCCCCAGGTTAGAGTTGAGCAATTTGATAGGCAACACAAAATGATATGAAGGAATTTGTAAACAATAGTACACAAAAATAACTGCAAGTCAGTCTGTAAATTATGCTATTAAACGGGACATTAGAAATGAAGCAACCTCATGAAAAATTGAATTTCTAAGGACCTTCCATACGCTGAGATTAAGACAAAAACTACTAGTTCAGTGAGTTCGTTATCTTCAAAGCTCACTTCCATATAGACCAGAACAGATTGTTGTAAGAATAGACCTTCGGTTAAACAATTTTCTTAACAAGGGAACAAGGATAGACCATGCCAATATGTTTCTGAATATTAGAAGGTGGGTAACACAAAAAAAAAAAAAAAAGTGGTAACTTTTACAGTTCCAAATGTTATAGTAAAAAAAAAACCTTTTCACAAAGATGATGGACGCAATACAACCTTCAACCTTTAAGTTGCAGAACTAGAAATGAACGAATATCATCAAGACAGTGTGTACTGAAAAAGTTCAAAAGTGATAAGAATGGCATTCAACATAGGTGAAAATGAAACAGATAGGCTAACTGGTTGTCTAACTTAATCAGAGCAATGGTTGTCCGGACAATGCAAAGCTGGTGAGAAGAGGAACGAGTTAGACCACAGCATACCTTGTCAGGGGAGAGAAGAAGCAACATGTAGACCCAAGTCGGCCAAGGGGTCAAATGAGAACCTAGTTTTCAAGGTAAAGAAGAAGAAAACGTATATGAGCTTTAAGAGACAAACCCCAATAATATGAAACAAGTGTTGACATCTAAACTGCAGAATCCAAGCATATTAGTAGCGGCAATATGCCCCTTGCGTATATATAAGCTTAGGGGTGTTAAACAAACTAAATCACTTGGACTTATACCAATAACGACAATCTAGTTATATAGTTGTGCAAACCCACCCCTATGCACACAAACTGGTTACTAGATGTTGGAAATTAAACAAGAAAGGATGAGAAACAAACAAAGCATTCAACAAGACAGTTAGTTATCGATACCATCCCATACTCAGAACACAAGTTCCTTCTGCTCATATTAGTAACTCAAGCGGGTGCGAGGAAAGTTTATGCTGTTGAAGCTACTACAATGGCTAACCATGCTCGTGCGCTTGTCAAAGCCAATATTCTTGAGCATATTGTTGAAGTGATTCAAGGATCTGTGGAAGTTATTTCTTTGCCAGAGAAAGGTAAGCAGAGAGAGAGTCTTATTTGTAAGCAGAGAGAGAGTCTTCGATATTTAAAACTACAGATTTTTTAGAAATACATAGCAATTTTATTGAGTATTATTAGAACATGTTTCTTCGGATAATTTGGTATGTGGCCTGTAACGATCTTACTCTCCTCGACATTATATTAAGCTGATATCTATGTATTCAATTTTTTAATGTGCAGTTGATGTAATTATCTTGGAATGGATGGGATACTTCCTTCTGCGGGAGTCCATGTTTGACTCTGTGATATGTGCTCGTGACCGATGGTTAAAGCCGACAGGAGTCATGTAACTGGTTACTTATTAGCCTACTTGATGTGTTGTGTAACCTATACTGTTAAACATCTTGTTGACACAAGTTGTGAGGTCATGTTGCTAAAGCAAGCGGTCAAAGATTTGGTTTAATGTTGGTACTGTGTGTAACTAATAAGCTTTTAAATTTGGATCCAATAGGTACCCTAGTCATGCTCGCATGTGGCTTGCACCTATCAAGTCTACTATGGCAGATCGGAAGAAGAATGATTTTGATGGGGCAATGGCGGATTGGGAAAACTTTTCAGACGAGATTAAAAACTACTACGGGGTTGATATGTGCGTTCTAACAAAACCTTTTTCTGAAGAGCAAGATAAGTATTACATACAGGTAGGTGACTTTGAAACTCTGTTTGCTGAAAATTGGGGACAACAGGTACATACTCCCTCGATGTTCTTCCGTATGATATGATTAAGGCTTCAAACAGTTTCATTTGTTCAATGCAACATTATGCTTTTTCTTTCTGTTTGGCGTTTGCGTTTACGTTTACAATATAACAAAAGAATCGAACTGAAAGACCAGTTATGGTCTGAATGTGGCAGGTTTTCATTATGTCTAATCCTATAAATGTTGGGGAAGGTGATAATCTGAATCTTGGTTTGGTAATGAGCCGATCCAAGGAAAATCACCGACTAATGGAGATGGAGCTTGCTTGTGAGATAAAAGAGGCTTCAGGCAAGCCTAAGGAATCTTTCAAGAAGACGTAATTCATAGAATGATTATGCAGAAACTGGTGCCGTAAAGCTCTTTTCGATGGGGAGCTTGGTGGTTCTTGTATCCAATGCATGAACCCAAAATATATGGTTTTGCTATTTTGATAGTATTTAGTGAAACTTGCTACATTGTAAGCTTTGATTCATTCCAACTTTGTGTTTTGATTCAGTCATAATACTTTACCATCGTCCTTAAAATTTTACAGATTTTTCCAAAATTCATTAACCAAGAAATACGTGCTCCATCTCACTCAGAGCTTGTATTGTTTTACCCACCAATGCCAATACAAAGTGAGCCCAATATAATATATTTTCTTGGGCCGTAAGGACATTTATTGACCCTTTGAAGCCCATGTGAAATCCCGAAAATGCTTTAAAATTTTGGAAAATTGACTCGGAATCAGGATGAAGAAAATGGTTGGACCAAAAAAAAAAAAAAAAAAAAAGAAAAATTTCAAGAGACAAAACAGCTTGTCTGTAGAAGCAATCACTTTAAACGACCTAATTAAGGGATGAAGAGAAAGGGGGCTAACCTTTGTTATTGCTTCTCTGAACTGTATTGGCCATCTCGGACTCAGGACTAGTATCTGTGTCATCGCTACGTATAGAATAAATACTGTCCTCTTCGTCATCCTCCACTTCAGTCACTGCTCTAACCTCTTTACATCCATCAAGACCATAGATGCTGACCTCAAAAATGCGGTCTCCATTATACACGAAGGTCAAAATGTCTCCATCGACAAGTGGGCCACCCTTTTCCAAAATACACCTCCTCTCGCTTCTGCATCATGGCTACCTTCCAAACGCATCCACCAGTGCCTTGGAGAACCGCTGTCTTGGGCAAATGACGTGGAAGTTCATCGTAGTAAGAGATGGGGATAAGCTGCATCCACACAGAGAAGGTTTGGTTTTTCCACAAGAGGATTTACCATCTCTGTCAACGCTTAGGAACAGTTAAAATGATGAATATTTAGGGTCCAATAAAGTAACAGAAAGCTAAACATCTGTATCAAGTTATGAACATATACTAATCAATGAAGAAATCTGAGTAAAACAACTATGTTCAAACATCTCCAGTGCAAACTTTCATAAATGAAACTGATTCTCATGTTGAACTAGAGACATTAAAATCCAACTCAGGGAGAAACATCTCTCTACAACATAGACTATCCACACACACAAAAAGGTTTGGTTTTTGCATTAAAGAATTTTCCATCTCTGTCAATGGTAAGGAACAGTTACAAACTAAACAAAAGGGCGAACTTTTAGCAGGATAAATTCACATTAGGGCCCAATAAAGTAATAGAAAGCTCAACATATGTATCTATTTATGAACATATCTGCGTAAAACTACCATGTTCAAACATCTCAAGTGTAAATTTTCATAATTGAAACTGATTCTCATGTAAAGCTAACACATTTACTTCCGTAAACAAAGAATTTTAACAGCTTTACCATTCAAAAGCAGAGGAAAGAAGCAAAAGGGATGAAACAGAGCAAAAACCCAAGGAAGACACACACACAAAAACCAGGAAAGAGATGTCTATACGAAAGATTCCACGCAGATTAAAGCCAAAGAAACAAACGCAAGTGACAGGATGTGCAGTTTAAGAAGATACCAAAACGATACTAAAGCTACGGATGAGAGAATATATTACCATGGAATCGGAGCTAAACTGGGAGATGAAAACTTTGAGGAAACGAGGAGGAGTATCTGTGGCAGCCATTGCAAGAGGACGTTGGAACTGTGAGTGAGAAAGAGAGACAAGTCAGATTTTTCAGGGTAAACTAGGGGACATGGAATCAATGATGAGAAGAGAGATGGGTCAAAGAAAAGTAATTTTCATCTCTCTTCAAAACAGGGGACAGGGAATCAATTATAACCGCAACGTCATCCACCTCTGCGATGATGTTCTAAAACAAAAAGTGAAAAAGTGAATGAGGCAGCTTAATAATAATATTGGAGAAAAAGTAAAAAAAAAAAAAATAAGAAAAAGAAAAAGAAAAACCCAACGGAAATAAAAAAAACAAATATAGATAATAAAAAAGAAAAATTCAAACAAATAATTCTCACAATTTTAAACGTAAAACAAAACTTTATTAAATTAACATAATATATGCTTAAAAAAACAAGAATAAAAAAATAATAAAAGTAAAAAACTGATATAAAATATAAATACATAGATATGAAAAACGAAAGCTTCAAAAAGTAGAAATGATAAATGGGAAATCATGACAATATTTAATGTTACAATACAAGAACGTGAATTTTGAAAATAAAAAGCTGTCTCATTTATATCATATTTAAATTATCATATATGGGGATAAAAATTCATAGTTTAAAATCATGATAAAATTTAAAAGGTATAGTGTAACATTAAAAAATTTGAGAATAATATATATATATATATATCTCATTAATGTTTTAATAAAATTCTTGAACATAAACATGGTAGGTATAGACAAAATAAATTGTGAAAAAAATTCTCAATTTGAATTTTTAACGGGATTTAATTGGGGATAAAATCTCAATTTGAAAAATAACGGGAAAAAAATTCTCAATTCAAAATAACTTTGAATTTTTTTTTGTGAAAGTTTATTCTTTTTTTTGGGTTTTTTGGTCTCTTATTTGTTTTTTTTAATGAGAAAAATAAAAAGCTGTCTCATTTTTATTTTGGAGAAATCTAACGAGGGAAACAATCTGAAGCTCCAAATCAAAGAATCTAGCACAGATCCTAATCAGATGAAGAGGTATAATGCAGTAAAGCTACATGAACAATACAGAGATTTGAAGGAAGTTTACCGGCGGCGACGATGCGATCGCAAGAATTCTTAAACAGAACAAAAACCTGGACGACCATCAAATATTTCCAGTAGAAAGAGAAGCCCTTCTTCTGTTAGCCATACGTAGAAGGACAGATGGTTCAAGGGGTAAAGGTTTCCGTTGAATACCAAAGTGCCTGGTCCTTGAAATTGCTTGGAAATGAAGTAACTAGTATGGCATCACATAAAACAAACTATTACGTGGACAAATGCATATATTATCTGGGAATACCATTCAAACTGAGAAACAAGGTTTGTCTTCATTCTCCGATTTTTGAAAGCAAACAGATTTTTACCTTAACCCGTGAGAGTGAATAAAGATCACCCTGAAGACGGTAGAATTCCTTCTCAATATCAGGTGCAACAACTCCATCATGGTGATGAGAAGACTTGCATCGAGCAACGCTAAACACGCAGTAATTACCCAAACTTCCCGCAAACAAAAAGGCAACACACTCTTAAAAAATATAGGAAAATGAAGAAAAATAAACAAATCAGAGTTGTGATAATAAGCGTTTATTTATATTACCTCATGGAGGGTCAATGCCTATGCAAAACTGATAACAAAAGAATAGCCCCTGGATAAAACTTCAAAAGGACGATTCATTTTGAACAACAGCTGTAAAAACACCACACGAAGGTCAAGCTAATGAAAAGGTTGATACACAAGTAAAGCTACAATTGTGAAAGCAGAAAAGGGCACTGTGAGCGATACGATACGAATGAGCTTCGTGAGCTCAGGATCGTTATGGTAATCGATAGAACTGAAGCTGCTACCATTGTTCTGGTGTAGAGATTCTTCAATCTGTTTGGCAGCGCTATTGAATCCCTTCTTCGTCAAGTAACCCATAACGAATTCGTCAACTTGCTCTGGATCCATATTTTTTGCTCTCTCTCTCTCTCTCTCTCCCTCTCTCCCCACATGCTTTCTCTCTCTCTCTTTCTCTCCACTGCCTCTTCTTTCTTCTCTTTTGTTTTCAGACTCTCTTTCACAAAAATGATGATATTTTATTTTATTTTTATACTTTTTGTGGCTTTTAATAAAAAGGTTCGAAATACCAATTTGTTTTATAAATACGTTCTTCTTTTTCAGCTTATACATATGGATACTTTTTATTTCTTTTGTTAAATATATGCATACTTAAGCCTTCATATAGTTTTGTGTACATACAAAAAAATCCTTCATATAGTTTTATCTTTTTTCGTATTCGTCCATTTTTGTTTTTTAATTGCATAATTTATTCCCTAATTTATAACTTGATAATAAAGTAAACAAGTCGAAGATAAACAAACGCATGGACGGCCTTTTAACTTCATGTCCCTTTGGCTAAATAATTTAGAGAAGAAAATTATTATTACAGAGGTCAAATGTATTTAGACCGTAAAGGTGGAACTGTGCATGATCATGCATGCGGACAGGGAGCTCATTTGTCGCTGTGTAATTATAATCAAAATGTTTCTTTTCTTTATATTTTAAATAGCAAAGTTGAAAATCACGATTGTTTATAATAGTCTACAAAAATAAGAGAGCTTTACTAAATTATATAAGATTTTATAATAGCTTACTATATTCATTTCATAGGGGTTTTGGATATCCCCTCGCCGTTTATTTAAAACTTTATAGTATTTTGCTGTTTTAATTCACCTCTAAACCCATATATATGGCTTGATTTCAAGCTTCAAGACTCTGGTACAGTTCAGGTATTTTGCTTGACTTAGTAATATTTTCGTTAAAAAAAAAAAATACAATGGCTTTAATTTGGACTCGTCACACTTGATGACTTCCATTTAAAATTTCTTAACCCACGTCAAGTACAACGTTGGTCTTACCGTTCTTATATGAATATTATGGTTATAAATTCCTCAAACTCGACTATAAATGTTCTTTCAGCCCTAACATCCGAAGTGATCTAGAGAAGTTATACCGAGCTTCATTTTCGATCTGACTTCCAGACATTTCCAAGTCTACTCAAAAAGGGAGAATCTCATAACGAGCTCTGGGGTCTTCATGATATTCGTAAAGGAACATAGTAGATAATTAGCTCTGACACTGATGAGTGAGGCTGTAGCAAAAGTTCCTTTAAGAGGATATGCATATCAATCGTAGAAAGAGAAGGATATATATAAAAAAAATATATATACATGGATGACATGTTTGAAAGTTTTAAACGAAAAGACAGACGCCAGACTCAAATGGAAACCATGATGTACTAGTCTATTTTTTGGAGAGATTAAATTAAGCAAGGTATTAGTTACTAATACCAACAAAACAAAGATCTCATCGAGTAGCATGATCAGAATGACATTATAATAAAGAATTTGAATCTATCCCAAAAGTGTTTGCTATTACATAGATGGTTTAAGAGAAGAAAATTAAAAAAAAAAAACAAAACAAAAAACATGACTCTATACTTGGTCTATAGTTTGAGGAGGAATATAGTAAGGGGCGCCGAATACGGAAAGAGTAAGATTAAAAGTACTTATGGAGGAATCATTCAGAAAGACAGTGCCTCTTTCGTCGGCATCTAAGGTTTCGACCATGTTAGGGACCAGGCCAGGGAAGGAGCTAGCAGGGACACAGAAAGGTTCAGACTTTGAGAGGTAAATGACGAGATCCCCAATGTCTTGAGTGTACACCGCGTTTCCTTGGTCGTCTATCTTGAACACCATCAAAGCTCTCGTTTTCACTCTCGCAATAACCTTGCTGGTCTTTTTGAACCACTTAACCAAGAAAGTCTCACCGGTGGTTCTTGACTCTATCAAGTGTTCGCTAATAAGGCACGAATCTAGAAGCTCCCGTTTGATCTTTGTCAGCTTGGGAAGGTTTTGATACCGTAATCTCTGAAATTTGGGTTTGTGCTGGCGTTTGCTGAGACCCCATGAGCCGATGAGCTGGCCTCCAGATCCAGGAATGCGAAACATGTCATCTTTCTTGGAAAAGATGACACGTGAGGAGAAGAAGCAGGGGTTTTCGATCTTGATGTTGGTCCACTCCGGTTTGTTCTGAGCTGGTCTACAAAAGCTGAGTTGAGGTCCCAAGAATTTGACAGCCACAACACAGTCCTCTTCCTCTGGAGAAGATGAGGACATGGATACGTTGGTGACGATTTGGGTTTGACAATGAGGCAGAGTCACAAAAGGAGGTAGAGGGATGCGTTTCGGATCTGTATACGATGCAAAAGGGTTTAGATCATCTTGGAGACGCATAAATCCGTTGTCCTTCAGAGTAGCTATCCATCCATTAGATGCCCCGATTGTCACCACTGGATCACTCTCAACCAACTCCAGAGGCACCTTTTTTTGCAAATGAGTGAACCAACTTTCAGTATCATTCTGAATTAGGAGTTTTCCTAGACCCTCTCCACAAGAATTAGCCCGGAAGACGAAACAAGGAGGGGTTTGAAGCAAGGAAGATGAGAAGCCATTAGAGAGAATTAGAAGAGATGGTCTCCTCATCAACGCAGGTTTCGTAAGGCAGAGCCTCGAGAGCCGGCTGGGAAGCAGAGACATGAATGTTCTTAAAACCCTAATTATTTTCTCAACCTAAAACTAATACAGAGATAAACGGCCTTGTCCACCAAGTTTTTTTTGGATATTTCTCTTCTCCACCTAAAACTAAAACTCTCTATTAATATAGAAGATTTGGCCTTGCCCACCAAGTTTTCCATTTTCTAATTATGGAATATTTTTTCCTTTCTCCAGTAACTTGTAATCATTAACTTCCCAATGTCTCTTTTCCATTTTCATAAACACAACTTCACTTATCTTTTCTTCCTAAAATGTAATTTTATCATTGGACTCATCGTAACACAGGCCCAATAAAAAGAGCCCATCATGTTTTTACAATAATAATTTCATTGGGCGCATCGTTACCCATTGTTATCCCATATCATATCTTTTATACGACCGATTTTTTCTGGATCAAAACTAGATTTAGAATTTTACGAACTCAACACTAAAAATACCACTAAGCTTTGGACCTCATAGATCTGTGAGTTTAAAGTATGTACCACCTAATTTTAGGCGTTTGTTTCTCGATAGGTGACTGATACTGTTGGATATGAAATGATTTTAAAACTGAGTGACCACAAGGAGAGATACCACAATGAACATATATTTTTGCCCACCAACCTTTTTTTAATAGTTCACGTGCTGTCAAAAAGAAAATAAAATAAAAAAGAATAGCTTGGATTAGTTACGTTTTCTTTTCATCATGATATTTACTTACGAATTTATTAGCCCAAAAACAGACCACTACCATATTATTTTTATTAGGCTAAACGAAACTGTGGATTTTGCTGGATAACACGAAACACAGCCAATTCTCGTTGAATCTTGAAATCAGACATACGTGGTCGATATTAGACGAAATGAATCCATTGTTAATCCAAAATTTAAGTAGCATGATGTTCTTTTAATAGTGATGATCATCGAAATTATCTCATTACATTCTATTAACAACGGTTCATCATATAGACTTTTGAGTACTATTTTATCTTTTGTCAAAAACAATAAAAACGTTTATGCATAAAAGAGTTTCGTGAATGCAGCAGCTTTTATTACTATAGTCTATAGTAGTAGATAAAGTTAAGATTCTTACTTTTACCGCTGGTTCCTTCCTTTAGTATTTACTTTATTCACCAATGGCCTTTGTTTCCCAGACCTACATCCAAACCGGAAAAACAAATAAACCGCTAATTTCTTTGAAAATCGTTCAAATCAAATGGTTACTCTTTGCTATAAAACCGAACCAAATGGTTTCCGATTTCCAAATTAGTTTCTTCTTTCTTTTACCTTTGATTTAAAACGTTGGCTCGATGATACTGCACCAAATGAGGATTTGTGGCTAAAAGCTTTTTCAGAGGCTGGACGATTCCCAACTAGCATAAACAGCACCTATAATCTTCTCATGCAAAACTTGACCAGAACACGCTATGATTCCTCGGTCAAGACCTTCCAAGTAAACTCCTTTCGAGAAGTCTAAGATTCTCCCGCCCGCATCAGTCACTACACCACCAGCTTCTTCCACGATCACAACTCCAGCTGCGTGATCCCATATCTTCTCTTTGTAACTCGACTGTGCAAACTTCATAAACACTTCAGCGTCTCCACGTGCAATCGCTGCATACTTCACCATGCTGTACACTCGCAAGGGCTGTTTTCTGAAGAGCGAAAGTAAAGAGTCGTTGGAATTGTAATATAGAGAAATAAATAAAGTCAATGAACAGCATTAGTTTACCTAACTCCCATGCTATTAGCAAGCCCTGCCGTGAACAAGTGATTTGAGTTTGCTCTCTCCACTGGCTCACACACCGTAGCTAAAACCGGATCATTGACTGATGAAACCTTAAGAAGCGTTGCAGATTCTGGATATCCACCAGCGATTAACGGTTGCATCCAAGCTTGACCACTTCCTCTCTTTGCATACATGACACACCCTTTCGATACTGATCCAGCTGCAGCTTTCGTTGTCACGGTTTGGTTGCAACCGTTACTTAGACACTCTTTCTTCACCGGATAGTTAGGACATCCTAGTACACCCAACAAAACTTTACCGTTCTCAATCAGGGCCAACGCAACAGCGTACTGATCACCACGAACAAATCCTAACGTTCCATCGACGGGATCAAGCACCCAGTGCCTTCCTTTAGGACCTCCAACGGAATTGCATCGACCAATAGCTTTTAGAATTTCAGTCGATCCCAAGGGTTTATCTGGCTTCGGAAGACCGTATGTGGAAGCTTCAGATAACGCTTCATTGACCGCTTTCGAGACAGCTCCTAAAAGACCTAATGACTCGGCCTTAGAGAGAGACTCAGTGTCCTCTTCAGCGACGATCAAAAGGTTCTGACCACCAAAAACCTCAGCTAAAACCCAGCTCACAATAGCTTGAACACCCCAATCTGTTAACCAACAAAGTCAAGAATCAGTTAAATCCAAAAACGATAACTTTAAAGAGCACCAAGAAACCAATATTTAATACAATCACAGTTTCAAAAGAGATTAACCAATCACAGTATAATGTCTTTAGTATCAATCTCATCAATGCAGACTACTCACAGAACTTACTTACATGTATGAAATTCCGACACTAAAACTCATACAATCTGGTAATTTGTCAGCTAACACACACTTTCTCACAACTACACTATTAAACTTGGCAATGTCGGTACCAGGAAACGAAACTAAGCAACAATGGACACTGCGATACACACAGAGTTCAACAAAAAATCAAAAAAATATATTTTCACTGTTACATACTATCTACTAATACAGACAATCATTTTTGTTCAAACCTGATTATATTACATAACACTTTAAAAACATAAACTGTATGAAACTAAAACAGATTAGCACTAAACAACATAAAGTGTGGATTTTTCGAACATTCTGATTAATGTTTTCATGTTCAATGAGCAGACGACACAAGAAACTATGGTTATGCGTTTTTAGCTCAATTCAATGACAACGATTAGAAAAACAAAATGATTTTACATAACAGAATTTGATATCACAAATCTGAATAACCCAGAACTAAAATGGATCTCGAATTGCAATAAACTACAATTCGAATTAACTGGATAAAGAAACAAAACCCAAAAATCAAACGTATAATCCTAAAAAACCAACCCCATCACATGAATAGATGAAAATTAGAGAAATCGGTGACGGAGAGAAAGAGAAAAAAAACCTGCGACGGTGACAGGGGAATCATCATCCTTGGACTTAACGTGACCGCCGTTACTGGAGGAAGGAAGACGAAGCTTCTCCTGAACTTTAACACAGAGAGAAGAAGCGAGGTGCACCACACGCACCGCCGTATCCATCTCCGTCGCTAAGGATTCCACCGCCATCGCCGGCGAAATCTTTCTCAGGATGGGAAAATTAAAGGACGGAGGAGGAGGAGGAGATTATCAAAAGCTCCACCTTTTTCACATGCTCTCTCTCTCTCTCTCTCTCTCTCTCTCTCTCTCTCTCTCTCTCTCTCTCCCTCTCCCTCCTTTCTTCTCTTTTGTTTTCAGACTCTATTTCACAAAAATGATGATATTTTATTTTGCTTTATACTTTTTGTGGCTTTTAATAAAAAGGTTAGAAATACCAATTTGTTTTATAAATACGTACTTCTTTTTCAGCTAATACATATACATAACTTTTATTTTTTCTTAAAGTATATATGCATACTTAACCCTTCATATAGTTTCTTCGTGTGCACACAAAAAAAAAACCCTTCATATAGGTTAATCTTTTCTCTTATTCGTCCATTTTTGTGTTTGTAATTGCATAATTTATTCCCTAGTTTATAACCTGATAATAAAGTAAACAAGTCGAAGATAAACAAACGCATGGACGGCCTTTTAACTTCATGTCCCTTTGGCTAAATAATTTAGAGAAGAAAAAAAAACAAAATTATAATTGAAGAGGTCAAATGTATTTAGACCGTTAAGGTGGAACTGTGCATGATCATGCATGCGGGCAGGGAGCTCATATGTTGCTGTATAATTATAATCAGTTAAACAATCCATTTCATTTTGGGATTAAATATTAAATGCTTGTAAACCGTCGTAATCCTACGTTGTATTCTCGTTGTGGCTGAGAAACGAATGGTTCATAAATAAAAGGATTTTCGGTATGAAAATAATTAACCGAAAAAAGTAGCTAATGTGGTAGTTCACTTTAATTGAGTGCTAGAAATGTTTCTTTCTTTATATTTTAAATAGCAAAGTTAAAAAATTACGGTTGTTTATAATAGTGGACAAAATAAGAGAACTTTACTAAATTATATAAGATTTTATAATAGCTTACAATCAAATTACTCTATTCATTTTATTATAGTGTCTTTTAAGCAAATTTAATTTGTCTCTCCATTGAATTTTAACTGTATGTCTCAATGGTACATACATAGTATTGTCTTGGTTACTATGTTTTTTCTGTTGAATACCCTTTGACAAATTAAAAAAAATAAATCTCTATTTTTAGGGTAGACTCGACCTAGAAACATGAATCTATTTATTTATCAGTGCATGAACAAGATTCATATATATATCCAAATTTTGTTTGCAAATTTTACTTATCAAAATGTAAATCACACACTCAGTGTGTGAACTCACTAATACTCAACCACTGACAATGGCTATAGTAGTAGGGTTTACAATGACTTCTTTTTCCTCCATGCTCCCTGAATGACGAATGCAGCCCATACATACTCAGTGATCAAATAGTACTTGAAAAACGAAAGGTTGTATGGTTGACAATACCAAAATATAAGTTATGTTTAAGTTACTGATAAAGAAACTCAAGAAGACTTACTTGGCCAAATGTATCAATTTATGGATCTGAAGGCCGTTCAAGTGAGTAGCTGCACGCATGAGATCATCAACTTGAGATAATGATGCCTTGCATGTTTAGTCATAGTTTCGGTTGCAAAAGAAAATGGACTGGAGTTTTTTTAAACGTACTTATGTTCTTACTTCTATATTAGGTAATATTATGTTTTCTTTGTTACTTTGTTTGTCAACATTTTCTTCTGACAGCTTTGATGATGGCAGGTGATTGGAGCCTTCTACTATATGATAGCCATATAAACGAAAGAAATGTGCTCGACTCTAGTCCATTTTCTTTTTGAACTAAAAAATTAACTAACCAGAACGAAGCAAAACGAATTTGAAAAAAAAATCATCCAGAGGGTCACCAATTCTGGTGTTCACATTGTTTGTACTGTAGAGTCCAGGCTTGACCATGTCACAGAGTGCAACGAGTACAGGTTCATCCACGTTGTTTGGCACATACCTGTCTCGAGTACATTTCTTTCGTTTATATGGCTATCATATAGTAGAAGGCTCCAATCACCTGCCATCATCAAAGTTGTCAGAAGAAAATGTTGTCAAACAAATTAACAAAGAAAACATAATTAGCATATAAACAAAGAATTACCTAATTTAGAAGTAAGAACATAAGTACGTTTAAAAAAACTCTAGTCCATTTTCTTTTGGAACTAGAGAATTAACTAACCAGAACGAAGCAAAGCTTTGAGTTTGCAAGTTGGGAAGGGAACTAAAAATGTTTATATAGAAGAGATTATGGTGCACCACTTTTAACAATTTTTTTTTTTCTGTTGAGAGGATTACATGCATAATACATAGAGCAAATTGGATATTCAAATGATATTTTATTTTGAAAATTACAATTTTTTCTGAAACTACACTTCCATCTAAATTAGTCTATCAAATTATCCCTATTCAATTAATTTTTTTAATGAAAACATAAATAACTTTAAAAATTATTTTTAAAAAAGAAAAAGTATTTAAAAAAAAAAAAATCAACAACAATCTAACTTTTACTTATTTTTATTAAGATCTGAGTGAACACTATTAACAAAAAAAAATTAACTAATAAAATAAAGATTTATATATAATTATAATATTCAATTAGAGATTAAAAATACTAGCAAAATAATATGTTGTTATGTAAAATTAAATTTTGTATAAAGTTCATAAAATCAAAATTATTAAAGATAAATTATAAAATAATTCATAAAATTTAAAATTTTGATAATTTAAAATATTAACATGTGTTTATCGTAAAAATAAATAATAATAATATTAATGTTATTAATTTTTTAATTTTAAATTTAGTTATTAAATTTTATCATTTTAGCTGAAAATAAGATAAATATTTCTTATCAAGAAAGTGTAGTTTTCAAAACAATAAAAAATGAGGTATATTTAAAAAAATTTAAATCATAAAAATGTAATTTTTAAATTATCTCTATATATTCCTCCTCGTGATTAAAAAAAGAAGAAAAATTATAAATTAGACAACACTAAAAAAAATAAAAGGCAACGATGACGTGGCAAGTGGTAACCAAAACCCCTCAGACCAAACCCTGCCGAGAGCCGACGAAAATAAAATCAGTTTGCCCTAATAATTATAAACTCCCAATCGCTTCTCTTCTCTTCACTAACGGCAGCAATGAGGAGCTCCTACAACGGCGGCGCAATGGGCGGACGTGCTGCCGGAACTGGTGGTGGCGGTGGAAAATCGTCAGCTCCAGTTGACAAAGAAGTTGACTACGCTAATTACTTCTGCACATACTCTTTCCTCTACCACCAGAAAGACATGCTCTCCGATCGTGTCCGTATGGACGCTTACTTCAACTCCGTCTTCGAGAACAAACATCATTTTGCCGGAAAGGTATGGAATCTTTGGATCTGTACCACTGTTCTTGATGTCATTGGTCTCTGTATTTTTGTTATAAAGTTGGCTTATTTTTGTTGTTTTGGTAATGTTATTATGTAAAAGACGGTCTTGGATGTTGGAACCGGAAGTGGGATTCTTGCGATTTGGTCTGCTCAAGCTGGTGCGAGGAAAGTTTATGCTGTTGAAGCTACTACAATGGCTGACCATGCTCGTGCGCTTGTCAAAGCCAATAATCTTGAGCATATTGTTGAAGTGATTCAAGGATCTGTGGAAGATATTTCTTTGCCAGAGAAAGGTATTATTATCAATCTAAGTTTCCTTATTTGTAAGCAGAGAGAGTCTTCGATATTTAAAACTACTGATTTTTCAGAAATACATAGCAATTTTATTGAGTATTATTAGAACATGTTTCTTCGGATAATTTGGTATGTGGCCTGTAACGATGTTACTCTACTCGACATTATATTAAGCTGATATCTATGTATTCAATTTTTTAATGTACAGTTGATGTAATTATCTCGGAATGGATGGGATACTTCCTTCTGCGGGAGTCCATGTTTGATTCTGTGATATGTGCTCGTGACCGATGGTTAAAGCCGACCGGAGTCATGTAAGTGGTTACTTATTAGCCTACTTGATGTGTTGTGTTACCTATACTGTTAAAACATCTTGTTGACACAAGTTGTGAGGTCATGTTGCTAGAGCAAGTGGTCAAAGATTTGGTTTAATGTTGGTACTGTGTGTAACTAATAAGCTTTTAAATTTGAATCCAATAGGTACCCTAGTCATGCTCGCATGTGGCTTGCACCTATCAAATCTACTATGGCAGATCGGAAGAAGAATGATTTTGATGGGGCAATGGCGGATTGGGAAAACTTTTCAGATGAGATCAAAAATTATTACGGGGTTGATATGGGCGTTCTAACAAAACCTTTTGCTGAAGAGCAAGAAAAGTATTACATACAGGTAGGTGGTTTGAAACTCTGTTTGCTGCAAATTGGTTTATCTTAGTCTCTTAGCTGACTGATGAGTGATGAGCAATTATCAAATTGACTCACAGACCCTTTGCACTGTCATTTGAATGGGAACTCATATGCATTTGTCATTGATAACGTTTTTTTTTGGAGCAGACGGCTATGTGGAATGACTTGAATCCACTTCAAGTCATAGGCACACCTACAATTGTCAAAGAGATGGACTGTTTGACAGCCACTGTCAGTGAAATCGAGGAGGTCAGGTCGAATGTAACTTCAGTCATCAGTGGGCAGAACACAAGGCTGTGTGGTTTTGGTGGATGGTTTGATGTTCAGTTCCGGGTTAGTTCATATACAGATTCTTTGTGTTGCATTCATATTATCTGTTATGTTGAATAAACTGTTATGCTTTGTTGTTACTTTATGTTATTAGGGCCGAAAAGAAGATCCAGCGCAGCAAGAAATCGAGTTAACAACAGCTCCAAGTGAACAGCACTGCACGCATTGGGGACAACAGGTACATACTCCTTCGATGTTCTTCCGTATGATATGATTAAGGCTTCAAACATTTTCATTTGTTCAATGCAACGTTATGCTTTTTCTTTCTGTTTGGCGTTTGCGTTTACGTTTACAATATAACAAAAGAATCGAACTGAAAGACCAGTTATGATCTGAATGTGGCAGGTTTTCATTATGTCTAATCCTATAAATGTTGGGGAAGGTGATAATCTGAATCTTGGTTTGGTAATGAGCCGATCCAAGGAAAATCACCGACTAATGGAGGTTGAGCTTGCTTGTGAGATAAAAGAGGCTTCAGGCAACCCTAAGGAATCTTTCAAGAAGACGTATTTTATAGAATGATTATACAGAAACTGGTGCCGTAAGCTCTTTTCCATAAGGAGCTTGGTGGTTCTTGTATCCATTTTCTTTTCCTGTAACGAGCAATTTTACATTGGTAACTAAAAACTGAGTCTTTACAAGGTTGTTTTCTTTAAACAAATTTTGATAGTATTTAGTGAAACTTGCTAGATTGTTAGCTTTGATTCATTCCAACTTTTGTGTTTTGATTCAGTCAAGATACTTTATCAATTGATTCTATATGTCTCTCTCTCTAGTTCAGCTACTACAGTAAAGTAGTTCATCGGACCAAGAAAAAGGAAAGATGAAGATAGTCAGAGGAAGAAAGAGTCATTAGCCATATTTTCTTTTTCTTCTTAGAAAAATGCTAAGATTCACGGTTTTGACGTGATTGACGGTCTCAACGTAACTAACGTTTCATTTCATTTTCTTTTACTGAAAATTGTATTTTAATCATTTGTATAAATCTGTGTTTTACGTATGTCACGACTCAAATAGAAATTTAATAACGTCTTTCTTACAAGTTCTATATACAATATTAAATCTTTAGCAATCTCGCTTATCAAATTCAGTATCTTCTGATACATGTTTTAATTTTTGTTTTTTTTTTTAGCATTTCAAAGAACTAGACAAACTAATTAATAGTATAGTATATTCATATAGACTTTTAGAACAAATATTAGATGAGATTGATGATTTTTGGAAATGGGTCTAACATGTTCTAATATTAGGTGAGAGCGATTATTTTTAACTAAACAAATTGGATATTATGTAATGTGTTTCCCCGAAAATGACACATATTATCATGTTTGTCCGTAGTGATTTAAAGAAGCTAACAACCACATAAAAGAGATAGAATAAATCATAGAAAACTTTGATTTAATTAGTTGATACAAATTAAGCGTCTATATACTAAATAATATCTCCAACCTACTCTAATATTAATATATGTCTCATGGATAGAAAAAATAGCCAATCAATTAATCCTACTGGAAGATGTTGGACCATTGTGTAATCAACGAATTTATACATAACTAATTGAATCTTATAAAAGATAAATTACTATAATCACACCCTACAAATAATTTCAACGCGTTCATTTGAATATGATATGAACCTTTTGTGCGTTAAAGGTCACATAAATTATAAAGAAACTGATTTTTAAAAAAGTCTTATAAGTTAGTACTTAAGTCGTCTTCTAAATTCCAGCATTGGAACAATAATAAGTTATAAAAACTTTTTAACAAATAATAAAGATTCAGCTGTAGTAATCATGTGGTTTGATATAGGAAGACATGTGCAAGCACATGGTGTGACCTAACGACTTCATCGATCCTCATACTCTTTTTCTCCGGATATATGTATACATAGTTAGTTTATTCTGCTATGAAGTTATGTTTATGCATATGAGAACGAAATTTTCATGTCGTGTTATGATTAGCAAATTCCCCAAATATACGATTACTCCAACATATAAACGGTCGAGAAGAAAAAAGTTGCATAATCGTCTACTAAAGTACGTAACCAAACAAAAGGGCTAGCTTACATATTTTTGAACTAGTCGAAAGTCGAAACCATACAATGCGCAAGTGAGCCCAGCCCCGTCAAAAAATAAATGTTTTATTTTACTTCAAAACTAAAATTAGTATCTTTTTGTTAATTATAATTACTATTCTTTTGCTAATAAATCGTAGATTGATTTCGCCGGTCTAATTAAGGATCATGGGTGAAAATCTAAACAAGTTAAACAATCTAATTAGTTTCCTTGTCCTGATCACTTTTCTGACTGATAGTCATAGTCTCGAAAAAAGATTTAACAATTTGTAAATAATAATGTGTCTGACAAATCAAAATCATGTTGTCACGTTGTATACTTGTTCTGTCTGTGTGTAGTTTTTCCCGTTAAGCCACAACGTCACAGTTTTGGTTTCGTCATTCGGGAAATGTTTTGTTTTGGTAACCCAAATCCAAACGGTGAGATGCACCGTCGGTTACGGCGCCGTCATCTTTGTCTACCCTCTTCTTCCAAAAGCCGCGTTTGTGGGCTCCTTAAATTTATTTCCAGTGTTGGTTAATATCCAATATGAATTATATTTTTTTTCAAAGGTTTCACATAAACCAATTTTATTACTAGATGAGGATGTCTGTATAAGTATTATTATACTTGTTTACGGGTCAATTAACTCATTTAATCCGATTGGTTTAATTAGATGAGTTGAATTAGGAGTCTCTCTTTCGCTCTCTTTTTCTTGCTTATATCTCTTTTGTGTAGGCCCTTGTGAATGCCTCCATTTTAGTTGCTTCACCTCTGTAAGATGACAGCCTAATCAAACCAGCCTGTAAAGAGCTTATAGAGAGAAGAAATTTTGCAGAAAGTACTACTTAAAAAGTCTCTGCCTTTTCCTTTTCTTTCCTTTGCTCTCTAAGGTTTTGATTGATTCCTGTTCTTCCCAAAACAGACATTCTTGTAATTGGGTTTTCGCCATGTGAATCAAAACTCAAAGCTTTTTCTAAAAATTTCTTTTCTATCAATCAAATCTCCATTCTTATCTGTCTCTTCAGCTTCTTCAAGAGCTCTTCTTGCCCAAGTTGTGATTCTTCTTGGCATTGGGGGTTCTAATTGATTTGGGTTCTTAGGGTTCTCACTTAAGCTCCAAGATTTAGAAAATGGAGTTCATCATCACAAAACCACTTCTTCTTCTTCTTCTTCTTCTTTCGTTCCTCTCTTGTTATACTTCATCTGCCTTGTTCACTCCGCCTGATAATTACTTGATTTCTTGTGGCTCTTCAAAAAACATAACTTTCCAAGGCAGAACCTTTGTTCCAGATTCTCTCCACTCATCTCTCGTACTCAAAATCGGAAACTCCTCCGTAGCATCAACCAGCTCCAATTCGAGCAACCCTTCTCTCTCGATCTACCAAACCGCTCGTGTTTTCTCCGGTTTAGCTTCGTACAGATTCAAAATCGCAGCATTGGGTCGGCATTGGATCCGTCTTCATTTCTCACCGGTGAAGAACTCGACCTGGAACTTGAACTCTGCATCAATCACAGTCGTGACAGACGACTTCGTGCTCTTGAACAACTTCTCTTTCAAGAACTACAACGGTTCTTACATCTTCAAGGAGTACACAGTCAATGTCACTTCAGATTTCTTAACGCTGAGTTTCATCCCTTCAAACAATTCGGTGGTGTTTGTCAACGCAATTGAAGTTATCTCTGTTCCGGATAGCCTCATCCCCGATCAAGCTTTGGCTCTAAACCCTTCGTCTCCTTTCAGTGGTCTCTCTCAGCTCGCTTTTGAAACAGTCTATAGATTGAACATGGGAGGACCATTGTTGACTTCTGAAAACGACACTTTGGGGAGACAATGGGAAAACGACGCAGAGTATCTCCATGTGAACAGCTCTGTTCTTGTCGTAACAGCGAATCCTTCTTCGATCAAATACTCTACTTCTGTTACGCAAGAAACAGCTCCCAACATGGTTTATGCAACTGCTGATACAATGGGTGAAGCGAATGTAGCGAGTCCGAGTTTTAACGTGACTTGGGTGCTCCCTGTAGAACCAGATTTCAGGTACTTTGTTCGTGTTCATTTCTGCGATATCATGAGCCGAGCTTTGGACACGCTTGTCTTCAATCTTTATGTGAATGATGCTCTTGCTCTTGCAAGTCTTGATCTGTCTACGTTGACTAATGATCTCAAAGTTCCTTACTTTAAGGATTTTATCTCCAATGCTTCCGTTGAATCTTCCGGTGTGTTAACCGTTAGCGTTGGACCTGATTCGCAAGCTGATATCACTAATGCGACTATGAATGGATTAGAGATTTTGAAGATTAGTAATGAAGCTAAGAGCTTAAGCGGTGTTTCTTCAGTTAAGTCTCTTGTTCCTGGAGGATCAGATTCCGAGAGGAAGAAGAAAATGGTGATCATCGGTTCTGCGGTTGGTGCGTTTGCTGCGGTTCTGTTGATCGCGGTTTGTTGCTATTGCTGTTTAGCTGTTTCAAAGAAGAAGCGGTCCACGAGTCCTCAAGAAGGTGGTAATGGACATCCGTGGTTGCCTTTGCCTTTATACGGACTCTCTCAGACTCTTACCAAATCAACCGCTTCTCACAAGAGCAACACGGCGAGCTGCATTTCCTTAGCCTCTACGCATCTTGGCCGTTGTTTTATGTTCCAAGAGATCATGGACGCTACTAACAAGTTCGATGAGAGCTCGTTGCTCGGTGTTGGTGGATTCGGTCGGGTTTACAAAGGAACTTTAGAAGATGGTACTAAAGTGGCGGTTAAACGAGGAAACCCGAGATCAGAACAAGGTATGGCTGAGTTCAGAACAGAGATCGAAATGCTGTCCAAACTCAGACACCGACATCTCGTCTCTTTAATCGGTTACTGCGACGAGAGGTCAGAGATGATTCTGGTCTACGAGTACATGGCGAATGGACCGTTGAGGAGTCATCTCTACGGAGCTGAACTCCCTCCGTTGTCATGGAAACAAAGACTCGAGATTTGCATCGGCGCAGCGAGAGGGTTACATTATCTACACACGGGAGCGTCGCAGAGCATCATACACCGCGACGTGAAAACCACGAATATCTTACTAGACGAGAATCTAGTCGCCAAAGTCGCCGACTTTGGTCTATCCAAAACCGGACCTTCGCTCGATCAAACACACGTGAGCACTGCGGTTAAAGGAAGCTTCGGTTATCTCGACCCTGAGTACTTCAGGAGGCAGCAGTTAACCGAGAAGTCAGACGTTTACTCGTTCGGGGTTGTTCTGATGGAAGTGCTCTGTTGTAGACCGGCTTTAAACCCGGTTTTGCCGAGGGAACAAGTGAACATTGCTGAATGGGCTATGGCATGGCAGAAAAAGGGTCTGCTCGATCAGATCATGGACAGTAACTTAACCGGAAAAGTGAATCCTGCGTCGCTGAAGAAGTTCGGAGAAACTGCAGAGAAATGTTTGGCGGAATACGGCGTGGATAGGCCGTCGATGGGAGATGTGTTGTGGAACTTGGAGTACGCGTTGCAGCTTGAAGAAACATCGTCGGCTTTGATGGAGCCTGATGATAATAGCACAAACCATATTCCTGGGATTCCGATGGCGCCAATGGAGTCGTTTGATAATAGTATGAGTATAATCGATAGAGGTGGAGGGGGAAACTCGGGGACAGGGACTGATGATGATGCGGAAGATGCGACTACGAGTGCTGTGTTTTCGCAGCTTGTTCATCCTCGTGGAAGATAGAAGAAGAAGAAGATAATACACATTTGATGAAAATGCAGAGACAGACATCGTTTGTTTTGAAGTTTACAGGAAAGAACAGAGATATTAAATGACTTTTTTGGGTTGAATCCCAAATTATTCATTCAGATGTTTTGTTCGAATTTTTAAAATCGGGTGTAATTTGTTATGTAATATAGTGAGTAATGATGTTTTTAAAGCAATCGAAAATTCATTACAAAGTTCTAACCCAACATCATTTTATATGTTATTGGATATATTAAATCCATTAGGCTATATTAATAAAAAAAAAAAAAAACTGTTTAATAAAAAAGTATAACGTGTATAATATAAACATCCATACTTCTCCTCCAGCCTGACTAGAAAAAGCTCTTTAATTATTAATGTGTTGACAAAAAAAAAAAACATTTTTTCCTCACAATCTCCATTCGATTCAGTTTGTCACGTGTATAACTGTATGAAGATCATTCTCCCAAGTTTAAACTATTCTTTAATTGCATTGCATACATAGTTAAGTGTGGTGAGTTGGCAACGTTTGAGGGAGAAGTAAAACAAAGTTACAAAAATGCGGTGAGCGTGGATCGAACACGCGACCTTCAGATCTTCAGTCTGACGCTCTCCCAACTGAGCTATCCCCGCTTTTGGTGTCTTTTCATATTTATTAAATTATGGTTTATAAATATGCAGTATGTCTCTTCATGAACTTGTTGATTTGGATTGGTAGATTACGCAGTATTTATTATCATTTATCATTACCAGTGATATATGTTAATACAAATTAGAATACATGGTGGATAATACGATACAAAAATACATTTCAAAGCAGTAAATACAACATCTTTTTATCTTCAAATTATTATACTTTGTAAAATCTCCAGAAGAAGCTACTGCTCTCTGGCATTATTGTTCCTTTAAGCCAAGTTTTATACGATTTCTTTACTTCCTGCAGACGATTCCGTATCCAGAAGAAGCTCCACGGGTACAATCCAAAGTTGCATATTCAATCTCTTCATTAACGGAATTAATCTCTGCCTGTGATTCAGAGAAAATGCAAGTTTTACAGTCATTGGAGAGGAGAGATGAGGTCTTGAAGCTGTCTTCACCACCAACCACTGGCATTGCGACTCCAGGCTTAGCCGGATTCTGGAAATCTGGTTTGTAGGTACGTCCCAAGATTCCGTCGACGTTTGGTGAAAGGTTGAAGAATTTGAACTGAACTTCGAGATGTGCAAAACAGTCATCTGATGGTACTTTGTAGCTGTGGATCCTGTCGTCTTCTTTTGTCACAGGAACCACATTGACCATGATCTCTGCTTTGTCTTTGATTGTCACGATCACGCTGTTCTTCATAGTCACTCTCTCGATCTTGATGTCTTTGTTTGGTGAGTACCTGTTTTTAAAGAAAACATATTGGTTTCAAAATTTCAAGATTCTTGAAAACATGTTTGGCACTGAGTTTTGTATCAAATACTAACCAGGTAAAGAGAGTTTCTTCCGGGACAGATAAATCTTGGCCATTGAAAGTGAATTTGAGATGGTCGACTTCGTTGTCCCATGAGGCGGATTTTGCTGCTTCAAGAGAGAATTTATGGGAGTTGAAGAGGAAACCGAGAGCTTGGATCCATGTGAAGTCTCTGGCACGACCAGCGGGTCTGTGGCCAATGAACCTACCATTGATCTGAAGGTCAGAGTCAGAGACGAGGCTGAACTCTTCATTGCTCTTTCCATGGAAGTAGAACACAATGCCGTCTCCTCCAATGAACCTCGGGTCATAACAAGCTGATCCAGGTCTGTTGCAATTCGGTTTCCGCACTATACAAATAACATATGACTCATTACTTGAAAAAGGCAATAGAGAGTACACAAAAAATTGTGTGGAAACGTATATGACAAGGAATCGAAAAATCTTACTGTGGCATTGGGATTTGCAAGTGGGTCTATCGCAATCGGCGTAGCAAACTTTGTTCTTGGAGTTCATTGCGGTTGTGCTTGGACATTCCTCTGGACATTGAATGTACTTACGGTAACATCGAGTGTAAGGGTTGCTACAGTAAATTCCAGCTGCCTTGGCTTGCAAGAAACAAGTTGCAGCTACAAGAGAAATAACTAGCAAAAGGGTTTTTGAGATCTCCATCTCTGTATCTCTTTGGATTTTGGTTAGAGAGGGAGAAAGATGATTGTGTTAGTGATGATGATTGAATTGTTTATTGTGAATTTATAGGAGTGAAAAGTCAAATGCTTGCTTACTAAAGGGGATGTTATATATGTTAACTAATTAAGGTCCATGTTTGGGGAATGGTGTGCCTTTGGACGAACTTCGCGGTGACACCATCAACAATTGCACTTAAACGTTTTTTTCTTCGTTTAAAAGTAAAAGTTTGGCTATTTCTCCAACTTAAGCATCGTTTAAAGATTAATTTTGTAATGAAGATAAAATTTTATGCTAAAGATTAATTTTGTCATGAAGACAAAACTGTAATATATATCTGAATATATAATTCTTAAAGAAAGTAAAAATGATCCACATTTCTCGGTCCTCATAAATAGGACAATTGCACTTTGTTGAGCATGTGTATATTAATCTGTGACCTGTCAGAATCTTTTGATGTTCGATCACGGTGTTATTCTAGGGGTTGTATTAAATGTGAACCACTTTTTTTCAGAAAAAAAAAATTATGACAACGCAAAAAAACTAATCAAATTATCTGCCATTAACCGTATATATTTTTGGTTAAACGTGGCATTTATGTCTCAGGTGGTTTAGGTCAAATATTCTTCATAGATTAAGGTGATAAAATTGCTTAATCGTTCATAGCATCAAACGGAGCTATCAAATCATGGGTTTATTGGTTTGGTCATTGCTCACCATGTGAAATAGTCGGATTAATCAGATCACATAATTAACACACACAAAACAATATATATATTGTTTGTTTGTGTCACGCATCATTAATGATCTTCAAAATATGCGACTAAGCTTCTCTTAAGTTATGTGATAACTTTTATTTAACAAGAACTATCGCACACTCAAATAAAGCTTTTCTTTATAAACTCACAAGATCTATTTTTGAATATAAAATACATAACTTGACAGAACAAGAACTACTTTGAGTAACATGAATTTGCTAGAGAATTTGTTTTTAACCGGCCATATATACTATGTTTATAAGTCCATGGCGTTTTCCGGCCAAAAACTTATGTCGATTTTTTCCTTCAAATTTTTCACTCAAAATTCTATTTGTATTTTCACTTTTTGTAAAGATTTGTTTTATGAGTTGTAAGAAAATTGATCATTCAATGGAATTGTATATAAGATTTTTTTTGTTTACTCACCAAATCAGGCATTTAATATCGTTTTTAATCTTAAACCTATTTTGCCATTAATTTATGATTTAGGTTTTAAAAGATATTCTTTAATCGTTGTCCATATACAGGCTTTCATTTCTTACGATCTTTCACCAACGGTCAGTCAAACTTATCTTATTTAAAATCGGTATTGATTGAGAGGTGAACATTTTCTTAAATGGTTTTGTAGTTTCGTTCTTTCCTTTCTTAAATCCAGACCATTCTATAACTTACGATCACCCAGTCTAGGTCGAAGTCATTTGAAGTGTAAACATTTAATATTTAGTGAAAATTAATTTTTTTTTTCATTCTTAAATAATTACTAAGTGTTCCAATATTTGTTTTTGTTTCCTTGTCGACTTAATTTACTAAATTTAATATCATCCTAAGTTCGAATCTCAAACATGTGTCATGAATTTCAAAAGTGGTTACTGTTGTGCCACATTATTCTGACTGTTCTAATATTTAAGAAAGTAAAACTTCATTGCAATAAATTTTCTAGAACTTTTTTGATACAAAAATATTATTTTGGAAGCAGATCATTACATCTTGCCCTAAAAACTAAAAATCTCCTAAACAAACTGCAACATTAAGCAGTTTTAATCAATTATCTATACAAAAAATCAACTAAGAGATATATCCATTTAAACTAGATTTAGTTTAACCAATATGGAATTTACAAAAATTCCTTATTAATAAATCAATAGAGAATAATATAAATCTCCCTAAGGTTAAAAAGTCGGCAGAAATAATAAACCATAAGCTGACAAACATGAAAAATAAAACTAAATCAACAGTTACAGTGAATCGACTTTGTTAATAAATAATCAACCTAATATAAGGCAATTATTTTAAAATATGTCAGCCAAAATGAAAGTTAACTTGGCTGACATCAAACATAAGTAAATTTTTTTTTATATAAAATCACTCTTATTAAGAAATCGTAAATAATGATATAAGTTGATATTAAAAAGATATGATATAAGTTGGTCTCGTTTACAAAGCCAAATCAGCATTTTGTGCGCCTCATAGAAGTACGTTTAGAACTTTAGATAGAAGATATTGAATGACATGGAATTAGCAATAATTGTAATCAGCGAACCTATGCGGCCAAACTTATATCAAGATATATATGTTCATTGATCAGCATAGATTATAAATAATTTAACGTATTATTGGAGGGCTTTCCACACACACAAAAAACCGTATTTGAAAAGATCAATTATCCTTAATTGAGATAACTTTAGAAAGTCTATTAATAATTAAGTTATTACTCAGAAAAGGCCCCAAAAATCTATTTCCAATCGAACTTAGATATTTCACATGTTATTCACTTATTCTTTACACTCCGTTTTTGATACTCAGTTCGAAATATAGAAAATGTGTGTTCTAGACAGAAAATAATTTATGAACTGTAAAAAAATAATGTATAGAACAACTGCCAATGGTTTTGCGTAATTACATAAATTCACCATCTGGGTTTGTGAGTTTACCACCTTGTTTCTATACCACTTGCTGCCTGTCATGGTGGTAAAATTTTTGATTGGAGTTCTCTGTTTTTTTTTTGTTGAGTAAATTCTTTTTTAGGCGATAATCCATTTTAGCTATGATACAGCTTACTAATGTGTGATCGTGCCCTTCGGAATATGTGATATGAATGTGAGCTATATTCAAAAAGAGTGTTATGTGTTTGGTTGTTAGATGCTATCATTCCTCTGAATTCTTCAGGTTCTGCAAACCAAGAGCTCTGGTTGATCTTGATGAATCTGTATAAGTGAAGCCCAGTGGATTTGGTATCATAGTACATCTTATTGCTTAACTGGGTCCAAGGGCTAAAGATTATAGACTCATGGTTTTGTACTTATCGACTTCCTCAAGTTCGATTCGTGCATTGCATTTTCCCAATCAATTCTGTATTAGTTTTCTCTTTTAGAATCCAAAGATACTTGCACCAAATGGTTCCTAGTTGAAGTCAGTGTGACTTTGTAGTTAGAGATTACGACACCTGCATTTTGTGCTTTGTTTCATTTTAGCTCTATGGCTCCAATGTAGGGCATTAAAGTAGAAAGCTAAAACAAAGAAGCGTTTACTTAAGCACAAGCTGGCATGTTTTTGACTCTCTGGCCATACATTCTAACTCCTTTAATATCCCATGTTTCTCTGAAGATTCGTCTAAATAGAATGACGCTTTCTTCAAACGAGTTGCCTTCTTGCCAAGAAGCTTCTCCATAGATTCGTCGCTTAGTAAGGGAACCCATAAAAGGTGCAGACTTTTGAATCTTGCGATACTTCTAAAATATGAACAATGAATTATTTAGTTTATTTTTTATAAAAAAATTAAAAGGTAAAATCGTTGATAGTTAGTTATGAGACCGCAAAGATTTTTTTTAAGCTTGTAAACCAATCCTTTACAAAATAGAAGCGTTATGGATTAGCATTCGTTTCAAGACGGATCAGAGACAAACACTTCAAGAAAGCTCTATCGTGGTGGTGAAGAAGATCGTTTTCTCTCTGTCTGTCTGAGTGGGCGGTGATGCGACCTATATATTGTTCCCTCATTTCCACCGTTTAATTGTTCAATTTTTTCCGTCTCATCCTTTATTAGTTTTATTTATCGGAGTTTTGTCCGATTTTTTTTTTGGAATTATTATTATTAATTATTATAGTTTTTTAAATTTTGTTGTTATATATGATTTCATAAATTTATTTTGTTAGTAATAACTAATTTGAGAATTTTGGGTTTTGGGAACTTTTGGCATATTATAGAATTAAATTATTTCAAATCATAAATATTTGTTATGTATTTGATTTTTTTTTTTTTAAAAAAAAATGTTAATGTCAAAACTGATGCACTGATATAGAGATAAAAATTTCAAATTATATAATAGATTTTCCATCATCTCTATTTCATCATATTTCTGGATAAAATAGATTCATTAGATCAATTTATCATACAAAAATACAGCATCAATTATAATTCTTGTGAAATTAGAAATTAATAATGACTGTTGTTATTAAGTTAAAATAATTAGGATTTAACTTAGATCAACGTAGATTTATAGATAAAAAGATCTTAAAAATAAAAAGGTGTTTTAAAAAAGAAAATCCTAAAATATTTAGGGAATAACAAGTAAAAAAAATACCTTTTGACTAGAATTTTATTTTTCAACAATTATAAACTAAAAAAGGATAACTAAAAAGATTTTTGCACCAAAAACGATAGAAACGAATTTATGTAAATCATAGCTAATAATGTAATTTTTGCTCTTCTTATCAGTTTATCCGTTTTGGGGTTCTTGACCAAAAGTTTTTGTATTGTTTTTGCGAATAGGATTTTAGAGAGAATTATCATTGTGTGATAGAAAATTATAATTTATTGTTGTTTCTGATTTGGGAGAATCAGAAATTCAAATACTTCATAAAAATTCCAATTTATTCGATACTACTATACCCAATCTTTCATTAATACATCATCATCATATTTTTCCCAAAAAGATGTGGATCTACTTTTTTCTTCTACATGGACTTTACGCAAACCTTGAGTTATTTTGTAGAATATTCAAAACAGTCTAAAATTAGTTTTGTTTTTGTTTTTGTTTTTGTTTGTTAAATGTAAAATTTATTAATCAACAAAAAAAAGCTACAAATGTTTGATCATCTACGGCAAGATATACACTATAGAGTTTGAGTAGTAGGAAAAAGTAGATCAAAAAAAAATTCCAAAGTTATAGAAAAACATCTCTTTGGGTAAGGTCTTCAAGTTGGTATAATTGTTGATCCAGATCATGGAAACATTGCTTCAGCTAGGTTTCCCTTGTCGCCTTTAAGCTGGTTTTGGATGTCATTGTCAATCATTCGTGAGATGAATCACAAGACGTGCTGGTTGCTGATGTATTATATTGTTCATTTCTCTCCAGACATCATAGATGGTGGCTTGGAGAGCTAACCTGAGCAATATATTTTGTTACTTCTGTTACTTACACTTTCCAAAATATTTTTAACTTTCTCTATAAATTAATTAATTAGATTCATTTTCCAAGTTCTTTATTTGAAGCTTTAGTTCATTTGATACATGCGCTGTAGAATTTGTTTTCATGTGATACATAGTAGTCTTTTCATTTCATCTTTCGCTATATACGGTGCATGCGAATTGTGAGCTGGACCAATCACATGTTTTTATAATTTCGTAATGATAAATAGGGTAATTATTCTTTCTGTCAAAAGTATCACCAAAGATGATGACACGTACAAAACACATTGAGAAATATTTCCTTAGCTTTTTGTTTTGTTTTGTTTATCAATTTTCGAGTGCAAACGATTGAAATTCTAGATATACTTTACAAGTAAACAACCAATGAAAAATTTTGACAAGAAAGGATTTCAAGCAAAATGCAGAACCTCTTTACCCTTTGAAAGATGAAATTAACCTTTGAATATTAGACAATGACTTTTGAAATTTGGAGAATTTTTAAAAACAAATCATGAGATATAATAGATATAGACATTGAGAACAAAATAAATGGATTCAGGAATTATTCAAATCATAAACTAAATGCAAAAGGTAACATTTCAATCTTCAAAGACAACAAAGAAAGAAAAAAGAGAAAGACAATTTCATAGAGAAGAATGAGGTGAAGAAAGGCCTCAAATAGTTATGAGATACCTCGAAAATGAAATTCAAATACTGAACAATAAAAAAGAAAACTGAAAAAAATCAAAGGAAAGAAGATAAATCATGACTCCAACGCTTAGCTTCAACTTCTTCCGGCTGATCCTCATCATCATCTTCAAACACTACGACTTTGGTTTTTTGCCTTTGCGATCAGAGCCCGAAACATTCTCATCATTAGGAGGATTGGTGGTTGGAAGAGGATGAGGAGGATGAGAAAGAGGAACGTTTCTAGTGATTGAATCAAGCGGGTTATGGCTGTAAAAATGGTACCGAGAAACACGAGGACGCACTGGCATATTCAGGTCTGGGAGTTCTCTTCCAGTGACTCTGCCATTCATTGATTGGTAAACGCTGTCGCTACCGTTGGTGTTTCTGTCTCCCGTGAACTTAGATGGACCAAGAGAGAGCTCCGGTGATAATGAACCTTGTGAGCTACTGTTGTTGTTGCTGCTGCAGCTTCCGATGGCATTAGGTGGACAAAGAGGGAGCTCAAGTGATAAGGGATCTTTTGAAGAAGAACCATACCTAGTCTTCTGGGTGAAATAGCGGTATGGAGTCGCAGGAGGAGCCTTGGTGATTCCACCATTGTAGAACGATGGGTAGTCACTGCTTTTACCGCCTCCTCTAGACTCAAAAGGACCAAAAGAGAGCCCACGACAATTAAAATCTGATAAAGTCAGGTGCTTTTTGTTATTATCTTTTTTCGAAACAAGGTTCAGGTTTTTATTGTTGTGAGTGACTAAGAGAGTCCCTGAAGAAAAACCATGGCTAGTGTACCGGTATGGAGCCACAGGATAACCCACGGCCATGTCATTGTCCATTTTATCTCTTGTGAATCCGCTGTTTAACGGAGGGAATGTGATGCTTCTGCTGCTTCTACCGACGCCTCCTATGGATTCAGATGGATCACGAGAGATCTCAAAATCCTTATCATTTGATAAAGCATCTTTTGAATACCCACCAACGTCGACCGAGTTAGACGTGCCTTGGTAAGAGTTATGAGGCTTCTTCCCAAAGCCTTGTCCGGGAGAATAGCTTGGCTCCCTCCTCTTCAGAATCCTGTCCAACTCGTTGTCAACCTTGTGGGTTTTTTGGTGACGGTCTAGCTTAGTCGCGCTACAGAACTCTCTCTTGCAGATGTCGCAAATATGGAGAATATTATCCCTCAGTGGATCATTTTCCATTATACTTTTTGCTGCTTTGAGAACACGTAATCCGACACTAAGCTTCTCAGATATCTTACTTTCAGATGCAACCTCAGTGATCGTCCTTTCAAGCCCAACCTCTTGCGGAGAACCTTGTTTCTGATCGTTCATTGTCCTCTTCTTCTCCACGGCTACAACCATAGCTTCGAGTTTCTGATTAGTTTTTGGTGAGGAGGAGTTTGAAGGAGCCATAGCTTGGTTAACAATATGTTTTGTAAAACTTTGGTCGGAGTTAGAGTGTGTCTTATCTCTTTTATGTTCGATTCATGGAAAGGAACACACTATTTATTGAGACAATTCATTATTGCTAGTTTAACTCTCTTAAGGTATAAAATCTCATAGAGTAAATTGAAACCACAGAAAGTACTATGCATTCATAGTTTTCTTGAAAAGATATGGTTCTTTATCTAACTGTCTTGGATTTACCATTTTTTTCTTTCTAACATGATATTTCATGTGTGAAATATATATATATATATATTTTATATTATTCGGTACTTATTTAATCATCCAAATATCTTATATTTATATAGGTACACAGTAGTTTAAGATATATATATATTACTATGATGAATTGTTTATATTTTGAAAATTATGGTTGTTCTCTAATGATCTTACTCAGTTTCTTTAAAATAATATTTGGTGTGAAATATGTGTCAATATGTTTTGTATAATCTGAATTTTATTTACTCATTAGTTATAATAAAAAATTTAATTGTAACAGTTAATCAAAACAAGTAACCAAAATATTGTATTTTCTTTGTTATGGAAAGATGATTTTATTCCTTTTATATACATTGCTTCACACTTTCCAGCTTTTTCTTACTCAACTTTTCTGTATTTGATTTCATTTCTAATTTCATGGCTTAAAAATTGTTTTTTTCCCTTAATAAGTTTTTTCGGTTGTTTTCAGTTTCTTACTTTTATGTTATTATTAGGACAGTGCTAAGATGAAGAAAATATTAAATAATAGTGCATGAACTTCAAAGAATCAGTTTCTTCCTAAAATATGTTTCCAGGTATGAGGAAATACCATGAATACTATATAATGTCAAGTTTTTCTTTTATAACCCTATGAAACTATTAGCTAAAGAATTTTCATCATACAATAGTTATCCGTATATAATGACTTATCATTACATAATATATGGTTTGTTAGGTAATTTTTTTAACCAAACTAGAGTACTTAGCATTATGAAAATCAATTTTCAAGGGGGCCCAATACCAACACTGCATTTGTTCCAAAAGCTTAGATTTTTATAATAATTAAATAAAAAACAATATCCGATGAAACTAAATCATATTAGGAAGCAAAAAAGGAACACTATTTTTAATATGGCATTTGAGTTTTATATAATATTTAGGGGACACATTTACTAATATATTATATTACATGGTCAGAAGTAAATAGTTAGTGGGTAAACCCAATTTAAACGTAGAATCCATCAACATGTAAGTTAAGAGGAAAAAACCTGGATTATCAAAGGTTGATAACACATAGTTTTATCCTAAACTAACACTATATATACATAACAAATCATAGTAACAACTATCTGATCAAATTCACAAATATCAAGTATCACACAACGACTCTTTGAAAGTAAAATAGAACTAAGATAAATATGGTTTTTGTTATTCTGAATGTAAATACAATTTAAATTTATGAATTAAAAACATATTTTAGATATTCGTAAAAAATATAAATGATAAAGATAATAATTAGACGTAAACAATATTAAGCAACATTTTCCAAAATAAAATCACTGATTTATAGTTAATGTATAGACGTGGCACCAAATACTATGTTTAACAATCTGAGATTTTAAATAATAATTAGAGATTTAACCACATATTAATATTCAAATTTGATATATTCAAAAATTGTCACTGCATTAACTTTCAACATGTAAAGAAGATTTGGTCATTTATGTTTTTTCATGTATTCATTCGAACATTTTGGTGCATCAAATAAATGAAGATTAAAAATTAGGTTACGATTCATGTTATAGCAATAAAATTCACAATATATAAAAAATCGATAGATAATTCTTCTTTTTAACAAATTTTAATTATCAATCCATAATACATGATTGGAGAGAACAAACATATAAAAAATCAAATGTATAATAAAACTTAACCTCAAAAGTGGATAGAAATAGTTTTTAATAGGTCTTGAATATATTATTTAAATGTGTCTTCCTTTTTTCTATAGTCAATCATTGTAATTCATAGTCATCATAAGAAACAAAAAGAATAAATACATAAAAAAACTGTTAAACCAAAATTAGAAATTAGGTTACGAATCAAATTATAGCAATAAGATTCACAATACATAAAAAACGGATAAATAATTCTCTTTTTTAACAAATTCTAATTATCAATCCATGAATTCCATTGAAACCGTACAACGTAACAATAAATCTAATAATACCTAATTGAAGAGAACAAACCTATAAAAAATAAAATGTAGAATAAAACTTAACCTCAAAAGTGGATATAAATAGTTTTTAATAGGTCTTTAATATATTCTTTAAATGTGTCTTCCTTTTTCCTATTGTCAATCATTGTAATTCATGGCTATCATAAGAAACAAAAAGAATAAATACATACAAAAATCTATTAAACTAAAATTAGAAATTAGGTTACAAATCAAGTTATAGCAATAAGATTCACAATACATAAAAAAGCCGAATAATTCTCTTTTTTAACAAATTCTAATTATCAATCAATAAATTCCAGTGAAACCCTACAACGTAATAATAAATCTAATAATACATGATTGTAGAGAATAAACCTATAAAAAATAAAATGTAGAATACAATTTAACCTCAAAAGGGGATATAAATAGTTTTTAATAGGTCGTGAATATATTATTTAAATGTGTCTTCTTTTTTTCTATAGTCAATCATTGTAATTCGTGGCCATCATAAGAAACAAAAAGAATAAATACATAAAAATATATTAAACCAAAATTAAAAATTAGGTTATGAGTCAAGTTATAACAATAAGGTTTAAAATACATAAAAAGACGGATAGATAATTCTCCTTTTTTAACAAAATTCTAATTATCAATTCATGAATTCCATTGAAACCCTACAACGTAACAATAAATCTAATAATACATGATTGAAGAGAACAAACCTATAAAAAATATAAAATAAAACTTAACCTCAAAAGTGGATAGAAATATTTTTTAATAGATCTTGAATGTATTCTTTAAATGTGTCTTCTTTTTTTCTATAGTCAATCATCGTAATTCATGGCCATCATAAGAAAAAAAAAAAGAATAAATAAAAAGTTAGTAACAGTTAGTGTGCCAGACTAAACTCTAGTCCAATATTTGTAGGAAACATATTGGTCTTGGGCAATGGCACCAAAATTTTTGTTAATACAGAGTTTTACATTAAACTAACACTGCAAGTACATATCAAATCACAGTACTAATTATGGGATCAAATCCACAAAACCAAATGTTACACAACATTCTTCGAGAATAAAGTAGAGTTAAGATAAAATATGATTTTTGTTGATTTGAATACAAATTTTGATTTAAAGCCATGAATGAACAGCGTCAAACTTTAGATAATTCACAGGGAACATGAATGATAGATATGATAGTTAAACATGAAAATATTAATCAACATTCTGGAACTCAAATAATTGATTTATAGTTAACTCATTGTTGGGACACCAACTACTATATTTAATAACCTAAAATTCTAAAATTTTGTTTGAACTTAGAGGTCTAAACATGTATTAATGTTCAAGTTTGATAGTTTACAAATCACCTTAGCATTAGGTTTCTTTGGTTGAGGACAATTTACACATCTATGTTTTTTATGCATTCAATCAATTACTTATATGCATCACTGAGATTACAAAGTAGGTTGCGAGTCAAGTTCCAGTAATAAGATCAACAATATATGAAGAAACCACTAGACCATTCTCTTTTCAAATAAATCCTAATTATCAATCCATAAATTTTACTAAAACATAAAACCAAAGAATGAATCTACTCATGAGAAAAAACAAATAGGGAGTAAGAGAAAAGATAATGAAGTTCAATAAAATAAATAAGAAGGTCTAGAAATCTTCTCCAAAATTTTCCCTTTTCAAATAAATCCTAATTATCAATCCATAAATTTTACTAAAACATAAAACCAAAGAATGAATCTACTCATGAGAAAAAACAAATAGGGAGTAAGAGAAAAGATAATGAAGTTCAATAAAATAAATAAGAAGGTCTAGAAATCTTCTCCAAAGTTTATAGATTCTTTCCCTAGAGAGAATAGATACAAATTCTGTATAAAATAAAATGGTTAATAAAGTTTAACTTCAAAAGTGGCTAAAAAGTAAGTATAAGAAATTCAAAATGACGTTGATGGTTAAACCAGTTGTACAAAAATCAATTGTACAAAAAAGTCGCCAATCTAACAAATATAAGCCTTTTAGATAAATATAAAACCAAAACATATATATAGAACAAAACCGAAAACGAAACCAAACCCGACAAAATTAGATTTTAAAATTGAAGAAGAACAAAAACAAACCGAATTGTAAACCAATCCCATAATAGAACGGTCCAAAAAGTATTGACCCATCTTTTTGTCTCTCTCTCTCTCTCTCTCTCTTGGTCGCTCGCTATGAAAGGGAAAGAAAAAAGAATTTTTAAGAGGGAGAGGAAGGAGATATTGAGAAAGCGCTGAAGACGGAAAAGACCGTTTTGACCTCGTCCTCTCCCGCAGATTTTTTTCCTCCTTGAGCTCCTTCCTCTTTTGCCGATTCTCCTACTCTTCGAATCCACCATGAACGAGAAAGCCAACGTCTCTAAAGAGCTTAATGCCCGGCATAGAAAGGTCTCTCTCTCTCTCTCTCTCTCGCTCGGTCGCATATCTTCTCGAAATCTCAGATCGTTTTTGTTTTCTCCGAGCTTTGCGGATTTTTAGTCTTATATTATTGTGATTTTGATTGCCAACGATCATGATATAATTATGGATTCTGGAGAATCTTAATTCGATTGGATCTGTATTTTAGTAGCTAGAGTTCTTCATTTTCCGTCGATTTCCTGTAGTTAGGTGAGGTCTTGATGTGTTATTGTGTCGTCGATCCTCCGCTTTCCGATCATTTGAGCTACGATATTGTAAACAATCAGTTGATCCATTTCGATTTTTCTTTAGAGAACGATATATGATCACGATCGGGTTTTTTGAATTGTCCTACAGAAACATTTCTTCTCCTGATCAAACCACATAAAAGAGATACGATCTCGTTCAGTTTTTTTTTTTGTGTGTGTTTCTATAGAAATTCGTGTTCTCTTGCTTGAATTTTGGAAGAATCGAACGAAGGCTATTTTTAGCGTTCCATTTGGGATTTTCATTTACATGTGGTGGTAGCCTTTGAGTTATCTTCCGTGTGTTGAATCTAATGGTTTATGATAGTTTTTTGAGATTGAAAGCATGTTAAGTCTTTGAGAATTTCGGTGTTTTTTCATTGATGAAACTTATCATGATGATTGTGGCTGCTTTGAGAACTCTGATTCATTTGGTTTGTTGAACATGTCAATGTTTGTTAATTGTAAAATTATTCTTTGGTGTAGTCTATGGTTTCTTGGTCTAGATTACCTTTTTAACTTTAGTCTCTTACGAAATCTTTGTTGATATGGTCTATTGCTTGAATATTGCCTTTGTTTTTTGCAGATTCTTGAAGGACTTCTTAAACATTCAGAGAACAGAGAATGTGCTGACTGCAAAACAAAGTATGGTGTCGTCGCAGATGTGAATTAATAGCGTTATGCTGGCCCTCAGTTATATAGATTTGGCTAAACTATATATTCCATTTGCTTTGCAGGGGTCCAAGATGGGCTAGTGTTAATTTAGGTATCTTTATCTGCATGCAATGCTCTGGGATTCACAGGAGTCTCGGTGTACACATATCAAAGGTTCTCTCTCTGTTTCCTTTCTACACCTGTCTTCTCGATGCTGTATTTTCGATAAAGAAGCTGAGATCATAGTTCAGTATTCTTGTTATTGTAAGACTCATTCCATTTGGCTCAGATTCTCTGCATACTGTCAATTTGGTTTTCTACTAATTTTTTCATATTTTCAGTTTCATCTAGTATTTCCATGTCAAGAGTTACTTCTGTATTTCTGTAGCTGAGAAATTTGACTTGAGTGCATCAAATCTCTCAGCTTTTCTTTGATGCCCCTTCCCTAACTAGAAAAAGTGACATTTATCTAGTTTATGCACGTACCTCAAGAAATTCTGCGCAAAAGTACATGATTAAGTTGTCTCTTCGGATTTCTTATATGAGCTGAGTCCTTCTGGTCAACTCGATTTTAGCCTTAGCAGCATAAGCGACTTATTTGTTCTAGCGATGGCTGGTGTGTGTAGGTTCGATCTGCCACTCTGGACACATGGCTCCCGGAGCAGGTTGCATTTATTCAATGTATGTGTCTTATAAAATTAATTCTCTAATGGTGGTCTGTTTTTAGACAGAATTAGTTTCGCCATGGAAAGTATATAACCTTTTATTTTCATGCAGCAATGGGAAACGAGAGAGCAAATAGTTACTGGGAAGCTGAGCTACCCCCAAACTATGATAGAGTTGGAATTGAGAATTTCATACGTGCAAAGTATGTCTCTCTCTTTTCAGTTTACATAACCCTCAGTCAATTCTACCTTGTCAAAAAAAATTAATCTTGCTATGTAGATCAACATTGAACTAATTCTTGTGACATGACTTTTCTAGGTATGAAGAGAAGAGATGGGTTTCTAGAGGTGAAAAGGCTAGATCACCCCTAAGATTCGAGCAGGAACGGCGGAGATCTGTGGAGAGGAATGTGCCTGTATATGAGCATGGGCACAGTAGTAGTCCTGTAAATTTGTTTGAGGAAAAGAAAACTGTCCAAGCACCTAGAACAAGAAATAGTATTTCTGCAACGAGGATAAGTCTTCCCGTGCCTCCCCAGGGACCTGATCAGGTATAAAACATACTACCCGGACGATATGGTTTTACTAAAGAAATTGGTGCCTTTAATTATTCATAATTATCTAGAATTCCCATGCCATGATCTTATTTAATAACATTAGGATATCAGAAGTAATGCATGTAATGATTTAGATGTCAGACCTTATATTCTTACATCTAGTATTCTTACATTTTGTATTCTTACATCTTGTACTCTTACATCTTGTACTCTTACATCTTGTATTCTTACATCATGTATTCTTACATCTAGTAAACAACTTTGTTGTTTGGGGATCATAATCTTTCAAAGCGACAATTTTCAATCTTAGTAAAAGTATCCAAAGCTTGGTTTTCCTGATGCATGATGCTAAAATATGATAGATTATAAAGCCACAGCAGAAGACAGAATCTGTAGCCGCTCCTGTGGAGACGACGAAACCAGCAGTAAATGTTGCACCCGCATCAGAACCTCCAAAGGTGGATTTTGCTACTGACCTCTTTAACATGCTATCAATGGATGAGCCGACTGCAAATACATCAGAGGCATCTCCTGCTGATGACAACTCATGGGCGGGCTTTCAGTGTATGTATCTATCCAGCATGTGCATGACTTAATCATGATCATTGTGGCACATTTTTCATATCCTTGTAAACTTTGTGTTACTCTTTCTTCTCTTGAAGTTGTTTTAGAGTAATATTATATGAATATCTGAATCCTAAAACTGTAGCGGCTGGAAGTGGTCAAACGGCAGAGAAAGTTGTCACAGCAAAGCCTGATGAGAGCAGTTCTCCTCCAGCCACTGGGATCGAGGATTTGTTTAAAGACACACCTACTTTAACAACCCAACAAGCGCCACGGAAAGATGTGAAAGGCGATATCATGAGCCTATTTGAGAAGGTAAATTCTTAGTCAATTGATATACTCTTCTCATAGTTACTGCTTTGTTAGGTATACCTTTCTATTGACTCTCAGTTTAGCAAATGTCCTTTCTGTATCGTTATTTGAACTCAGAAGCTTCATATATAGCATAACTGATACTTCCAACACAAAACCGTAGTGGTGTCTTGTTATCACTTAGTCTGGTTCTTTCAACGGCGGACATTTAAAATTTCCAGACCAAAGTCAAGTGATATAACTTGTGTTTTTCATTTGTTTACAGTCGAATATGGTGTCGCCTTTTGCCATGCAACAGCAACAGTTTGCTATGCTTGCTCAGCAGCAAGCCCTTTACATGGCTGCAGCAAAAGCTGCAGGAGGGACTCCAAACGGCGTGAATCAACAAGCTGTTGCTAATGCTCTTAACTTAGCATCTGCAAATTGGTCAAACACTGGCTACCAGATCCCTGGAATGACTAACCCAGGAGGTGCTCAAGCTGATCTCCAGAAACTTATGCAAGTAAGTTTCTCTGCTTCTTTTTTTTTTTTTTTTTGCAAGATTTAGATTAACATTGACAAAGTTCATGCAAAACTCTCACTGTTTCTGGCTTTCTGTTATATCGCCGAAACTATAGAACATGAACGCAAACATGAACATGAGACCCGCAGAACAGCAAGAGAACGCTCTTCAATATCCTATGTCCAGGTATGTAAATAAAACTACTTTATGTTTGTATCATCTTATGAAGATAAAGAAACACAAAGAAGTAAACTGTATTCCTCTGATATAAGAAGTAGACTTGTGAATAAGTGGTCTCTTATTTTCCTGAGAGCTCCCAGGGTTTCCAGTTTGTGACAACTTGCAAGTATAATGTCGGAAATAAGATATGCAGGTTGGTTGTTTTGTTTCTAATGCAGTTTCTACACGACGGGTCAAGTTAATCCCACGACAAACGGTATGAACCCAAACTCAACCGGTAAACCTCAGTCATCAACCTCGGCGCAACCAACAAGCACCACACCATCTTCTCAATCAGGCAAAGACTTTGATTTCTCTTCCTTAATGGATGGAATGTTCACAAAACATTGATCAACAGAGCGAATTTTCTGAATTTATCTTTATAAAAATTTGTCTTTAGTTTGAAGAACTCAATCATCTCTGGACAGTGTCTCTGTTAAGCATTTTTTTTTCTTTTGAAACTGTGTTGTAATTTGGGCTTTTGATTTACTCGGTTGCTGAAAGAGTTATAGATGCAATTCTTGAAAAAGAAAGAAAGAAAGATATTTATTCATGTGAATGTGTGAGCGCCAGAATATAATTTTAGATGATTTATATAATTTTTAGTTAGTTAAACCAAACAATAAAGTACGTAAACCAAACCGTATTTTTGCTTTGCTTATGTCAAAGTTTGAGACTTGCGATTATTTTATGGAATGAAGCAAAGACAAAACAAACGGTTCGAAAAAGGCGACGTGTTGATGTTGAAATTGTTATGGACGGCTGTTTCAGCGATTAAAAAGGTTTGAGTTTGGCATTTTTCGGGCTTTGGTCAAATGGCTTAAATAAAGCACTTTCTCCTCTTCTTCACCACAATTTTTTGTACCTCCCACTCGCCAACCTTCGTTTACCATTTCTCTTTTTAAAATGTCGTGAACCACTTAAAATTTAGATAAGATTTGAGACATTAATATTTGACTCTTAATAATTTTTATATATGGTAATTAACAGTTCAAAGAGTTTTTTACGCGATAGTTGTGTTCATCCATAATAGCTAGGAGTCCGTATACTTTATGATAGTTTAAATCTTTTAAATATTTGATAAATGTAATGGTAGATTATAAAATCTACATGAAAAAAATTGTGATCATTTGTTCATATCAAGATCTTCTAGTTGTAAGTTGTACAATAGATCTGTTAATAATATTTGTTTTACATTCTTGTCTCTTTCGTCGATCGATCGAGTTAATATCACCTTGATCTAAGGCAAACATAATATGATAATCCAATACATGAGACCACGTCCGACGTTGGGCTTATACATATGGTTATTAAAAACAAAAATACAATGTCGGTCTTGTACCGAGCTTTGGACAGAAGTTTGAGTTGTATTTATGTATTTAAAATAAGGAAGAAGAATCAGTGTCATCAAGCACAAAAATACAAAATGGTCTGTAGAATATGTTGTGCTTGTTGACCCGTAATGCCATATATATATATCTCTCATGGGTTTGAATTGTCAAATCAAATCTACTATTAATATACGCATACGCAGTCTTATGCAAACAAAATTGAATGTTAGAATTGATAATGAACTTATGCATATCCATCTCAATTATTTACTTTTAGATCTGCATGTCCTTATCTAAAGCATTATTCACATATATCATAATTCTCATTCTCAAAACTTCAACAATAATTTTACAATGTCAATGGAAATGCCCTACAACACCTAAATATCACAACTCAACAGTAACTGCTTCTATTACTTGTTCGTTTTTTTCTTTTAAACCATTATTGATACTCTCTAGAAATTATATAGCTTTATAGTAAGACATCAAAAATGAAGATTTATGTTATTACATCTACAATGTTAAATTAATTATATTAGTGGACTTATTATTTTAATATATTTTCAGAGATCATTTGGACATTTTACCGTATTATGTCATAATTTATCCTGAAGTTAAAAGACTTACAATCAGGTTAACTTTTGTTGCCAAGTGAAAAAAATAATCGACGCTAAGAGTTTGGTATGTACTTGAGTAGATTCTCTCGTATCTATTATTTATTTACATTTATTCTCAAATATTGTTGTAATGTTAGGTCAGGTTTAACTTCAAGCGTAAGCATCAAACCCAAACGGCCACGTGTAACTCAGGTAAGCCTCCATCACCATACCTTATATATAGGACCCACTTGTGATTCTGTGAAAAGCCCACACAATAAGAACCACATTTAAAATTTTAATTTCACAATTTCTTTTTCTATATACTTTTTTGTAGATAAGAACCACCGAAACTATAAACTCCAAAGAAAGTCCCGAGGCAAATGAGATCATTCACCATGCCTATTCTCCCCCCTACCTCTTCCTTCAAAACGACAGCCACCGTCGTCGTCGTCGTCGGCGTCTTCTCTATTATAGCGGCGGTGATTTTCACCGTCCCTTCAGTCTCGCATTTCTTGGCGTCTTGCTTTCCGGTCATTTACGATAACACAGTCTTTCTCGTAAAGCTACCGTATCTTTACTTAGTCATCAACTGTATCATCGTCTCCATCGTCGCTACTTCTAAGCTCACGCAGAGATCGTTTTCCAATATCGATGATACTGAGTTTTCTGAAGGAGCTATGTCGGTGACTGCAGTACCGTTACCTACTGATATCGACGCCGGTTATCTAAACGTGGCTCACGTCGTCTCTTATACCGGATATGTCGAGAATGATGCAACGGTTGAACCGACGGTGGAAGATGTCAAGAAATCTCCCGAAGCCACCGCTGATGATAAGCTGACAATCGACGATAGTGAAGATCAGCAGACGACAGAGATGGAGAACCTAAAACCGAGCAGCGATTCGCCGGAACCGGAGACGGAAAAGCTTACACCGAAGAGTGATTCGCCGGAGATTTCGGTTCTGAAGAGTAAGAGGAAACCGCCGAGAGTCAGTCAACAAAAATCGCTTAAATATAGTCCAGAAGGTATGATTCATTCATATATCTCAAGTTAAATACTAATATTTCTGTGAGGGGCAAAATGGTAAATTATCTTTCCAAAATTTCTGCAGGAAATAAAAAGTCGGCGTTGGGAGTATCAAAGCCACCGAGGAGGCAAGACACGCTGGAGACGACGTGGAAGAAGATAACGGAAGGACGTTCGACGCCGTTAACAAAGCATTTGACGAAATCAGACACGTGGCAAGAAAGGTCTCACGTGCAGAGCTCGTCATCGACCACCATACAAAAGAAGAAGGAGAAGAAGTCGACCAAGTCTGAGAACTTAAATGACATAAGTGCCCCTGCAAAGGAGACGATGTTGAAACGCGAGCCGTCGCCGGGACAAGAAGAGCTGAACCGGCGTGTGGAAGCGTTTATCAAGAAGTTCAACGAAGAAATGAGATTGCAAAGACTAGAATCTTTGGCTAAGTATAACGAAATGGTAAATTGAGGGACTCGTTTGTAAACTTTTCGTGTTATTTTCCTTTTTAGCTTTCAGTGAAAAGGACGGCACCGACATAGTCGCAAAAGTTTACTCTTTTTTTAGAACCACTTCAGAGGTTTTTTATTTTTGTCTTCCATGGAACAAAACTTCAGAAATAATGCAGGTAGGAAGACAAAAAAGAAAATGTGTACTTAAGTGTATGTAATGATTGTTATATTTCAACTTTCTAGGGCTTCAATAACTCACATTAATCGTGTGGCTTAAAAAGAAGAGTAATGTGTGATCAGACACTAGATTAGCGAGTAGTAATCGAATCCATTGTTTGTTTGGTTGTGAAGATTTTACATTACAAACATTATTATATATAATATACACACACTTTGTTTTTGGCAGTAAATGAATGTAAATTTTCTGCCTAAACTATTTAGTATTTACATGACCATAGTAGCAGCAGGAAAAAGTCTATCCAAGAAAGTATACAAACCTCCTCCAAGTAGAAGAGCACCACTGGACAACAAATCATTTAGAAAATTGAAAACCCCAAATTTTAGTAAATTAACGAAGTATGAAATCATTAGATTATATTCATTTCTGGCTTTAGGATGCCTCTTAACATACCTTATGGGGTTGATCCAAGCGGAGACTTTCCGAAACGAAAGTAAGCTCTGCAGAAACGTAAATACGCAGATGATTACTAATTCATCGCAACCTTAAACTACGATATTGGCAGTTTCACTATTTGTTAAAGTAAAAGAAACAAATGACACCTGTAAAGCTCCAGCGAAAGAAGCAGCGAGAATGAGTGGAGCAACGTAACCTGTTGTATACGTTAACAGTAAGCTTCCACCAATTACTGGATCCTGTGTTTCACAACCATTTATCCATTTCAGCTTATATTTTGCTAAAACTTAATAACAAAGTAGAAAATTTTACTAGCTCTCATATTCAAACGGAAGGAGGCAAAACAGAATTACCCTGGAAGTAGCCACGTAGCCAAGAAGGGTGGCTAGAACTGGAGTACTACAAGGTGAGGCAGCAAGTGCGAATGTCAGACCGGCTAGATACGCTTGTACACCTAACAAACCATTATGTTACCAAAGTGTTAGAAACAACTACGAATAAATATTGGAGTGCTAATGTCCAAAATCCACAAAAGATTTTGTCTTACTAGATGGGAAGTTTGCTGCTGCAGCACGAGGATCAAAGTTGTTAAAGAAAGATGGAAGCTGAAGTTCGATTACCTGTAAGAGGAGACTGTGTTGGATATGGCAATGCTAATGATCCAAAATGAAAAGTACCTTTGGTTTAACAGAAGTACCTCAAGGAGATTGAGACCCATTACAATAGCCAGACCGGATGCAGCTACTGGTAGTCCTTGTCCTATTTGTCCATAGGCTTTCCCGGCAAAAGAGGCTACTATCCCAAGAAGTGCCAAGGTAGTTGCTAATCCCAGTGAGAAAGCAATTGCATCTCCAATAACCTAAGTGGATATAGAGCTGAAAGGTTACAGAGAGCTATAAAATGTGACTAAAAGTGATGTATTTTGCTTAGGAATGAGTCTACCCTTCATTCAAGTGAAATTTGATTTGTACAAAAGAACTCGACTATATCTTCTTTTACGTTTTGATTTTACTACAATGAAAATGATCTAACTAACTCGTAACGCGACAGCTTTTATAGAATCTTAATCTGAACAGTCACTAACCTGAGCTCTGCTTTTGCCAGACCCAAATGCACCTACATTTTACAGCCATGTTAAGGCACGGTGAGGAAAGAATTAAAAAATCAAACTAAAATTCTATTATAACTTGTGCGAAATTCAAAAACTTGCGATAAGTTCTGATACCAATATAACCCAGTGTCAAAGGCAGAACACTGAGTGTACATGGAGAAAGGCTTGTCACAAGTCCTGCCCCAAATATTACTGCCAAACTACAAGAGGAATAAATTAGCAGGAAAGTCAGAGAACTCGATGGTCAAACTCTCAGAAATGCGTGCATTGAGAAAGAACCAGAGAAATAAACCTTGTTACACTGAGAGCTGATAGCTGATCCTGTACAGCTTCATTGGCTTGTTGGTTAGCTGAATACAAGAAGTTTCCGAGCGAATCTCCAAGGGTTCCTTCAGCCAAGATGTAGACGGAAGTGGCTTGATCCTGTCTTAAGAAAAAATTAGTTTCTGATTTGACAAGCAAACGACAAATACATAATGGTCGAAAGCAGAATCATGTGAAAAAACAACTGAACTAGCCTACAGTAACAGAAACCAGTGAAGAGATCACAAAAGTCTGGAAACAATCTAATAAAAGATGAAAGTCTATGATTAAACCTTACCAAGACAATCATCTTCAAATCTGCGGCCGTTGCTGGGCTAAGAGCTACCAAGTTTGCCACTGGAAAACCAAGAATATAGTTAAGGTGTTAATAATCATATGAATTTTAGACCCATCATCATTAATAGTTCTTTCTATTAGAGAATCAATAGAAGGAAAAGGCAGCACAGTCGTTCGAAAACATAATGAGACATAGTTTGCTAGTTTTTGCAAACACTTGCTCATAAACTACGTTTCTAAACACATTTTGATATTTTCTTCTGACTACAATCTAAAAATTCAACACTCACAGAATGGATACATCCCACAGAATATCAAACACGAGTGAAAAAATTCAAAAGCAAACAGATGTAAACAACAGATACAGATTTCTCAATCTTACCCGGTAGAATGATTGAATTTATAAGAGAATAATACACACTTAAAGAGGTGAAGAAGAGAGTTAACATTATTACCTCCTACTAAACCACTACCAAACATCGAAAGTTTAATACTTTTGCTCTCTTTCTTCTGTAATGAAACACCATCACACCCCTGAAGCTCACAATTCTTGGCCACACGGACCAACTTTTTTTCTGTAGTCCACAGCGAAAACCGAACTAAAAATAATAATAATAATGACCCATTTCCAAACAGAGCATGTTCTAAGTTGTATCTACGAAATTTAGATTACAAAGAGAATAAGAATATGTGGTAGTTGCGAGGACAACACGACTTACGCGACCCAAATTCGAGATTAAATTCATATTTTTAACACAAAATTTAAACAAAAGAAGAAACTCACCACCACCATGATTGAGTCTGCAGCTAGAAAATCCACTGCCGGCGATGCATCGGTTCACACTCAAATACATGGCACTGGAGAGAAGATAAACGGTCCTCTCTTCCGATATTTTCTTTTCCCCTTCTAGTTTTTTGTCTTTCTATATAATCAATCATATGGGCCCCGTTATAAATTTTGTATATAATTCACTAATGGGCTGAACCTTTTGAGCTCTAGGCCCATAATACTAATTGTATCTCTTCTAAACGCTGATTTCTTCTTCTTTAACTAAAAAAAAAACTCAGGAAATCTTACCAATATCTTATTATAGACAAGGTGACGACCCATGTCTCACTATGCCACACAGTTCTGTAAAAAAACTAAGTTTTAGTATCACAGCTAAATTAGAATAAAGAAATCTAAGATGTCCAAGTTATACTATTATATCACAAACGTAAGTTTTGTCACTGGTCTTGGTTTGTTTAAAGAAGCCAAGAATTAGTTGATTATCAAGACAATTTATATGTATGTATGCTCGTTTAAAAAGAGAAAATCAACATTATTTCACTCGGATAGGATATCTAAACTTGAATCGCTTGGGAACAAATTATAAAATAGAAAGATATACACATCTTATTACCAAATATCATGAATAATTGGATAGATATAATGCACTAAGCTTAAAGTGTGACAACAATTGCAAGTCACGTGCTTGGTTTTTTCCTGTCGTGTCTTTCAAGAAGAAAACCCTTATTGCATTTTAGCCAAAGTTGGAAAATAATTAACGACAAGTGAGCATATAGATCCTGTATGATCATCCCTTATTTGTGTATCCTCTCCCACATTGCCTAAGAAGGTGTTGGCGAACCCACCACATTTACCGCGGCAAACTGTAACTTTATTCTCCTGGTCGACCAATACATTGATCATATCACAAATAGCTACGGTTGAAAAAGGCTGTTCTCGGCCCCAATGATAGGATCTTGCTCCACGACGTAGCTCCGTTACTCTCACTCTTAGTTGCCATCCATACATCTAGCTTTGAATGATCACTGGCATGAGCACGGAAGATACAAAGTCTTTGTTTTTCTTCTCTAGTCACTGATAAAGCCAGAGAACGATAAGAAAGATAATTAATTGGAAGACAGACATTTCCTAATCTCTCTGTTGAGAAATTAAAACTTAGTAAGATATAAACACGACCGTCTTGACCAAAAGAAATGCAGAAAGTGTCTCCATTCACATACATGCCACAACTCTTATTCTCTAGAATGTACCAGTCCGTAGTCTAAAGCACCAGATTTATGAACTTTAGATCAGGACAGTAGCTGAAACTCTAGATCTACTACCAAATCCTCCGGAAGATCTACCATGTTTCTCATCTTTATCATCGTTTTCTACAAAACCATATGTTTTCAATATAACATAGGCAAAAAATTAGGACTGAGTGAATTATGCAGTAAAACCTCTATAAATTAATAATACTCGAGTTTAAAATTTTTATTAATTTATAAAAAATCTTTTTAGTCCATAAATTTTTTAATTTTTGTTTCAAAATAATATCAAGAAATTTAAATGGATATATTAATAAAAATGACATAAACCAACTTAATAACGCAGTTAAATATTTTTTACTAACATGCCTTGAATATATATGTAAAATTATATATGTCCATAAGGTCAAACTATATAAAAAAGTAATAGTAATTATAATCTGTAAGGATGAAGATGTAATTAAAAATGATATTGCATTATATTTGAAAATATTTACAATACAAAATAATCAACTTGTCTAAAACTCTTTACCGGTTTTGAATTTATATTTAAAAGATAAGTATCACTAAGAATTTTTTATATAATAAGTAAGATTGAGATGAAATTTTAACGAGATCATAATTCTAAGTAAAAGTAATGATTAAAGTCATATTTTAATATATTTTCTTAGTTATATACTCCTTCCATTTTCATTTAAGTGTAGTTTTAGGGAATTTTTTTTCTTTCTTTTTTTATATGTATCGTTTTTAATTTTCATATAAAATTTATTAGTTTATAATATTTTATGACTATTTATATTATGTAATCTATTATTGGATAGATTGTGTTTAGGTATGTAACAAATGATATTTTTGTTTAGAAAAAAATAAAAAAAAATAATAATTTTTTTAATTTGTATGCTAAAACATAAAACGACACTTATAAAAACACGGGCAGAGTATATATATAAATTTATATATTTACTAATTTATAAAAAATTTGCATAATATATTTACACAAGAGTTTCAAAAAATTATTATCTTATTAGTTTATTGAAATTTTTAAAATTTTATTATGGTTCAACTCGAACCGATAAATTTTGTTTATAGTGTTTATTAATTTATCAAATATCAAAAAAATTAATTGTACTGCTAATAAACTAAATATTTTCAGCCGTTAGGCCCAAAATACTAATTAATCTAGTGTTGGGACGATCTTTAATGGGCCTAAACTTTTTGTTTAAAAGCCTATTAAACAACCTAACAACTTGAAAAGGCCTACATGTTTTCCGTTTAATATGTTTTCTCTTTTTGTATATTTTTTCGTCACTTTATTATTGTGATTGACCAAAACAAAAACAAAATATAAAATTTATTAGTATCACATCACGCAATGAGTGGCCTTGTAAGTAAATTTAATTTCAATTGTCATTTTCTATTTAGCTGATTTTACAAAAACTTTGCAACAAAACAAAATTTACAAAAGACACTTTGGCCCACTTTAGGTTTATACTTTCTAGCAAACATCACTCGCACGTATTAAAAATAAAAGTTGTGGTCGACATCGATTCGTGGGGACATTTATTAAGATATGGATGGATTGTGGGGAGTGTCTTATCCAACATCTAAATTATATTAACTGGAACGATACAAATTACAATTACATGTTTCTTAAGACGTCGCTTAGATTTAATAAGTTCAATCATTGTGATATATATTACGACCAAACGGGTTTGTTTATCATGCTAGGCAACTATTACAAACGTTCAACGTTAAAATCTTGAGCTCACATGTAGCATTTGATAATAGTTATACCAATTTTTTTAATGAGCATATGATGCGTATAAACGTAATCCATACTTTTCATCTATAATATGATTTATCATGGAATCTTTCACTCTTTTAAATAACTGATCTGCTTAGAAACGTTACTGATCATTCTCTTGTCTAATTTAAATAATTACTTTCAGAAACTTTTGGTCGTCTTATTAGTGTTTTAGCGTAGTGGATCAAATGTTCATAAATATACTTGAAATTAGTTCAGTTAAGTATATATAACATTTGCTATATATAAACTATAACCACTCGACAAACTATTTAATCATCCCGTAACCTAATTTGACATAGCATGTTTGGGGATAATTGCAAGGAACCTAAAATAGTGGGCAATTTGGGGTTTTGCGTTTGGCAAATTTTACTAAAGCAATATAGCGATTGACGTTATAACAAATAGAATCAATCATTCGATAGTGAATGATTCAGATAAATACATATATTAGCTTGACGAACTTTGGATCTGTACAAGTAACACAGATGTCTACTGTATTTTTCACTTTATTCGTCTGTAAACATAATTAACAATGTAAAATTGATAGTTTATTACTCTGATTTTTTTGATTGTATAAGTATACGTACGGGAAACCCCTAATCAAACTAATAGTTCTATGATAGCTAGTCGATTAGCATCATATAAGTTTTATAGTTCTTAATTGTGTTTAATTTAGGAATCACTCTCTAATCTAATATAATAAGACTGCATTTATTGGACCACCAATATTTTTTTATATTTAATCAAAATAATAAATACTAGTCGATCGCTAGTAAATTAACTAACTACATGTCTAATTAATCTCAATCAATTTGACAACAATCAAATTACGATATACATTATATATTATTTAACGACTTCTACTAATATTAATCTCAGTATTTGCCATTCCACATAATCCGATTAGTGTTTCTACAACACACACAGATCACATATATCGAATATGGACTATACGGCTGCAACCACTACAATTCCGCAATACTTTAAAGTCTTAATTAATGTTTACAATAAATTTATTAGTTAGGCGAGTTACGTTTCTCTGTCTCATACTTGGAAGACGAGCACAAGAAGAACAAAACAAGGAAAAAAGAAGAAGAATGTCGGTGACTTTAGGACAAAAGGATCGGGATAGACATGAAGGGACATGAGTGTAAATGAGGACATTCCCTTGTGGATATGTCAGATAAATTAAGATATTGCTCTCACTCACTCTCTCTACATCATTGCTCAATGATGGTAAGCGGTTAACTCATCGCTTCGCATGTCTACACTTGAGCAAAAGCATAAAATTGTCTATACAGTAACATAAAAAATAAAAACACAGTTTGGACTGCTGTAGTTATGTTTTATTTATTTATGGCCCTTAAGTCTAACTAACCCCTAAATTAAGTAGAATTATATAAATTTAAAGCGGGAAAAGAGTTGCCAACAAAAATTAATTGTTCGACTTTTTTGGGGGTTAGAGGCTTTAAAGTTTGACTTGTCTTCCATAAAAATAATCGAGTCGCACCTATAAAAAGATGCATACCGTTTTTTTTTGTTGCCGTCGAGAGTTGGTAAGAAAATGTTGTACCTTAGAAATTATGTAAGTTAGACAAATTTGAAAAAAAAATACAAATACATGCGTATAACGAAAGACATGATCATGATAATATTTAATGTGTCTCCACGTAAAAACCTGATAAAATATAATTATAATGTATAGATGTAGAAAAAAAAAGTAAATGGCACATTGAAAATCACGAGTGTTATGTAACTTATTAGTCACGTACCTTAAAGCGAACACATCTCATCATTGTCTCTCTTTTTTTTTTTTAAGAATTGGACCGCGAACTTCAAATGCAGTTTACTTCAAAAAAAAAAACATCAAATTGTATACGAACAATTTCACTTTTTAAACACTCTTAAATTCGATTTCTATAGTATATTAGTGACATAATAATATAAAAATAATTTGCTTAGAGAGATCACTAGACGAATGAAATCAATATTTGTGAAACACAGGCAAGACTATGTTTTCTTCTATATTTTTTCTCCGCCACCGGAAAATCAGGATTACGTAAAAGTTATAGTTAAGTTTTGTTCCATTTTATTATGAATTTTGTTCCTTACATAAATCAAATTGTGTTTATGAAAATCTATTATGAAAGTACTTATGGGTGCATGTACTAATTAATGATTACCTGCACATGAAAAGTTATTCAAATAACCAGATTATCTTAGTCTAGCTAGTATTAGTAGCCTTTTGGTTCTAACTAATTATCACTAGTAGTAATTACCATCCTTTACATACGTGGATTTATATCATAAATTGTTTTTTACTAGATGAAAATGGAATTTATATAGAGACTACATTGATTTTGGCCTAGCTAGATGTTGACTTGAAGTTCTCGGATTTTAAAAAAGAACATGATCGTATTATATGTGACTAGTTTTTTTCCAGTCGTGGTATGGTCGGGTGACACAATAAATGAAAAATAATTGTCTGAAACATTAGTTTTTGTCATTCTAGTTTTAAAGCTTCAATGCGACACCTTATTTTCTTGAGCCAGATTATTGACGCGCTCTTACGCTTTTCAGCTAAGTGCTCTTTTATTGCTAGATTAGCGGAAGCCACGTTTACTTTGTTCATTTAATATTTAAAAATTATTTATCTATCTATCAAATTCAATTATAGAATTTGTGCATAAATTCTACTGAGTTATGTGCGTATAAATTTGTATTTAAAGTCTGAGTTATGTGATTTATAGATTCTCACAAAGTAGGATAAAATAGTTTAATGTTTGAGATTCATTAGAAAATCCAGTGTGAACTACTCGACATTTACAATTATTTTAAAAATCTAGATCACCACCAGTTATACAAAAAGCCAAAATTCAAAGTATAATATAGAGTTATAACATTTTTGGGCATATATCTATATGCATTTGATTTCTCTTTTAAAACATATATTATAGAAGATGAGCAGTAGGATATATAAATATAATAGTACTAAATTAGTATCTGATTGATCATGAATTTGTGAGTACTAAATGTGACCAAAACCTTTCCCTTATTATGATTAATATTAATATATCATCTCTATGTCATAATCCATATTTAAAATTGGTAATATGAAAAAAAAAAACTGTAAATAACTAGACCGGAACTTTATTGTCATCATTTAAGATGGTATACTTAAATTGCATGTAATAAACTTACCATAAGTAACATTTTGCCAAATTATAATGCATACCACCATGGAAAGTGAATGAGGGTAAGTTCGTGGAGAAGAAAGGAAAGGGTAGTTGGAATTGAGAGACTTGAAGACTTAACGAGTTGCTATCGTGAGGGCCTTGATTGATCAAGCAGAGCCTTAACAACCATTTCTTCCCTCCAACGTGTCACGTTCTATATCAAATATTTTTTTTTGACTTTTGTCACTTGTGGATCTATTTCAATTATTATATCGCCGTGGCAATGTCTATTCATGTTCACTAAATTTGTATATTTGTAGTTCCAATTTTAAATAATCTTGGACTTTTTTTTTGGGTTCAAGTATAAACTTATATAGACTGCGTTTGAACTTTGAGGACAAATTTTTTAAAAACTAAGTAACAACTTTTTTTAAAAAATAAAACAAAGTAAGTGGATACACATATAGCTAACGGTTTTCTTTTGAGCAAAATCAGGATATTAGTGTTAGAAAACTAATAGATTAATTAGACAAAAAACCATCACGGTCATTAAATAATCATAGGATTAGTGTTTAAAATAAGTACATAATGTGTTTATCTTTTTAACAAGACACCTTAGTTCAATATTAGGTGGATCTGTGGTTAATAATTATATGATCTATGAAAAAGGAGAAATTAATGATTTTCTTACTAATTTACAAAAATATAAAGCAGTTTTGGTATCAATTTTTTAAATAGATTTAAAATAAATATTAATTATTCTATCATATGTATGATATAAACATAAGCTAAGAAACAAAGGCAATGATATGATAAATTATGTCGGATTTGTTTTTATAGGTAACTTATAGCTAAACTTGATATGATCATATAATAATTAGTCACCATTTTTGATATTTTTCTCAATCTAGTTTATTTATAACCAAACTTAAAGGAATTGATAAATGATCTATCTAAAGTAAACAATTGGATAATTTGATCACATACAGATAAAATTTACTCCCTAGTTAATGATTATTGATATACCTGATTAATTACCATAAAGGTATTGAAATGTAAAAGATCCAGTACCTTAATAGTAATTTTCTAAAAACACAGGGGTACATTCAGATGCAGATGATAGCAACGTTATTTGATTCAAATTGTGGACCATTTTTTGTTTTGTCTGAGCAAAGGAACAAAAAAAAATAACCGAAAAACTATTTGAATTATTTTGTTGGTCGAAGAGAAATAGGGGAAGGAAGAACAGAGAGGGATTATTCATTACTCTTTTTCATCTTCTTCTTTCCAATAAAAATGCAAAAGTTGCATCCTTTAGCGAGAAAAAAAAATCTTCAATTTTCTCAGGAGAAGAAGAATCTTTAGGGTTTTTAAATTGTTTCTCAGGAAACAATTCGTTTTTTTCTTTGTCACCTGTTTTTCCCCTAACAAATTAAATCTGAGAGAGTCTCTGTCTTTGTCTCCATTGACCTCGTAAGTTTCGCTCTCTCTCTCTTTTGTTTTGTTTTTTTTTTCCCTTTTCAAATCAGTTTCTCTTCTTCGTTTGTGCAAAGATCAGGTTTTGTTGATTTTCCGTTTAGTCAGTTTTTTTTTCATTTTTTTTTATAAATCCATTACCAGAAATGGAGGAGCCTCGAGATTTTGAAATTTCTTTGCGTTTACAAATGTTGAGAGATTCTTCGCTGAATTTCTCAAATTTTGTTATTTTATAGGTTTTTACCTTTCCCAAGAAGCTCTCTCTGGTTTCGAGGAAGTATGCATGGTTAGCGAGGCGTGGGATTTGTTTTTTGCCTTTCCGACGTTCCTTGTTCACTGCACCGATTTGAGAAATTTAGGGTTTATGAAGCTCAGATTGCGTGAACCGCTTGTCGTCGATTGAAAGACTCCTACTTTCTAATTTTGTAGTGGTGGGTTTGTCGAATTTTATCTTCTGGTGAGACATTTTTGTCTGATTTGAAAAAAGGGGACAATGATGTTATCGGCGTCGCCGAACACTTTAGCGAAAAGCTCGCTTGAGGAGATGCTTGAGTCTCTCCGGCAGAAAGATGAGTGCGAACGGCCTAGAGATATGCCCCCTGCGCTTCCTTCTCGTCCTAATTCCAGGGCTCGTCTTCCGTCTGCTCGGCGCTCGCTTCCGGCCAAGTTTAATGTTTGTAGTGTAATTGAAGATCAGAATCAGAACGGGAGTGTTGCTTCTTCGCAGCCTGCGGAAGAAACTGACCCGGAGAGGAAAGAGAAGGATTTAGGAGTTAAGAGGAACAGTTTCGGAAGCAAGAAGATGAGAACTGGTCATAGGTCTGAGTCTCCGTACGCTGCAGAGAAGGAGGAGGAAGAAGGTGTGAAGATGAGTGCTGTTAAAGTTAGTCCGGTGGAGAACGAGGAGGAGCAGAAACCTGAGTGGAACGATAATGTTGAATATTTCATTAAGAAGGTAAATTGATGCTGTCTCGTGGTAACTCTTTGTTTTCCTGTGAAGTTGAATTATCTCTAAGGGATATCATCTCAGAGGTTGAACTATAGTTAGGGCTGAGAGATCAAGAATCAGTCTTTTAGTGGGGACTTGAGCAGTGAGATTATGAAATTTTTTGAGAAGAAAAGTCTGACACTTGGAGTGTTTTGTTGAAGCATAAATGATGAAGTGGCTTAATAGATAGATTATGTTTTTGCTTGGTAGATAGCTTGCTTAGAGTTGTTGTACTTGTGTTTAGTTTCTTTTGTACCTGTGAAAAAAATTGAGATCTAGAACTTTGTTTTTGGGAACGTGTGGTTACTGTGTTTGTATTGTGTTTCAGAAACTTCGAGTTTGGTGTCGGGTTGCAAATGGGCAGTGGCAACTGGGGAAGATACAGTCTACTTCTGCTGATACGTCGCTTGTTATGTTGTCCACTGCAAATGTAAGCTTTTTTTTTTGTTGTATGTTGTATTGAGGTCTTGAAGGGTTCTGCGTTCTGACTATCGAGATCTTGTGTTTTTTGCTGCTATCAAAGGTTGTGAAAGTGTCTACTGAAGATCTTTTTCCTGCAAACCCAGATATTTTGGAAGGTGTTGAAGACCTTATACAGCTTAGCTATTTAAATGAACCGTCTGTTCTTTATAACCTCCGTGTCAGATATTCGCAAGACGTGATTTATGTGAGTTTACTGAAAATTCCAAGTCGTCTGATGAGTTCACCACGTTTTTGCCTAGCTCTTAACTAACTTTGATGTTTCTCTTTTTTTTCAGAGTAAAGCAGGGCCAGTATTGATTGCGGTCAATCCGTTCAAGAATGTTGACATTTACGGAAATGATTTCATCTCAGCTTATCAGAAGAAGGCTGTGGATGCTCCTCATGTTTATGCTGTGGCAGATGCAGCTTATGATGAGATGATGAGGGGTGAGGGAACACATTTATATTCACGCTTTTTGTATTTACATGTTACGGGAAATCCTAATTTGTCTTCCAGTGAGTATCTGGCACTTACATTTTGAACCGTTCTACGTGCAGAAGAGAAGAACCAGTCTATTATTATAAGGTATGTGTCTTTGCACTCTCAAATTTGTATACGTACGGATGTATTTTGTACACATTGCGTGGATTCCTTATATTTACATCAACGGTAACTGATTATTACTGTTCTGCAGTGGAGAAAGTGGAGCTGGTAAAACTGAGACTGCGAAATTTGCAATGCAGTATTTGGCAGCTCTTGGTGGAGGTAGCTGTGGAGTAGAGTACGAAATCCTAAAGACAACCTGCATACTCGAAGCTTTTGGGAATGCTAAAACATCAAGAAATTCTAACTCTAGCAGATTTGTAAGTTCATATTCCGTCAAGTTATTGTTAATCTGTCAACCATCAGCTTGACCGCCATTTTGTAAATTCAGAAGTTAAACAGTATATTTTGACTGGCGCAGGGTAAACTCATAGAAATCCATTTTAGTGCAATGGGAAAGATATGTGGAGCCAAACTTGAAACTTGTGAGTATAATCTGAGCATCCATAAGATTGTTTGTCATATGTTTAGATTTGGGGCTCACTTGTTTTTTTTTTTTTGTCTTCGTCTCCCTGTTTTGCATAACTACTCTTTGGTAAATGTGCACAGTTCTGCTAGAGAAGGTAACTTTGTTTCCGTTGAGAATCTTTTTCATCTGACATTCACTACTTAGCCATCGGTCACTAATTGGTAGTAGTATCCTTTGACCAGTCAAGAGTGGTTCAGCTGTGCAATGGCGAAAGATCGTACCATATATTTTATGAGTTGTGTGCTGGTGCTTCGCCGATTCTCAAAGGTAACATTACAAACTGAAATCTCCAAGATTTATTACTGTTATCATAATTACTTGGCTTCTTTATAAATGCATTGCTGAAGTAGAAACACAGACAGACATAAAAAAATTGATTACTTTGTGGTGGCTAAACTATCGTTACAATGGTTTCATTTGTAGAGAGATTGAAGCTTAAAACAGCAAGTGAGTATACCTACCTGAACCAGAGTGATTGCTTGACCATCAACCGTATTGATGATGCTCAGAAATTTCACAAACTACTGGTAATCTTTCTGTTTCTCTTTCTTGTGCTTGCTTCTGTTTCCATGGTTAAGATGCCAAGTTTTGGTATGTTTTTTGCTCAGTTATTTCTCTACTTTTGTAGGAAGCTTTTGACATTGTTCAAATCCCTAAAGAGCATCAAGAGCGTGTATTTGCATTGCTTGCGGCGGTGTTGTGGCTAGGGAATGTATCTTTCCGAGTTACAGATAATGAAAATCATGTAGAGGTGGTCGCAGATGAAGGTAGAATCTACTGTCTTTATTCATCAAAAACTGTAACTTGGTGATGCTCGCTTATAACTTGGCTGCTATTTCTTACAGCTGTTACCAATGCCGCTATGTTAATGGGCTGCAACTCAGAAGAGCTTATGGTGGTTTTGTCTACTCGTAAACTTCAAGCTGGTACGGATTGTATTGCCAAAAAACTGACGTTGCGGCAGGTAATGTTTAATAGTCATCAGTCTTGATACTTATTTTCACGTACATCGATCATAAGGTGATGTATGAGTTCTGTACCGTTTTTTCCTGCAGGCAACCGACATGAGGGATGGAATAGCAAAGTTTATTTATGCATGCCTTTTTGATTGGCTTGTTGAAAAAATAAACATTGCATTGGAAGTCGGTAAATCACGTACAGGGAGATCTATAAGCATCCTTGATATATATGGGTTTGAATCATTTAAGGTTAGTAGTACCCATATATGCTCTAGATTCTTTAGTACTCTCATTCCTTTTGAAATTCTGCGATGATGATCTGTTTCTCCTTGGCTTCAGAATAATAGCTTCGAACAATTCTGTATAAACTATGCAAATGAAAGATTGCAGCAACACTTCAACCGGCATTTATTTAAACTTGAACAAGAGGTGATTTTTTCGTTTGGTCTAAGTTATACGATAATGCGTGATTTATCTATACTGTTCCCTTCAATCTTATCTTCTCCGTTCAGGAATATGAAGAGGATGGAATTGATTGGACTAAGGTTGAATTTGAAGACAATCAAGAGTGCTTAGATCTAATTGAGAAGGTAAATTACTTCCCTGCCACGCTTGTATTCGTTGTTAATTTTTGTTTTTTCCCTCCAGAAGGAAAGACATATAATTATTGCTTAACTCTACGCTATAAGGACATTCCTACATGTTTTAAAAATTAATCTCTAGCATATGTTTGCTTGTGCAGAAACCCATTGGTTTGTTGTCTCTACTAGACGAGGAATCAAATTTTCCGAAAGCAACTGATTTGACCTTTGCCAACAAGCTCAAGCAACATTTGAAGACCAACTCTTGCTTCAAAGGAGAGAGAGGCCGAGCCTTCAGAGTTAATCATTATGCCGGAGAGGTCAGTTGATGTTCTTAGTTCAAATACCAGTCTCTGCATACTCAATATGTTTTATATGTGTCAATTATGTGCAGCTTTCTTGTACTTATGGGATTTTTCTTCGAATGATAATTAATTGGTCACAGGTTCTCTATGATACAAATGGGTTTTTGGAAAAGAATAGGGATCCGTTGCCTGCTGATCTTATCCATATTTTGTTATCATGCGACTGCCAGTTGCTGAAATTGTTTTCTACTAAAATGCGAGACAAATCTCAGAAACCGCTTATGTTATCTGACTCCACTAATCAAACTGTTGGGACGAAGTTTAAGGTAATAGAGGATTAAATTATTCAGCTTTGTTTTCAGTTGTAATCTTCCTCAACTCACATTACATCTCTCATGGTATATTATCTTTTACAGGGCCAACTTTTCAAGTTGATGAACAAGTTAGAGAACACAAGTCCTCACTTCATTAGATGCATAAAGCCGAATTCGAAGCAGCTTCCCAGAGTTTATGAAGAAGACCTCGTCCTACAACAACTTAGATGTTGTGGCGTGTTGGAGGTTGTTAGAATATCAAGATCTGGATATCCTACTCGTTTGACACACCAAGAATTTGCAGGAAGATATGGTTTCTTATTGTCAGACAAAAAGGTCTCTCAGGATCCTCTGAGCGTATCAATAGCTGTTCTGAAACAGTACGACGTTCATCCTGAAATGTATCAAGTTGGCTATACAAAATTGTATCTCCGAACTGGGCAAGTAAGTAGTTCTTTACGCAGAGATATGGAGCCTGTTTCCTGATCTTATCGATGCAATTCTTATGCGATTCATCTTCAAATTTACAGATTGGTGTCTTTGAAGATCGGATGAAAAAAGTTCTTCAAGGCATAGTGGGCTTGCAAAAGTATTTCCGTGGTCACTTGTCTCGTGAATACTTTCAAAATATTAGAAACGGAGCATTGGTGCTTCAGTCATATGTACGTGGTGAAAATGCCCGAAGAATGTTTGACAATGAAGCAAAGATCCATGCGTATTCTGTTTCTGAAGCAAGCAATGGAGAGTTCATTGCAGTCACACATTTGCAATCTGGTAAGCCGCACTATCTTCTTTGCTAAACTAAAGATTTTGGTTACTAAATCTGGATAGGGATTTTAAGGCTCATCATTCATTTCTCTCTTTTGCAGCGGTTCGAGGATGGTTGGCTCGAAAACGGTTCAACAGTATGCGGAGACAGAAAGAGTTACTTAATGTGACGACAAAATCAAAGAGGAAGGCGAGCAGGAGGATTTCAGAAGATAAGGTACTTACTATCAGAAGAAAGATAGTCCACTTCTGAATCAAACATTATTACACTATAACTCTCTCTCGTTTGTGATGTAGGATATGCCGCTGGAACAATTCCAAGTTCAATCATCAGCTATGTCTGATCTCCAGAAGCGGGTTTTGAAATCTGAAGCAGCTTTAGTGAAAAAGGAAGAAGAAAACACAGCACTGAGAGAGCAGTTGAGACAATTTGAGGAGAGATGGTCAGAGTATGAAATAAAGATGAAGTCGATGGAGGAAACATGGCAAAAGCAGATGTCATCGTTGCAGGTTGGTTCCTTATACTTGACTGATTCGTGACACAAATCGATAGTAAAGATTAAGAAGTGTTCCAACTTCGGATTCTGTCTCTTTTTTTTTTTCAGATGAGTCTTGCTGCTGCTCGAAAGAGTCTAGCTGCAGAGAACAACATTATAGGTCAAGCAGGAGGAAGACAAGACACATCGATATCACCTTTCGGTTATGACTCGGAGGACACAATGTCTACTGGAACTCCCGGAGTAAGAACTCCCACAACTAAGTTCACTAACGGAAACACTCCAGAACTCAGAATCAGAGAGCTCAACGGAAGTCTGAACGCGGTTAATCATCTCGCAAGAGAGTTTGATCAAAGGAGACTTAATTTTGACGAAGATGCAAGAGCTATTGTGGAGGTGAAAGTTGGACCGCAGGCAACTCCAAACGGACAGCAACAGCAACATCCAGAAGATGAATTCAGAAGACTGAAGCTAAGATTTGAGACTTGGAAGAAAGATTACAAAGCTAGATTAAGAGAGACTAAAGCAAGACTCCATAGAGTAGATGGTGATAAAGGTCGTCACCGGAAATGGTGGGGCAAAAGAGGCTAGGGATTTCCCGCACTCGCTTAGGTTTGTTGTATTTAGTATCACAATCCCAACATGTTAGATTGAGAGCATTGTAGATTCAGCTGAGGGACATGTATTTTTTCTCTGGAACTTCTTTTGTGCATAGCAAATAGAGTTTTGTAACTTGAGAGGAACAAGAAACATTATGTTCATATCATTTCAAAAGGATCACATCAAAGACTTAAAACTCAAGCACCAGGTACAAACTTTGTTGCGAAAGCCCAAGCATTGTTAGCGACCGGGTCATCGATATGGTCAAGGAGGTTCTCCAAAGGACCTTTTCCGGTAACAATGGCTTGAACAAAGAAGCCAAACATTGAGAACATAGCCAACCTTCCATTCTTGATCTCTTTCACCTTGAGCTCAGCAAAAGTAACCGGATCATCTGCAAGACCCAGCGGGTCAAAGTATTGCCCGCCTGGGTACAAGTCATTGCCTTCGCCAACACCATCAAGACCGTTGATGCGGAAACCTTCAACCAATCCCATTAGAATAACTTGGAAGCCAAGGACGGCTAAAATGCTTTGGGCGTGGACTAGGTTTGGGTTGCCTAAGTAGTCCAAACCGCCTTCGGAGAAGATTTGTGAACCGGCTTTGAACCAGACCGGCTCTTTGAATTCCACACGGACCCATTTCTGAAGAACTTCAGGTGTTATGCAACCAAATGCTCCCAACATTGCCCATCTCCCATGGATCACCTGTGAATGATGATGATTAGTGATATAGTGTTTACACAAGTGGATTTTGTTTTTATTTTGAGTGAGTGAGAGTTAGAGACTAACTTCAAGAGCTCTGTTTTTGGCAAAGGCTTCAGGGTCTGCGGATAAACCGGCGGTGTCCCAACCATAGTCGCCGGGAAACTCTCCGGTGAGGTAAGACGGAGTTTGGACGGAAAATGGTCCTAAGTACTTCACTCTGTCTGGTCCGTACCAAAGATCATTCCCCTTCACATGTCAAAATTGAAAAAAATAAATCAGACAAACTCAAGAAGATGAAACCTTTAATATGAGAGAATTAAGACACAAAGAAACTGACCATAGTGTATTTGGGAGATCCGAGAGAGACAACATCACGAAGAGGGTTGAAGGTGGAGCCTTTAGTCTGGCCAAGAAATGGTGTTGGGCTCAGAACACTGCTTGAGCTCGTGAATGTTGAAGCCATTCTTCTCTCTTTTCTCTGTGGTCTTGGTCTTCTTCTTTGCTACTTGGTGAAGTATTGATCTAAGGGAGTTTGACTTTTAAGTAAGTATTTTGTGGATGAGAGGAGAGGATGGAGAATCAGAGAGGGGATATAGATAGAGACTGAGATGTTGGAATTAGCCAATCAGGAAACAGCTTTGGATTTGAAGTATCTAACCCCATCTCTCTCTTTTTTTTATCCATATTTTCTTTTGTCCTTGCCTATTAAGATTTTTTTTGCAATGAAAAAGTAATTATTTAAGTATAGGAAACTCAAATGCGAATTATACTTTTACAGAACAAATAATTTTTTTCTAGAAAAAACTAATTTCAGTAATTTAAATGTTAATAATGTCGGTCTCTATGAAAAAGAAAAAGGAGAAACATAAAATTTATTAGGAACTCAGGTAAACGGTAACGTTTAGTGACAAATACCAAACAGTTTTTTACTTTATTTTATTGTTTGTGACTTGTGTGCAAAGAAATACAAAACAGTTAAAAAGTGTTTTTTTAGCGAAATTTGTTTCCATGTTTAATCCACATATAAATTCGTAATATCGAAAACTACTGTGTTTGATAAAAAAAACTTGGTGGGCAAGGCAATTCCTGTATTAAAAGATGCTTTTTTGGTGGACAAGATTGCCAATTCTTCAATTAGGGTTTCTTCTTGTTCATTAAGAACATTAATTTCTATTCATGTCTCTGCTTCTCAGCCGGCTCTCAAAACTCCGTCTTGAGAAATCTCGAAGATCAACTCTTCTTCTTCTCTCTAATGGCTTCTCTTCTTTATGGAATGTGAAGAACAAAAGTACCATAGATAGAGAGCTGAAAATTACCGTGCAGCCTAATTTTTACCAATTAACCGCTACATGTAAATAGTTTGCTTGTAACACAAGTTACTTTATTCTTTTTCTTTAGTCTTGTCTGTCGGTCTATCATCTTCCAAGATTCATGCATATCTCAGAAACGTTAATATAATCGGACTTTTACATACTACTAACGTTAATCATACTGGCTCCGCAGCCTCGCATATAGAAACTCATGCATTGCCTCGTTTTAAAATAGCAAGATACAAACTGATTAAACTAGATTTCCTCGTTTCATCAACCACAAAACCTTAAAGAGCAAGATACAAAATACAAAATTCTCTGTACACCTCAGAACATTCTTTTTAGTATTTTGTTTCTCTTCTTCAGCGTTATTCGCTTGAGAAGTTGCTAGAAAAGAAACAACGATTCGTTGTGACCTGTGACGTCAGAGCTCAGGGTTGATATGGATTTATCTTCTAAGAGCTCCATAGTTCCTTGTAACCTGCATTTACAAATCATACTATTAAGTGAGCATATATCGATCATCTGATTAGTAAGAACTTAACCCTCTAACCAGTACGAAAAGCGAGAAAATAGAAAATTGATGTGATTCACAAACCCGAGGCTGAGATCTGTTTAGCTTCTTTTCGATGTCTTCATCATCTTCGTCCTCGTCATCGTCTTTGCTACTGAGCAGCCTATGAAGTGAAGAAGAACTTTCGTTTTTCCTACCACGTTTTGAAGTCCCAGAACCTCTCCTACCTCTGCCTCTCTTTGTAGTAGCTTGTCTTTTACGTCCTTTGCCTCTAGTGTTCTCATCCTCCTTTAATTGATATAAAACAAGAATCAGTTTAGTAAAATGCATATTTACTCCAAAAAGACAGAACGAATTGTAATGAACAAACGAATAATGGTATACGTAATTTTCCATACCGAACTGCTGTCAATTTTGTTAAGATATTCAGGCTCTGCTTCTTCGCTTGAAGGAGAATCAACATCGTCTTCTTCAATGGTCGAAGCATTTTTGAAGGAAGCTGAAGCAGATCTAATGAAACACAAATCAGGAACACTAGCTACTGGAGCCGATCAATGCCCTAAACTGGTTAAACGTTGCGACAGAAAAGATACCTTTGAGACTGGCGAAAACCAAGAGAACCATCAAGAGTGGTTTGCTTCATTGCACTTGAGGCCTTACCTCGACCTCTTCCCCTGGTTGGGGCCTTAGCTCTACCACGAGATGTAGTACCAGTGGATGAACCTCTCCGTCCTCTAGTGGCAGGAACTGAACCAGAGATCTGAGTCGTATCTTCATCATCACTAAACGAAGCATTCGTGATGCCACTGCTTCTTTTCGTCAAATTCTGTAACAATCTCAGGTAGAAAGTAGCTTTGTAAGAAAGCAACAGCATGAGAGAGGTGAATGTGAAATCAGAAACTGCAAGGAAATTCTAATTGGAAGAATATAAACCTCTGATGTCAATTCAGTGGATAAAAACTGTGAGGAACCACTGGGTCGAGTGGACCTATCTTTTAAGCGTTCCTGCACAAACAATAATGCAACTCAGGTCGATATTCTATTCCTTCCCACAATCGACGACAGAAAGTAACTGAAATTAAAATCGTCTTGCCTCTAAGCACTCTCCCACTTTAAGAATCAAATCGTCCTCCTCAAATTTCTGGGCATCTGAATCTTTTGCAAGTTTACCCTGCAAAAATGGGAAGAGAGTAATCATAAAAGCAGCAATCAGGAGAATATCATAAAAACAACAAACGTGCTAGTTAGTAAAAACTATATCCTACGCAGAACATAGTTTTCAATGGTGAACGGAAAGAAAGAGGTACGTACACGAGTCTCTTGAAGATTGTACTGAACGCATGAGTAGAAAGCTAGTTTATCATCCTTGTTCACAAAATTGTGAAGCGCAACGTCAAGATCGTTAACTGGAAGGATCTCCATTTTCTGCAAAAGAGAATAGAGTGATCATCCCATATTATTTCTTAACTTATTCAATCAAGTCTATATCATTCTTTGGTGAAGTTCTACAGGGGCTGAAGCTAATAACAAAAATTTATAAGCATAGAAGGTTGCGGGATTTACCAGGTTGCTTTCAGCTACTAAAGCTTCTATATTTTGCTGGTTCAGTTATTCTGGACGAAGCCGCTCAGAATCATCGATGATGCCTGTGAATTGGCAGATAGAAATATATGATAACTAAATCACACTATAGAAGAGCGCAATAACATGGTCCCACTGTGCTACTCTGATGCCCCTACCTTCGCTCCGACCCTTCTTAGAAGCTTTGGAGAATATTAAAATATCCTGGGGATTTGCAACCTGCACGTGTTTGAGAATGTGTCATAGGTTGACCAATATTCAAGAAAGAATGGTGAACATCATGTTACAGTAACTAATTTCTAGGTACCTTCCCCACATATTTCTGTCCAAATCTTTGAGGATTTATCGTCATAAATCCCGAGTAATCTACCTGAAAGATTGAACCACATCTCAGTCCTTCCTTTATCATTTAATATTCTTAGATATTAAATATGTGTTTGTGGCTATGGGTGTGCGTGCATCAAACTGCCAAAGCCTAGCCACTACTTGTATTGGAAAATAAAGGTTCATTATATGAGTCGCTAGAACTGCAGCAATGTGAAGGAAACTTGGAAAAAAATTACCTTGATTCGAACCAATGGAAGCTTGATATCTGATCTGTTAACAGCTTTTTTGATGGCTTTGTCTATTAGATCTCTACCTAACAATTTTGTAGATACTAGAGGCATTAAGTGACTTGTTAAACCTAATCAAAAAGGAGCCAGGAGATAAAAATCTCCACATGAGCTACGATAAAAGGGAATAGTTACCACTTTATCCAAGTGTTCTAGAATTGAGTTTTAATCATTGGGATCAATATCACCTTCATCCTTTAAAACAATCTGCACTTTGAAAACATGTAAGCAAAGAAGTCTTCTACCACAATAGCACATAGGGAAAAGAAAATATACCTCTGTATACTCAAAAGGCCTCACAGATGTCAAAGGTATCTTTGTAGGACGATATTGATTTCCCTGTAAGTCATATATTTGAAGTTACTCAGGCTTACATGCTTGATTAAAAACAGCAAGAAACCATACTTGAAGTACATAGATTACGCAGTATGATCAAAGTGAAGATGAAATTTCAGATTGTTTGCTAAAGAACCTTGATTTCTAAGAGAAGAACATGCTTTGGCTTTGACTCCCCATCAATAAGTGATGTTGCCACAGAAGATCCTGGTTGTGTGATGTGAAAGCCCATTCCAGATACCTCCTTGAAAAATTTAGAACGTTTTTAGCTCAGAGAGACAAGGAGAATTGTGCCTCACTCTTATTTAAATGCAATAACTCCAAGAATCAAAGTTTCAATGGACTTGGGGGTCGATAAGGCATTCATGCTCGTGGCCCCACACAATGAAGTCGAGGAACCGTGGAAGAAAGTGCTCGCTTATTGCATTTTTGGGGTTTGATTTCACCCTGCGAGTCACAGAATATGAGTACAGAATCAAAAATTTCTGATATAGAATCTAAAATATAGTATTGCAATGGAATCAACCTATTTTGATGAAGCACCAGAATGTTGAACCAGTCAGAAACGTCACATCCTTCTTGAACTTCAGGCCTCATCCATTGGACAGCGTGTGGGGTCTGTAAGACCAATAAATATTAACACAATATACAATTGTATAGCAAAAGGTGAGGATCCTCTGAATTACCTGAAACATTCTATTTAGACGTTCATCCCTGATGTTTCCTAAACCATAGAGAGCCACAGTTGTTGAACCCTGAACATTAATTTGAATGTTAGTCCAAGAAACCAGGGAGGAGCCAAGTGTTGAGGTTACAAATTCTTTGCACCAACCTTCCTCATTAGTATCGGGTAGAGGGAAATCTGGCCAACACCTGAACCACCAAGAACCATCTTTCCAAAATAATTCACGAGGTTGCATGCTGAGAGAATATCAATCGCAGAAAGGTTGTCCTGTTGCTAGATGCGACACAAAAGAAAATCGAGATAAATGCGTAAGCAAGGAAGAAGCTCCAGTTCACGAAATAATCCAGTTCCGTACATATTCAGATAAATTTGCACAGCAAAATAATGAAGATGTAAGTTATGTACCACTCCAGCTGGGTCATCATGGTTTCCATGAATACTAAACACGGGCAAGCCTACATTGAAGTGTGGATCCTCATAATTTACATGACCAAACCTGTAGCAAGAAAATAATGTTAAGGAATGAGAAGTTAATCCACACCTTGATAAAACGAATTGAGTCGAGGTGCCAATTCAGTTCATAATGTTTCCTGATATGATGATTAATAACAGAAGAGTAGAGTCTCACGCATTTTGAAAATTTACAGTCTGGTCGCTGACAACTTGAAACTGAACTGGTTTATCATTAAGGCAGTGGCGACGAAGAATCTCAATGGCTTTAACTAGAGTAGTTCTAGAGGGTTTATTCTCATGAAAAAGATCGCCTCCGAGGAGTAAGAAGTCCACCTGTTTCAAGAAAGTGAAAACAGAAGAAATGAAAACCTTCTGAGAGTCCTTCCTCGCAATTGGTTGAACTGTTTTCCTTTTCATCAATTAGGCAAAACATTGTATACTAGTCTAAGATTTGGAGAAGGTTAATTTAAGATAACAAGTTATCTAGATGATCCAAGCCAAGAATAATACTGGAAACGGGAAAACTCTATATAAATAAAAACCTGTTTCTCCTCTGCTATAGAACAAATCTCTTCAAAAGCCTTGAACGAATCGTGCCGCCTTATTTCATCCTTCTCCATGTAGCCCAAGTGGCAATCAGTTGCAACAAGTATACGAAGTGTATCACTCAAATCTTCCCTGTCAAGCCCACACTAAACACAATCAGCTCTTGAAAACAAAAGTAACAATTCTAGAGATGCCAATGTGTATATTCACAACTTAAATGAGTTAAGGAAATGTTGAAGTAGTGAACTAGTAACAGAATAAAGACTGCTTAACAGCATCGAGGTCCTGCAAATATCAAGGAAAAGAGGGAAAAAGAAAAGCCAAAAAGCTCACCTAGACATGATTACTAGTGCTTGCAGCTCTGTAAACCTGAATGACCAAAACGGAAAATTTTACATGATCCTCACTTTCACAAGTTCTCAATGAAGAATCAAGCAACATATCAGTGGTTGAGTCCATTATTCCTTTTATTGGCGGCCAAAAACATATAAAAATCTGATAAAGAGGTCACTTTTTTGGTGGTGATTTAGCAAACGCACTTCTAAAACCCTAAAAGACTATGGACTTGATAAACCCTTAAAATGTAATTCAAAATGACTAGAAGGCAAAAAAAAAAAAATCATACTATAAAACTGAATCTTTGATCGTTATCGATTAACCAAAATCCATTAACCAATTTAATCACAATGACTGTTTCTAGAACTTTCTTAATTTTTCTCCTTCTCGCACATTCTCTTAGCAGGAGTGGAAATAGAACCCTAACCTGGTAGTCTTCGGAAATATTAAAAACAGCGAAGACGGAACTCCGGTGACCGGAAAAAGAGACTCCGACGGAGTGAAACCGAGATTGAGAATCGGAGAGACAGAGTTTAGATAGCTGGCGGGGAATTTCAAAGCCAGAGGCGAAAGAGAGAGTGACCAAATTTAGGGAGACGACGACGGACAAACATATAACGTGTATTACATATATGGTCCTTTATAAAATATTAATATCCTGAAAACCCCAAATAGTTTTAGTAATGGCCAAAAAGGTATAATATTTCTGAAGTTTTACAAACAAACTTTTATTCGGTTTGGTTCGGCTTACTATTTTTGATTGTACAGTAGTTGTTTAGCAACCGGTTCACCGTTGTTAAACTAGGAAACAGGCTTCATCTAACCTTCAAAATGGGCTTACTGCTTTGGCCCATAAAGGCAGCGTAAGAGCTGGTTTATATACATTATATTGAAAATAATTGGTTTTTATGGATATGTCAGGGAACAACGATATGCCAAAGAGAATATATGTGAACAGTTTATTTACAACTAATAATAAACTTTGTAAATTACAGCGTTTATAGAGCAACGTTCTACAAACATTTTGATAAAATGAAGCAGAGATAAGAATGAGAATTTGAGGTGGGGATACGTTAGAGAGTGATAGTTAAAATAGCCATATGCAAGAGATGTACATATTCTAAGAAATGACAAATGAATATATTGGAATCTAGTGAACAAGGAAGCCCAAATTCAGAAAATACTTAACAAACCAACAAAAATGGACATTTCATGTGACTCTAGCCAAACACATATCTTCTATCTTCCACTTTTTTTCTATTATTTATTGATTCTCTGTGCTGAAAGAACCTCCATGTGTTAAGAATATGTGTTAGCTAGCTATTTGTCTTCTTAGAACTTTTTTTTTTACAATGTCTTCTTCTTAAAAGTTAAACTTAAGAGTGGAAAGTTTTACACGAATTCTTAATATTTATTGTCTATCCACTATAAGTATTTTACTTGTGGGAAATAGAGATTGTAGAATTTTTATATTTTCCGACCGAGTAAAAAAACTTTGTTTTGTATCGAAATTGAATAAAACGAATGTATACGACACATTGAATAAAAGCTGTACAGGTCTGTTTTGTTTCAGTTGTGTTCTATTTCTTACTAATATAACAGGGTCTATCTTTTTACTATTTTAACGGAATCAATAATGTTATCATATATTATTGAAACGACATAGATATATATATAGTCACCATCTAAATGTTTGTTTGCTTCTAGTATAGTACAAAGAGCTCTGGAAAAAAAGATAAGAGAAAAAATCATTAACAAAATAAAAGAGTTCAAAATCATTAAGGAGAAAAAAAAACTTTGGTGACGAAAGAAATTAACAGAACTTTATTATTTTTAGAAAAACTTTTTATTTATTAATTTTTAATAAAATATTAAATTTTATACCAGTTTTGAGATTTGTGACAGAAGTTATAAAGATAACTTAGAAAAATTGAAAAAACTACAACAAAAGACCAATATGCAATAGTTACGCTCGATAAAAAAAAGACATACGCCAAGATATACTTTAGAAGATTTCCGACGATGAAATACCGATTTCAAACACCTAAACTCAAAAATTTGTGTTGCTGTCTCAGTTTCTAAAAACTAGAATCTTCATCATCGTTGTCACGAATAATTTTACCAAAAATTAACCCTCAAACTTTATAAAGAAAGCGCCTATAAATTTCCGAAAACTAACACAATAACAAAACCAAATACAAAAATGAATGTATTTTCTTTGATTAACTGATATTTAAAAGACGACAAACGTATCTTCATTCTGTCTTTCTTTTCCATTGATAACGTAACTCTTTTGATTCCTTATTTTTCATGTTTTATATACGAATGTTACATGTTTGTGTCTTTAATTCCGAGTTACTACTTTACTACGTCGTCCTCAAAAGTAAAATTTTTATTTCTGCAGCATATTAAACTACTACTTATTTATTAAATTATTATTACTGTTATAAGTACGTACGTATATAATCTTTTTTTAAAAGTACGTATGTAATCCATGATTAAAATATAAAAGAAACAACAAATAAAATCACAAGAATATAATGGTAAATTGAGTAGTACTCTTGTCATTTTTTCTAAGACAACGTATATGATATCCCTCTTCAAAACTTATTTTCATTGTAGAGCACGAGAGCTTCGCATTAAGCTATTAATTTATCATCTCTCCTATCTCCATTTTTAATCTCTCTCTCTCTCTCTTGCATGCGTTAGTACTTCCCATGGCCAGCGAGCAAGAATCCACACGCGTATCACGTGTCTCACGCGCCTCAAGCAGCGTAGGATATTACTCAGACAAAGATTACACGGAGGAGGAGGACGAAGAAGAAGAAGAGATGGAAGAACTTGAGGAAGCGGAGGAAGAAGAGGAAGAAGAAGAAGAGCCATGTGTGGGGGTCACGTGCGGAAGAAGCAGAAACGGTTCATCGGGTAATTATAATAAATGGATGATGTTGGGTCGAATACTCGACCCGAGATCCAAATTGGTTCAAGAATGGAACAGAGTCTTTCTCCTTGTGTGCGCGACAGGGCTTTTCGTAGACCCACTTTTTCTCTACACCCTTTCGGTGAATGATACGTGTATGTGTCTCCTGGTCGACGGTTGGCTTGCTCTCACCGTCACTGCCTTACGGTCCATGCCAGATTTTTTGAACTTATGGAACATTTGGCTTCAGTTCAAGGTTGCTCGCCGGTGGCCTTATCCCGGCGGAGATAGGGACGGCGATATTAACAGAGGACATGTGACCCGTGTCCGTACGAGTAGGAGAGTTGCTCCACCTTACGTTAAGAAGAGAGGGTTATTCTTCGATCTCTTCGTCATCTTACCATTACCTCAGGTTAGTAAACCAATACTTTAATTCTTCTTATTTACAATAATAATAATAATAATAATTTTAGATGTAAAGTCGGAAATAAGTGAACTTTATCATACAAGAATTGTGGTGAGATTCTTTTAAGAAACTAAGAAATCGTGCAAAACTATGTTAAGCTTAATTTGAACGTATATATAACATATACACCATTATTTATCTTATACGGTTACTTAATATATAGTTATAATATGCACTAACAAGTTATATTATAAATCTATTAACGTTCTTAGCAAAAATCAAAAATATATTATAAATCAAGTAGTTGTACACTAAGATAGTTTCGTTATTTATGTACACTTTCAGTCGCTACACTGTGTTAGTCGAGGGCTCATCAACGTCGATGTTTAATTTTATGTAGACACTTTCAGTCGCTACAAATGCAAAGTTTACTATACATAGCAATTAATATTAAACAATACTTCTACATTAACTAAGGGAGATTTCTTTGTTTTTTCTTGTCAACAAATAAGGGAGATTCTTGTGAATTAGTAATAGGGGAAATTACTAACATTGGTTTAAAGGCACAAACATAGTAATCAAATTTATTCCTAAACTTAAAATGACAAATCTAGGAAAAAATATTACATCATATGGTCTGAAATGAACTAATCTAGGAAACAAATCTTGGAAAGTAATTATATGGTCTGAAATGATTCTCACTTAGTCTGACCTAATCATGTCCGTGTGTGGACAAAATGAAATAATACATATTCGTTTTCAATATTCTTTTCGTTTGGTACATTTTTGTTTGCTTATGTTTGAATAATTAATTTACAAATTATTAATTTTAAAATGAGAGTAGGTGGTGTTGTGGGTGGTGATACCTTCTCTTCTAAAGAGAGGCTCAGTGACTTTGGTGGTGTCAGTGTTGCTTATAACATTCATCTTCCAATATCTACCGAAGATCTATCACTCAATTCGCCATCTCCGTCAAAATGCTACTCTATCAGGTTACATTTTCGGCACAGTCTGGTGGGGAATCGCACTCAACATGATCGCTTATTTCGTTGCTGCTCATGTAAGTTTTTGTTTATCAAACAAAATCATTGCTTAGTATACATAATTGTAAGATTTCACTTCTGATTATCGTATCTATCGGTTTTTATACATATAGTATTTAAAATTTCAACGACTGATATACAAAATTCAACTACATAGTAAGCCTAAGTGAGTCTATATGCTTTTTGTTCAATGCATGTGTTCATCAATAGATTTCAAATTTCTGTTGCATAGTCATGCATAATATTTTTTAATATAAATTTCAGGTTATTATTGTGTGTTGTGATTTCTGTAAAGAAAATCACTAAATTTATTGAAAAGTATTGATTTTCAGGTGCCAAGTAATTATATTGTATACGGTTCTAGTTGTGGGATTTTTTAAGATGTTACTTAAAATATTTTCACATGGACCTTTTCCATTGCTGGGGGGGTCTTTTGAAAGAGAAATTTATCAGAAAATGCCAAAATAAGAAAAGATTTGTTAGGAGGAAGGTATGATTCTCTGAATCACACAAGTCGCAATCAAAATTATTTAATGAAACATAACTTGCATTGATTTTTACGTATGATTAAATAAGAAAGACTAGGTTAGAATAATATAATATACAAATCATTAGCTTCTTTTTCCAAATATATATTTCACGTTTTCACTTTTATTTGTCCCTCAATGACTCATCAACTTTTAGTTAAACATTGTACGAGAGTTTCTTAGATCTTCCAAATCAATCATAAACCGTATAAAATTGTAATTAATTATCAACTAAAATCCGCATAATTATTAGTTTGCCAACTTTTTCATTACCAATTACAATCGTAATCACTCACATTTTTTTATCTTTGAACTACAGGCAGCAGGAGCATGTTGGTACTTGTTAGGGGTCCAAAGATCAGCGAAATGTCTTAAAGAACAATGTGAAAGCACAATGGGATGCGACCTAAGAGTGTTATCATGTAAGGAACCAGTGTACTATGGCACGACGGAGATGGTCCTTGACAGGGCTAGACTGGCGTGGACACAAAACCACCAAGCACGATCCATTTGCTTAGATATTAACACCAACTACACATATGGTGCTTATCAATGGACCATTCAACTTGTAAGCAATGAAAGCCGGTTGGAGAAAATCCTTTTCCCTATTTTCTGGGGTCTCATGACTCTCAGGTATTTCACAGTTCACGTCATAACCATTCGATTGTTCAAGTTTCAGTTTTGTTTGTGTGAATATTAGTTAACTCTTTATAGAGGGAGAATCTAACCACATTGGATCGGATAAAAAAAATTCTATTTACGCAACCCTTTTCTTTATTTATGTATAGAGTTACCAGTACTGAATGTATAGAAACTTTAAATTGATTTAGTTTTTATCTATATAATTAATCAGCACATTTGGGAATTTGGAGAGCACAACAGAATGGTCTGAGGTTGTCTTCAATATAATAGTTTTAACAAGTGGTCTTCTTCTTGTTACCATGTTGATTGGTAACATAAAGGTAACTGCATTAGCTTATCTTCTTATCATTTATTTTAAAATATCTTAATTTAAGGAATTATAATTTGTCTCTAATTTACAAATGTAGGTGTTTCTGCACGCAACAACTTCAAAAAAGCAAGCAATGCACCTGAAAATGAGGAACATAGAGTGGTGGATGAAGAAGAGACATCTACCATTAGGGTTTAGGCAACGAGTCCGCAACTACGAGCGGCAGAGATGGGCCGCTATGCGTGGTGTAGACGAGTGTGAAATGGTACAGAACCTTCCAGAAGGTCTTAGGAGAGACATCAAGTACCATCTTTGTTTAGACTTAGTCCGGCAGGTCAGACTGATCATTAGTGATCTAAGAACAAATAGATATAATGAAGTTAGCTAAAAAAATTAATGATCATTTATGTGATTGAGTATTTGCATTTTTTTCAGGTTCCGTTGTTTCAGCATATGGATGATTTGGTGCTTGAGAATATATGTGACCGGGTGAAGTCTCTCATTTTCACCAAAGGAGAAACCGTAAGTATCTTTAACCTAATTTATGGATTGTATATCTCCAAATCGTTTAGATATTTACCCCCAAAAAATCCCAAAAACGATTCAGTTGTTTGTTAACGTGGGATCCAAGAAATCTCTCAACAATGAATACAACATGTTTGAAAATGCAGATCCAGAAAGAAGGAGATGCGGTGCAGAGAATGTTGTTCGTAGTGAGAGGACATCTTCAAAGTAGTCAGTTACTAAGAGATGGCGTCAAAAGCTGTTGCATGTTAGGTCCGGGTAATTTTAGCGGTGACGAGCTTCTCTCCTGGTGTCTCCGACGACCCTTCGTGGAGAGGTTACCGCCGTCTTCGTCAACGCTCGTAACGCTCGAGACAACCGAAGCCTTTGGACTGGACGCTGAAGATGTTAAGTACGTGACTCAACATTTCCGTTACACTTTTGTCAACGAGAAAGTCAAACGCAGTGCCCGCTATTATTCTCCTGGGTGGCGGACTTGGGCCGCGGTTGCGGTTCAGCTCGCTTGGAGGAGGTACGTCTCATTTCTTGAATATATGAATCTCCAACTTGAAAACTGAAATCATTTGGCAATTTTTAAATCAAAAGTAAATTTATTTATGTTTTGAAAAATCGAGCTTTAAAACAAATTAATTTGTTAAATATTGTTTTTCAACTTTACAAGAATTCCAAAAAATACTACAACCACATTTTTTATGTTTTTTTGGAATTAGATTTTGGGAAGCAGAAAAAAATGGTAAATTATAAAATACATATATACTTTAAAAACAATATGATAAATTCAAAAAATTCTGACTTTTTGGGTTTAAATCGGGTTACGTATGAAAAGTTTACATAAGAAAAATAATTAAGTGGTTCTTGTTTATGTGAATATGTGATAGGTACAAGCATAGGTTAACGTTGACGTCACTGTCGTTCATAAGGCCGAGGAGACCATTGTCGAGATGTGCGTCATTAGGAGAAGATAAATTGAGGCTCTATACAGCAATCTTAACCTCTCCTAAACCCAATCCTGACGATTTCGATGATTATTAACTGATACAATACTTTTTTATTATATCAATCTACCATATATTATTTTCTCCTTCAAAAATCGAATTATATTACTTTAATTGATAATATTGTAAGTACCTATTGTTTATAGCATTAAGATAGACTATAACCTTCACTCCAACAATTTGGATTCGTTTCGATACAATTACAATGTCTATAACCGGAAGCATAACGAAGCAAATGAAATATAGATTATTACTTTACATTTCTGACACTGACGTTTTGTGAGCTGCATAGTTAATGAAAATAACTAAAGCAACCAGATACCTATGAAGATATGATTCGTAAATATTAGACTATCATAACAAATAAAGAAACCTTCTAAATTAACACCACTTCTGTATCAACAAGATATAAAGACGCTCAATATATCCACCGCAATGGTTTTTCTAAAATGAAAGGATGCAAACATGACATAAACATATCTAAGAAATAACAAAAACTCTTCTTACTCAAATTCACCCAAAGTTGTGTTTACATCAGAAGTTATATGTTACACAACGACATTTGATTAACATGTAACTACTGACTATGACATTTGACTAAAACTAAGTAGTTCCGATAACTGATACACCGTTTTATATGGATTGCAAATTCTATACAACAGCCAATGGCTATATTACAGTTTGAATACATTTTCATGAGTTTGACCTGTATAATTGACAAATTGAAAGAGAACTTGTAAAACAAATTACATTGCAGAATACCTAAAATAAAAATGAATTGGCAAGTACGTAATATGATATTAGCTGCGTTATGTTAAGAAAGAAAATAAAATATATAATTACATAAAGAGTTAAAGGTATCTATGGTAAGTTTAGCTTTAAACATTTTAGTCTTTATCTTGATAACGCTTATGTTCTTGTTTTTAGTTAAAGTATGTAAAATATGTAAGGAATGTTCTTAGAAAAGGCAAGACATGGGAGTCCAACGGCGTAGGTGTACTAGTGGAAAACTAGGTCTCCTTCGTTAGTTTAATGATGCATTGAAAATTTTGAATATCACTTAACAATCATAAACTAAAATGAAAACAAAAATTAAACATTAATAAAAACAAAATTAAAAGAAAGACCAAACGATGAAGTTAAACGATAGTTTCTTCCTCTTGAAGAGAGAATTTTATTACATATGTAATCCATAGCTTTTGAAATTTAGTGTGACTTTTAATAATTCTCGGTTCTTTTTCCAAAGTGGAATTTCAACTGATTTTCCCTTACCTCTTTTGCCTGAGGTAAGGTTATTGGAATTTGTTAAAATATGGGCTGAATCCAGTGGAGTGGGCCTATTACAGAATGTAAATGGCTTAGATTTCAAGAAATATTGGACAAAACACCAACTGTGCTTTTATTTAATTATGTACCATGCAGGGATTTAGACCAACCGGTTCGGTTCTCTAAGCGGTGAAACAGAGAGTTAGCTGAAAGATTCGCTGACCTGTCATGGACTCATGTGCGACGTGTCACCCAACACTCCCTTCCACTCAAAGCAATAACAAATCCTCCAAAGGACAGAAACTTCATAAAATTACAGCTTTTGCCACCAAAGACCTAAAAGAATTTATTTATTAAAAGAGAATATTGGCTAAAGACACTTGTTGCCGCCTTTCTCTCGTCACCTCTAGCCTGTGAAATGGTTTCTTCCTCCTCCAATATTTCAATGTGTCTCTGAACTTTCTCTCTTTTTTTCTTGGGGAAACATTTCTTATTTTCTGATTTGTTTCTCCCTTTCTTTGTTGTTGATGCTTTTGGCCCTCACGACAACCTCTGCCGATTTTCATCGGAAGGCCAACCAAACGACGGGCAGTTTTTGTTCCTCCCATGGCGCCGCGTCTTTTCGCCTGTTTCGGCGTCAAAGGATCCTCAACCTCCGCCACAGGAAAAGGAATCTCCGGCCATAACGCTGCTGTCGTCGCTGCGGATGTTCCCGCCGGTGACGGACCTGTTCTCGTTCAGCTCTTCTCGTCTCAGGGATGTAAGACTTCTCCCGAGGCGGAGATGCTCGTGTCGCGTCTCGGCCGTGGAGATTTCGACGGTCACATCCGTCGTGAAGGTGGATCTGGTTCTCCGGCGATGGTTCTTGTTTTCCACGTTGATTATTGGGATTACTTGGGGTGGAAGGATCCTTACGGATCGAGCCAATGGACGGTGAGGCAAAAGGCTTACATCGAGGCGTTGAATCAAGATACGATGTTCACTCCTCAGTTTGTGGTTCAAGGTCGCGTCCAGTTCCTCGGCAATGAGGAAGAGACTCTGCTCAAGTCCATCGTCGAAGCGCCTAGGTTTCCTTCTCCGGCGTTTCGGGTGAGTAATTTCATAATATTGCCATGTTGATTAATCGATAAGTAATCGATGATTGAACAAGTAATTTACAAGTTAGATTCCTCTCGGTTGCTATAAATGTTGATGGCATAAATCTTACATTGTAGACTATATTTAGCGAATCGAATGCAGATTAGAATAAGTTTCTATTTAGTTTGTATTTGCTTTTTTTTTTTTCTTTTAACATTCATGGAGAAATTTTGATTAGGTCACACATGAATATTAATGGTTTGGGATCAATGTGTGCTTTTGTCAAAAGCATTACATCTCTGTGTGTTCAATGTACATGTTCTTATTGCCAATCGGCTTTTGTCTGTCTGTACCATAAACATGAATTTGATTGTGGTCTAACTTGCTTATTAGGGTTTTTGAGATAGGACTTCGAGTCAACATTATAATAATAATATAGAAGCTAGTAGCTGAATATTTTTGTGTGAACTAAAAAAAGAATCGGTTTTTAAGATTCAACACACTAACCTTGTATGTGTGCTTTTAACTATATTAATTGTGATCAAGATCAAGGAAATTTCAATTGGTTTCTCTTATATACCAGGCCACATTCCAACGACCAACCTCAGAAACCCTTCAAGTATCTCTCACAGGAGCTTTGAGGATGAAAGTGGACTCGAGCGGGATCGATATAATGGTGGCGTTATACGAGAACGGACTGGTGACTGATTGCCCTCGAGGAGAGAACTCGGGAAGAGTCTTGTCCAATGACTACGTTGTAAGAAAGCTAGAAAAGTTATGTACCGTTAAAGATTTAACGGCGAAGAAAACGGTGTCGGAAACGGCTCATTTCACGGTTTGGGATGGATTCAACAGTGCTAAATGTGGAGTAGCTGTTTTTCTACAGAACGCATCTCTTCAAATATTCGGTACGCAGAGTTTTCAATTGCCTGATGAGATTTGACCCAAAAAAAACAAACAAAAATTCTGAATCTATTTATAAAAAAAAAAGAAAAAGACATTTGCCCTTTTCTGTTCGTTCATATTTGATTTATTGGAATTTGTGTGTACAGAAGGATATTTGTCACCCTCGTTTTATAGGCATTTTGCTTCGTTACGATTTCGATTTTTGTTTTCCCTGAGTTACGCGAACCCGACTTTTAGGATATCAATCATATGCCTTTTTAAAGGTGACAAGTGACGGACATAACGTTTTGGCCGATATTTTCTGAGTTCGATGCTCTCAACGAAAGATTAGATTGTGTTGACGGACATAACGTTTTGACCATGACAGTATTATCCTACTAGATTGTGTTGCGTTACCACTCGGACTTAATTCGCTGCATGTTGATTAAAAAAACCCTTATATTATTTTGTAAGGACGTTAATAATTGAAATAATCATGTCTCATAGCGAAAATTATTGAAACGTGTAGTGCAACCTTATCCACTGTCAACGACAAAACGGACCTTTTCCTTCCGTGTCTTAAGAATAATTTATAGATGATTCTAAAAATAATTAGACAGAAGAACCATTTGACTATTTGAAGATATATTTATTATACGATTTCTTTTGTTTTGTAGCCAAAGCAATTACATTTTCTTCTGAGTTACGGAAACATGTTAAAAAGAGTCAGAACCGATAACTACAAACACGTGATTTTTTTTTGGTTTTTTAATTAACCAAACATTGCAGCTTAGCTAGTTCTTGTGAATTTTTTTTTTTTTTAACAAACATGTAAACATTTCGACGCATTCATCAATCACGCTTACCTGTTACACAAAGTCTTGTCATACATAATCTTCTACACGAAATAACTACAACATTTAAAACTTTCTACATGTTATGTAATTATAACATGGCGATATATTTTAGTCAGTATCCAACAAATAAACTCATTAGTAGAACCGTTTGGCAAAATGGTGGTCACCTATGAAATTCATTACATAAGTATAAGGTTCAAATCCAATATCCCACATTATTAACAATAAAATATTAAAGTCATTAGACTATATTAACAAAAAAATAAACTCAATAAAAAACAGTCATACGAATGCATATGTTATAAACTAATTTATATAATAGCTGTTGAAAATATATGTGTTTGTAAATTTTTTATGACAAATTCACTTATAAATACAATAGATGTTAAACAGTAAATTAATATTATTCATAAATTAACCAATAAATTTGTAAATAGTTAACTAGTGGACATAATAAATTAATTAGTCATAAATTATAAAAATATAAAAATCAAAAATCATATTATTGTAATTATATAAAATTATTAATTTAATAAAATTAATAATGAAAAATCATGTATATAATATTTACATTTATTTTTAGTTTTCTTTAACTTAAATTAGAGAATTTTGTGATCAAAGAGAATTTTATAGAGACAATTTTAGTTAAAAAATCTTATAAATATTAAACTAGGATAGGCTATTGAATATTAATTAGAAATACTATATTTATTTATATATTTTGTAAATATAATATTTAAAAAATTTAGAAACAATGTTCTATATGTATTCTAAATTTTAGATAAATTTGAAAATTGTTTTAGTCACCCACCCACATCTGTAAACATTAGAAGGAATCATTTTTTATTTTGAAAGATTCATAATACTACAAAATGGTAAAAACATTTTTTTATGATTGTTTTCAAATGTTAACAACCATTATTATCCAAAATATTGAATTTGCGGATGATAATGAAAAAAATCAATCAAACCTCTAAACATAAAATCTTGTTTGTCGAGTATTGTTGCGTTGATCTCTTCATTTGTGTCATTCCAATTTTTATTTTTTGGCATCATTCTCCGAGCTTCTACTGGTTTAATTGAAGATTAAATAATTTTCAACATCCACTATCTCCATATAATCCAAAACGAAAGATTTTTTTATACTCAACACTTGCTGAGGTCTTTTTTATGGTAATTGGTAATTGTATGATAATTGGTAAGAAATCGTTTCCAAAAAAAATTCCAAACCATTCATGATATTTTGACTGGAAGGTTCGACAGTCTCCATGTTCTGGTTGCATGAACACATGTGAGTAGGTTATGATGGCTTTCAGACCTTGACAGCAACAGTGGATATCTACTACAGTAAAACTTTTATAAATTAATAATGTTATAATTTGGAAATTTTTTTAATTTATAAATTTATTAATTAATGAATAAATTAATTACTAATTTATAGAAAACGTTTTTAGCTGATAATGTATTTTAATTTTTTTGAAAATAATGTTATTCTAAAACAATTAAATGAATTTACTAACAAAAGTAATATAATATACTTAAAATTACGAACATAAAATTTCTTATCGCACTAAATAGATTTTAATAATATATATTGAATATCTTTTTAAAAATGATGTATGTTCACAATTTCAAAATATATAAAAATAAAAATAAAAATTGTGATCCGCAATGAAGATAAATTAAAATTGATAATACAATACATTTGAAAGTAATTAGAGATAAAAATAATCATTCTCTCTAAAATATTTTATAAGTTTTGGATTCAAATAAAAAAAAATAAGCATCACTAAGAGTTTTTAATACAATGAATAAAATTAGAAAAAACATTAGTTTGATATTGATTAAGTAAAAAAATATTATACTCATATTTAATATATTATCTTATATATATATATATATATATATATATATGCATAAATTATCTATTGGGATCATATACTTACTCAGGGATTTAAAAATTTGTTTATCTTATTATTTTATTAAATTTTGTTAATTTGGGACTAAATTTTTTTATTATTTTATGTTGATTATTATTTATTGAATTTAATTTTTAGATATTATATTATACATTATATATTAGATATATATTCATATATTCAACTTTGTCTATAATCTTTTTCTATATATATATTTCCTTAGAAACATTGTAACAATATATATGTACATTCATTCAACAACAAAATTAAGATTGATTTCCTATACAACATCAGAGTAGTAGGCATCTTGTAAAATTATAAAAAACCTTTAAAAAAGTTTTTTTTATCTATTGCAACCGACATTATTGAACTAGATCTAGAACTTTCTCGGTAAAAAATTAGATTGATGGTCCTCTCCGCCGACACTCCTCGCCGCTGCAGAGAGGATCTCCCACCCTTTGCATCTCTCTTTTTATATGTTTCATGAACGGGGCAAGTGAGCGGGTGGATTCGAAGACAATTTTTCTTCTCTGCGACACAAGGTGTAGTTTCCGGGAAAAACTCAACATCGTGAGCTCCGTGGCGGCGTCATGTGCTCCGCGAAGATTCGGCAGCGGCTCACTAGAGGACGGTGGAAGCTCATGTCGAATTGGTAAGGATGACCGGCACAAAGCTTAGAGTGTTAACCTTCTTGTCGGATAGGAGGGATGGTGTTGGAAGTCGGAGATGGCCTGGAGGTGGCGGCTGACTCCGAGTGAGGATGGCGGTTCCTCATGACAGGAACTCCGATTGTATGTGGGCTAACCTGACCGGATCTGAAGCTGAGTGTCTGCACGGCGGCGACGGATCTGTGGTTTTGCGAAGCAGCGATGCGAGAACGGAAGGGAATAGCACCGACGAGTAAACATCGTAGAAGTTTGCGTCTTGGCCGCGGGAGAATCCCCGGTTTTCTTCTTCTCACCGAAAGTCGACAGCCTGATCTACGATGGTTCCCAGATTTCGGAAGGAGTTGGACATCCCAACCATTTTTCCGGAATATCTGTCGTCCGTATCCCCGATGGTGGAGTTGGCGGCAGAATCTCTTTTCCTCAATGCCGGTGCGAAAACTCCTTAACCCTAGTGGGCCTTTGGGTCCGGTTCTTCAGTGTAGCTTCTCTCATTTCTTGTTTTTAGGCCCAGTACCATTAATCGTGGCCCGTTTCGGACCCATTACTTTCTTGTAATCCGAAATCCATTTCACAAGGGTTAATTAATAATAAATTAAAAAAACCGTCAGTATTGAAAACCGCATTTTTTCTACTAAGTCGGCCTATGAACTTTCTTTTCCGTATCAATACAAAAACATATTACAAAGTTACTAAAATTTAGCATCGTCAAATTGAAGCTTTGCTAGAAAAAAGTATGAACTTCACCAATTCTTGACCAGGACGACGACAACAACACTAGAGCCAACAATGGTAATCAAAGGCGTCACCATTTCCAATCATGACTATGTACCATGTACTATAGATCTATAGGCCCTAATTGGTGCAATATCGATCATCGATGACAGTGCAACCATTTGTTGCGAGTGTGCTTCTTCATCTAATGAAATTTGGCCTACACTCGCAAATGTCTTCAAAACTCCCACAAAAAGACACATCAAGTAAATTAAACGAATTTTTAGATCAAATGCTTTACTAAATTTCAGGCCAAAAGCTGTACTTAAGGGACCAAAACCTTAAGTGAGTACCTTCGATTGATGAAGACAAAATCAGATGAACTTGCTCTTCTTGGCAAGCGCTTGGACTAAGATGATTTAATCGAACGAATTCTCGCTGATTTACTTGAGGAATATAATACTCGAAGTCAATGCTGCTAATGCCCGAGATAACTTGATTTCTTTCACGGAACTAACTGATAAACTACTCAAATATGATGAAGATTTATAGTCATGATCTTCAACACCTAATGGTAAAATTAGCTTAAAAGTGTTGGAGATACTCTAATTTGTCTAGAGTATTTGATCCAGCCGGTTATTACGCTAAGAGAACGAGGATTTGAAAATAAATCCGGTTTAAGTTCTTGGTTCACTAACTGAGTCGACCCCTTCTCTCATTGGCTACACGTGTGGTTTGTATTGTGTGAGCGTAGGTGAAAAGACGGCCAAGTTGATTGCTTATAAAGTGGTGAAGTTGTAACTCATTGTTATTGAACTGAGTGGTTACAGCGAGAGAGTTTGAGATGAGAGAGAGAGAGGGTACCTTCGATTGATGAGGACAAGATCAGATGAGCTTGCTCTTCTGTGTCGACTCTCTCTCTCTCACACACACACACACACATTGGCTTCACGTGTGGTTTGTACCGTGTGAGCGTAGGTAAAAAAACGGCCAAAATGATTGCTGATAAGGTGGTGAAGTTGTAACTTATTGTTATTGAGCTGAGTTGTGAGAGAGATATAGTTTTCTTCCAATTTGGAGGAGATATAGGTTAACACTGGGGTAAACAGATTCATGTCTCTTCTTTTTTACTTGTTCTCTCTTTTTATTTCTTTTCTTTCCCTATGTTTCTCATATCCGTTTAAATAAAATAAATAATTCTAAATAAATAATTATTTAAATAAAATTTAGAAATAGAATGAAAAATTTGGAACAGAAAAAAGGAACTGATGTCAAAAAAAAAAGAAGGGGAAAATTTTCCCGAAACACCCAAAGCTACTTACAAAATTACAAGTTACAACTATATGGAAAATCATATAAATTACCTCCGCAAATTTTGCTTGGGGCCAGGTTGGCGAGGCCCCGTAACTAAATTATTGCTATTACTGCTAACATTGTTCAGCTGAGATATTCGAATTTATGATGTTAACAAAAATAAAATGATAATAAAGATAACTGAACAAGTTTATATTGATCATCTCGAACCAAAACAAAAGGTTTATCGATCATTTTTAACCAAAACAGATGATATTGATCATTACTTTTAATTTGTTTATTTTTGTTTTTTAACTTGTAAAAGACATTTCATCTTTTCGACTGGTATAGCATAAAAAAAAACGATTTCTTAGAAAAATATTATCTAACAGTAATAGTTTAAAACTTTTGGATGTTAGATTGGTTTAGTTTAATAAGATGAATTTGAACAGAAAATCAGAGCGAACATCCATAACAGATTTTTCTAACATACCAATATTTTGTTGTTTTTTTATAATAAAATATTGATTTAGAACACAGAATATAAAGAATATTTTGTTAGTTACAAGAAAAATATTTCCTACATATATATGATATGAATTATATGATACTATAGTTGGAAAATATAAAATAGTACAAAATCATAATGATAAATGCATACATGATGTTGTGTTTACCACACTCAAAGTTCTAATACATTTATTTAATAAATATCTAATACTATTGCGAGTATAATATAATTAATATCCAAAAGTTTCATACTATTGCGAGTATTGCGTCTTTAATATTCATTCGTATATACAATATCTAAGCATTAAGTCTTTTTCAACAATTATATGTTATTTTTAACCAAAAAAATATTTATATGTAATTTTTTTTCTTTTTTATAGCCAAGTCCACGATCAAATTAAATCTAAGTAGATATGCCATGTTTAGCTAATTATAGTTTTAAATGGAGGGACTGTATGTAACAGTTACTAAAAGAGTAGTTCTTCATTTTTTAAAAAAACAGTTGGTTTTCTTCAAATTTCTGCTTTACTTTTTTTTTCTAAAAAATCTCAACTTTTTCTGATGTGAAATTTTCTGGCATTTTCCAAATTAAAGATCTATGCACATATTTATATGCATAACTTTTAAAATATTGTTTTTATGATGACGATTAAATGAATTGCATGAAGATTTGTTTGTTTTTACAAAATTGGAATTATTATTTATATTTTATTATTTTGATCATTCATTTGTAACAAAAGAATGTGTGGGAATCATATTACATAGTATCTATTTCTGAAATTCATCACATATTTAGAATTTAAATTAGATATACCGTAATATTAAAATAAATATTAAAATTATTAAACTAAATTAAAAAAAACAGTAGAACTTATTCAAAAAAAATGTTAGTTATATATATAACTAAATTGAGAAAGAAGGACATGCAAGCGATGATGTAATGAAGTGTAAAATTCTTGTGTCTCAGAAAATAAAAGTTTAAAAATCTTAAATAGTAAATGAAACCCAGACGGAAAAAAGCTTTGTTTCTCAAAGCTTTTATATTTGAATTTAATTTCTTATCGAAAACTAAATGGAAGGTGGTAACTGATTAACGAATTGACATATGAAAAGACTTGCAAAATTGATAGTTTATTGTGTGATAGGACTTGCAAATTTGATAGTTTATTGTGTGATAAGACTTTCATAATTGATAGTTGCAAATTTTTAAGAGAACGAATAAATTTGAAACAAGGTTCCCTTGTGTTCATCATAATTTTCTGACATTGATTATTTAATGTTACTAAGAAGAAAAATTAGTGTGATTTTAATTTTAATATTGGGTAGTTGGGATTCTTGTTGATAAATCAGGCAATAGCATAACCTACCAATAGTAATGTCTAGTATTTCTTTTAGTTGAGAAATTAAATAATATTTGACCAGATTATCTGGATTTTTTTGTCGTCTTACTAATTATCATTATTCGTTTCTGGTAGGAATGCAGATAATGTTTTCCTTTTACAAACTTCTTCAACACGATCAAGTAAAAAAATTATTTAATTTTAGAAATCTCGTTCATAGGTTATTATAGATGATAAGGAGTTTATTAATAATAAGTTTGGTATCATTTTTTCCCAAAACCAAAGAGTTATGGATCAGAATTTACTGAAATTTGCAATGACTCAAATTTTATTATTTATTATTAAAATGACCTATCTTTTATCATTGAAAAAATTATTGGTTAAAATACCTAAAAACCTACATAGTTGTTATAATTTACAAAGTTGTTATAATTTATAAATTTGTCATTTAACAAAAAAATCAGTGATACAATTTTACTTCAATATTATATTCTCTCTCTTCCACATAAGCTCTAATTTAACATCCATTTTATTTTTATACTATATAATGGTTTATTAAAACACATTTAATTTTTATGAAACATATTTATTTTTTATTAAAAATACATAGTACAATATTACACATACAAACTATAAAACACACATACTTAGTTAAATATATAATTAGAATGAATATTTTAAAGTTAATTATTAGGATTCATGTCTTAAAAAGACTTATTTTTTTTTCTATGTCCAAATTAAATAAAACAAATTTATTTATAGAGTTTAAAAATGATGAATTTTGGTATTAAAATAAAATATAATTTTTTTATTTATCAAAAAATAATTGACTTTAAAGATAAGGGTGGATAAGAAAAATACAAAATCTAGATATCCAATAAACAATTTACAAGTGTCAATGAAATAGAAAAAAAAATGAAAGAAATTCAAGCGTCATGTCAGACAGCCTACAATGACAGGTTAATGGTTTGTCACGTCAGACAGTCCAAAAAATCTGCCACAATGTCAAAAACAATTTTTCAAAACAATTCTGCGATAACTACAACAAAAATGCGAGAAATAATTCTGCGACAACATAAAAATAATTCTGCAAAAACAATTATGCGATAACTACAACAAAGCTATGAGAAAATAATTATGCGACAAACATAAAATAATTCTACAAAAAAAAATTGCGATAACTACAACAAAACTGTAGGATAATAATTCTGCGACAACATAAAAAATAATTATGCGACAACATAAAAATAATTCTGCAAAACATTTATGTGATAACTACAACAAAACTGTCAGAAAATAATTCTGCGATAACATAAAATAATTCTGCAAAACAATTATGCGATAACTACAACAAAACTGCTATAAATAATTCTGCGACAACATAAAAATAATTCTACAAAACGATTCTGCGATAACTACAAAAAAAACTGCGAGAAAATAATTTTACGACAACATAAAAAATAATTCTGCAACAACTTGAGAACAATTCTGCGAAAACAATTATGTGAAAAAAATTATGCAACAACATGAATGCAATGACAATATCGTAATAATGTTTTTTTTACAACATCCCAATAGGGGTACAACTGAGTTTTTTTTAAAAACAAAAAGTAGTTTAATAATTAATATAAAAATAGGTTATCTAGGTAAATACAGCTAATATATATGTCATTATAGTTATTCACCCTTATAAAAATAAGCTTTTTTCGACTTTGGGTTACAAAAATAGATACAATTGTATGGAAGGATATTTTTCCATTGTAGCAAATTTGTAAACTTTAAACTATCCCATGTGAAAAAGAGGAATAAATTATCATGGATGATAGATAACGTTTTAAATAAACATAATTACCATCATCCATATTGTCTGGTAATTTTTGTACTTATACATATTTAAAAGTGTCTTAGTAACAACAAATGTCTTATTGTAAGATAAAATTGATCAAAGTAGAAATAGAGTTGCCCCTTGGCAAGCCAATTATAACATTGGTTTTGGTCACCAAATTTTATGAAAATTTATTTTCAAAAAAAGAAGAAAATACAAATGTATAAACTTTTTAAATGATATGAAGGTAAAAAACTATTAATATTTATTATTCTGTTTATAAGGGTCAAATAAGAAAATTGTACAAAAAATTGATCCAATAATAAAAACAATTTAAGAAAATATTTTTAAAAAAAATTATTTGTATATATATTTTACTTTCAACTCTTAGGATTTTTCAGTTTTTCTTAAATGTCTATTCAATTTAATTGATTATTTGATATCATGTTTCTGGGCATTTTAATTGGTATTCATTTTTTATTTTATTACAAGTTCCGATTATTTCTAAGTCGGTTACTGTGTGAAAGAGCAAATATATTGTTTATGATTTTTTAAAAATCTTTATAAGAAATTCAGTCTCTTCTGTCAGTTTAAAGATTGAATCATCCAACCGGTATATTGATAATACCTTGACGTCTTCAAGATTAAATTTCAGATTATTTGAATGGTTGAGTACCGGCTTGTTCTTCGGGAAACTTTCTATCGTGCTGGTTCTATGAACTTACAGTAAAGCAATACGACCTCACATGTGATCGTCTTTTCAAGAACTTTCCAAATATTCTACTATTGATGCTCGCAATCAAACCACATGATCGACAGTAGAATGAAAAAAACAGGAAGAGTTAAAAAGGTTGGGTAGTGTTGAACAAAGCTAAGGATCGGAATAGGTCACAACACAATATATTAGTATTAATTATGTGTGAACGAATAGCAAATAACTTAAATATTATTTTTGGATCTCCTCACTAAGTACTATGAAAAAGACTTTATAGAGTTTACTTTGATCTAAATTCATAGATTGGATTAGTGAAGCTTAAATCGGACTGAATTGTTGACCATGTGAACGTATGGTACGAGACATGCTATGGTGATTATTACGGACGTGGCTGGAAGAAAATCTGGGGTAACGCTGCACTTACTAAAGTGGAAAAGACATTCATGTTTGATATCATATTTTCTGAGAAATTAACTATGCATCAAAAGAGCTTAAAATATCTGATTTAACTACATATATTATATGAGGACAATTAAAATTAAAATATAAGTTCTTCAAATTAGTATTCAATTTAATTTTATTTCTTTCCCAAATTTATCATTAGCTGAAACATTATTAATACTGCAATGAAATTTAAACTAGTTGAGTATTTCTTTTTTTCTGTCAATGTAATATTTCGCTTAAGAACTTCAATGTGTATATAACTTGGATTATAAAAAAAGAAGACAAAATGACTATAAATTTTTGAAATAATTTCAAACTTTTATAATAATTAATCACAAATGACCATTTAACTGAAATATTAATAATCGTAAATCAAATTTTTTTAAATCGGTGAAGTGTCTCTCGAATCATTCAAATTTCGGATTGAAACCAAAGTGTCTGCAACCCAAATTATCCAATGATACCCGGCGGTATTACTGTTTTAGCTAGTTAGCACTCACTCACTTTCAGACACTATTATAATAGTGTCATTTGTTACAGGGGTATTTTGACAACTAATATTGCTTGTTCTTTACGTATGTTGCACTGCAACGACACTTTGTCGTTAATGTACCTAACTTCGTAAAAAATTTTTACATGTCTTTCATTACCAGTTATGCTGTGTGCCTGTGCTATGTAATTGCTATAACCAAAGACAAAATCTGTTGACTTTCGAATTATATGAGAATAAATAAGATATTTAAAGAAAATAAGTTATGATAGAGTTTTATATTTGTATGGTCTTATATACACTTTTTTAATATTATGAACACCCTTCTTTTTTTTTATTTTATATCCATACCCTTTTACAGTATTTTAATTATACTGTTTTTCATATGCTGTTCAAACGACTATAAATAAAAGAAAATTAAACAGATCGTATTCTGGTCGGATATGAAATTCAAACTGAATTTCAACTATTTAAGTCGATATCAACAGGCTACTAAATTATAATGATGCGATAGTTCCAATTTTTACCAATAACTCATATGAGTTCCATTTTTTTAAGAAAAATTATCCTCCTTCATTCTAATTAACTATATTTTTGATCCCCCTTTATTTTTTTCAAACTGTTGTTTTAGAAATTTTTGTTTTTAAGTGTTGTTTTTAGTTTTCAATGTAAAATTTATTAATTTTTAATTTTTTTGACTATTTGTATTATGTATTCTATTTTATTATTGATTATATTATGTTTAGGTATGTAATTAATGATGTTTTTGTTAAAAAAAATTAATATTATTTTAATTCATTTGCTAATATCTAAAACGAAACTTAAAAGAAAACGGAAAAAGTAGCTAGAAAAAGAAAAAAATTATACAAAAAAATGACGGTTAAATTAGTTAATATATAGGAAAAAAATATCTAATATATGTACATATATATTTATCAATATGATAAATTTAATCGTTCCTACAATAAAGTTTTTTATAGGAAAACAATATATTTCATTATTTATCTCTAATTATATCTATATATGCATATGGGTATTATCGTAAACATTAAACATGCACGCAAATAGCTATCTTACGTTTAATCAAAAAAAAAAGTTCCAGAGGCATCTTGCAAACTGTTTGATGATTTGAGACAAAGAGACCAAAACAAATAGAACCCTCCCCATTTATTTTACTACACGTCCACATACAGCGCTGAGGTTTTGCCACGTTTTATTTTTGCTCTGTGAGAATTAATTATCTTAAGAGTTAACAAAGATGGTTAAGTGTCTGCTTTTTGTATTTTTTTTTTTTGTCAGAGCTTTTTCTTTGTTAACAAAAGTCTTCAAAAAACAAAATTTTCCTTTTATTTTTGTCAAACAATAAGCTGTTCTTTTTCTGCTTCTTTTTTCTCCGTATATCATCAAGAAAAGACACGTATATGGATTGATGATGGAAGGGCGGTACCGAATCTCCTTGACTTGACTTTGTATATACCATATATATATATATATATTTATATACACATAATAATCAAAAAACCATATTTTCTCTGCAATCAAGTTCTCAAAGCTATTAGCTCCATTATCTTTGTCTCTAGCTTTCTCAATATATAACATTTTGAAAAGAGATGGGAAAATCTTCAAGCTCGGAGGAAAGTGAAGTGAAGAAAGGTCCATGGACTCCAGAGGAAGACGAGAAGCTCGTCAGCTATATTCAGACGCACGGTCCCGGAAAATGGCGAACCCTTCCCAAGAACGCCGGTAAGTTCCTAACCCTATACATGCATATATACATACTCACAAGTCACAAACCCTAGCTAATTCCTATAGCCTACGATTGTGTTCGTGCGTTTTGTATTTACATTTGTGGTTTAAATTTGCAAATAACGATTAGCATTCTGTATCATGTAAGTATCAAAACATGCGCATATAATCATACGCGCAAACCGTACCTAAATCCTATAAGCTGCCATTGTTTTCTTGCGTTATATGTTTAAATTGACGCTTGTGTTTAAAATTTACTAATAATAATGATTAGCATGTTATATTATGTAAATGAGAACGTTAGTGATTACATTTAAAACAATCATGGTTCTAATTCTATTTTCTTGGTGTAAATCTTGAAAAGGGTTAAAAAGATGCGGAAAGAGTTGTAGATTGCGATGGACGAACTATCTAAGACCCGACATCAAGAGAGGAGAGTTTTCTCTTCAAGAGGAAGAGACTATCATTCAACTCCATCGTCTTCTTGGAAACAAGTTAGTCTTTCTTCAAATAAAATTTCCTTTTTAATTTTAGTTTATAATTGTTACGTGATTTTGTGTGCGTATATATTGTTAAAATTAAATTAAGTGACCTAGTTTTCCACTACTACACCTACTTTGGTGGACTTACATGTCTTTTTATATTCTAAGAATACTACTTGCATATTTTATGTAATTCAACTAAAAGACAAGAACATAGCACTATACCAAAGTCAAATGTCTAAAGCTAATTAAGCTTGTCCCTGCGATCTTCAACTCTTTACGCAGCTAATATCTTAGAAAGTCAAAACTTTTTACTTGTCACTTCATTACATTTGTAATATCTAACTCGGTTTTTCTCCTCTTTGTATAGATGGTCCGCCATTGCCATTCACTTGCCAGGAAGAACAGATAACGAGATAAAAAATTATTGGAACACACATATTAAAAAAAAGCTCTTACGAATGGGGATTGATCCGGTGACTCATTGTCCCCGGATAAATCTTCTTCAACTCTCCTCGTTTCTCACCTCATCCCTCTTCAAATCCATGTCACAATCGATGAATACTCCATTTGATCTCACTACTTCCAGTTTCAATCCCGAAATCTTGAATCACCTTACTGGCTCTCTCAACAATGTTCAAAGCGAATCATACCAACCAAACCAACAACTTCAAAACGACCACCAGACTAGTTTCACCGGTTTGCTCAACTCCACACCACCGGTTCAATGGCAAAGCAATGGAGAATACTTGGAAAATTATCTCAATTACACCGGTTCAGGTGACCAGTCTATGAACCATGTCCCTCTAACCGGAAACTACTCATCGGCCGCATTTGCATCCGATAAAATTAACGACGGAGAGAATTATAAGGCCGGGTGGAATTTCAGTTCACCAATGCTTCCGGGAACTTCGTCGAGCAGCTCGACGCCGTTTAATTCATCTTCCACGGTGTTTATCAATGGTGGAAGCGAAGATGATAAGGAGAGTTACGGTAGCGACATGTTGATGTTTCATCAGCATCATGATCATAATGATAATGCTTTGAATCTATCATAATGTGTACGTCTTCTTCTTCGTCTTGAGTCTTGACCCTACTTGTTTTTGTTTTTTTTATTTATTTATGGGGGGTTTGTAATTGTGTACTTACGCTGTATTCTTGTCTTGCATTTGTTATGCATTTTTTCTTCTAGTAGCTTATAAAAAAAATTGGAAGAACTTTCCATTTGTTTACACTGAAAAAGCCACAAGATGGTTGATAAATATGTAAGTGTTTTACATTATGTTGATAAACATGTAAGTTTGTTACATTAGATATGTACTTCGTATTATAATAGCTTAGTGTGTCATTAATTGTAGAACCTACGACTAGAAGACCAATTTGAATGAAACAAATGGAAAGATACTCGAGTCAATAAAAAATAGTAGAACAAGAAGCATAGATATATATATATATATATTTTACCATTTTGAATTTTGATAATTAAAAATACATATGGTGGCGCAGGACATAATAATGATTATATGTAATTGGTCCTTGACTTATCGAAGGTTAGTTACCACCATTCTTTCAATTAAACCAGTCAACTAACCCTCTTTTACAAAGATTTGCTGCAGAGATGGTTTGCAGAAACAATGCATTTGCGTAAGGCTTTTGTTATATGATGTTCTATCTAGCTACCCACGGTATAAAATATTCTCCTATATTATTTTTTATAACCTTTAATAATTCAACTTTAAATACAAAATACTAAACTCTAAATCAATATGAAGAATATTAGCCCTAAACCAAAAACAATATTCTCAAACAAGAAAAAATATTTTCGCATCATAAAAACAAACTAAAATTAAAAAAAAAACTAAAAAAATTTAATTTTGATATGATTTATATATTATATAATTTTCAGTAAAATTGAACTATATTGTGTGATAGAATGTAAATGTATTCATGAAGGTATTTCAGTGTATACTATAATTTATATCTTGAATGTTAGAGTAAACTTTTTTTGGGTTATTTTTTAAATATTGATTTTTTTCTTGGTTATTAAACTTAAATTCCCTTTGACGAAAGCTGAGGAACAATCGCGTACATATTTGATTTAATTACAACAACAACTGTATATAGGAGCTTTCGGAGGAACAAGTCCTTCCGACAGAATGCAAACACCTTTTTTATAAGACAACCCTACGCAATATCTATTGCAGTCTGGATCCACGAACTTGTCCATAATACATTCTTTATCTTCTCTTGCACAGTTCGAAGGCATAACTGGCAGGTTTATTCCCATTTCAACTACCAAGAATTAAAAATAATTATTAGAGGGATATGTAACAGTCACGATATTTCTTGAAAAATAAAAAATAATAAACATATACCAGCAGAGAGATGATCACAAGAAATGACTGCCATAGCAATAAGAGTGAATGTAACCATCAATCTGAAGGAACCCATTTTCAATACTCAGTTTTTTAATAAACCAAGATTGTATATTTCTAAGATGTAGTTTGGTGTAGTTGAGCATGAAAATGATCTGCTAATTTATAATCACATAATATGGCCATAACGGTTAATTTCTGTGAGTCTATCCAAGTGCTGAGATTATCCTCTCTTTTTTTCCTTTTCAGTTTTATTGATATGATGCGGATTTTTGACTAAAAGATAAATTCTTTGTTTGTTCAACAGAATTATCTCATTTAAGAAAAAGTATAGCAATAATAGTATGACGAAATTAGAAGACACATATTAAACATTAGCAAGTTTCTTTCCAAATATTCTTTGCTTTCTAATGTGTTATGATCTTGGTATATTTGATGAACTAGTAAATCATGAAAGATAAGAACGAATTTGGAAAAAATTGATACTAAGTTTCTGTGAATTAAGTAAAAATAATCTAAGACAATTCTTCTAATAAGAAATAAATAAATATATATATTTATTTATTTATTTTATAGATTGTTCAGTTCCTTTGAATAAGAAAAAAATGAAGAAATAGATATGAATATTTTATTAGTTATCAAGTTGAAGTTATGCAGACTTCAATCAACACATTCAAATTTTTTTTTTTAGGTTTAGACTTTCTATTTAAAAAAAAGAAAAAAAAACAAACCGACAGAAACATAATTTTCTGTTAATTTTCTTTCTTTATGTTCCCTTCAGTAGGAATCATGTGGCATAATGATAACCACTTCTGCATTCATTACATCAGGTCTGGAGTTCGAATCCAGTACCCCGTATGTTATTGGAGATATTAAAGCCATTAGGCTATGTTGACAAGAAAAAAAAAATATTTTCCTTCATAAAAAGGGATGGTCTCTTTTTTTTTTTTTAAATGAGCATCAAATATAAAATGCAGATCAGTAATATGTAAAGCTTGGTCTTAACATTACATCACCTCCAGGGAGACGGGGACGGGGACCGGGAGTTATTGGTAGATAAATTTTTATAATTTTTAAAAAATTTAAGTTTTTATTACTATTACTTTGTTGATTTTTAAAATACCAAAAAGATTTATTATTATTAGTTTTGTTTATCAATTTTGTCTAGTAGCTTTAATATTTTTTTTTATTATTGTAGGGTGTTGGATTCGAATCCTATATATGTGCCATGAATTTCAGATGTGACCACTATTGTGCCACATTGTGATCACCATTGTGCCACATTGAATTTCAGAAGTGACCACCATATTGAGACATGATTTCCATGATTTATTGTTATTAGTTTGAGAAACAAAATCTAATGTTATCAGAGAAAAAAAAATTATTTAATTTATCACCTATTTACAATTTATGAATTTAATTCCTAATTATCGATTACATAGGAGTTTTACAAAATCAGAACTAAAATAGTCAATTATTAGTTACTAAATAATCTCCATTAAAATTTTAAAAATTTGTCAAAAAAATATGGTCATTTAATTCCTCACATATTTGTATTCATTGATTATAATCCTAACTATAGATTGTGTAGAAAAATGTCCTAATATGTAGTTGACTTCAAAAAATCAATATTAAAATATTCATATTAGTAGTTATTAAAATAGATATTATAAATATATAAATTTAAATTAAAATATGATTTAGACAAATAAATTTTAATCTTTCATTTCTTGGTATTCACATTCAAAGAGTTTATATATATATATATATATATATATGTATATAAACATTTATATGTTTATTTAAATATATAAAAGAGTTTAGTTATCTAGTTCTATGACTTTGTTATGTTAATGGTTGGAGAGGTTTTGGTGACTTTGTTATGTTAATCCCTTTATAAACTATTTAATAATACATACTATATTATAGATTGAACCTTACTCCAATCTCACACTATTTCCAACTTAATATATGTGAGTATATTTAGATTTTAGAGAATATTTTACAGCTGATCATCCCTATATTTTAGGATTGAACATTTTTTGGTATGCAAACGACAATTTAGTTAATTTTTTATGTTTATAATGTAATTTAAATAAATATTGTTAACAATTGATTATTTTAATCCTGATTTTGTGAAATCAACTATTGGAGAATTTTTCTGGGAAATATATAGTTGGAGATTAAAATCACCAGTTACAAATAAGCTATAAATTAAATGAACATTTTTTATAATTTTTTTATATTTAACGGATTTTATTTGGTAACTAACAGTTGACTATTTAATTATGATTTATAAAGTCAATTACATGTTAAAGAATTATTGTATGTAAGGGATAACTGAAGATTTTTTTGTCAACTTATTCTAGTGGCTTTAATATAATAATTAACATTATGGAGTGCTGAATTCGAACTCTAGATACTGTATGTGTCATGAATTTCAAAAGTGACCAACATTATGTCACATATGTCAGAACTGAAGATTGAAATCACCGATTGAAAATATGTGAAGAATTAAATGAGTATTTTTCTTGATTTTGGGAGATAAATTATTTTCATTTTTAATCATAAGATAAAATTTTCAAAATATCATGCATATATATGCATGAGATTCTCAAAATACAAGTGATAATTAAAAGAACCCTAATAAAAATAAATATTTTGGTTAAAGATCCACTGCAACTTCAAAAAGTATAAATTATGTGTCCAATGCCATTTTGTCATATTTTTTATTTGATTAAGTTTCAATATATAATTTTTATTGGATTTTTTTTTATAAAAAAATACATTTAAAAACAGTACATCAAATGTTAAGAACTAAATATGTAACAAAATTAAGATATCATGAATGCAAAAATTTATAAATATTGTCATGAAAAAAACTTATGCTTTTTCTTAACATAACAACATGATATTAAGAAGCACAAAAATCACAAAATATAAATTAAATGAAAAATAAAATAATATAAGAATAATTAATATATTATTCATCATATCATATTAATATATCTTTCATTATCTCATATTAATATAATTATCATATATCATTCTTATTTTTGTTATAAAGTAAATATTTTAACAATGTTTCTTAAAACATGTTTTATTTAAAGAGATTAAATTTTAGAAACGTCTAGATTAACACAAATCATATACTTAAAATTGATTCTGAAAAGTTAATATAAATTCATGAGAATCTATATCAGTCCATAAAAATTTAATAAAAATTTGTGTGGAATCCATACAAATTTTAAATCGTAAGTTTTTAGAATCTATAAACTCTATACAAATCAATCTTCCAATAACCTCCCTTACATTTCCCAATAAAACCAAAAAAAAATTCTTACCTATGAAATCAAATATTGGTCAAACATAGAGTAAAATTTCTATAAATTTTAAATGTGGAAAATATGATATTTTATTAATTTATAAATTTATTATTTATTATTTTTGATGAAAATAGTATTTGATTTCAAAATGTTATATATTGATTAAATTTTTTAGATTTGGATTTTTTTATTTTGTTCTTACTAGATTATTTTGTGTTTTTGGTGTTCAGTGATACATATCATATACTTTTTTTTTGTCAACATAGCTTAGTGGCTTTAATATCCCCAATAACATGCGAGGTGCTGGGTTCGAACCCCATACCTGTGTAATGAATACAGAGGTGGCTACCATTATGCCACATGATTCTTACACATATCATATACTATTTACCATCCGATTATGGAAGATATTCAATTATCATTAAACAAAATAGTAAAAGAAGACAATTACTCACAACTGAATATTGAAATATATGATGGTTGGTGGTGTTTTGTAGATGGAGAGTGAAAAGATTTGAATATTTTTCATGGATAAAATGATTTTGTAGGTAAGAATGAGTGATAGAAACCATATTAGAGACCTATAATCTCTCATCTTTACATACATAATTTAAAACTTTGATTTGGATCTTGGAATATATGATGATGCTTTTCAGCATCACCATATAATTTTCACAACATACTGCTTTGATCTGGTGAATATAGTGTTTACTCCTACAAAATTGTCTGCTTTTAAGACATTTAGAAGAATTATATAAATGGAAGTCATTTTTCAATACTTTCATTACTAAAATTATTTCACATGAAAAATTTCAAGGTGGACAAGCTAGCAGGGCAGTGCTCCGGGTTTTCCTTTAGTATTAATGTTTAATTATTTTATTCCATCGGTTTGTCTATCTGAATTACTTTAGATAGTTTATTTTTTTTTTAAAAAAAATAATTTTAACTGCAACTGCAAATGTAATTTTAAAAAATAACACCAAAATATGTTGAAGTGATAAGAAAAATATGAAATAAATTTTATTTGGAAGCAAAAACAAACAATAGAATATTATTTATGTTTATATAAATATATATTATAATTATTAATTTCTAAATTTATATATTATAATAATTAATTTATAATTTTAATGGAACTATATATTTACTGAATATTTTTAAAATTTATCATATTATTTTATCAAATTATAACATGTATTGAATTGGCCCTACTTGGAATTAAAAAAATTATATATAATCTTTCATGTCTATTAATTAATCTAATATTAATTATTAGTAATTATACTAGACAATAAAACACAAATAAATCTTGATAATCAGATTTACAAACTCGTACGTACATATTAATACAACACATTGACATAAAGTAGAAAGACAGAAAATTCATCAAAATCATGATTTATCCTTTGTTCGAAAAAACACAAACACGGCCACCAAGGGTGCTGTAGAGAGTGTTAGAGCTTTGGCTTGTGAGTGGTAAGAAAATCAAAATTTTGAATATTAATTTTTGGTCTTTTGAATTTAAAAATAAAATATTTTATAGTATTCTATATTTACTTATCTTGGCTACAAAAGATAAAGATGGGTAAGATCATGTATATGATTAGTAAATAAATATGTTGGAATATCAATTTAAATTTTATATTAGAATTTAGACAAAAAAATTATATAAGTAATGTTCAATTTTAATTAAGTGATTAGTATGATATTTTTTTGGAAGAAGTTCAAAAACAAATGTTGTCTCCAAATAGATAATATCATATTAATTGATAGAATTAAATATGAGGTTAAAAAGCCCAGCAAATAGTATTAGAGCCCATGTTTAAGTTAAGTGGATCTAAATATTGGTATGAACATGAACATGTTGTTCATTGTAAAGAGCGAGATGGAAAATTTCTGTGAGATGACCAAAAAGCCTTTTAAGTTTGATGTTACCTGGTTTGATGAGAAGGGTGGTATTTGGCAGAGGCGAAGCCAAGATCCTCCAGTTCTATAGTGGGAGTAGAATCCTTAAGGTGACTTTGTAACTAAAGGTGATGGTTATCAAAAGTCTCTATAATTGTGCTCATACAAATGAATGTCAGATGTCAATTGATGTTGGAAATCTAATGAATATGTGGTTTTTGGTTTAGACAAATATTTTATAGTATACAAGTAATGTCCAACTTTGATTAGCTTTTTGGGAGGAGTCTAACAACAAATTCATACTGGTTTTTCCACTTAGACCCACAATGGATAGTATCAATGGATATAGTTGGATATGGGCTTATAAAGCCCAATAAATGGAATTAGAGCCAAGCTTAGGCCAGGTGGACATAGAAAACAGGTATAGACATGTTATTCGTTATTGGAGAGCAGGTTGGCAAATATCTCTGTGAAATGATCGAAAATCCCTTTAAGTTTGATGTTCCCTGGTTCAATGGGAAGGTCTATGACAGATGTGAAGCTAGGATCTTGCATGTTCCGTAGTGGGAGGAGAGCCTTCAAAGTGTTCTTGCGATTAAGACTACAAGGCTTAGGTGAAAAATTCCTAATAATGATGCATGAGTTAGCTGAAAATTTTCTTAGGTGAGTATAGTAGTACAAGATGAGTGCCAAGTTTGGCAGAAAGTTAGAAAATCAAGGGCTTGTGTGGTTCTTTGTTTAACAAAAAATAAAATATTGGGATATTAATTCAAATCTCATATCGAAAGTTTATATTTTCTAATATATAAGTAATGTATAACTTTGATTAGTATAAAGATATTTTGAAAAGAGCCTAAAATAAATTTATGCTGATTTTGTCATCTCGGTCCAAAGTAGATATTATTATATTTATGGATAGAATTGGAAATGAGCTTGAAAAAACTAATAAAATCTTTTAAAATTTTGAAATACATAATATACTGATTGTTTGATAAAATCCACAGATTGAGAACGAAAAAGATCATGTAGATCAAAAACCAATGACAGTTAAAGCTTTACAAATTATATTAAATATTAAATCTAAATGATGTAGAATTATATAGATTTATACTAATTAGATGACAATTTTGGTATGCAATAAAAATTGTGTTTCTCTGAATAAATTGATTGTATCCAGATTTCTCAAAAATAATGGTGCAACAAAAAGATTCAGAAAAAATAATTTGATTAATTATGTTTTTTTCAAGATAATTATAACATATTTATATTATTATTATTGATTTTTGTTATTGGTTCAAACACTCTTTATATATTAGATTAATCTTTACAATAAAATAAGTTAACTTTTACAACAACAATATTTAGAAGAAGAAGGGGGAGTTCCAAAACCAACACAAGAACCCTCTATGTAATTCTTATTCACACAAATCGCTTTGCATTCGTTGTCGCCAAGTTTATCACTGCAAGGATTGAGGCAAACTTTAATTGAGGGTTCGTTTGGTGTACCTATTCAAAAACCAATTTATTGTTATATATATATATATAGTTTTAATATCTCTTTTAAATTAGGGTATTAGGTTAGAACCCAAAAAATGTGTAATGAATTAGAGTGATGTCTATCATTGTACCATATGATTCTCATTGATAAAATACATATATACACACATAATAAATAAAATAAAATAAAATTATTTATAAAATTACTTTTTCACAAGATACTTAAAAATCTGATTTATTTACAAAAGATAATTTAGTTACAAAATAGGATTTAGTAAAAAGATGGATTTATCTATAACTAGAAGGGTTATTTTAATTAAAAAGACTGATATTTATATTACATTAAAAAAGTATCCAATAAAGCAAATAAGAAATAAAAATTATATATAAATACCTGGGACAATATCATTTGTTTGGCAATGAATAGAAGAAACCACCATGAAAACAGTGAGGGTTAAAACAATCAATATATTTGAGAACTTCATCTTCATACAATTTGATTTCTTGCACACTTTAGAAAGGTTTAGTTGATTTTTATTATGTTTTTTTCTTGTTTATAAATTTGATGTATTGGGTCTATTTATAAATACATGAGTCACTATTCGTGTTTATAGCCATAATTTTTTTATATATTCTACCATGTAAGGGTATGGCCAGTTGACCATAAAATTTAGTAATATAATTATTGATTTGGAATCTTAATTATAAAAGTCGCCCTTTTAGAATATTAAAGCAAAAGCCAGACTACTGATTCAGCTATTTCTGAAAATTCAGAATCATTTTTGCAATTTTTTAATTAATTTTTACAATGAGACTCTTTTGTTGATAGAAAGATGTTTTTTATAACCATAATAGTTTTGGATCTTAGGTTCATAATTTTTCATAGATCTCAAATCAATCTTTAAAAATTCATATTTAAAGAATAACGTTTCGTATAAAAAAAAATGTTTAAATCCGGAACACAAGTGAACCAACCTCTTTACACTACCATTAGGCTACCATATCCTAGGAGTGGAGGCGGCAGCGGTGGTGATATTAGTGATGTAAATGTGTTTTTATAGTTTTACTAGAAAATACATTGGCAGAATTGGTAACATTTCTATGCATAGGTCAATAGGTAAAATGAAAATATCATCTAAATTTGATACAAAAAAAAATCTCCTAAAAATTATTATGAGACAGAAGAAATATTTTAAAATAAACACATTTAAGATATTTGTTTAAGTCTAAGGGCATCTGAGGTATTTCTTTGTTAGAGCATATATATTATAAAATTTAGTTATTTAAATTTCTTCAAAAATTCTCTATTATACTTCAAAATAAATGATAAAATTTTAATTATTATTTTTATAGCATCTAAATTCATTACTCTTTAAATAAATGAATTTTGGAAAATGATATGAAATAAATATGGTTACTTCTGATATTCATCACATATTTAGGATTTGAAACCAATATCTCAAAATATTAAAAATGATATTAAAAGCATTATGATAAATTGACAAAAAAATGAAATTATTATTGTCTAATAAGATAAGAATTTCTTAGTCAAAAATCAACAACATTCAATATACCTGATTTGACTCGAGTAATGAAATAATAATAGCATTAATTAGCATAAGCCAATAAACCAATAAATTACATCTTCCAGTCAAATAAAATTTTTAAAGGGAAAAAATCAATATTGGAATTGGATATGTCAAATTTGTATATCTCTATAATATTACTTTAAATATAAGTTTTCTCTTATTACACTCAAGTCAATTATAGTAAAAATCAATTACATAGTTTTTTTTAATAAATAAAAATTATAATGAATTATTATCATTATTAATACTTTTAAATAACTCAGTTAATTATATTTTTCATAAAATAAAAAAATTAAATTAATTTTTATTTGATAAATTCATTCTTTACATATCAAGCTGATATTAATTTTTTGATGATAATTATAAAAATATTCTTAATAAATTATAATTAATTTAAAAAATATTTTTATTATCTAGATATTGTGTTAATATTATTTTTAAAAGATATAATCAAATATACATGCATATATATGATTACTTTTAAGAACATGTTTTCTAATCATTGAGAGTTTTCAATCATCAATCTATAATAAATCATTAAAGTATTCTTATAATCAACAATTATTATTTTATTTTGATTTATTTATTAAATAAAATAATTGATACTAAAAAGAGAATTAAAATAGTTTGTGTTCACAAGTTTTTTGTATAATCGTCCTTGTGATCCTCCTCTGTTGGTGTTGATCTTCCAAGATCTCCTCGAATAAATCTTGAGCGGGAGACAAAGATCATTCGTTAGGAAGAATGAAGAATCAAATTTAGAACAGAAGATCAAGATGAATATTTGTGATGTGTCCCTACGGTCTTTTCCTTAAAAGGCATACAATACATGCATCTCTAAAGATAGTCTAGACAAAAAGAACAGATTTATCATCCAAAGTTTTTTTTTAATAGCTAAGTCAACACATCACACAATAGAAAATAGCATTTAAATCATCTCAAAGGAATACTTCAAAACTTCAAATTTGAAATTGCATGCACTCTAACAGCAGCTTTGAAACTTCAAAATTTTAAAGTTCCATCTTTTATTTGTATTATGATCCCTACATTGATATATCTTATAAAATTTTTTTTTTTTGTTGTTTTTATCATTTTAATCCTTAAAATTTTATGTCTTACAAAAGAATATATTTCTAGCTAAAATTTAAAAATGAAATTAAATAGAAAAACTTCAAATTATAATAAACATATTACATATACTAAAAAAAATTATACAACAACAATATTACATTAGTAAGATTACTATTGAGTTTTTTACTTTATTTATAATTGATTAGGAGTGTTTTTAATTATTATTTATGTGTAATATTGTATTATCATATATTTAACAAAATTTTATTAATTATTATTTTTCTTAATTTTTAAAGTTATGTAATATACTAGAAATTATCTATAATTTTAAATTTTTTAATAGTAAGGAAAAAAATGCAAATATAGATTTATTTGAAGCTAGATTGATTTTATTGTTGGAGGGAAAACCTTAAAACTTCAAATTCAATATGTGATATTTTTCAAAAATAAATTATTTATTGAAGATTAACGACCCGTTAAGGAGGGGGGCTTGTTTGGTTATACGGCAGGATGGTCAGATTAACTTTATGCTATGAATGTTTATTTTCTTAGAGAAAGATTTTTGGGTTGGATCGGAGTTCTCTAATTCTATTTGTGAATAATTAATTTTATAGGAATTTGTCTTGCATACCTAAAGTGTATTGTTAGAGTTCTGCCATGCACACCTCTTTTAGGAAGAGTTTTTGTGTGTCATATACCTAAACCGAGTTAGGATATCAGCTACGTAGCTTCGGGATATGACAACTCTTTCGGAGTGTAATATTTGGCACCATGAGTAGTCATGATAAAAGTGGGTTCAACACTTTGCAATTAATATATTTTAATTTGACAAAATAATTAAAAAAAAATAAAATAGCGTATGCCGATCATTTGATTATCATATTTTATTTTTATATTATTTTTTCATGTTATAAATATTTTAATACCAAATAAATAATTTAAACTATATGAAATAAAACATTGAAATTATGACTGTCACTTGATGTAAACAGAACAAGACTAAACTGAAGTAATCACACTTCTTAAATTTTATTTATAATTATGTTTTGAACCTCTAACTGATAAAAAAAATTTCAAACGATAATGATTATCGTTTTGATTTTTTTACGCAATTTGGTCAATATTTTAGTTATTTATTAAGTTTTTCCAATTGTTTATATATGTTGTTATGTGATGGCGTCTATGTGGTTGTGGTGTTAGCGATTAATTATATAGTTTATATAATTGGAATACATTAATATCCATTGTATGTGTAGCGTTTTGTTGGTATGGGCTTGGGCCATAACATGACTAAATCTGCATACCAAATTTCGAAGTCTTTATTATCAAGCCCAAACCAAACAAAATTTCGGACTTCTTCATTGAACCTCACAAATTTTGAAATAAACCGGCTCTTTGGTGAGTTTCAATGATTAACACTCCTATACCTTACTAATATGATTCGAGATCAAAGCCCTAATGTTATAAAAATTATGTAGTAAGAACAATATGAATATATATAACAAAAAAAATTAATGCGGACTTAGGCTTTGTTGATGTTTTTCTTTTTTTTTTCTTTTTTTGAATGTGCGGGTCAGACTGCAAATAAAATTGGGTAGAGTGTAATAAGTAACATAATAACAAAATTACTAAATAATTACTCTGGTAAATTAATTTAATGTTTAGATATGATCAGTTTGATTTTTTCGATTGATTTTAGGATTAAATTTTTCAAAATTTGAAATGAGTACATCTCTTCATTTAGTTATTTTTTGTTCTCAATTCATTTAAGAAGATATCAAACACATAAACAAATTTTATAATTGTTAAATTTATGTAAACTGATCGAATGTTACTTCTACATTTCTTACTAGGAAATTTTTTTTTCACGTATTATAATGGGTTGGTTCATTTAAATTTAATTCGATTGAATTTTTTTTTTGTTAATATAATTTAGTGGCTTTAATATCCTCTTTAATATTGTGGGGTGCTGAGTTTGAACTTTAAACATGTTTAATGAATTTCAGAGGTAACCACATAATTCTCAAAATTCGATTGAATTCAGATTGATTATATATTGTTTTCCTATGAATATAAGTATTACTAAATGATTTATATAAAATGATTTCAATGGGCTCTATGCACAAAATCAAGTACCAAACCTTTAGAAAGTAAAAACAGTGGACAAGGTCCAATCTGACTTTGTGCATAAAGCCTATTGAAATCTAGACAGGGTCATGCTCAGAAATGTTAGTATTCTCTATTTTTTGTCAATTTATATTATTGTCTTTAATATTCTTTTTAACATTGTGAGATTCTGGATTTGAATTCCAGACATGAGTAATCATTTTCAGAGGTAACCACCATTATACCATATAATTAATTATATATCACTATTTTTGTTGAAAATTAATGGATGTATTCTTTTTCTTCTTGTTTTTTGTTGTGAAACACAAATGAATGTATTTTCTTATTACTTGTTTGTTTATAATTCAATGTGCCGCCTCTACCTTAATGGTATTTAATGAAATTTTGTTATGATTTTAATATAGTAGAACGAATTCAGCTCAAATTTTTTTTATAAATGATATTGTTACAAAAACAATTATAAATTCTGAGATTAACCATGTGAAATCGTTTATAAAGCATATGCTACATGGCAGTTATGTTCAGATGTTTCAGAGGGAACATAATGAAGTGGAAGTTAAAAGACGTTGGATAGTTTTATTTCCATTTTACTGATTAATACTGTTTCATGGGTCCATTTAACAATAATGTACTATCTAAAATCTCTTAAGAGTATATGGTGATATTTATTTTGCATTTAGTAACTTAGTTTCTAAAATTGAAATACAGATTAAAAAAAATCATTTGGTTCAAAATCTAAAATTGGATAACTTAGTAACTTAGAATCCAATACATTAATTATACAAACCATTTGGTTCAATATTAAATATATATAAATTAATGTATACTGAGACTTTGTTGATGATTTACTTTTCTGATAACGAAAATTTTGTTGATGGTTAACTTTGTTGTTATTTCATTTTTTTGATGATTTTACTTTTTTTGATAGCGAAGATTTTGTTGATTTTTAACTTTGTTTTTATTTCATTAATTATTAAGAAATAGAGACCAAGGGCGATGTGTCATGCTCGACTTAATATATCGTAGTATCGACTGAACATACGATTATTTTGCCTACCTTGTTAAAGAACAGATCCTTATATTAACTAAGAAATTATTTTACATTACTTAATTAAATCATACTGTATTGGTTTAATATTGGTTTATAAATTTTTATTTTTTAATCTAAAAAGGCTCTGAATTATTTTGAAAATCCTTTCATGATAGTATGAAACAAATACTTGCATACTTTTGAGTCAACATAGCAATTAATTAGACATGATTTGTGTATAACTATTGACTAACGCATTTTGATCATATATGTTCATACGTGTCAAGGTAACTACTTTATAAGAGCAACATATTTAATTCATTAGTTCATTGACTAAACTACAAAACGTAAAAACATTTTTTTATATGATAAGAGGTATTGGATCGAAATCCCTACATATTTTAATTAAGTCCATGATTAGAATATCTAGTTTGGTCCTGTTTCAAATGTCAATCAACTTTATAATTTCTAAATTTATCTTTGATGTTTCTTCAGTTGAGATAACAACATTTGCTAAAGAAAATTTATTTGGTAAATTAGATAGAAATATGTATGTGTTATCAAGTGACATATGTAGATGTATTGATATTTTTGAATTTGAAAACCATATAGAACATTGTTAATTTATTTCATCAACAGCAAAAATTAATATTTACAAAATGCTTGAAGATTTTTTTGTGAAGAAAAATTAACTAGAAGAAGAAACATCAAAAATTGATTTTTCCGAAACCTTCATCTATCAAATAAAGAATCAATACCTTATAGACTTGTTTCAGTGAAGAGTAGAGATATGGTTGTTTGCCACTCTACTTATCAATCAAGAAACGAACAATGGAGGATGATTGTCGTGGAAGTCTCTTGTCTCATTATGTTTCTTCTAAATCTACGTTGTTTAAAAAACACAACTGAGATTAATCCCAAACGCAAATTCAAACTCTTATATAAAAATATTTACGCATTGCAAACCAAACAATGAATCTTTACATGTTTTCAAAGACGCACATCATGTAATGATGGACCATGCTTTTGCATGATGGGGAAGCATCGCGGATTAGTCGTGAGGTCTCACTTCTTCCCCAGTGACAAAAATATCTTCCGATTAGTTGTCGGGCATCTTTTCACTTCTCCAGTTGTTTATGCTATGAGCATCCGTTTATGCTACTCTTAGGTCTTGAGACTTCTGTTAGCAAGTTAACACCGACACACCAGCACACTTCGAAACATTACACACCATTGCAACTGATCAACGCACAATCAAACAAAACAAAAGATCTTTCTCGATGTTTATTCGTCAAACAAACCAACTCAGATCGAACTAATTGTTATTTTTTTTCACGATGAAGTTCTCTTCTCTACCATTATTCTTTTTCATATCATTTCCGAAAACTCAATTAGCTGATATTTTCACCAATATTTTCACGATGAAGTTCTCTATTCAGGCAGTTGAAAATTGTTCAATGTCTTCTATACAATGTAAAACTAAAATATTTATTATAAGTATCTTAATCGATCAAGTAAAATCAATTAATCGGCCACATAGACCGTTAAGTAAATGGTGAACAAATTATTTTGGCTGGATATATCAAAATTGTGATAGGGTTTGACGACCGACGCTTAAGACGAGTTACAACATTAAGATATTTTTTTTTCAATCACTAAAGAAAGTAAAGATACGATAATTAACAAATTTTAATTGCAAATAGCAATTGACAGTAGTGGGGGGTTCTGTTAAGTCAAATTAGTTTTTGATTGAAATAAAATTAAACAATCATCAACCAGCACCTCACATATATATATATATATATATAGAAAAGAAAGTAACAATAAACATTATTCGTCATTTAAATATATATATATATTTTTTTTTTCGATATTCAGTGGTTTAGGACAGTAATCATCTTCATAGGCTTAATTAACTAAACAGCTGTGTTATAAGAATCAACCCATGTGGTATGTCCGTGACTATTATATTGAAACCTGCTCTTCATATTGTTCTTTCTATTATTAGTCTGTCGATAATTACTTATGGTTCTTTTTCTTTTTCTTTTTTGTTAAAGGGTTTTGAACTACTTACTTATGGTCCTTAATATTTTTTAAAGGAGACCAGAAAAGCATGTATAATTTGCTTAAGGTAAATAGTTGATATAAATGGATTCTTATTAAGATTTGGTTGTATTTTTTTTTTAATTTTTGGTTTTATGATCCCAACTCTGTGTATTGAAAGCTTATCATATGAATGACTATGATACAAACACAATAAATGGTTTATAGTAAAATATTTAGGTGGATCAAAAATTTCCCTAAGTTTGGATTAGTTGTATTAAGCAGAAATGCTTCAAATTTTCAAGATATTACAAATTGATGAAAATAATAATGATTGTAGATTTGGGTCATTCTTCCATATAAAATATAAGTATATAACCATCGATCTCAACCAATTGACTATCACGTAGTAGGTATTTGGAATGTAATTAATCAAACAGGAATATATTTACAATGAGAAAATCATTAACAAAACAAAAGATAAGAAAATCAAGCTGCATTGATTATCAAATTTGATAATAATCATAAGGTTTATTTAGCCTATTAGCCATATTGATGTGGTTTGCAAAATTGATAAAAAGATATTGGTAATTTGCTACTTTTATACTGTATGATAAATTAATAACTGATTATTATTGACTATGAAAACAATTACTGAATAAAACTAAGCAAATCAAATAAAGTCGTTAACAATTTACACACGCATATTGTTAGATTTGAGTTTCTGATTATGATAAAATGACAATATTTCGTGTATACAAACCACTAAACTTCGATCGTTTTTTAATGGAGTTTTAACGAGAGAAAATATATCTTTTATACTCACTAACGAATATGCAACTTTAATCGAATTTGAATTTAATGAATGAATTGAAGAGGTAGAAACACAATGAGGCCGGCACGGGCCGTTCGCTGCTAGAGAGATGAGTCATAGTTCTCTCTTGTCTCGGTTAAGTTAGTTTCTCGCATTGATGTTCCTGTTTTAGTAGTGTAGTGTTAGAGTGAAACAGTGTGAAAGATAACCATAATAACAAAACTATTTTTCATAATTTTCCCGTATGTGTAACATTAGAAGAGAGTCATTAGTTACTGTTACGTCTATTTCATCGGTCACGTTTCCCTGTGTCTTACTAAACTTTGACGAATTTTAATATAGCCTTTAAATATATGCACTGTCATTATTATTTTCCTTCTTTTTATCCCTTCGATAACAATTTTTTTTTTTAAAAAAAAGCTTTGTCCCTATATGCTTTGAACGTGCATTGATAATGTGTTGGAATTAAATACTATTGTTGTATATCCAACTAATAATAGTATTTAAGTAGATTTCTTGCTATTAGATTTAACAAACATAACAAAATTCTTTGTTACTAGCGAATAGCGATCACTCACTTTTCAAGTAATTACCACAAAATTTTGAAAAAAAAACAACTTAAGGAGAAATTATGATGTTTCTCAATATCCAAAAGAACACTAGTTATGGTTACTTTTATTTACTTATTATTATTTTTGTTAATGTTATAATTTATTTTAATCTTCTCTCTCTCTTTTTTTTTTTTAAGTTGTCTCAGTTCCATTGGTTATTCTCCATCATATATAAGTATACAGTTTCTAAGCGAAACAAGATTTAAACTCCATTTGAAAACAACATTGAGTAGGTATATGCTAAAATGGTTGACTATTTTGTTCGATATAGTTTTATTATGTCAGCTGAAAATAACTGGTAATAGAATGAAAAATAAATATTAAGAATTTGAATATTATGACTATATCTTAAATTGTTTGAACTGAAAGATATTCCATCAATATCTTTGTTTCATTTGAAGTTGTTTCTATAATTTTAGTTGTATGAATCTTCGGTTCCTTTCAGTCATATTTCCTGTATAGAGTTTTAAATAATAGAAAAATGAATTAAATGTTTTCATTTTTTAAAAAAAAATCATGTCAAAGTGGAACAAGAGGTTTCATTTTTTTTAGAGGTTTAATTTATAAATTTGTGTCTTACGTACAGTTTTTTATCCCTAGCCTCCGTTTGCTCACTCTTACTATTTGATTATTTATTTTAGACAAAATAATGTTAATTCTGAAAAAAAGATTGATGACTTGTTAGATGAAATCTAAAGAAACAAATGATACCGCAAAATATGTTTTAATCTAAAATTTAGTGTGAGAATTATATGACACAATTATAGTCACCATTTAAAATTCATCTCATATGTATAAAGTTTGAATTTAACAGCTTATGAAATTAAATAAGATATTAAAATTATAAGATTAAATTGAAAAAAAACATTCTTAATTCAATTATTTTTCTATAAAATTTTAATTCATTTCAATTTTTTTCATTATGGTATCAGTCATATTAATAACAATAACTTATGTCGAAATTTATTGGTAAGATTTGATATATCGTTTTCCTCTTTTGAGTACAACACCCAATTGAAAGCTCTATGCCTCTCTACGTATGAAACAATACAGCTACTTTTATTATTTTTATAAACATAAAAAATAAAACATTAATACAGTCTACCAGCATGTGCATATGCTTTCCAGTATAGTAGTTATTAGGCACGATTTCTGCAATAATTAAGACTAATTAACCATATTATATACACCAAAGTAACATCCTAGTTATTCGATTCAACTAAAGCATTTTTTTCTATCCCTAAATAATTCACCATATTAATGTTACAAAATTTTACATAACTATGAAAATTTTGTAAAAATAAAACATTTGCTACTGGTCACACTGACTTACCATCAACTTCATTTATTTTACTCTGGTGACATTGGTTTCATAGGTCTGTGTCACTATTTTATTTATAAATATAATTTGTTTTCTTAAGTAATAATTCAAATTTAAGCAATACAGTAAAAATACAATTTATATAATTCAATAGATGATCGACCAAATGAGGAAAAAGATGAGAAATTGTTTTTAGCAACAAAAAAAAAACGAAATTAAATGAAAATAAAAAAGAGTAAAAACATTAAATTCAATTAAAAAATCGTTGCGGTGCGTCTTCTCCCTCCTCTCTCTTTGGCAGACAATAAACATTAAAACAGTTATCTCTCTCTCTCTCTCTCTCTCTCCAAAAAAAGCCATTAATCCGATCTGACTCTCTACTCAACCTCCCATTGGCCGAGAGAGTTCGTTTGATTCTCGGAAACCCTAATTCCTCTAACTTCGAACGCTCAAAAACCAGAGAAAAAGTCAAATTTCGCAACCGTATCGGATCAAATTAAACTGTTGCGGCGGAGGAGGAGTAGGAGGAGGAGGGAGAGGGAGGGAGGCATTTTCCTCTTGTTGTCTCTGATGATGCTATTACAGTCATGATGAAGATGATGATGATGAACGGACGAAACGACGTCGCTAGATTCGGAGCGAGGAAAGAAGTAGTAGTAGAAGAAGAAGATAACGACGACTGTTTCTACGAGTCTCTCGATCGCGTTCTCTCTTCCTGCTCTTGCTCAACTTCAAACTCAGATTATGACTCTGACCCAAACGTATCCGATTCGATCCACGATCCGAATCCGTTTCCTCTCCCATCCGGATTCGAGCTGTGGAAATCCGAGCCTGAATCTGTGTCGGAGAGACGAATCAGGCTTTTACGCGGGTTAGGACTCAGCAACGAACCGGATCTCCCTCCAGCGAGCCATCTCGGTTCTAAGAGCCGTAGAAAAGGAATCTGCAGCTCTCATTTCGCCAGATCCGTTCCATCGAAGCATCACGGCGTCGTGTCTTCGCTGAGATCAGATGTTGCAGCGAGCGACATTGTCGTCGATCCTGGTAAGCTTCGACAGTACACCGGATTTCGTTGTTCTTGCTCATCTGTAAATATGCTCAATGATCATAACCACACTGGCAAGTCTCGCACGCGTAACAATGTGCTTATTGGTGGTGTTGATTTCATTAGCAAAGAGCCGACCGAAACATATCTTAGGGACATTGTAGAGAAACAGAGTTTGAACAGTAGAGATGTTGTTTTGGAGGAGCAAATGTGCACCATTAGGAATTTAGATACTGGCAAAGAGTTTGTTGTCAATGAAGTCAGAGAAGATGGAATGTTGGAGAAGTTGAAGGAGGTTGGTACTGATCGTCAGTTGACTCTGGAGGAGTTTGAGATGTGTGTTGGGACATCGCCGATCGTTCTCGAGCTGATGAGGAGGCAAAACGTCGAAGATGTTTGTAAAGACTCTGTGGATTTGAGTACCAGCAGCGTAAATGGAAGCAGAGTAACCAAGCATAGACGGAGAGGGAGTTGGCTTAAGAGTATAAAGAACGTTGCTAGTAGCGTGACAGGTTACAAAGAGCGACGAAGCACCGATGGTAGAGATTCACCGTCCGAGAGAGGAGGTCAGAGGTTTAGCTCTGCAACTGATGATAGCAGAGACATGTCCTTTCACGACCCTGAGAGAGTTAAGGTTAGGCAGTATGGAAAGTCATGTAAAGAGCTCACTGCACTTTTCAAGAGCCAAGAGATTCAAGCTCATAAAGGGTCGATTTGGAGCATTAAGTTTAGTTTGGATGGGAGGTATCTTGCTACTGCTGGTGAGGATTGTGTTATTCAGATATGGAAGGTTGTTGATACAGAAAGAAAGGGAGAACTCTTGTCGATGGATAAACAAGACGATGGAGGCATAAATTTGCTCCTTTTGGCAAATGGATCTCCAGAACCAGCTTCAATGTCTCCCAGGAGAAGAGGGAGAACATCTTTTAGCAGAAAATCAGTTAGCTTGGACAATGTTCTGGTTCCAGAAACAGTCTTTGGTCTTTCAGAGAAGCCTGTGTGTTCGTTTATAGGGCATTTGGATGATGTGCTTGATCTTTCGTGGTCAAAATCTCAGGTTGGTACTATTCCTGAGCATTTTGTTTTGCTATTCCCAACCATTTTTGTTGTGTGGTGCAAAATTTTGTATGCATATTTTGTTCAACTTGCTAGTGCTGAGTTATGTGAGAATCTGCTTCATTCATCTATTCAACTTGCTAGTGCCTTCCGAATTGTTATGTGAGAGTCTGCTTCGTTCAGCTATTCTTCTTCTTCTATCAGAAGCATCAATACTAAAGACTTTGAACTTCCATGGTTTTTGTTTCCAGCACCTGCTTTCCTCTTCTATGGACAAGACTGTTCGTCTATGGGATTTATCTTCCAAGACATGTTTGAAAGTCTTCTCTCATAGTGACTACGGTGAGTGAATATACCCTCTCGTTCCCCCATCAGTGACCATGATTTACTTTTGCTCTTAGTCTCTAGGAAACTAAGCAGACATTGCAAGTGGAATAATTAGCTACTTCAAGTGTCAACTCTGATTCTGGATAGATTCGTATGTCAATATATTTGTGTTACGAAATTTCACGCTAACATAATTTTTCTCTCATCTGGTTTTTGTTTCTTGGACACAGTGACTTGCATCCAGTTCAATCCCGTGGACGACAATTACTTCATCAGTGGATCGTTGGATGCAAAAGTTCGCATATGGAGCATTCCTGATCATCAAGTTGTTGACTGGAATGATCTTCATGAGATGGTCACAGCTGCCTGCTATACACCGGATGGGCAGGTACACCATTATGTTTTTTCTATGTAACGAAGTGAATTTTGGTTAAACTAAATCACACAGTACCTAATGAAGCTCACTTGGTTTTTAAAGGGTGCATTGGTTGGTTCATACAAGGGGACTTGTTGCTTATACAATACACATGGTATATAAACTCATTAACCTTATATCTTTCTTTGAATCTAAATTGTTTCTCCATAACCTAATTTTTTCTTTTTGGGTTATTTAGATAACAAACTGCAGCAGAGAAAGGACATTAATCTAAAGAACAGGAAAAAGAAATCCAATCACAAGAAAATCACTGGTTTTCAGGTAAAGAAATCCATAAACAAGTTAACGCCGTTCTGTTCTGTTCTTTCAATTTATACTTGCAACTGTTGGATGCTGTATTGGTTTATCTGACCATTCTCATGAACCAGTTTGTGGCGGGAAGTTCATCGGAAGTGCTTGTCACGTCTGCAGATTCACGTACGCGTGTTGTTGACGGTGTTGACCTTGTTCACAAGTTTAAAGGTAAACAAATACTAAGCAAGTGGATAAGCTCAACGTTTTTGTGTTTCTCTCTTTGGTCTTAAAACGAAGCTAAGCTTTTAGCAAATCTCGGTTTGCAGGATTCCGCAACACAAATAGCCAAATCTCTGCCTCACTTACATCAAACGGGAAATTCTTAGTCTCAGCAAGCGAAGACTCTAATGTGTATGTATGGAACTACGACTCAGACTCTCGAGCTGGAAGAAGCAAACGTGTCACAGTGACAAACTCATATGAAAATTTTTACTGTCGAGACGTCTCTGTGGCCGCACCATGGCCTGGCAAAATCAGCAACAACAGCAGCCCCGACGAGTCACCTATCACAGCCAATAACCCTCCAACACCTGTCAACGATCCAATCAACAACAAAACCGTCACCAACGGTATCATTTCAAGCGCCACAAACCGTTACTTCTTCGATAGAATCTCGGCGACATGGCCCGAGGAGAAACTTTTGCTGGCTGCAAAGAACCGAGCACGAACTAGCCCTCGCGTGAGCGTGGACATGTCTAATGGACCGGTTAACACAAAACCGAGTGCTTCGGCTTGGTCTATGGTGATTGTGACTGGCGGTTTACGAGGCGAAATCAGAACATTTCAGAATTTTGGATTACCGGTTCGCTTATGAAGCCAAGGAGAAAGGTTTACAAATCAAAAAGCCTAAGGCAAAGTGAATTTTACTCTCTTTTTTTTTCTCACCACGCTTCTTTTAATTATTTTTCCTCATTTGTTCTCTCTAAATTTCAAATCTCTAGCAGATATATATATAATTATTTTCTTAAAGAATCAAGTAGCAGGGAAAAGAAAGTTCATATACCACATTATCTGAAGTATTATATATTTTTTAAAGTTAAAGTCTGTGTAGAGTTTATCTTTGATGTCCGAACTCAAGAATGAAGAAAGAGAATGAATATATGGCAATTCACATTTTGTATTTTCCACTAGGCCTGTCTATACATGTAAATAATTTTTATAAGAGTTTTCGTTTTAAATTCATCATGTCAATGAACAAGTTTATCCCGAGATCTGAGTGTCCATAACAATTCCGAGCATATTTTTGTTTCATAGCTCTCCTCCCATACACAAAGAGATGGGAGTCCCATGAAATTAAAACTATCTACTTAGAGGAAATCTAATTCTCATTGGCTGTAAGAATATGACGTGGCAGAAACTTCCTCTATAGATAATCTTTTATCAGACATATCCGTGGAAAAACATCCGTGGGGACCACCTTTCACTTGTCCCAAACTCGTTTAGTGAGTGTATCTATAAAATATCACATTTACTCTTAAGGTAACAATGGCCCTTCAAGTTGCTTCTTTGGTCTCCTCTGCTTTCCCTGTCCGAAAAAATGTAATTAATTCGGTTTTTTTTTCTTCTTTTATTAATCATCTCCTTGTACTTATGATCTATCTCATAAATTAATTAGCATATTTTGTTTGCAGGGAAAATCATCATCATTTAAAGAGTGTAGCCTTTTTGGTGTTTCACTTTCAGACCAAATCAAAGCCGAATTTGTCTCTTCCTCCTTGAGATGCAAGGTACATTTAACATCATCTCATTAACTGTAAATGTGTGAGTTCTGTTCAATAAAAAATGAAGAAATAATATCAATTAAGCTTGCTTGCTTTTACTCTGCAGAGGGAACACAACTTATGAATAAAGGAGCAATAATTCGTGCTCAAGCAATCGCAACTTCAACACCATCCGTCACACGATCTTCCTTAGACCTCAAGAAAACCATTAGAAAAGGAACCGTGGTCGTCACTGGAGCTTCCTCAGGGCTAGGTTTAGCAACGGCAAAGGCATTGGCCGAGACAGGTAAATGGCACGTGATAATGGCATGCAGAGACTTCCTCAAGGCTGAGAGAGCAGCTAAATCCGCAGGGATGCCTAAGGACATCTACACGGTGATGCATTTGGACTTGGCATCTTTGGACAGCATAAGGCAGTTCGTTGATAACTTCAGGCGAGCCGAGATGCCTCTCGATGTGTTGGTCTGCAATGCATTTATCAGCCAACGGCTAATCAACCTACTTTCACTGCTGAAGGGTTTGAGCTTGCGTTGGGACGAACCATTTGGGGCACTTTCTTCTCTCAAGATTATTGATTGATGACTTGAAGAAACCTGATTGAAACGTCTCATCATTGTTGGATCCATAACTGGTATTAGCTTCCTCGCAAGAAAAGTTCTTTACTTACTACTTACTTTAAACTCTTAATCCGAAGTCCTAAATGTTCTGTTTTTTCTTGAACAGGAAACACTAATAGATTGGCGGGTAATGTACCTCCGAAGGCGAATCTCGGGGATCTAAGGATTGAACGTGCTAAACAGCTCGGCGATGATAGATGGAGGAGATTTTAACGGTGCAAAGGCATATAAAGACAGTAAAGTCTGCAACATGTTGACAATGCAAGAGTTTCGTAGGCGTTTCCATGAAGAAACTGGCATCACTTTCGCTTCCCTATACCCCGGTTGTATCGCGACGACAGGTTTGTTCAGAGAGCATATTCCTCTCTTCCGTTCCCTCTTCCCTCCTTTCCAGAAATACATCACCAAAGGTTACGTCTCCGACATAGAGGCTGGCAAAAGACTTCCTCACGTAAGAAAATTTATCAAAAAGCTAAGTGCTTGTCACGCAAGAAACCTTTCTTTCAGATTATTGAAGTGTACTCAACCAATGTATTTATTTGTTGAAGGTGGTGGGTGATCCGAGCTTGACAAAGTCGGGAGTGTACTGGAACTGGAACAAGACCTCGGCTTCATTCGAGAATCAGTTGTCTCAAGAAGCTAGCGATGTCGAGAAGGCTCGTAGGGTTTGGGAAGTCAGCGAGAAACTCGTAGGCTTGGCCTAAAAGTTGATCTAAGTATTTTTCCTGTGTTCAAAGTTTTTCACACTTGGTTTGGCTTAATTAAGATGAGAAATAAACAAAAGAGGATGAAGGTTTTAACAACTTTGACTTCATTAGTAGTTGTGTTTTGGCTAATTCTATTCGTTGACAAACCAAATAAATCCTTTTCTTCTTTAAGTTGTTCAGTCATCGAATTTAAACGGATTAAATTGTCAACTATTAATTTTATTTTCCCGAGTTTTATGAATAAAATAGTGATTTATTCAATTGAAATCAAGAAAGCTGAGTACATAATTGTTTTTGTTAAAAAGCAAAAAGATGTACGGTATAATTACACAAGTACTACCAAATACTTGAATAATACTGAATAAAATAGTGATTTATTCAATTTGAAATCAATAAAATTGACGACATAAATTTTGCTGTTAATAAGCAAAAATGCTAAGGAATTGAGGCTTTATAATTACATAAAATGTGCTATCGCCACATGAATAGTACACCATACTACGGTATTTTTTAAAATGTTTTCTTAAAACTCTAAAACATTGAATTAAATAAACAATTTTAAACTTAAGAATTGATGGGGGCTTTTGTTAATAAAACCGTTTCCAAAAAGAGGCGTATGCCGATTAAAGACATGGTATTCTTTAGTAATAGGCGAAGGAATAGTTCGCTTTGCGTTCACTGCACGGCTCCGTGAGTTCTTCGTTATCTTTTAAAGTTTAGCTTACTCAGTTTTTCTATTAAACTGTAACCGATGTGGGACTAGGAAGTAAAACATATTTTTTGTATACCATTCCAAATTTGTTGTTCCATATTTGATCAACCGCGTTTGAGCAAGTAACTTAGCAATGTATTAGAGACAACGACGAATTCTGTATATACCGGAGGTTCCATCCAGTATAAAACCGAGTGGTTCCCAAGCTAACCACCGGTTTTGTTTCGGTTCACACTGAGCCCGTACCCGTTTGAGCAATCAGCTTGGGAACCATGGATCGGACTCGCCTGTGGGTAGTGTCAAAGGATCATATGTAAGACGTAAAGTCTGTCTTCTTCCATACACAATGGAGATTATAATATACATACAATAAACATAGGTCAAGTATAACCAATGAAAACATAATAGCCCATTCTTTTCCTCTGTTTATGATTGCAAAGTGTATGATGAGAAATTCAAGTCTTGCACATTTTATGTTATACGCAAACGCAAGGTCACTTTATTTTTTATTAGAGACTGTGGGGTAAGGAAGAGGAGATCGTGTTGCTTCAAAAGGATAATCGATTCTCGTAAGAGTCCGTTTGAAGATAAACGAACGGATTTGTCAAGAAATCAGAAAGTATAGGTTTTTTGTCTTATTCCCAGGGGTGGGCAAAAAATCCGAAACTTGAAGCCGAAACCCGAATCTGAACCGAAGTAGTTGGTTTGGATCGGGTTCGGTTCCTTTCAAAAATTCGAATGGGTTATGAAGCTTGATACTTTGGGTTCGGGTTTAGTTCGGATAAAACCCGAGAACCGAAGTAAGAACCAAAATAACCCGAAGTAAATAAAAAAATCTAAAATTAGAGATCTAAACCATTAAACCAGAAATTTAAAATCATAACCAAAACCAGAAATCTAAGATTAAAAACGTAAACAAAACCATAAAACTAAAAAGTTAAAAGTCATATGTTGCATCTGAAAGTGCTTTTAGCACTAGTGGTAGGATCATAGATCCATATTGGAATTGTTTAACTCATTATATGGTTGAAGTTTTAATGTGTACATAGCAGTGAATGAAACAAGAGATTACATATGAATCAAGATCTCACAAATGCACAAATACTTGCTGATATTGAAGATGAAGAAAAGCTTGAGAGAAGTAACTTTTATTTTCTTAAATTATATGCTTATTCTTTTTTTATTGTTTAACAATTAGTTTGTTTTTAATTGTTGCAGAGTTTGAAACTCCAATAATACAAAATGATTAAATGATTTTGGTTGTATCTGTGCAAGAACTTCTAGATGATGCTTCTTAACTTCTCTTTTTATTATATTTTTTTTTTTACTTTTTAGACATTTTAATTATATATTGTTTGGAACTTGTAAGTTTTGAACTTTTGTTCTTTTTCCTTACGTGATTGTTTGATATAATGAAATTTGAATTATTTAGTTTGTTCTCTTTTGAAATATTAGATTTGTTTTAAATTAGTTTTTAGTATTGGTTGTTACAATTTTCAATTTGAATTTATTAAGTATTTTAGTTTCAAACTGAACTTGAACCGAACTTGAACCGAACCCGAACCGAACCCAAACTGAACCCAAATGGTATTTGGATACAAAATGGGATTTAAATATGTTATTAGAACCGAACCGAACCCAAAGTAAACCTAACCGAACCCGAACCGAGCTAGAGAAATACCTGAATGAGACATAGACCTCTCATCCCGAAAACCCGAAGATCCGAAAAATCTGAACCGAACCCGAACGAGACCTCGAACACCCACCCCTACTTATTACTATAGAGCTCATAATTCACATATTTATAAATTATACACCAAGATTGAAAAACAACATAATTCACCTACTTATACACTAAGTGCAGAGAGTACAACCTAAGTATACTAGTAGGACAACCTAATTATACTAGGAGGACAAGTAAATATAAATTTAATTTGCATATATAGATATCTATAATAAATGCAAAAGATATATAACAGGCAAGAATATCTTGCCATTTCGATAAAAAAATAAAAATATTATTGTCATATTCTAACAAGATTTCATAAAAAAAAATTTATTACCATATTCAATTGCTTAATATTGAAGTTTTGTTTTTTTGTCAACTTAGCCTAGTGATTTTTTAATTGCGGGATACTGAATTCGAACTCTAAACCTATATTATAAATTTTAGAGGTGGCACCGATTCCAATTATTGAAGTCTTGTTATAAAATAGAAAAACGTTATAGATTTGAGTCTTTTAATACTTCTGATTTGTTACAACGCATAACGGATGATTCTCAAATAAATCTCTCGTAATGAATTTTAATTTTATTCATCCGTTATTTGACCATATAAATCGTTTGTTTCCTTAGATAGAAAACCATTTCAAATTAAGAAGCTCGAGAAACATCAACCCTGAATCTGAGTTGTACAGTGCCCAATTGTGTAGAGGTTGTTGTTCCGTAAGAACCTCGTTACCAAAATCAAAAGGTACCAATTCATGAATGTATACTTATTGATAAAGGAACTATTTAGACAACTCAAAATCTAAGGCTGATGTCAATTGGGTTTCTTCCAATGAGAATGTGTGATGATGTCGATAACATTATCCGCAGAATCTTATTACGAAATTTCGCTTCTAACTGGGGAGTTTTTATAATGTTTTGGTCATAAAATTTGATCATGATGAGTTTCATAATTCGTAAAACTAACATTGAGACTAATTCATGGTTCCGTTGAATCCTGTAGGTTTATAGCTTCTAATTCCAATATTCTAGAGTTTCTTTATCCACAATCACACTTGGTTGTTCAAAAGGGTTTTCAATATACCGATAAGTTGTGGAAGATATTCACATGTTCATTTTAATTGTAGGTTTTATCACCTACCGTAGCGACAAAAAAAAACAAATAACTGAGCAGTCTTTGTTAAACACAAACAACACGAGAGTTAGTAGTAGAATATGGGAAAGTGAGGATAATTTAATTTGGTTTACTTTTAACTTCATCAAGGATTAATACAAAAACCCAAAAAAAGGGAACCTGTCAGACCGCCGTACGATCACCCCGGCAAGGATAGAACCGAACCGAGCAACGATCCTCTACAGCATCCAGAGATGATCGTGGCCGTTAATCACGCTCTTATGGCACGATCATGAATACAGAGGTACAAGCCTATAGAACTGATCTTGTTCAAGTTAGGTCGTGACCATCATTGCTCTCGTAGTCTTATGTATACTACGAATTTTTTGTCCCAAGCGATGTGGGATCCGTATTCCAGGAAAATCTGGTAAAAACATATATGGGTGAAGGCCCACTTAGTTATTTAAAGCCCATCTATCTGTGTCAAAACTCAAAAGTTTTTAACAGAGTCGAAGCATATGAACACAACAAGAAGAGAACAAGCAATTTCGTATCAATAAAAAGGTAGTGAAAAGATTTGTTTGCACTTTTGCACTGTTCACCTCATGGGCAATGCTATAGTGACAATTGTATTCATAAACTGAGGCATTAACTAACCTCTCAGCAAGAACACTAAGGAACATATACATAACAAGCTTAGCTAAACTATATAAAAATTAAAGCAGGTAAATGTATTTAATGTTGATATCAAAGTGAGAAATTGTGGTATATAAACTCTCAGCTTTTAAACTATTGTAAGTTCTCGAAGAACTCAAACTCTGTTCACTAAATTTGCTATCACTCAAATCACAAGCAAATTACTTCAATATTAGCCGCGGTCTTAGAGAATCTTTCAGCTGACACTGTCAAAAGCTTGTTAAGAGACATGTTTTCACCTCTGCTCTTCAACTTTTCTTCATACCGGTGCTTGATTCTGCTATCAAGCTTGTATCCAAGAAACGCACGGAAAGCCAAAAGCTCTTCGACTTCACGACCCATGTACTCGATCAAATACTCCAGTTTCTCCTCTACCGAAGTATGGTTATACTGCAGGACTTGAGGATGCTTTGTGCTCATAGCTAGAATGTCTTCAAGCGAAAGACCGTAACTCAAGTACAGCCCAATCACCCTCTGCATATTGTCAGAGCTTGTTCTGGTCACAGCTCCCATCGCAAACGCCAGTTCCTTTGTTCTATGCTTGTATCCAATCTTCACTAGAAACCCGAGTTCGTGCGAGAGGTTATCTTCGGATAGAGCTAGAAACAACGGCGCTTTACTCATGAACTTGAACATGCCAGGGGAATCAAAGCCGCACTCTTTCAGAAACTCTACCCTCGGCCTAAGTTTCCTCTCTTTACTGGTGCTGTTCACATTAGGGAACACATGAACAATCTTAAACACTTGCTCGCTCCTTAAGCCAGCAAAAGACTTGAGGAACTCGACGTGGCTGTTCATATGCTCAACACTGTAACTCAGTATAGCAGGGAGTCTACGTAGCACGTTTCCAGTGGCGAAATCGTCTTTCCCGCTAATATTCCTGATGAACTCAACCCTAGGAATCAACTGAGTATCCAATCGCAATTATACCGATTCCACCAAAAGGTTCCAAGAAACTAATCAATCTCTCAATGTCTTCAACTGATTTCTGATAGAGCAGTTTATTCAGATACACTTTGCTCAACACGTGAGAGATCTTTTCTTTTGGTATCCCATGTTGGATAAGCAACCTCACCTTCTGATTGAAACTAAGCAAGAAAGATGTGTCTGTTACAGCGAGTATGTGTTCCACTAGCTCAGGGTCAAGCCTTCCTTCGTGTTCATCAACCAAGAATGTAATAACGAGATCCAGTTCTTCTGATGTCAATAAATTAGGACACTTGGCAATCAAACCCTGAAGCGCGAAGCCATCGATTTTCAGAGACTGAAGAGAAGCGATACGAGCACCGATCTTATCCAAAGACGTCGACTTTACATCTGGGTTCTTCGCCCAGTTTCTTCTTCTTTAAACACAATTTCACGGAAAAGCGAAAACAGAGACTCTGCAAAGGAAGAAGATAGGAGAGGCTTATAAAACGCACAACAAGTGTTTGCGAATATGCTTCAGAGGAAAAAATGCATATGAATATATTCAGAGAAGTACTAATTTGACTTGCGCCATCAACCGGGGAACTAAGGCAATTACATCGGTAAATAATAGCAGTTTCCCGACGATCTATGCAGCTGACAAGCAACGGCAGTAGCTCAGTCTTAAATGTAGAAGCAGGGAAGCTTCCCTGGGAACAGAGAGATGTAACAGGCGGGAGATAAAGCCGGAGACTAATCGGCGGTGAGAAGAGGGAAACGGAACAAGAGACGAGGGATAAAATCCCCATGGCGATATATCCAAAACCAAGGATTCTGATTTGGGATTCACATCCAGATTCAACGGTCGTTTTTGATTCCAGCTGGGTTTTGATTCAAGGGTTTAACTTTGATATCCAAAAATGTACAAGCACACTTTTAAAAAAGTATAGGGCCTGGGCTGGAAAAAAATATTATTGGGCTTGGAGGTAGGCCTAAATGTTTAGCTAATGTAATCACTTGTCAGTTATCACCGCTATTTAGTTTTCTTTCTTATTGTTTGGTTCTGCCGTAAATTGTTTTTTAATTAATGATCTTTATCTGGAAAACATATTGAAATCAATGAAAAATTTGAAAATATATATCATTTACAGAATTTTTTTTTTAATTGAAACTACTTACATATGGAGTAACTAAACCAAAATGATACAAAAGTGCTTACAAACGAGAAAAAAAATTAATTTTTAAAAAGATTATATATAAACCTTTTTGCTAAAAATCTGTTCGTTCTACATAATTTTATTTATAAAGTCTAAAAGCATTTCCCTACTCATAACTTTTTCGGGAAATCAAATTTCTTACATTTAAAACCTGATTACAAAGTGATACAAAAACTTTGAAATACAAATTAGCAAACATATTTACGCCAAAGAAAACTCATATTTCGGGTGATAGGTGTAAATTTTTTTTCCGGTTACCATTATTTTTCCATCTCTCATAAACCAGCTCGAATTGAATATCTGACTTATAAGTATATAAGTCAAATTGTTCTAATGCAAAGTTTATCATTAAATGGATTTGTGGTATCAAACACATATATTTTAATGATAATATGTAGATTTAGCATCTTCGGAAGTGTTAGTAAAAACTAACGATTTCATATACGAATTATATATTTATCTTTTTATTTTTACATAATGGCATTCAGCATACTATTTTCTTTTTGACACAATTTGTTTTTTCTTTTCTCTTTTTTTTTTTATTTAAAAACCCATGTTTATACAATTTTGTAAAACTCACTAGAAACGATGTTCATAGTCTTTTTTGATAATTTTGGAGATAACGTGAGTTCGTAAATCCACCCATAGAATGGATTTTAGAAGAAAGTTTTACCTAGTTTAGATATGTTTTAGAATATTTAAGTTAGAATATATGTTTATATATAAGGATTAACTATGAGAGAGTCAAAAACTAAAATGAAAAAGATAAAAAAAATATTTTAAACGATTAACAGATCAAAGTTTCTGTAAATATATTAAAAGTTTATGTAAATATATAATCATTTTAAAATGTGAAGAACATCGATTAGGTTAATTATATTTATTATTATACAGTATGTACATTAATCAGTTTAGATTTTACAAATCCATAGTTTAAGGTTTAGATTTTAGAATTTAGAGTTTCGGATTTAAATAGTTTAAAATGTTTTGTTTGGGTTCATTATTTTCTAAATTCTATATTTTTATATAGTTTAGTTTTATATGTATATATTCTTCATTATTGTTATTAACTTGTAACTATTTACAAAAATTTGTATTTAATAAGAATTACATTTATATATATATACTAAAACATTATCATGATATATGATAAATATTAAATGATTACGAAAGGTTATTTACTTAGTAACTTTTTATGACATGCTATATTCATATATTAACGGATTATATCCCCTAAAAAAACTTCTGATGCAAAAGCTTATCATTGACTTTGTGAAGGTGAATGTTATGATAGAAATTAAAATTAGTGATAACTAGACCTCTATAAAAAAACATTTTTTCTGAAAAAAAAACAATTTTAAAGATGAAAGACCCAGCAAAAAAAATTATTCTTCTACAAATATGCAGTGGAGAGATTTTAATTGGAAATTTCTTTGATCAAACGTGGATGACTTAATGCCAGTGAACAAAAGCTGCATAGTCAAGTCAAGTCTTCCCATAAAAAAAGTCAAAAAAGAATTATACTAGTATAAATTTCGGTTTCACACTTGCATGATTTTCAACAACATAGCGTTACGGTGTATAATTGTAAATGGCCCAAAACAATATACCACACGAGATAATTGAGGAAAGAAAAATAAAATCCTGAAAAGGAAGTGATTGTCAGGAATAAGAATTGGTCCGAGATGGATGGTGGTCGTCGTTTCACACTCTCCGTCCACCATTTTTATTTTCTCCATCTCTCGCCCTCTAAAAAAGCAATGGCCTTTCAAGCTCCATCAATGGCTGTTTTTAAAAGCTTGAGTCCAATTCTATAATATTATTTAACGTCTTACAACAATAACACCATAAGTTTCTTCCGCTTCTTCTCACCACTCATATCTCTTTCATAACTTTCTCTGTCGTCTTCCTCTCACCGCCTCTCTCTCGTGTTTTTTTTCATATATTTATCCAAACAACAAAATTAAATCTTTTCAAAGATACCCTTTTTACTTGTTCCTCGATTCAAGTGTTCCGTCTTCTTCTTCTTCTTTTTGTAAAGTCTATGGCTTTGTTCGTGAGCATAATCTTAGGGCTAATCGCGGGATGGTTAGCTTTTGTGGTTGGATTGATCATAGGATGGGCATGGAAACCGAGATGGGCTTCTTCTTCTTCTGATAACCATAAAGTGAAATTACAAAGTTCTGCTCCTACATCTTTTGATTTGTCTATACTATCATCTCCATCTCCTCGTTCTGCTACTTCTCCTTTAAAGGGTTTTGGTTCAGCTCCTTGCTTGAAAGCTCTTGTTTGTGATACTTGGACTATGGCTTTAAGACACCAGAAAACTATTTCTCCTGTTTCTTCTTCATCTTCATGTGATTCTTCTCAACATGCTGATGTAATTGCTGGGTAAGTTTAAAATTTTGATTTGAGGATCATTTGCTTTTTCTTTTTTTGGTTTGTTTGTTGATTTTGTTTTGGTTTTTGTAGTAGGAAGGAAACAGAGGAGAGGTTGCCTAATACTGTAACAGAATTAGATTTGAGACATCTTGTGCAATTGGTTGAGAGGAAAGATGGCGGTCATGCTTGGATTCAGATGATGGATCGGTTTACTCTTGGTATGAGATATCAAGCTTGGTTAAGGGAACCTAAGGTAACACTTGTTCTTTGTTTTGACAGAGAGAGAGAGAGAGAGAGAGAGACAGAGATTCCTCTTTGGTTTTGATGGATTGGTTTTTCTCATAGTTTTGTGTGTTTTTTGTTGTCATTTAGAATGGTCCTACTGAGTATAGAAGCAGAACTGTGTTTGAAGATGCAACTCCTGAGATTTTAAGAGATTTTTTCTGGGATGATGAGTTTAGACCAACGTGGGATACAATGCTTTCTAATTCAACAACAGTTGAAGAGTGTACAAGTACCGGAACCATGATTGTTAGATGGATACGCAAGGTTTGTCTCTCTGGTTCACTTTTTGTGAATCATAGATTTGCTTTCTCGTTGTGATTTTGTTTGTTGACTAGACTTCTTTTTTATGTGTTGCAGTTTCCGTTCTTCTGCAGTGATAGAGAGTATGTGATCGGTCGCAGGATATGGAACTGTGGCAACTCTTACTACTGTGTTACAAAGGTATGTACTAAGTAGTAAAATGGATTCTGCTACATTGATGTGAATAAAAAGTAGAAGTGAATCTATGTCGGATTGCGATTGAACAACCAATTTAGCATAACTAATATCTAAACTTGGTTAAATATAGAAGAAGCAAAATATGATACGGATTACGAATGATGTAGTTTTGAATGATGTTGGTGGTGTAAATCAAAGTCTCTACATGAGGAAAAGATTGAATATTTTTGTGCTCCTCATTTGCATCTGGAAAGCATAAGTGATATAAGTACTCAAATTTCGTTTCTCCTTCTTGCTTCAGGGAGTATCAGTTCCTTCTATACCGCGTAACAACAAACAAAAACGTGTCGAATTGTTCTACTCGAGTTGGTGCATTCGACCAGGTAGCTAAATGTCTATATCAACCCACTTTGTGAGTATTAAAAGAACTGAAATAACTTAGCAAAGTGAAATATTTTGTTCCTTTATGCAGTGGAATCAAGAAGAGACGATGGAGTAGCAAGTGCCTGCGAAGTGCTTTTGTTTCACCACGAAGACATGGGGATACCAAGAGAAATCGCAAAGCTCGGAGTGAAACGAGGAATGTGGGGAGCAGTGAAGAAGATGGAACTCGGTTTACGAGCTTACCAAGAGCAAAGACTCTCAGGAGGAGGATCCAAGCTTTCTCGGCAAGCTTTAATGGCTCAGATCAACACCAAGATCACATCAGAACATCTCATTTCGCTCAGCAACGGTGCCTCGCCTGTCACTGAGACTCCCGTTACATTGAACCGAGGAAATGGAGCAGCGAATCTAAAGAAACTGTTGATTATCGGTGGAGCTGTTGCGCTTGTTTGCACTTTGACCGGAGGAGGTGGCTTTGTTCCTCCTGCGTTTCTTTTAGGGTTGGGGAAGAGGTTTGGTAATGGTGGAAGAAAACGTCATCCCCAAGGGACAACAACAACAACAACCAGAAGTCAGAGTCAAACTTCTCCATAGATCGAAAATAATCCAAGATTAGATCATTCTAGATTAGTTTGTAGAATTGGAATAAGGTGTTTCATTAATCTTTATACAAAAGTAACAACTTTTTTACAAGTTATCAGTAAAAAAGTATTAATCTTTTTAAGGTTTATGATCATCAAAAAGGAAAAATGGTTTCGAAACAATGAACACCGTCGAGCTCTGGAGCTATTCTCATCGGTTGGATCATCATCTTCTTCTTATTCTTTTCATCGTCTGGTGAAATCGGAGTTCTCCCGGAATTCTTCTGCTGCTCCGTCTTCGCCGGAGACTGATTATCGCCGGAGCTTTGTTTCTGGCCGCCTGGGAAGAAGCCGTTGGATTCAGCGTAAAGAACATCGATTGTGCTAAAAATCGACATCATTCTTGAATAGTAGTTTTCTGTTTTGATCGAGTTTCTTCTAAGCTTTTATGAAATTGGAAACTTTTGTTTCTTGACGAGAAGGAATGGTGTCAAACTAAGTATATATAACCCTAAACGAGAAGGAAAGAGAAGAGTCTAGAAAGAGTTAGACAAGTTCGACAAGTTTTGAGTTTGATGAAGAAGGTTCACTGAAACTGGTTTTGGTCGGTGAACGAGTAGAGTCCACGTGGATTGTATGTGAATGTTGATTGATTGTATCAGTGTATCTAGTCATTTAGATAAGATTTTGACTTGATTCAATCTCATTATTTCATTTTTCTTCTTTTACATTTTTTTCCCCAAACAAACAAAAACACAAATAAGATATATAAATATAACCAGATCAATGAAAAACTCAAGATTAATCTTTTCATAAACCACTTTTAAACATCGTGATAACAAAACAAAGAAGGTAAAGTAGAAGTAGACATCAGAGCAATGTTTATATATAAAATCATCATTAAATGGTTTTTTCTTTTTGTGTTTTCTTAGATCTTCTTGAGCAACTCAATAACGTAAACACCAAAAGCGTTGCAGGCAATTTTGATGCCTTTGAAGCCTGATGCTTTAGCTAATGCTTCGAACTCTTTCTCGGTCCGTTCTTTGCCTCCAGGATTGTGAGCCAACATAATGCAATCGACATGGACCACTTGTTTGGTCGAGAGGCTTGAGTCTGGTGTCTCTGGAAGCATACACTCTGCCAATATCACTTTTCCATCTTCTGGAAGAGCCTCGTAGCAGTTTTTCAAGAACTTCACACAGTGTTCGTCGCTCCAATCGTGGCATATCCACTGTTACAACAATGAGACAAATCGAACGAGAATGTTTTGAGATCCTTTTGCATGGTATGAATTAATTATATGTTATAATGAAAGAGTTTATCAGTATATGAGCTTTGATAATTACTAACCTTCATGAAAATGGCATCACCTTTAGGGACACTTACAAACATATCTCCTCCAACATGTTCAATAGCTGTATTTATATAAGCAATAAGCCAATGTCTCATCAATCATACGTAAAAGAAAATCAATTTTTTTTTTTGCGAAATGTTAGGAGAAAGTAATATACCGGGATGAGAAGTAGCTTCTTCGATGACATGTGGGAGATCAAAGTTGATGCCTTTAAGGTTCGGGTACTTCGTGACAATCATTTTGAGAGTAGCACCAATGCCACCACCAACGTCAACCAAAGAAGTCAATCCCTCGAAACCCTTATAGGTCTCGAGAATTTTCTTCATGGTGATGGTTGAATGGTTAGACATTCCATTGTTGAAGACCGTGTTGAACCTAAGGTCCTTCCCATGGTACTCGAACGCGCTCATTCCATAAGCCTTGTTGAATGGAATCCCACCATCAAGAATTGCATCTTTCAAATGGTACCTGAAACAAGTCTCATTGGCATGAGTTTAAGTAAACACACACACACGCACAAACACTCCTTAAGTTTTAACTTAAACCCTCTTAACTTTTTATTATCAACAATTAGGATACTGTTTTTGAAACTGATCTCAAGATTGAACTCTATTTTTTGATTAGGCTAGATCCACCCTCAAGTGGATTCTAATTGGTGAATTTGATATAGGGCTTCCGGTATGCAAAGAGAACCAGCCGGTTCGATTGAAGTAAACCAAAACATAAGCCAGTGATAAGATAAGTTTCCATTTTCATTTCTTGTTGCTCAGTAATCGGAAGACCCATCCTCTTCTAGTTCTGTTCCAATTCAATTCCTTCAATTGTTACTCAATAAAGGGAATAACGATTACGTCTTCTCTATTTAAAACCATGAAACAAAAAAAAAAAAGAACATGTAGTGTCATTTCAAATATATTGTTTATTTCTAGCTCTAGACTAGGATCAACTAAAATATTTCTTTTTGAATATTCTTTAGTTGTATGGTTTTGGCTCAAAATTTCAACTATGGTGCTCGTTTAACCACTAAAGAAATCGTATATAAATATAATTTCTTAGTGGACAGCAGGTACAGGAAACGTGTCGAAACGAAATCATTTTGTCTGTTTCTGGCTGATTATCTTTTGAGACTTTGTGGCCAACTCTCTCACCTTTACCTTTCAACAGTATATATGGCATATAAATCATCACATCAACCAAGAAGCATAGCTTATGAAACAACGTTATCAATAATAAATCAGAGTTTTTCTAACCTTTTTTTGCTGGTTTTAATAGTTTTTCTAACTTGATTTAGCTAGCACAAGATCTATCCATTAAAATCATATGATAATATTTCTTGGTGATATGGAAATACTTACCAGCTTTCCATGAGAACCTTGTCTTGGTTCATAAGACAAAGAGCAGCAATCGAGACACCATCCTCGTTCTTGGTCAAATACTTGCAAACCGGACCAAGCCCGTAAATCCTCTCGACGCCGTCTCCACCGGGAATAGTACGGTTGGAGCAGGTGAGGATGGAGTAAGACGTAAGAAGACGGAGTATACGGTCGAGCATGACTGGAGCTTCGGGGTTTTTGGTCTGAAGTTGAGAAGCAATCTCAGACGGAGACATCGGAGAAGAGTTCTTGGCCATGATCTCGAGAAGATCGAGGTCTAATGCAGATTTTAAAACCATCGGAAGAACGGAGGCGCTCGCTAGCTGCATGGCGAAGAGAGCGGCTTCGTCGTCGGTGACTTGAACCGGAGTTATCTGTGTCTCCGCCGTTGATCCCATTTTCCTTGAAATCTTTAAGATTTTTTCTTTAAATTCTCTGTTTTGAGGAGGATTATGTGATGGGTGAGAAGTAGGAGGTTAAGAGGTTTATTTATATGAAAATATATATTTTTTAAAAAAAAGAAGGTAGACGACTGGCAAATTTTAAAATAATTCAGATTTCTGACCTGGCTTAATTAGTTTGTCTAATTGAGACAATTCAGTTTTTTTTTTTTTGGTATTTTATGATTTCAACAAGAGACCCTACTAGAGTAACATGCCAAGCAAAATTAAATATTTCTGAAGTAATACGTCCAAAGAAATTATAAGAAAGAAAAAACAAGTAGTCTTTATTCTATCTTCATAATTCATCTATACCGTTTAACATTAGATTTAATGATTCATTATGCTGAACAATATCGACTTCTTGAGCAAAATAATTATTGAATATGTTCAACTCGCTACAAAGACAACTTTTACCGTACCGGTTCTCTCTCAGCTTCGTGGTGTTTGAAGTGAAGGGATTTTGTTTCACTTCATTTCGCCGGCCGCCTTATGTGTCGACAAAGCTTCTTGTCGTGATGTGGTTTTATCGGTAGCCGTCATGTATACTCAATATCTTTTAGATCAGAACTGTTTTCTGGTTGGTTCCGATTGTACCGATTTATTTTCTGCTTAATAGTTCAGTTTGTACTTTAACTATATCTAAAAATCAGGATTATCAGTTAAGTGGACTTAACCAATTATATCGATGTAAACTAAGAAGTTATACAAAATTTTAAATAAGATAAAATTTCGAAAATAGGTCAACATTTTTTTATTTTTTCACCTATTTCATTTTTCTCAGTTTTTACCAAAATCTACTTATTTTACCTTTTCAATATATCCAATAAATCTTAAAAATAATTTTAAAATCCACAAAAAATAGGAAAATTCCAAATAATGAAAAAGAGACTTTTAAGAATATATGTTTATATTTGTTGAAAAATAATGGGTAGATAAGAAAATTTTATGTTCTACCATCTCTAGAAATCATATTTTACTATTTACGGTTTAGTTGAATATACAAGTTTCTCTGTAATCTACCAATAATAAATATAAATTTTAACATCTCTTGATTCATCTACCAACCGTAGAATACATATTATATTCATTACTGTATGTTCTAAGATTTAATTGGTTTGATATAATACATGTTCTAAAATTTGTTCTATATTTTACCATGTTTGAAATAAATATTCTACTGATATCACTATAATTTATCATCTTTACAGTTGAACTTCCACCGTTTACTAATTTTCTACTTATCATAAAATATATATTCTACAAAAATATCAGAAAATTATGAAATATGGTTAGTGAATATTTTACTGTATCATTTCAAAATCTTTTTTTTTCTCCAACAAAAAAATCATCATTTCAAAAATTTCTGTGTTTTTTTTTTATATATTTTTCTCCATATTTTTATTTAGCTTTTTTTATTAATATGTTGCACATTTATGTAATTTGAGTAGATGAAGTTTCTGATTTTTGTATACCCATGGATGATTTTGTTATATAAACTTGTCTCTGGATATGGAAGAGTTTTGATGATATGCCCGTGGATCGCTTTCAAATGGCGGTTTCTACCTCCAATCTCAAGGCATTGCTTTATCTGAGTAGAGTTGTAGTTTGAAGCCATTGTTTTGCTCACTTTATTAGATATTTTAAACTGAACACGAGAAATAAAATTAACCCAAAAACTATTTCACATGTATATTTTTCATAGTATAAAAATATAAAAGAATGTTGTAATAGCAAATTGTAAAATTGTTATTTTTGTAACATATCTTAACCATAATTTAACCCTAATTATGATGATACCACTAAACACCGTTTCACTTTTTCATGAGTGATGCCAGTCATTAGCGTTTTGATGTTTCGAAAACGTAACTTTGCTATAAGATTTCACGTTTATGTGTTAATTTTGACGTTTTCTCGTATTATCTTCAACATTTTAATTTCGTAGATTTGAGGAACTAGTTCCCGTTTTCATCCATCGTCACACACTCACAATGAATCCACAATACAAATACTCAAAAAGATAAGCACACTTAAAAGGTCAAAACTTATATGAAACTGTTTTGAATTGTTGGTGGTGTTTAAAAATTTTACTCTTTTTTACCTAATCTTAAATGCTTATTATTAGTGGTAGTACGTAGTTTCGTATTCATTAATAATAACGTCATTATCATATAGTACACATAGTAAATTACAAAAAGAAAAAAAAAATTGCATGAAATTTAATATTCTATCTAACAGGAAGAAAAAAACAAACAAGTATTTAATATTTTCAAGAAAAAAACTACGCCTAAACGTGTTTATACTAAAAAAATATTTGTAATCAAAGTTCTGTAAAAAACCCAAAAAAAATCTATAACAAATCTGATATAAAGCGAATGTTAATTTCACATTGGTTTTAATTTTGAACTTGTTTACTTTGATCACTAACAGAAAAAAAAAGATTTACATGAGAAACAAAAGTATTGATAAACTGAAAAAATCACAATATTGAAAGTTCTAATTAGTAGATATGTTGAGGGAACAAGGAAAATATGTTAACAGTTTTTAGAAGTGCAGAAGGTTCATATATTTGTTCATCTATACCGTAAAAGGAGTATTTTTAGTTTTATATTCGTAAAATCGAATATTTAAGATATCTGATTTTCATATATTTGTCTTATGTACTAAGAAAAATTATTTTGTCGTCTAAAATATTTTTTATTAATTAAAAAAAAACTATAAGACAATAGATAATTGTACATGTTCCATAACAATGTATGACAATTGAAATTTATTACATCATATTCTGATGATAGATGAAATTCATCTGATATCATATTTTTACAAACGATTCCACTTACATTATACTGAAAATTTTCTATACATTTATCTTTATTGAAATCTACATATTTATTTTAAAATATTAATAAATTATTTAATCATTAATCACCTAAGGGGTGTTATTGTTAATGTATTTTAATTAATTTAAAAATCCGTATGAAATTTATAAATCTAAGCAAAATATATTGATTTCCAAATATAATATGTGAACTTCAATAAATATTTACAAGTTAGGGGGTTTTCTTTCAAAGTTTGGTATTTGTATGTTCATCAAAGAAATTCATATAAATTTATTGTGAAATCATATTGGTTAACAAATTCATATGATTGAATAACATGTGATTTGAATTAGGATTTATAAACCATAAAACTAATAATATATGATTTTAACATAAAATTTAAAATTATAGAATCAATAACACTGAATTTTCTATTAAAATACATAAAACTATAACTCAACTAAATAAGTTCTCACGTATACGATAAAGATTATTGAATTAAAATACACTAATGAAACTATTAATGAAAGTGACCATTTTTAAATTAGATAAATCAATAAATAAAGAGATCCATAAAAGGAAAAAGTTGAGACCTATGTAAGCAGGACAGATAAGTATGATGAGTGGGACCGACAAACCTAACTTGTTCCTGATTCATTGTCCTCTTCTGCTCAATATCGTACCATTTTTTCCAACGCCAAATTATTTTCATTGACATTTTGCTTTCATAGAATGTCAAAAAAGGATTGGAAAGTTTAACCTAATGCTTTGCTTTGATTTAAATTAATAAATATATTTTTATTATGAAAAACAGTTCGGTATGTTAAAATTTTAAAAAATGGTCTGTTAAAATTTTATTCGAGAAAATTACATTACATGTGAGAAAGTTTGTAATTCCTTTTTTTGATAAAATAAAGTTTGTAATCCTTGCACAAAAAAAAAGAAAGTCTGTAATTCTTATAATACGTGATCATTAAATAATTTAATTGGGTAAGGTAATTTTATGTAACAAAAAAAAATTAAACAGAATTCATTCTAATCTATGATAAATATCGCTGAACAATAAAAAAAGTACAATCAAATGGGTTTTTTTTTGAATTGCTTCACCAAACAAATATTCTTTTCGTATATTCACACCAACCACAACCACAACCACAACCACAACCACAAGACAAAATCAAAATATATAATAATTTGATGTTCTATACATATTTTTATAATTAAAAGTGTTCTGACGAGACACGTGTGACTTTGCGATAGGATTCAACATCGTATGACAAAAAAAGAGAAGCATCTCACCTACTCTTTTGAAAGATGTTGTGATTTGTTATCATTGATAGTTTTAGGACCACGAAGTATCACAAAGAAGTATAAAAGTTTTACTATTTTCCGCTAATATATTTTTTTAAAACATATTTTCGGCTAATATTAGTATGCGTTTTTGTCCTTTGAAATTGCAGTTTCATTTACCCGAAGAAAATGGTGTTTAATATAAAAAAGTTCTATAGTACAACATTTAAAATTTAATTTTTAAAATGTTTTTTTACTGTCCGTTGAAATTGTTAGGTTTATTTACCAAAGAACATTGCGTTCTATATATTTTAAAAATGTTGAAAAGTATAGCGTTTACTGATAAATAAATTAATAAAGGCATGGTACTATTACAAATTACAATTCTCTAGTGGTCTATCAACAAATCACACGGAGATAACTTAAGTTCCATCTGTGTGACAAACATCTGATAAGAAGATTAACTACAACTGCTACTGGAAAAACAAAATATGACATTTTTACGACATTATCAAAAAGATCATTATCTATATATTTTTTTAAAAAAATAGTCTTTCAAAACTCAAATAACCTTTTCATCAATGATTTTGTGATGTGTCTTCTGTGGATCTATAAGTTTTGTTGTGAAATTACAAACAAGGATGTTGCATAGTATCAAAAAAACTAAACACTACTATTTAAATTTCTTATAATAAATCTACAAAATATATGGTCTTTCATCAATTAAAATTAACTAATATTGTTTGTTAACTAATTTTATACAAATTTTAATAAAATTGATACAAATTTCTATTAATTTATAATATTTTAATAATTATATGATTTTGCATCAATTAAATAGTCCATGTATTGTGAAAAAAATAGTCCATGTTTATTTTTTTAATCCAAAGGAGTCTATAATAGCAATTTGGAAATAAACAGAAATCGGATATCTCAATTTTCAAAGTCCAATAAATTAAGAATAATAAAAAATAATCCAAAGTCCTACCTACTACCGTGTTAAGTGATACGTCATTATCACATAACGTTAAATGGATATATAAAATAAAACAGTGTTATCGATGTAACCTAAATGAATCGTAACGTAAATAAATGGAAACTAGAAATGAGTTGTACATCCTTTCGGTGGCTTTCTCCACATGAAATTCATTCGGTACACTTTTTATTCGTGCATATAATATGTATAACGAACAAACCTACTTGTATGATTTTCTGAAGCTCGTTTAAATTTGTTCACTGATTTTATGAACGAACAAAAAATTCCAAAACTTACTGAAAGATAATACGCGATGATAAAAAAAAAGGTAGTGACTACATATAATTAACAACCACGTTGATAGAACGAAGCGGCAATTATTTAATCTAAATTCCAAATCATACAAGTTTATTGAATGAAAAGATACTGGTGAGCAATGCCGGTTCTGATAATCTTTAGATTATAAATATATATAAAAATATGATCTATTAATATTAATTTATTATAAAAATTAATCATAATATTATTAAAAATATATATTAGAATATAGTTAATAAAACAATTAATATATTGATGACTGGATTCCTCTCAAACTGGCTCTACTGATGTAGTACAATACAAGAGTGTTTGACTACATATCAGACAAACATGTAGTGTCTATGTAAAATTCGATTTTCCTACTTCCTCATTTCATCGGTCCATTTTTGTGTGCTGTTTCATCTCAGTCAACTTCGAAAAGCTCCTTTAATTGTTACTAGGGAAGTATAAAAAAACCCATTTTTTGTGAAACAACCTTCAACCTTCAACTTAAAAACACACACACCCAAAAAAAACTTTTTAACCAATTAAAAAATTGTAATATAGTTTCAAAATACTATTATATATTTGATAATGGAAAAAATGAAACTCCATGTTTTGATTAAATTAAAATGATACTCATAATAAAAATAAATGCCGTGATTTATACTTGTTAAATTTAGGGAAAATATATATAAGATTATAGTTCATGGAAGAAGTAGATAGATTTAACTAAGTAAGGACTTAAAGAGAAACTGAATCAAGTAAAGATTAGATAGAGAAGTGAATTACATTTCGGGTACATGATTCGAGAAGAAGTGAGTAGAAGAACTCATATTTAAGAGATTCATGTACAAGCTTCAAGGTTTTGGAAGGAATAAAATTAGATAAGATATCCATAATTCCACTTATAACACATCATATCATATCTTATTAGCTAAGATCACAAGCAAAATCTCAGTCTAAACAATTAGAGTTTACCCGAGGAACTGAAACCCTAAGTCATATATTCAATTTGATTAGATGAATCCTAGGCTGTTATTTTTTGTATACTATAGTGGATTTTTGTACACTTGAAAGGTTAGTTTACATTTTTTTTTGTAGGTTAAAGGGTTGTTTTACAAAAGTTTTTTAGTTTGAAGGCATTTTTGCAAAATTTCCTTATAATATTTAACCAACCAGTTCTCTTACGGATCAATTTCTAAAATGCTCTTAAAATTTAAAAGTATTTCTTAAACACTCTCTCTTCTTATAATTTTATTTTTGATTTTTTTTAAAGCTTAAAATTTGTACAATTACAAAAAACCAAAAAATTTAAATTTATTTACGACCCATACCAGGATCCATTGGACAATCCGGTAGATCCAAATTCAAACCGGGTCAAATAATAAATTAAAAATAAAAATTTATGGTAGGACCCATAAATCTTATTCTTTTTGTTGGAAAAAATGCAAACACTTGACTTGAACCCAAGTTTTCACATAAGAGAACAAATAACATGAACCACTAGGCCAAATCAATTTTTAATGTAAGTATCATAAATTTAATATATATAATGTAGAATTATTGAAAATTAGCAAATAGGGGAGTTGAACTTGTTATCATTAAGTTCAAAGAGTGGAGAGTTAACCAATTGAACTGATGTGTCTTTATAAATATTATAAACACATTAGTATTAATAAAATATATTAATTTATAATTTATAATTTATAATTTTATAATTATAATTGTTTATAATTACATTTATATGTGAATTATAATTAATTAATTTTATCTATATAATTTATAATTAAATTATACTTATATTATATAATATAAATGAATGTCTCTTCTTCCATCTCCTCCAAGTCCTACATCTCTTCCAAATTTTTTTCCTCAACAATGGTCGCATCCCCAACAATTGCGACATCCTCAATGGCCACATGCTCAATAACCATATAATAGTAGTTGATTTGTAAGAAATGTGAATTGTAAGTTAGATAAAACTATGTGGTTATGTATAACTGAGTATCAATAGATACTACTACACGTTATTGTACAACCTAATATCAATTGATACAACTACTAATAAAAAATGTGTTTGAATTGCATAGATTGCAGGATATTGAGCCACTTACACCAATACCTTTATTCTTCAACATTACTGAGTATGCTAAAATCTGCAAGATAACATCAAAGTGTAAAAATTTCAGCACATTGACTGAGATTGCCGCACCTAAGGATGAACAAACTTTTAATGTATTTATGATGAACTTTTTGTGTATTTATGTCTTTAGATACTTTTGATTTTATGTGGCTTTATGTGGATGTTTGCAGAATTTTAATTATGTCTTTAGGTACTTTTGGTTTTATGTGAATGTTGGCGTTCACACTTGAACGTTCCCAGTGGTTGGTCGATGGGTAGAAGAAGATTTTATAGCAAGAAATCTTTGATTTAGGCAAAGTTGGTCGAGCATTGACAGTGAGAAGAAAGGAGATTTGATTTATTGGAGAAGAAGATTGAGGGTGAGGGTGAGTGTGATGTGGGTGGTGAAGATGATGAGGGTGGTGGTGAGGATGGTGGTGGTGGTGAAAATGGTGGTGATGGTGGTGGTGGTGGTGGTGGTGGTGGTGGTGAGAGTAATGAAGACAATCCAAATCCATCTAAGTGGCTAAAAAAAAGCAAGTCCTAAATACAATTGAGTTTTAAGAATACAATTTAATACAACTATGTAAATAACGAATACAACTGAGTTTTGAGAATACAACTGAGTACGACTGGTGCTAAATCACACGCGCCCTCCCGCGCGTTCACAATACTATTTAATAAAATAATAATAAATATTTTACGTTCACACTTGTTCACACTAGGAGCGTTCACACTATAGTTGTACATAGTAATATAAATAACACATAGTCATATAAATGTCACATTATAGTTTTTTCAGTTATATCAATATTTGTAATCAATTTTCTGAGTTGTATCAACTATATTATGTTACAAAATTAAGATTAGAAAACTTTCATATTAATAGATTTTCGAAATTAAAAAATTTCAGCAGTTCACATACTAATGATCAAACAAGTTAACAACATACAGGGTTTGTAAGATTAAAACATGTTATTTTTCACTTTTTCTAGATTAATAATTAGATATCACAAATAAATATGATAAACACTGGTTTTAATATCCTAAATGCATGATTATAATTCATAAAACATAAACCCTAAACCCCAAATTCTAAACCTTAAACCCTAAACCCTAAACCCTAAATCCTAAACCCTAAACATTTCTAATTAGATATAATAATTATTTTAACAACATTGGTTCCAGTAACCTATATATATATGAGTTTAAACCTTAAATCCTAAACCCTAAACCCTAAATCCTAAAACCTAAACCCCAAACCCTAAACCCTAAACCCAATAATATGCAGTTTTATTCTTAATACATAGTTGTACGAGTAATATTGAGTTGTATTCTTGATACATAGTTGTATGAAAAATACTCATTTTTATTCTTATTATATAGTATCACTACTACATTCCATTTGACTACTACTACTAGACTCAAACCTAGAATACAAACCTCTCCTGGAAGAACGTTTACTCCTTCATCGATGTTCTCCAACTAATAGAAACCTTATTATTTGGGGTTTTCATATTTTGGTGTCATAATCCGGAGGAAAGACAACCATATCGTGTATATGGTTAAGAACTGTTCACTTAGACATATGAAGAACTGTATATCCTGCAATAAGCCAATACGACATATAAGGAAATGATATTCACAATAGTATATTAAAAATAATTCAAATGTGATGAACATCTTCTCTAGAAATATATACAACTTTAACTCATTTTCGTATATAATGTCCTCATAGTTGTACCAATAATACACAGTTCTGGTTTTAAGATTTTTCTAGTTGTATTAATTATATCAATATTATTTGGTTATACACAGTTTTGCGTTAAACATAGTTGTACTCAGTTTCATTTATAATATGCAATTGTATTTTCTCTATTATACACAAAATCGAGCTGCATTTCACAATTCTCGTCACCAACTCAGAAGCGAACATGTAAATAATGCACATTATTTGAAATAACTCAAATCCTCTTCAAACATCAAACCAAAGTAGAATCACCTTCAAGCGCCACTTTAATGGCGGAAACTCAGCTCCAACGGAAGACAACGACCAGCAGACAAGTGCAAACGAGAGCTTTACGAGTTTGGTGTGGTTGTTTGGTGGAAAACAAGTTGAATAATGAAGGAATATCGAAGAAAAGAGAGAATGTGGTTATTTTTCATAGAGAAATTTGAAGAATGGTGGAAAGCGGTGTTCAGTTGCAGATGAAAGCTTATAAGTTTGTTCATATATTGATTAATGGAGAATAAGCTGAAGAATGATTTTTTTTTTTAAAAAATGGAGAATTTGGTTGGATTTAGTAATTAAAAAAAAATAGAGTAATAAAGAAAAAAGAGAAACTAAGAGGGTTAGTTTAAAAAAATTAATTTATGTGGGATCCATTTCTTATTTAATATAAAATAAAAAAATAGAAAAAAAGGAAAGAGATTTACAGAGAGAGAGACAGAGAAGAATAGTAAATAGTGGAATGATGAATAAAAAATTTATTAAGGTCTATATAAAAAGTATTTAATAAACAAAAAAAAATATTTAAAACACATACTCAAATCTATAATAAGAATGTTTGAGAAATTGATCCTCTCAATACCCGCCACCAAGTTTTTTATCGGGCGAATGGACCAAAGTCTGATTTAAAAAGTTCTGGGCAACTAAATGGGCCCAATTGTGGTCTGATGTTACTAAGGCAAAAAAGGCCTTGCTAATTGCAGTTGATCCTTCTCATCTCAATTTTCCTTAAAAGAAAACAAGTCTCAGCAGAAGTCAGAAAGTCAGAACAACTATCATACTAAGCTTTTTCTGCAACTGCCTAAGGAAGTACACGACGTTTGGACTCTTTTCCTTTTGATCTCTGCGAGTTGGGAGAGAAAATGGAGACCAAGAAAGAAGAAGTGACTCCTCTCAGAGGCATATTATGTCTGAAAAGCAGACAAGACATAAAGAGATTCGAGGAAACAGAGGATTGCTTCATTCTCGATTTCGATCCTTTTGATTCTTTCGACTTGAAAAAGCTTTCCTTATCCGGTGATTTTGAGGGCGGTAAAGATCTGTGTATCATACATGAGACAGGCCAGGTTTGAGTTATGAAATAGAGGGTTTAATTATAGGGTTCATCTGATCATCTATATATATATACTTTTGTTTTTCTAATTTTATTTTTGGAAAATTTGATGGAACCTCTTTGAACAGGTGGCTTGTAGAGATTACCCACATCCAAGACACCTTTGCTTGAATTTTCCCTTTGGATCAACTCCTAATGCAACCCACTGTCATCTGGTAATTACTTCCGGCTTAGTTTCTTAAAGGCTTAAAGTAAAAGAGAAGTATGAAATGGATTAACTTGGTGTTCAAGTCTCCTATGAAACTGTCTTTTTTTTCTCGCTTAGATACGGAAATTATATTAACTATAGAGATCCAAATGAATATATGCAGTGTTACTGTTACGTCTGCGATAAGCCTGCTCCTTGTGCACAGTGGATGTCTTCGCATTGCAATGTTTCAGCGGACTCTATGGTGCGGAAGTTACCAACCCCTGAGAGTGAGAGCTTCTATTATTATGATTGAGATCATCTTTTGTTGACACAGTCTCTCTTTTTCCTTTAACATCTTTGAATTGATTAGTAGATCAACAACATATATAGCTTTGGAAGACTATGGATTGACGATGCGTAACAATTAAGTATGAGAATGTTATGTGTGTGTGTGCTTTATTAATGTTCGAAATACATTTGCTCAGCTAAATTGTTGCTTGCCGAAGGATTCCTTGACATACTTCGGTAAACGTGAGGCGATTTTAAAGTTTAGAACACACAGAGCAATTTTATGTAAGAGACCTAACATTGAACTAGTAGCTTCTTTGACAAGTAAAGGAGAATGTTGGTCCGAAGTCCCAACATGTAAGCTTCAATACCTTAGGGCTTTTGCCACATATCGGTCTCAAGTAACATACAATACATGTTTTTTTAAATATTTCTTTAGTTACATAGTTTTGTTCCAAACAAATAAAAACACAAGAACAATATATTGATAAGGAGATGGAGGCAGCCATGATTAAACATCATAGTTTGATCCCGAACAATAATACAATATTTAAGGTGGTGGAGTAGAAGTAGACATGAGAACATATTTATTTATAAATCTGGAGTAGCTGTAGACATGAGAGCATGTTTATTTATGACTCATCATTAAGGAAGCTTTTGTTTTTCAGATCTTCTTGACCAGCTCAATAAGGTAAACATCAAACGCGTTGCAAACAACTTTAATGCCTTTGGCTAATACCTCAAACTCTGTCTCGGTCCGTTCTTTGCCTCCATGATTGTGAGCCAACATAATGCAATCGGCATGGAGTACTTGTTTGGTCGAAAGGCTTGAGTCTGGTGTCTCTGGAACTATGCACTCTGCTAATATCACTTTTCCATTCTCCGGAAGGGCTTCTTAACAATTCTTCAAGAATTTCAAACAGTGTTCGTCACTCCAATCATGGCATATCCACTGTTACAACAATGAGACAAATCCAACGAGAATGATATGATTATCATTTCTTTATAATGTCAAGAGCTTTCAGTATATGTAATAAGTATTGACGTCGGTCCAAACCTTCATGAAAATGGCATCACCCTTGGGGACACTTACAAACATATCTCCTCCAACATGCTCAATACCTACAGTAATTGTTTAGAATCCAATCTCTTAATCACGTTTAAAACAAGAAAACTTGACTTTGCAACATGCCGAGAAAATGTTTCATTAATGATACCAGGATGAGAAGGAGCATCTTCGATGACATGAGGGATATCAAAGTTGATGCCTTTAAGGTTATGGTACTTAGAGACGATCATTTTGAGAGAAGCACCAAAGCCACCTCCAACATCAACCAAATCAATCAATCCCTTGAAACCCTTATAGGTCTCAAGAATCTTCTCCATGGTGATAGTGGAATGGTTAGACATTCCATTGTTGAACACCTTGTTGAATCTAAGGTCAGTCCCATGGTATTCAAAGGCGCTCATGCCATAAGCTTTATTTGAATTGAAACCCACCATCAAGAATTGCATCCTTCAAATGGTACCTACAACAAATCACTCTGGCATGAGTTAATAAGACAAACAAACGTACACACACTCCCTTAGCTTAATTAAAATCAAATAAACCCTACACTTTTTCTTATCACTAAATTATTGAGACTGTATCTCAAGGTAATTTTTAGACTTAAAAAGTGCCTTTTTTTTTTACTTTCGGATTTGTAAGGTTTTGGCTTCAAGTTGTGATAATTTGTAGAAATAAAATAAAGAAAGGTGGAAGAATATGAATAGAATTAGATAAATCAGAGACGTAAAACCAAAAGAAACATACTTTAATTTACATACATGTGAATGAAAAACTGTGTTTGGAAAAACAAGCTATTAAATTTTATTTTATTTTTATACTGTTGGTCAATAATCCGAAGACCGGTTCTCTTAATATTATAGTTCCTAATAATTTACTCAATAGAGTGATTAACCATTGCGTCTTCTCTATATACAACGTGTTTCTTCTAGCTCTTGATTGTGACCACACATAAAACATATGAAGGTACTGCCATCTAATTGATGACTAAGCCAACATATTTCAAGTACCCCGCTACTGTGAATTTTATGCCTTTCTTATCTGTTTTTATTTATATATTCTCTTTCTGCTAAAATCATTTTAAAGAAAAATATATTTTGTTCTCCATTCTGATTAATCGTTGTAACAAATGATAAGATCCGTATAATTTTGGCGCAGTACAAAATCAAGGTCTTCGTAATTTGTCTGTTTTGTCAAATTGTCTTTGACACTTTGTGGGATCAACCAAGAAGCATAACTTATAATTGCAACTTGATTTAGCATAAGATATATATATATATATATATATATATATATATATATGTATGAATGTACATTTTCTGTTTTTATACACGTCATAAATAGCATACAAAAAGATCCCAAAAACTATATGAGATTTTAAATGTTTTTATAAAAAAAAAATTGAGATGGACTTTAGATCCTTCAAATTTGGATCAGAATGCAGGACTTGACAACAAAATCCGACATCTGTTGGATCAAATTATCTAATTCTCTAATAGTATTTTTGATTAAAGGATTTTTATCTAGTTTAATTATCTTCATTACATTTAATCGGTAAGATTATGGGATGTCATTATAGTAATGAAAGTCGACCCTCAAGAAGCAAAAAAAAAATCTTTTTCCTTTTTGCCAAACTGGGTGAAAGAAATTAACACAAAGAAAATGCAAATAGCTGCTTAATCTAAGCTAAATAAAGATTACACAATGAGTTTTATTACTTATCTAATGAAAAATTCAAACTAGAGATGACTAAATAAACTAAACAAAGCAAATAAGAATTAAAACTAATGACTAATGACTTGAGCAATGATGAACTTATAAACTCTTGGATTAAGGTAATTGACTTGGGTTACTAGATGCTAATCTATAATCTAAATACAATAAATAAATAATTATCCTTACGTCTAAGAACACTCAATTAAGATAATTAACTTCCATGATAATATATTATAAATTTCTAGGTATTGATTAGAAAATTCAAATTTAACATTAAGAGCTTCAAATAAGCAAGGCTCAATAATAATTTAAGCTCTAAACATAATAAATCAACACATAATCACTTTAATCTATCTAATAAAAAAGCTCAAAGAAAATTACTCACTAATCTCTATGATAACACATATACTCATGATGATAATGTGCATGATCAAGATAGAGATAGAGATGTGAGATTAACAAGAAAAGCCTTAAAAGTAAAAATAATATGTTGTGATTTCATATATACATATAAAGTTATCAATAGAATGTATAGTTAAACTACAAATCTCTAGAATCATTAAACTTTGATCAACCAGGGTCAACGACATCAAAGGGTTTCACTCTTCTAGTTTTTATTTTATTTTTATTGTGATTATCTTTTCAACAAATAAAATTACGGTTTCACATACATTAACATAAAAATAACAGTAATTAACCAAAAAACAATAAGAAAGTAAGTATTAAAAATATCTAACAATATATACAATTTTCAAAAAAGCAAAATTATTATTAGAACTAACAATTTGATTCTTATGACAACAGACAATAATACTAATAAGTAAAGTATATGTCCTAAAAAGAAAAGTATTAACGTTTCAAATCCATAATCAGCTTCTTTTAACCATTTATATCCCACAAAGAAAAGGGAATGGGATCGGTGACAGAGAGACAACCAAAGTACTAAGACATCTAGTCGTCCCTTCATGGAAAGGAGTCCACAAAACCTACCGTTACGTCATGAGTCATGATCAAAGAACTTTCACTATGCAATTTTATTTGGGGTCAAAAATCACTATGCATTTAAATTGTTTACATGCATTAGGATTCGTCATCACATCACACTGCTACTTGTAGTTGTAAATATGATATAAAATTTGATAAACATATCGTTGTTGTAGTCATAAGTCATGCTGGTCATGACAACAATATTGTTGGTTATACAATCTTTGTTTCAAAAGCAAACAGAAAATGGTAATCTATTTAATGTTATTTTTCTCTAAATTTTACATCTAATTGTAATTTTTGGGATTATAAATGTTGTTTGCTTGCTAATATTACCAAATCCAATCATTTGTCTACTAACATCATAATTTGAAAAGAAAGTGGAAAGTGGAAACCTTTTGATGATATGGTTGATCAAAATTTTAATGATTCTACACTATGGTATTCGTGTAGTTTTATATTGAATATATAAGCACGTTACGATACAATCCATTTAGGTGCGATGGCCACCAGGCCCACTACGTTACATCGGTCAATAACACAATTCTAAAGACAAGTCTAATTCAATTCGACCTTGAACTCGAAAGCTTAGGCTAATAAATAGGCCCATATTACTAAAGCATAAGAACCCTTGTTTATTGCATTTTGCTCTTTCGATTTCGTTCCTTTTAATTCTGTGGACGCTATAAGGCTCTCCTTTCCGTTGATGTTAGTAACAGTGATAAAAGTTTAGCAATCATCCATGAGACAGCCAGACAGGACAGGTTTGATTTTTCTTGAATTTAAGGGTGTTTAAATTAGGATTCATCTCTATCGTTTACTTGATTATAATTGTGGAATTTTGATGGAATTATCATGAACAGGTAGCTTGTAGAGATTACCCACATCCAAGACATCTATGCTTAAACTTTCCCTTTGGATCAACTCTTAATCCAAACCATTGTGATCTCATATATTCTTCTTTGTGGGTTTTAACTTTTAAGTAAAACAAAAAGGTAAGGAATGGATTAACTTTGTTTGATGTTTTCTCGCACAGTGCAGTGTTACTGTTACGTGTGCGAGTAGTGGGCGGTTTCGGCTTCGCATTGCAATGCTGAGGGCATTTCCACTAAAGAGTTCTCAACTTCAATATCTCAAAAAAATATATATATATATATATAATATAAAAATAATTTTAATGGGTGAGTATCTCAAGTATTGACAAAGACAACCCAAAAGTATCTTAATCAAATACTTTTAGAATGAATTTCTCAATATTTGAGATATTCACCTATAAAAATCATTTTTTTTTTTTTTTGAGATACTCAAGTTGTGAACTTTTTGTTGGAGGTGCTCTTATACCTAACTCTGTTGAAATTGATGAGGAAAAGCCACAAACAAATCTTAAAATTTTTTTGGCTAATGTAATATGTGATTAATTATGTATTAATACAAACCATTTATGTTTTCTAAATTACATTTTATTTTGAAAATTTACAATTCTAGTAAAATTAATTTTTCGATAAAAGTTAACTAGATTTTGTTTTTCAAACAATAATCTTTATATAAAAATTCATATATAAAAATATTTTCATTAAAAAGATAAATGGATATGGTAATTCAATATTATAGATATCTGGTAGAACTTATTATAAATTTGAACCCAGCACCTCGCAATATTAAAAAAATATTAAAACTAGTAAAATAAGTTAACAAAAGAAAATTATATCTTTAATTTTAGAATTTACGAAAATCTCAACCATTATGGTAGATATTGATTTCTCAAAAATAATATTATTTGTATATAAAAGCTCTTATTGTGAACCCTAAAAAGTAAAACCTACATGTTGATATCCACCATGATAAACATATACAGGTAATATACAGTAAAACTTTTGTATTCCAAAAATCTCAGATATACTTATTCAAATCAATGTAATCTGTACACATGACTCTGACCGTATGTATCACGAGGATTTCAATCCATGTGTGTAATCGGGCAATATCTCTTTTCATAAATGCAATCTCAGATTGGTCAACATGAAAAGTGTAACCGCGACTTTAGGGTATGCATTAAAATTTATTTCTAATGTTGTTGTATATGAGACACTTGTACGATGACGGTTTCGCTGCCACAATATATCAGCTATATCTTCCAACATTATACTTCCATCCCTCTTAATATAAAAGTTATTTATTTTTTACTTCACCTGTTCTCTTCTTTTTTTTACATTAATTCTATTATTTAACCTGTTCATGATTTAAAAATATATAATTTTCATTAAATGATTAAAACAATTAATAACTGCGGTTTTTTTTCTGAATCTTTTCGCTAACTATGAAAAATCTCTATAATATTATATGAGACATCAGTTTTCAATATTTTATTATCACGTTAATTCACACAAAAATAATTAGCTACTTTTAAAATAAATTAAAATTATTATATTTAATTATCATCATTATTATTATTTATTTTTTAATTAATATTATTTATTACAAATTTCCTAAATGGAAAATTTTCTTTTTACGTATTACACTCATGTTAATTTTTTTGTCAACTTAATCTAGTGGTTTTAATATTCTCTTTAACATTACGGTGTGCTGGATTCGAATTCTAGATATGTGTGATGGATTGCAGAATTGACCACCATTGTGCCACATGATTTTCACTCATGTTAATTCTTATGAGATCAATTATATAAGTATCATTAATGAATTAAAATTAATTAAATTTTTTTTAAAAAAATATTGTGGTCTTAAAAAATATTATGACAAATTGTACATGCGTAAATACATACTTCCATTTTAAAAATGCATTTTTTATTTCAATATTCAGGAATTTTTAGTAATTGAATTTAATAAATGAATTAATAAAATATTTTTAGTCAGCAAATCTTACTTTTATTTGTAATCAATATTATTTTTTAAACAACATAATAGAAATTAAAAGAAGAGAAAATCGAATGATTTAACTCACATATAGTAAATAATTTTTTGAATTGAATGTAAAATTATATTCAAATAATTTTTTAATTAAATGTAAAATGATAGTAGATGATTTTAATATAACAATGTTTTAGATTCTCTCAACTCAATGTGTTTTCCGTCTATATATGATGCAAATCTAATGGGAAGCTGGTCTTCAAGAGTGAGCGTCAATAATTGTATTAATTACAATTATTATGGGTAGGTATTAATCATGCAAGTAGATAGACCTTCAATAAATTTCTTTTAATTCAACAATAACTCGTAGCTGTAAGGTTGAATAATCATATCAATAATAATTGTAACTGGTTGGAAACTGGTAACTAATAACTAGAAGATGGGATTGAAGTCACTGAACAGGATGCAATTGAATTGATTAGAGCTGGACAAAATATCTGGATCGGAAGATCTGAGTCGAAGTCGATCTAAAACGTAATACCGAACTGAATTGGAAACTGACAAATTATTTGAACAAGTGTTAGGTTTTTATATCAAAAAAGATCAAACCCGAACCAAGAACTAAACATGTATATCTTGAAATATAATAATATTTCTAAAAAAAATTATTTATATTTAAACTTAAAATAGTTAAAATATCCAAAAATACAATTACAAATTTATAATTGTGAGAATCATGTGACATAACGGTGGTCACTTATGAAATTCATCACACATGTTTAGAGTTTGAACACAACATTCTGCAATGTTAAAGATGATATTAAAGTCATTAGGCTTAATTGACAAAAACATATAATTATCAGTTATTTTAAGATAAAAATAATCAAAGCACTTAAAAGACTGGAATATCCAAAGAATACTTAGTTATAATTATCAAAATTTAACCAAATTTTATATAATATTTTTTTGTAATATTTTGGGTATCCAAACCCGGATAAAACCGAACCCAATCCAAATATAAAAAATATTTGTACAGATTCTATATCTATAAATGTGAATATCCAAAAACTCTGAATTTATTCGAACGAAGCTTAAATGTCCAAAATTATTTATTCCAACCAAACATTACTAGTAATTCGCCGTCCACGTGACCACTTCTACAAATGCACCTACAGTATAAGAAACTGAGAATATGTATACTCCTCTCTCTTTTTTCTCATAGAACGAGTGATAAGTGATAACTGATCATCTACTTAATTTTTAATGGAATGGTTTACATAATTCAAGTTGTCTTCTGAAGACGTCCCAAGTTGAGATGAGTTGTAAGGATATATATATATATATATATATTATTTTAAGATGAGTTTATAAAGAAAGAGCTTAATAAAATCTTGTAATTTGTGAAGGTCTTAGTTAAAGTGTAACTAAATATTAAATATATATGTGTTAATTGTAATAAAATTGGGAGTTTCTGTGACGATAGGAGGACCCACACATGCCGGCCATGCCATGACGCGTCTAGCGAACGCAAAATTCTCGAGTAAACCTTTGCTTTCGTAGTACTGTTCTTACTTCACATTTATGCATCATTATTTTGTTCTTTCTATGTATTAATAAAAAGATTTGGAAAATGACTTTGAAAGTAAATGTCGTTTGAACACAAGACACGGACGAAACAACCAAAATTTTGTATTTGAACAAAAAAGTCTCTACAGGGGCTGTGCATTGTTTGAAATTGATATAAGAATGTCAGCTAATATGATTAGGTTACGAGTAAAATACATTAGCACTTACTAATATCTTGTAACTTTTTTTTAGAAATTTTGTTTTATCTCTCAAACGCCATACAATTTAATTTGCGCAATTATTTGGGCTCCTTTTCATCCATTATATATATATATCTAGCCAACTTGTCTTTATCTCTATTATCTTCTATAAATGTTTGTATATATATATATATATATATAGAATCATTTATATAATTTTATATCATTGTTTGGAAACAAGTTTCGAATCAATAGATTAATAAGTTGTTATATGGTAACAAGACATGAATAAATTACTTGTCTAGCATCAAGTAGCCAGGCAACAATACACTTTTCTCAAAAGTTCCACAAAACAACATACAACAACAACCTATAATATGTAGTCGTTTAGCGAAATAATGGGTCCATATGTCCATGTGTGTATAGTCTTGGGTGTACTAGTAATCTTATTTTTGTTGAGATCTAAAGTTCTGAGTTATGCTATCTATCTGGGAGCTTCGCCAATACACTTTTTTATACGGTTTTCAAAATTTGAACTTAATAGAGGCAACTGAAAACTGTTTGCTACATCTCTTCATGTTTCTCTTAGACCAATCAACTTCAATGATTTAAATCGCTTAAGCTTATAACTGTTTCAAACGCAAAGAAAAAAAAAAGAAACAGAGTTAGAGGTATTTCACGTTCGAACAAAAAAGAGACCATACATATACTTGTATAAAGTAAAATGCAGATTAATAAAATTAAGTATATACTTTTATGCATACAAGTAGGTAAAAATTTAATTATCATTGTTCATGCAACATTTTTAGTATCATTCATGCAGGTGGATATAAAGTTAACCACTTATCAATCCTCTGCACGAGACACATATGGCTCATAAGTTTGGTGCGAGTAACACCCGTAGAACATGATACCAGAGCAAACTGATAAGTCGTCTCAATAGACGCTTATATTGTTTTCCATCGCACATTATTCTTGTTTTATCATCTGCTTCATATGAGACAAACTTGAAATAAATGTCGGTGCCTAGGCGTGAGTTGAATAGATAAATATCTATGTCTCATTTGGATGTGACACCAACGTAACATGCACCAGCACCACTTAATTTGTGGATACCTTATGAGTTAAGTAGATAAATATCTATATGAAATTTACCCCTCCAGTAATCACTGTTGTGTTTTAGTAAAATAGCATATCATGTACTCGAACTGTAATTTTTTCTTCTTAGATCTCAATTATATAGGTGAAATATTGCCTTTTGATGGGATGGACTTGGCTTCGTAATACGTGATATAATGAATATAGATCTGAAAGGGATTACATGGATGAGTTACGAATCATATAAACGTTAGTTTAGGTTCATTTAATTCAGTGAACCCTTTTTTTTCCTTCATTTGAACGTTTGATTCAGTGTACATAATTTCTCACAGTTAAATTATATTATTGTAGCTTTGGAACTAGTGTAGATATTTGAGTATTATAGTAACACTTAGCTCTGAAGATTGATAAAAATTGGCGTATAATACAAACTGTACATTTATTTAAGTTGGTGAAGGTTCAACCAATACACTTTTAATTTATCAACTTGGATACTTTCATTCATACTACGATATGTTTTAATAAGTCGAAAGTTAAGATTACATATTTAAACAATTTACTGAGCAAATGTTTTCTCCGTCCTAATTGCCGACGTGAGCAATGACTTTATAATAATCGAAAACTAATGTAAAAAATAAAAATACGCATCGGGAATTATCTTTCCATCAGCAAGAAAAAAAAAAAAGAAGAAATGCACGAAAGATCTTCTTCATTACCATACACTTAATTAGTCAAGAAACCTAAGGTATCGAGTAACAAAAACATCAGTCATCTCTATATATTTAATTAGATATGGATTTAGTTACAAAAGCTCTATGAAGAGAGAAGCATCTGAAGTCAAAATCTGAGAAATCCAAAAAAAGAAGAAGAAAAGTTGGGGAAATCAGAAATCAACGAGATGAGAAGAGAAATCAGGAATCATCGACGTCGCTGAAGAAGGTGCGGGGAGAAGAAAACCACCGATCCGTAAGGCGTTTCTATCGCCAGTACGCCGTGGGAGAATACCGGCGGTGAGTTTAGCGAGAGCCGCCGTGTACTCCACTAGTAGCTCAGTTATAATCACGACTGAGATCATTTTCTTGATATAATTCTTGAGTTTCTTGACTCTTCTTGCTTTTTCTTTTTTTTTTTCTTTTTTCTTTTTGATGTCTGCGAAGAAAAGTGAAGAAGATGAGAGACTTCATTGTGTGTTTATATAAGCGACCATTTTTCACTTTCAATACAGAGTTAAGAGACAAAGAAAGAGCTTCGAATATTTTAATTTCTTTGTTTTTTAGCTACTTCTTTTTTTTTTTAATCACCTGCTTCTCACACACACTGAACATTGGATGTAAAACCAAATCAAGTTGGAATTTTTTAAAAGGGACTATTTGTTTAACATAGGATTTGTTTTTTTTTTCAAAATGTTTTTGTTGGGTATTCAGAGGAGAATATTAACCATTTTAAAAGTTACACCTCAATTAATAAAATGGTCCTATAATTGATGCTTCTTTTTTTTTTCTGTGAATATATGGAAGCTGCTAATTATACGTATATCTAGACTTTATTTTTCTTTCTTCGGTTCGCCATACGCGTATAGCTGGATTCATCAGAATTTTGTTGTTTTTCAATTATGTAGAACTATATATAAAACATTATCTGTTAATATTCGTTTAGTACTGCACATACTACATGCATATCAATAATTCATTAATTGTCTAATCAATGATTAGCATGAATCACTTTACATATATAAACCGGTGTACGTTTTTCTTTGCGATCTATAAACAAATTAGATATTCTTATTATTTAAAACTTTTGTCTTGACAGGAAAATAAAAAAGACCTTGACAGTAGAACTCTGTAAATACAAAAAACTAGATCTTGATTCAGATTTGTAAATGAATCTTCATTAATTAAATTTTAGGACCACTTCTCCTACATTCAATGTAAATATCTTCTGCTGAAAAAAAATAACTTTCTTATAAGCATTCAAGTATTTATAATTGCTAAATATGAATATCCATAGAAAATACACAGTTATATTAATTATGTAGGATTGATCTACGTCAATTTATTAATAGAACAGGTATATTTTATTAGACCAAGGTGCAAATTTTTCCTTTCTAAACTTTTCATAACAGTGTTACACTCTATAATTATGTCCACAAGTGTTACATAATCTTAAGAGTTAATCAAAACTCATCTCCATGCTTAATACGAATTAATAGTGGTTAGGTTAGCATTACTCTATCCGTCACATATAGATTGATTTTTAGCTTCTTTTTCCGGTTTTATGAAAATTTGCTTCTAATTTTATATTATCATATTTTAATTAAGATCAAGAAATTAACTTTCAAAATAATTGGGTTATAGTTATTTTGAATGGTTTAAACATTAATTCATTTTCGTGTTTCTAAAGCAATCAAAATGACAGCAAACCAAATGTGTATTTAAGGCATATCATGTTCGGTTCACAATTATTTCTTCTGTCGACAAGTCTTCAATTTAATTAGGATTTTATTCTATTTGTAGTTACATGATGTAACTTACATCTATGCTACTAATAAAGATGTAACACTATATTTGGACGAAGAGTTAATATATATATATATATATATGTGAAATTTATCCATACAAATATATATATATATATATATATATATTCTTTTTATTATTATGAAACAATGGAACTAGAGCTAAACAATCGGGTATATTCTCTAAAATGAATTACTATGTATCCTTTTTTTTAGCTATATATGAATGTCAAATATTTTGTGTCGATTCTTGTTGGAGATATCATCGAATAGTAGTTAGTGGCTTAATGGTGTGTATACATAACTTGACACTTTCACATGTTACCGTAATGTTAAATCATCAGATTCATCACATTTAATTAATAGATTTTCAGTCAACCGAAAATCGAGATGAGTTGTGAATTGTAATACTTAATACTCTATAGACTTTTGTAGATAAATACTGTTATCATAAGAATCTACTTTCAGATTCGAGGCTTGAAAATGGGAACTATAGTTTTCTAATAATAATATTCTATGGTGACATAATTATATCGTAACTAATCAAATTATTCTGTAATTTATAGCGGAATATTCCATGTACACATTGGAATAAAGGCAAGAAAAACATCATTTCAATTACTTCGCGGGTGTACCATTTTGAAAAGAGACTGATCCATTCAAATGATTCAACCTCAACGTGATAATCTATAGATATTAATCTTAAAACTTGATACATTTTTGCATAAAAATGCAGATTCGGCTTAGTTCCTTCCATTAGGGGCCATGTGAATATTATATTTGGTTAAGCAAATCAATTAGAATAACATCAGTACGTAATTTAGTATTGCTAAATAGTAAATATGTTCAAGATTTAATTTGAAGCTCTTAGAAATGCCATTACGCTTCTACAATAATAATATATCTTGAATGTTAGTTTATTTTGATTTGGTCTCTAGCAGAAAATCAGGGAGTGGACTTTGAACATACAAAATTGGTTAAATAAGATAATAGAGATCTTTAAAATCCATTACGTGAGGATCATTATCAATTAGATATGCATGGGTCCGTCTTCTCTACCTTACAATTTTAAAAAACTGGATTTTTTTTATTGCCTCGCCTTTTCCGCCTCCTATTTAGTAATAGCATTTAAAAAATAAAAAAAAAGCTGGTTTTTGTTGTTGTTAATACGCTATTTAAGTGTACTACTAAGTTAAAGTGACTTTAACTTTCTATGAAGCTATCTAGTTGTTTTTTTAGAGTTTTTGACTGAGCTTGGAGTTAAGTGCGAGCTTGGATCCGTATTATCCAAGTACCGTTATAAGACCAATTTCTATAAAATGATTAATTATTAGTTTTACTTTCTTATAAACATTTATTGACGGACTAAATTATATGTTTAATGGTTTGTCTTAGTATTGATGTTGTGTCATTAATGTGTGTGTGTGAGTCATAGACGAACAAAAGTATTTATAAATCCATCTTATCTACATGTAGGTCTACTATAGATGATTTCCATATATCAACATATTATATAAATTATTAATAGTATAAATCCCTTTATATCATAACTAAGAGAATAGCTTTTTCTTTTTACTAATTGATTTTATATTCACATATGACATGTATGTGGGAAAGAATGTGAATGTGAATGTGAATGTGAATGTGCTTTATGAAAGAAATATATAGGGACGAGATAAGATAATAATTTAGTAAAATATTGATTTTAATGTTTCTTTTTATCAACTAATGTAATATCTTTTTTTAAAAGGGCCAGCATAAAATTATTAAATAATGTAATGTTTCATGTACAAATAATTACTCATCATAGAAACGGACCAATAGATATGAGGCACTATAAGATCAACTTAAAGAGGATAGATGCATTCATAATGTGTATACAATGAAATTCTTGGATGAAAATTTTAAACATATATGACCAAAACATATAGTTTACTACTAAATTCGTTTTACTGTATTTACCGCATCATTATTCAAATTCAAAATTTTATATTATATCGTATGCTGTTGTAAAAAATATATGTATATATGATTTTGATAAAATCCAAAAAACCTTTTGAAAAATAAAAACATATACAATAATACAAATATACTTCGTAGATATAGACTTTTATTATTTAAACCAAACTTTATTACTGTGATATAATATACCTTCTTTTTTCGAGCTTTGTGTGAACTTACCTATTCTAGAGAAAAATACTAAAATAACACTAAATTATTTTTTTATAAAAAAATTAGCACACCACATATAAAATTCCAACAATAGCACAACTAGTGTGCAAAAAATACTTGTTTACCAAAAATAAATTAAAATATCACATGTGGCTATATTTTCTTTCCAATTTAGGGTTAATATTTCGTCTATTATGAAAGAGTTTTAAGTTCTTTACTTAATAATTATTATATCATAAAAATTATAATAGTGATACTATGTGTAGACCAAAAACTCAAAAATATACTATTATAGAGAATGACTCTGTTATATAAATGGAATAAATCTTCAAGTCAATTCCATATATTTGAAATTTAACTTAAAAAAGTCCAACAACGGCTAATCAAACATATATTGCCCTCTACAATACAGCCAAGGGGTCCTTTAATAAGTTGGCTCATCTGATAGTTACAGTTATTAATTGAAAAATTAACAATACAACGAAAATGTAATTCAGCAAGGCCATTTCATTGGCTAATTAAGGGATAAAATATGACTGAACAAACAATCAGTAATATGATGGAAATATAATAAAATTTCGAAACATTAATATAGACAGAAAATACCGGAAATTAGTAGTATTTATAATATATGTAGATTAATGGGTGGTTTTCAATACCTTTCACTGTAATCAATAATGGAGAGCTTATTATTGTAAGTGTATACATGTTCTATAGAACATATGGTGAAGATTTTTCTCAACCCCCCAAAGAATATGTGGACTTTCTTGATTAGACCAACTTCAAGTTTCAGTTCGAAGATTTTATTTTAGTAAATTGACAGATCCAATGAGAGTCACGTGATCGGAGGGATTATCGAACTACGTAATTAAACTTGATTTATAAGGAATTATATCTTGAAATGATAGTTCTTCATGGCTTTCCAAGTGAGGGAAGAGGTTGTTATATGACGAGTGACAAATCTGGTTTTAAGTTTTAAATTACAATTTCTTCAGGGGAAAAAAGGCTCAAATGTTAAAAAAAAAATTGTTCAGCAATAGAATGTAAATAATGAGTGTGCAATAATTAATGAGGGAGACCTGGAGAGGAGATTTTATTTAGTTTTTGATACATGCACCAGAAATTTAGAAAATACCAACAGAAGTATAATTTTATTTTAAAACGCTGTCTTTTAGATTCTAAAATCGAACATCTTTACGTTTGTTGTTGCTCTTTCGTAAAAGTTCCCGAAAATTCAACAAAACCATTGTTTTTGTTTTATAAACTAAGTTGTAAATTAGTCTGTAGTAGTAATCAAAATTTATATATTAAATCTATGATTTTTTTCTTAAAAAAAAAAATTACCGTTCCAAATAAATATGAAGAAAACATATAGTATCTTTCTAGATTTGGGTTGGTAATTTGCTTTCATAACAACAATCTGTTATGGGGATAAACATTTACATATAAATCTCTCTTAATAACAAAGTAAAATAAAAACATTTTCCTGACAAATTGTAATATTGCATCATCGTAGAATAGCGGACAATCCTAATTTTCATTGCTATGGATTGGTGAAAATAATGGTGTTGTTGTATGCGTTTATCAACACAATTTAAATAAACTTATATAGAACCAAGATATATAACATAAACTTCTGAAATTTTGAAAATATATATCTAAAATTCAAATTCAGTATACACATGTTAAAAAGAATATTAAAATTATTAGGTTAAGTTAGACAAATTTTTTATATAAATTTTAACTAAATGTTAACTTCCTACGATAATGTAGATGCAAAAGACGAATTAGACGTCGTTGAGGTTGATAGTTGTATTATGCTTTTTTTTTTTTACTTTCCAGTTAATAGCACAATGAAATTATTCTTTAAGACCATAGCGACTTTGGTTGGGAGTCACATGCGTCTATTATCGTTGCTTTAAGCCTTAGGTGAAATTTACCTAATATTTCTCCCTCTTTATATGGTAATTGCCTTCTCTTTCCTCGATGAGTTTTGTAAATTATCTTTTATAATTTCAATTTTTGAAATTTATCCCAAAACCGTATATACCATTTAATTTCTACAAAACATTTCGTTGATGATGAAAACCTTAAATGTAAAACAATGGAGAATAGAGAATTTATGATTATTTATTGCTCTTGAGTTGTTGTATGAAATCTCCTGTACACCTTCTTATTTTTTCAATTCTTTTGATGGAGAGAAATTTCTTTTCTGGTTTCTTATTGTTTCTCTCTTTTACTTATATCTGTCGAATGGACACAAAGAGAAATGTTATGTCTTTTAATTTTTCTTTATTTATTAAGACATCCTTATACTCTTACTTTATTTCATATATATATACACACATAATTAAAATCATATTATATATGTATACACATATTTTTATGAGAACAATATAACGTTTATGGTTAGGAAAGAGGGTTTCAACAATCTAATACTCTTTTATCGAGACTGATCCATCATGGTTTTGCTTTTAATGTATTAGATACCTTAAACTTTACAATAAACTTAAAATTTAATAATCGGACTGTTAATACATCGGCCACTTTACATAAAATATTCTTACAAGTTTTGCATCTCATGTGAGTGTCATGTGATCTTTATCTTATCTATACTTTTTTTTATAGGGAAAAGACAAATTAAAATTTATAAACAATACAAAAGAAAACTTTTCTTTTGCATAGATTTTCAGACTAACTAGATGCTCCTTTTTTTCCCAGACTCTTGCCTATGTTTAAATTGATCATTGCCTGCTTTATGAAGTAAAATTAAAATACGTTAGGAAAATACACAAAAATGTTTTTAGTTTGTCGTCTCTTTATGAGCAAATGTCATTTTAGTTACATATCATTATCAAAATACTTTGTCCATATCTCAAAATTAAATGGCATTGTTTTTATGACTCTCCGAGAAGTTGCACCTACCATTTGGCCCTATGAGACATATACCCACAACACATCTCAAAGTTAGAAAATTGTTTTCATGAGAATAATAACTTCATTTGTGAGGGTAACTAAGTAAGAGACTTTAGTTCTAAGCTATGTGCTTACTTCCTCAATATCCAGACTTAGTTAAAATTTGATGGTCATGTAAATACATCTCGGCTAAGGCAGCAAACAATGCTGATCCAATGAGAAGAACATTCTCATTGAGGAAGAAATAAGGCGAATGAACTGAATGCACATAGCCGATTTCTTTGATTTTGGTACCGATTCTTAAATAGTAATGGTATTCTTTGTTGATAAAAAGCAAAATCTGTTTTTGATGAGTGGCTCATGCCAACTTTTTGGTCAAGTTTTCAGCTAAGTTTTTATGTTGGTATATTAATCAGATTATGAGGATGACAAAATCTTTGACATGAGCATGTAACATAGTGTTATCACATACAGTTAAAATGAATGAAATAAAAATCCAAAATAGGTGAAATCTTAAAAAATTTACTAGACGTCAAAATATGTAAATACCCATATTAAAAGTTTGAATGAAAATCCACTAATATATATAGTGGAAAGCTTATGATAAAGTACAATAGTTTTGGAGTACTATGGTGTATGGAAAATAAGATTGAACAACCATGCACACACTTGTGCCGCCAAACCAAGCCCCGGCTCGGGTCTTAGGTCATTCGCATCGTAGATACACATCTAAATCTCATACGTGTGGACAATAAAAAAAAATAGAAAAAAAAGAAATTTTAATTGAAACATCTCACACATATCATTATCATTGAACTGAGACGATTCTTTAAAGTTTTGATAAATATATTAATATTAAATTATTTTGATACTTACTTCACTACCATCAATGCCGATGGTCTTAGGTCCAAATTTTATGTTTTTACAAAATTTGTTTTGATATATATATGGTCCATAACCACAAATATCTTTCAATATTTTTTCCAACTAAATTCAAAATGAATGGTGATAATATCAACATTAATATGCAGATTAATAATGGTGTTAGATTTTCTCCACTATAGTTGGATCAAACGACCATAAATGCAGTAGTAAATGAGTTGACTCCTCAAAACTTCCTAGACTATGTAGTCTCTCCATCTCCATCTGACACATTTATCAAATTAACAAAATCAATAAGCTCATTCTTTCCTCCTCTGATTTTTGTTTTTTTTCGTGTCTGAGAGCATAACACAAAGTTATGGATCATCAACTCTTGATCTTGAGTGGTTAGACATTAAAACTGTAACAATTTTTTGGGATTCTAGACATATCAAACCTATACAATATGAAGTTTGAATAAATAATAAAAACAACTAAATCTCGATTATGCTTTTTTCAATTTTATTTTTGAAAATAGTATTCATATCATAGTATTTTTGTTTCTATTTTATGTTTTATCTTTTAAAATAGAAGTGTCTATTGTAGTAAATCATGTTCTACAAAATTTTCACGTACACTATGGATTGGTCGCCCTATAATATTAAGAGCCCAAGTGTTTTTAATAAAATAGTTTTTAAATTGAAAAAAAAATAGATGCTTAAAATTATTAAAAAATCATATAAATTCGAAAACAAATATTTTTGTTATTATTATTATTAAAAGGTCGCTGGTACTGTTCACCTGCCATTAACTACTGACCCGGTTCACCTTCTCGGGTCCAACCAATAACTTCAAATCCTTTTAAGCGTGCTCGTGTAGCTTGTGATCGTTCACAATTGCTGGATACATAGGGTGAAAGCAATGGACCTTTGATAGTCTCAGCAAATATTTGGATATGAATTAACTAATGTAGTGCTATGATAGAACATAGATCTTTTCGATTAGTAGTACTTATTACCCGAATTAATCCAAACCGAATCAATTTACAAACCGGTTTGTCAGCTCTTAAACCCGAACTAAAGTAAACCATGCACCGAAAAACGTCACCGTTTCGTCCAAATTGAGAATCGATCTGTCCACTCTCTTATTACAGGTCGAGGAGCTTTCACAGTGAAGAAAACATGGAGAATCTCACGGCCCAATATCTCCACAAGCTACCTCGTCCGCTATGGAATTCGAACACATAGTTTCTCACTTCCTTAACCTCGAGACCTAAACTCATCAATGTCTTATCCTCTTCCCTCCGCCGCTCGTTGCCGTTGTCTCTCGATTGTTTCGCCGAAGACGCGACGCAATCCACTTCTCTTCTCTCCGACCACCACCAACACCATCACCGGTTTCTCAATTCACTCTTGTGACGCCTCGAATTTCCTGGTTCGTGTCCTCTACGACTGCTTCAAGAGGATGGAGATTGGAGCAAATACCATTTCTGGGCCGTCATTCGATTTTTCCGTCACTCGTCAAGAGTCGACGAGATTCTTCCTGTAAATTTGAAAAGTTTATCTTTTTATATATTCACGAAACTTGAGAACACATAAAGATGGCTTCTTTTTTTTATATTAGTTTCAGGTTTTTGATGTGTGGAAGAGTCTAGATCGTTTGCGAATAAGCGAGGCTAATTACGAGAAGATTATAAGGTTTATATGCGAGGAAAGATTGATGAATGAAGCGGTTCGAGCTTTACAATGTATGATTGATGATCATGAGATAAGCCCGTCTAAAGAAATCTACAATTCAATTATCCATGGTTATGCTAATGATGGGAAGTTTGAGGAATCAGTGTTCTACTTGAATCAGATGGAAAAAAAAAGATCTTTTACCGCAAACTGAGACATACGACGGTTTGATTGAAGCATAAGGTAGATGGGAAATGTATGATGAGATTGTTTTGTGCATCAAGAAAATGGAAGCTGATGGTTGTGTGCGTGACCATGTTACTTATAATTTACTTATACATTTGCTCGAGGCCGGTTGCTTAAGAGAATGGAGAAAACGTATCAGAGCTTGATGTCGAGGAAGATGACCCTGGAGCCTTTTACATTTGTGTCTATGCTTGAAGCCGATTTTGGGGTATTAAAAAAATGGAGGAGACATATGAAAAGATTCTAAGGTTTGGGATTTCTCTGGATGAGGATTTAGTTAGGAAGTTAGCTAGTGTTTACTTAGATAACCTCATGTTCTCGAGACTCGATGATTTGGGTCGTGGCAATCGTATGAGCGATCTTGCTTGGTGTTTCAGGGTTCTATGCCATGCACGTCTTGTTAGTCGAAAAGGTTTGGATTGTCTTGTTAAAGAGATGGATGAAGCATGAGTTCCTTGGAGTACAACTTTTGCTAATATCGTCCTTTTAGCTTACTCAGAGATGCGGGATTTCAAGAGCATTGGAGTGTTACTCTCCGAACTACGGAGGAAACATGTGAAACTTGATCTTATGACTGTAGGAATTGTCTTCGACTTGAGAGAAGCTGGGTTCGATGGTACTGGAGTTTTTATGAGCTGGAAAAATATTGGGGAAGACTGACCATTTGGTTCATGCTGCTTTTTGGGGAAGGGCAGTTTCTTAAAAGCTGCAAAGAAGTGATGAAGCAGTCTATTGGTACGAGATATGAAGAATCAGAAAACTGATACTTCAGGATCTAATGGATGTTTTGGTTAAGAATCAGAAAACTGATACTTACTATGTAAATTTCAACCGATACAAACACACTAGTGTATAGATTGCACCCACCATGTAGGACACATTACTTAACACTTTTGATTTGTCAATGTTAGTAGAAAATTGTTTTCATAAGAACAATAACTTTTATTTGTGAAGGTAAAGTAACTAAGAGACTTTAGGTCCAAGCTTTCTCATGTCTTCCTCAATATCCAGACTTGGTTTGATTTTGATGGTCTTGTATATACATCTCGGCTAAGGCAGCAAACAACGCTGATCCAATGGGAAGAACATTCTCGTCGAGGAAGAAATAAGGCGAATGAACCGAATGCACGGAACCGACATCTTCGTTTTTGATACCGATTCCTAAATAGTAACCGGGTACTTTTTGTTGATAGAAGGCAAAATCCTCACCCGCCATTATCTTCTCACCCGGTTTCACATTCTCGGGTCCAACCAAGAGTTTCAGAACCTTTTCAGCGTGCTCGTGTAGCTTGTGATCGTTCACAGTTGCTGGATACATAGGATGATCTTCTTCATGCATGTCTATATCTGCTTCGCATCTATGTACTTCAGCTTCTCCTTCAACCACCTGTTAGCAACAATTGGATTAGCTCTGGTTTGAATTTGAACTGTGTATCGATTACATGTTAACTATATCAATGAATTGTCCCACGAAATCTTTACTAGAACATAGTAACAAGACACTTAGGAATAAAAGCTGAAATCGATCATTAGGGAAAAGATAAGATCTTGGCTTCTTCTCTGCATATTCAAAGGTTGTATGAAACCGTGTGTACCAACCTCTTTCAACCTGTGCCTCAACCAGTTCATGCCATCGGTTGTAAGACTCCTCAACGTTCCCCCAAATTCTACATATGGTGGAATCTCGTCCAACTCAGAAGCGCCGCTTTTCATAAATGAAACAGACAGCACCTAAAACCAAAAAAAAAACAATTAACTTTTAGCATCAGAAGACTGGTCTTGCGAATAGTGAGATGTATATGCATAAACGACCGTATCGACTGGAGAAAGTATACAACATACGTAGCTTAAGAGAGGATCAGCTTCTCTGGAGATTATATGTTGCAATGCTAAGATGATAGACGAAGCAGCCAACACCGGATCAATACAAGAATGAGTCTCCAAAGAAGAAGAGGAAGCCAGTAATCTTCCACGCATTCTTACACTGAAAATGCTTGTCGATGCCATAACAGGTCCCGAGATTGTTGATACTTCTCCTGTAGGTAACTCGGTATGAACATGCATACCAAATATTGCTTCAGATTCACCCAAAGCACCTTCTTTTATCATGTGGAAAGCACCGGCGCCACCTTCTTCCGCCGGTTGAAAGAGAAGCCTCACTGTTCCCTTTTTGATTAAGCAAAGGATAATTTTTCATTCACAAAAAAGACGAAGTAGACTCAAACCCTTCTCTATAACCCAAAGCAAACATAGTTACAGCTGCAATACTGTCCAAATTACCGAAAGATTTTCAGATTATGAAGACTACAGACAATGCAAGATTCATCCTTTTTGTTGCAGACAACAACAGCTAATGCAAGATTCATCCTTTTTGTTGCATACAACAACATATAATGCAAGATTCATCCTTTTTGTTGCAGACAACAACAGATAATGCAAGATTCGTCCTTTATGTTGCAGATAACAAACCAATACTACATATTTACACTTACATTGAGCTTATGTTTGCGTTTGCTAAGCAATTTGGCAGCACCAAGGAGCATAGTGGTGTGAGAATCATGGCCACAAGCATGCATTTTGCCGTCGATTTTGCTCTTATGATCCCACTCAAAAAGTTCCTGAATCGCAGCAAATTCACATTTATAGAAGAATCTGACAAATCCAGAGAAATTAATAAACAATAAGAACCAAGTTTACTTGCAACGGAAGAGCGTCCATGTCGGCACGAAGAGCAACAACCGGAGGAGAACCAGACCCGATTTGAGCTACGATTCCGGTTTTCGCGACCGGGTAAGAGTACGAGACAGATAACTCGTCAAGCTCGCGACGAATCAAGGCACTGGTTTCGTGTAGCTCGTAAAGGAGTTCTGGGTTTTCGTGGATTCGTCTTCTCACGGAGACTAACCAATCTTTATCACCCTGAGCTTCGTTTAGCAATAGACGTGGATAGTCTTCTTGATCTTCTCCATGGACGGAAGCGATAGTAACAAGCAATAGCAGAAGAAGAAGAAGAAGTAGAAGAGGCGTTGAATTAGCCATTCTCAAAGTTGGGAACAACGAACCCCCAAAAAAAGCTGCAATCGGGTTTTGAAAGTAGACGACTTTTAGCAAAAGTTTGTGTACAGTACGAATACACCCATCAGTAGCTTTCGTTTGGGTAGAGCCTAAAGAGCACCTGACGACTGACGTCACGCTCTGAAACTTTTAGCTTTTTATCCAAATTAGTTTAATAATTTTAATATTTTCTATAATATAACACAATATGTCCCTGCAAGCTCATTTCCTGGCATGTCCCATAACTGCGTCGAAGTCGTGGATGTGGACGAAGCTGCCTTTGTCCATCTGTTTTTGAACTCCATCCGTGGTGGAAATAGTTCATTTGAGGCTCCTTACTACATTCCACCTCAAAATATAGGCTAGTATTGTTTGGAATTGAGTCTAGACCTTTTAAAAATAAAATCTAGTGAACATGGTCGGCTATTGTGCAGAGAAAGGATAACACATGCTTATATATATATATGTCTCTACTTGGTCGATCTCTTAAATTACTTTCTGGACAGTTTATCATGAAAATGCTATAGCTGCATACTGTGCTACAAGGAAATGCTACTCTCGCTTCCCTCAAATTTTAAATCCTTCTCTTCTTCTTTTTTTTTCTATCAACAGAGTCACATTTTCGACTATACCATTATAAAAGAATCACATTTCCGACTACACGATTTTAAGAGATCGATTCCAATGACAATCTTTCTGTTATCTGACCTTCAATATAAACTTCGGATTTTCGTTAGAAGATCAGAAAGAAAAGGGGGAAAAAGAGAGAAACTTCATGTATATTAGAGAGTGATGAGTTCGTTCACCTATACTAAATAACTAACAAGAAAGAACCCAGTGAGACTGAGAATAACATAGAACCAAAATGTATCAAAAGACTTTAACTTTTGGCGTAATTTGGGACTTGCAGCAATCACATATACGGCCTATCGCACCCTGTAAGAGAGACGGGACCAAGGGTATCGTCACCTTCCATAGAGGCCAGAACGTAAACATCGTTTCTTCTTTTCTCTGGACTCTTCTTAAACCGATGGCCCAACACCAAAAACCGCACCACAACTCCAACAGCTATTTTGGTGAGATCATCTTTCTGAAAACACGGCTCCTCCTCCTCCGACTTTGACGGAACAAAATGGTAATCCGGCATTTTCAAGTACGATAAGTATGCGTATCTGAGTGGACCCGACTTTATCAAAGCTGCTGTAGCAGCTCCGTTAGGACCATTATACAAGAGTTTCATTACAGTCCCATGCAAGATATCTCCTCGTGCAGGCAAGAATGTGCGGCATGTGAAGGAGACAGGGAATGTGAGGACGTGTGGTTGACGATTGTCGTCGTTTGTGCTGTTGTTGTTGTTCTTGTTGTTACCGATTCTTTTTAGGGCGGTGATGGCGAGATAGAACCCGTGTTCCTTGCATGCTTGCTCGTGTTTCAGATCTTGGAGTAGTCTGGTCAGAATCTGTTGGTGTGGTGGTGATTGGCCCTTCAAGTGCTTGGCAGATATAGCCACGTCCCGAGCCATTTCTACTTCTGAAAACATGCGCTTCATCTCTGACCTAGGGAACATACAGGAGATTTTTCTAAAGTTCAAGGATGAATCATATGACACAGTTTGACACTTCTTTTGTTTTCTCTAGTCCATACAAACAGCAACCTAAAACGAAAGTCCTAAAAGTATAACCGAGAACCATAAAGCTACTCAATAACTCGCACAGCCTCAAAAATTAGATCTGACAAATGAAAGATTATCAAGCAGTAAAAAAGTGCAGGTCATTAAGAAACAATCAAGTTAAGCAAGAAGCCGCATAAAACCAAATTTTTTTTATTATAATGACTAAAAATGGTTAAAGTTAGAGGATTTAACCTGCATAAGAGTTACTAATCATCTCAATTCTAGAATGGAGCAAAAGGAAGAAACCAAGAGAGGCATTGAAAAAAGAAAATTACTAAAAGATTAAAACTGCTTTACATCAAACCAAATCAGATCACACACTCTGAAGTGATCTTAACAGATAGAATAATTCCGTTTTATTCTTCTCAAAATAAACCATAAATAACTTTCTAGAGTACCAAACTAGCTTCAGAAACATATGTAACTTGTCTGTTCTCAAAAATATTTAAGAAATCTCTAACTAATAACAACAAATTGGCGGACAAAAGTTGTCATTTTGGACAAAGGACCATCGAAAACGATAGATAGTAAATGAAAGCACAAACTTCGGCCCAACATCGAAAATTTCAAAGTCTGAATTTTTTGGTTTCAAAATTATGATGAACCCATATCAAATCGATTCCCTTTATCACTACAAAATTCCCTTTTTTTGTTCTCCCTTCATACTATTATAGATCAGCTAAATCATCGGAGTGTTTACAAGTTCCAGTTTTCATAAACCCAAAAAGAAAAAAAAAATTGGGAACATCGAATTCGATTGCTAACGAAATCTACAACCAAACAAAGGAGAATTAGTGGATAACAAAAGTTAGGTGGCGAGAATCTAACCTTGAAAAGAAAATTCGATAACTCTCATAGAGGAGAGGAGTCAAAAGGACCGTACGGAAGAGGTTTCTGGTCTCTGCATAAACACACGTTACCGGAGAGAGACTTTTCGTTCTCTTTGATATTATGGGCAATTACGGTGTACGTTAGCCACGCTCTGTTATGGTTTCTCTATAATGTGCATGTTTGTCAAAAGGATATTCTTGGCCCCGGTTACGGAAGACCGCGTATCCAAACAATCCAGAAGATTTTTTTAAAATTGTATAACAAATATTTCAAACTATGGGTAGACATAATTCTCAGCCCGTTCCGATCCTTCCCTTTCTTATCCATTACCAAATTCCCATCTCTATATTTCTCACATTCTTATATACGATCAATTTTTAATTCTCAATTATAAATAGAGGACGGGACAAGAAAAAATTCCCAACTTGAAATTCCCGAAATTTCCGAAATCAAATATATATATATTATGTATATATTTATTTATATGTTTCATTCCATATCATATTTTTTTATATAAATTTTATATGTCGATATTATATGAATTAAATTTTATTTTGATTTGAAATATTTTGTGGTTTACTTTTTATTTCATCTTGAGTTAAGGAATTATATTCTAATATTTATTATTTTATAATTAAACATGTATGATGAATTGAAAGAAGTAGTAAAATACATGTATGCAATTAGACAATTATCTTTTTGTCAATTTAATATAGTAGTTTTAAAATATCTTTTAACATCGTGAAATAATAAGTTTGAATCTCAAACATATGTGATAAATTTTAGAAGTGATCACAATTATATCACATGATTTTTCACTAATAAAGTAATTATAATCATCGTTTTAATTGAAAATATTGACGTTCCAATTATATTTTGTGACTGTCCCAAATTTTATAAATAGAATAAGTTTTTTATTTTTAAAACTAGGTTTTTCAGCCAGGTTATACACAGGTTTATATCAATATTTTGGTCTAAACTATTTTGGTTACTTATCAAAAACATAATAAATTTTTAGAAATTTTCTTTTAAAACATAATATGTTTGTTTTCCTAATAATGTTTATTATAACATTATATATTTTTTAAGTAAAATAATTAGTATAGTAATTTAATTTTACCTAGTTAAATAACTATTTTATCAAAAATACTAACATGGTTTTTAAAGATGTTTGTGCTATGCCATGTATGTAGAAATTAAAATATAAAAAAATTGAAATTTCTGAAAATTAAAAGTGTTCGTCATAACTTCTTGATCATTTTAGTTTGTTGACGAATGGATATTGACTATCCTTCATATCATTATTCTTTGTTGTCATTTATACTGTATTTTAGTATTTTTGCTCCATGTAAATCTTATTTGAAATTCTAAATAACTTAGATGGTGAGTATATTAAAGTTATCAGTTTTTATCTATGTTGCAAATATTGCTCTAACAGTATTTCTTTGGATATAAACTTGTATGAAATCATTTTTAGTTTTATATGTTATGTCGATTGAATAATATGAATCCTAGAATGTTGCCTTATAATAGTATAGTTAGCATGATCAACGTCAACCAATGACGTTGTTTTATGAATAAAATGGATTATAAATTTTTATGAATGAATTGGATAATAAACTTGTGAAAAGTCACCATGTAACTTATCTTGTTGTTAATGATTAAAAAAATCCAGCCTTATAGAATACACTAATATTTAGGTTTGCCTCATTATACGTTTATTTGATTGGCCCCAATGAAGGCTTGGATTGTAATTGACTGAAATACTTGTATGTCAAAACAAAATATAACAGTGCTTAATAAATTATTTACTAAATTGATTTGCGAATACTATTTGATAGATTGAAAATAGTTTTAAAGATATAATAAAAAACTTTTATATTTTGTACCTCTCAAAACAGAACAGCTCTAAAAAATAGTTCATTCCTAATAAAACTTTTTGTAAATTTGTTGAAGAAGGAAATGACTGGACAGAAATAAAAATTTTGAAGCGACCATTATCATAATAAGTTTGGTGTATCTTTAAAAAAAAAATGTTTGGTTTAGAAACTTGTTTAACTTATTATAAATTTAGATGATTAATCATTCTTTTTCTTTTTTGGTGATTAACGCAATAGATGAGGAATGTATAGAAAAAATTTCAGCCAAAAAATGCTTTAAAATAAAAACATCCCTCAAAAATTACATTATAGTCTATATCAATACTTTTAAAAAAAATCTGAACTAAATTAAGAATTACTCTTTTAATGTTTTTTTATTATTTAGTTCTTTTCATATTATTTATTTTGTTAGATACAATTCTTTTTACTTTTTGACATACTTTATGATATTTTTTTATTGGCTAAACTTTCTATGTTTATTTTTAAAAATATTAATCAGATATCAAGTTCATTTCCGTTATATATTTTTTTTTCTTTACTATCTGAGATTTCTGATTTTTATTTTATTGTGATAGATATTGGTATTTTTATAATAATTTTTTTTGTCGATTATTTTTGATGCTTAGTTTCTAAAACGATAACATATATATTAAGATAATTTTTAGATGGTTTTCCTTATGTTAATTTAAGTTTTTTAAATTACATTTTATTTGTATGTAAAAATTTAATTGAAGTGCTGATTTGTCAAATTTTAATTCGTGGTTTTAAAGTATAAGTGGACATCTTTAATGTCATTTAGCCTCAATTTTTATAAATTAATACATTCTAGTTGTTGTTCGTTTTCAAGTTCCAAATTTCGGTTAGCCAACCCCTATCGAATTCTATGATTAACTTAACAAGTTAATGAAACAATGTGCTAACCCTTAAACCACCACATCATCACTAAAAATCTATGAACTTGATAGTTGTGAAGAACTTTTATTGATTTTATTTCTTATCTAACAATCTCAGTACAGAAGTATATTTTAAAAATTAAATTTGCAAAACTAAAACAAAAGAGGGGAAAAATAATGAAAAAGAAAAACAGTTGTAAAGCCTTCTTCTTAAATGTCTACTCCAACATATTTTTGTACATGAAAAAGCTTCCATATTTTGGTTTACATAATTGTACAGAGTATAATGTATAAAGACCATTGTGTTGTGTCCTTTCTCTCTTCTTCCTCCAAATGCAGAAACTGCAGGGTGAGAACGGTCAGGGCGGTCTAGTATTTAAACTTCCCGGCCAAAGTCTTGATTCTACGCTCTAAGGGGAACACAAAACTCGAAAGGCCTCTTAAAAATGGAAGAAGCTAAAGGTTTGTTGTTGAGTGCTTTTGTCATGAGACCAATTGAGAGCAAGGCATTCTTATGGGAGAGAATACAACGGTTAGTCTCGCGTGATCTGAGAGAGAGTAATTTTCTGGCCACATTCCTTTTTCCACTTCAGGAGGAAACAAGACTGCGTTCTTGACGCTGAAACCAACGGTTTGTTCTTGGTTACCTTTTGCTTCTCCGTCCTCTGCATCTCTCTGTTCTGACCTGGTCTGGTTCCATATTCTTTGCTGCAATGAGTTACGATAACAAGTGAGCAAAACGTGTCAAGCTATTGCAAAGCCAAGGGGTGTAAGTCCTATTGGCATTAACAAATCTCTTAACTTCTTGATCTAGATGTTCACGAGTGATGAATTCAGCTATTGTAACTCAAAACTATTATGGGGACACGCCTATGAGTTATCGATCATGACCAAGTTTTAGAGAGCAGAGTGTCATGAAGAAACGTTACCTGAAACTCCTTGTAATCTAAAAGACCATTTCCGTCAACGTCAGCTTGAGTCCAAAGATCTTTAATCTCTTTTGTGGTGAGCCCATTGCAGTGACCCGTTAGATTGAGCTGTAAAGAGAAAGAGAATACTCATGTGAAGATTCAGCTGAATAAGACAGTCTTGGGAATGAGTAAATTGCGTTACAGGCTATATGTACCTGCCGAAGAGTCTCACAGAAGCCCATGAATGTAATATGGTCACCATCATTGTCGGTTTTCAAAAAGGCAAAAGCATCTTCAGCTGTTAGTGAAGCTCTTCTCAGTAGATACTGCAAATCAAAATGCTCAGATGTTACAAGAGAAGCTAGAAAATAAAACTGTCCCAGAAAATTATTTAAAGCAAGAGACATTCTTCATCATCAGTATACTCTAGTTTCATGTTAGACACCGTTTCAGGATCAATAAGTAAGAAGATGTAACATCACTTGTGACAATGAAATGCACCAAAAGATGAAAATTTGTGGCTCACCCTGAACATGCCAAACACTGCCTCACTCCAACTTGTCTTTAGAAGCTTTCTGTACCGATTTGGGTTTAGAAGCCATATGAAATCGACAGCGCATATGTTACCCCGGTGATTCCTGTGGCTTACCCACTGTAAAACCAAAGATTTTTGAGAATCTTGATCACCAATTTTAAACATCAAAAACAATCTACAGCATACCCAAAAGTATTCTCCATATGAAGAAAGACAGTGACCTTTTGAGCATCTGAATCTGTATACCGGTGAGCAGTGTCGTAAGAAGACACAAAACCCTGTGACCTGAGAAACTTGTAGACATGTCCTCGCTTACTACCGTTCCAATCTCTGCCACAAAGACACAAAAAGAGACAAGCAGATAAAAAAAATTCAGTACTGTTCTTGTTTAGGTTGAAATGTAAAAAAAAAAATCAGACTTTGTAGTTACCCGCAAAGTATAATAGGCATGGGACTGAGATTGACTTCCTTCTGATAAGATTCTACATACTGAAGAATCTTATAAACCTGTGACAACAAAACAACAAAAAATCAATAATTTAAGAAATCATTACAAATGATAGTGAAGTATTGGGGTACAAAAGATTTAAAAATACTCTACCTGCTGCAATCTTACTATAGAGAGTGTAGAATCATGAGGAAAGAGCAAATGTGTATTAACGATCAAAACTTGTTGATGAGCATCGTACTGAGAGTAAGGAGGAACTAATTCCACGTGTAGCAACTGAGCGACTCGGTCACCACAATCGTTGAAAAGCAAATCCCTCGAGTTCACAACTCTAAAATAGTCCTTATGAACGGCCGTAAGCAAACCTATTCACAAAAAAGAGAAGATCTTTTTCATTAAAGAAACATCAATCAAGAAAGCATAAAAAGAATCTTTACCGTCGCCACGATTGTTTGTACGGCCAAGCTTGTAACTTAGATAACCAGCATCTCCAAGTCTCTTCTCGTACAGATTAACAAGCTCCTCGTTACCTACCCAAAACTCCTAAAAGAACCAATCATCAAACGTTAGAAAACAGAACCAAACAAAAAGATTAACGAATTTGGAACATTCGAGCGAGGAAGAAATGTTCTACCTGCAAACATATAATGGAAGAGCGCTCGTACAACAACCAATCAATGATTCTATGGTTTCTTCCAAGCCAATAAGCTCGATTATCGCTTTCACGTATGGTTTGATCCTGTAGCATTTCATCATCAACATAAAACAAAGAAATCTCAAAAGAGAAGAATAAAAAGAAGGAGAAAGAAGAAAAGTAAAAACCTTTTGAGAGAGGCGTTTGTAGATAGGAGCGAGGATGTTGAAAGTAGTACAGGAGATACAAGGTTGTTGATGTTGGTCTTTAATGGAGGAAGATATTGCATAGCTTCCTATCTTCGATATTCTCCCCTTCATTTTTTTCTCTTTATAACCGCCGGTGGAATATATTATTTACAGAAAGTAAAACAAAAAACAAAATCTCCGGCGGTAAAAAATTCAAGAAAAAGAAGATGAAGAAGAAGAAGAAACCGTCCTGAACTTCCTCTGTTTTTTTCTCTCTCGCCTTTCGTTTTTCTTTTTTTATTCGATTATAACCAAAATAAAATATAATCAACCCAAAATTAGAAACTTAAACCGAAAGTTTTTCGAGATTTTTAGGCTATTTTTTTCTTCTCTGTTCTTCTTTCATGAACATATAAATATGTGACTATGCGTGTGCATGTTTGTATTTATGGTGGCGAAGCACTCTGCTAGAATATGTTTGGTCGAATCGTATTCTTCTGTTATATATAGCAATTATTTTAATGACGTTGGAAATTAAATATATTTATCTCCTGAATTTGGTCGTTGGTCAGATTAATTAATATATGGTCAGATCAATGAGAGCGGCCCATATTGTTTTCCTTTCGGCCCTTCATGAAGAATGAAATACGATTTGTATTCTTTTGGAGAATAAATAAGATCTTTTTTTACAGTAAAGTATACCCTTTAATTTAATTTATTGTTATCTTCAGGAAGAGAAAAAAACAATGCATAGACAATTACACACAATAATGCGTTGTAGTAGTTCTTGTCGAGATCTTGGCTTAAGGATTTTTAAATTGATTTGACGGTTTTGGGCCGGTTTATAACAACACTTGAAGTTTCGACACAACATTAAAAAGACAATAGATAGCTCGTTATAGGACAAAAGAAGTTGCTACTAGCCTACTACTTAGTATAGTTTAGTGACGGATTAAGTGATAGTGACGGGTTAGTATCATTTTTATAAAAATGAGAAATGCCCTAAAACTAATACTTTTTTTATGAGCGGATTTATATCTTGAAGATCTGATTCATAATGAAAGTTTTGTCTCTGTGTAAGAAAATGTGTGGATGGTGTTTAGACCATGACATTGATAATAAATATACGAGTATATATAGAAGCAATGTCCCTTTGATTTAGACTTAAAGAATTGTTTGGGTATGCCATGGGTCGAAAGCTGCATAAAGCGACATGAAAATCAACCGACACCTCTAGTTGTCTTTGATCCTTCATAGTCTTCACGAGTCATTTTATTCTCCCGTTTCCCGAATAAAATTTTTCTATTAACCAAAAGAAAATATAATCCAACTTTGGATATGTTTTTCTGCTTTCATTTGCCTTTTTCATCAAATTTTATATATCAAGGTAATCTTATATTATTTATATATCTGTTCATACTTCATATACAATTGGTTTGATTGTTTAAAAAATATTAAAACAAGCCAATCGGCGCGACAATCATAGTTTTTTTATAAAGACATTCATCACGGCAACTTTAATAGCACGTTCTTAACGTTGACGCAGATTGGCCGCTAAATGTATTTCACAAAGAAAGATACTCTATTATACATTGTTCAGAACATAGGCAAACGAGGCTATATAGTTTCGAACCTTATTTTTTTGGTCAAAATTTTGGAAGAAATGTTATTAAAACTTTTTCTACATAAACTAAATAACAGAACGTTAGACATCCATAAACGTAGTAACGTTAGAATGTGTAAACTATTCATTTTCTATATGCAATTACATTTGTCTGTAATTACTTATTTATTTTAACACAAAATGAATGTATAAAAGAAAATGTTGTAATATTAAATAAAAATAAGGCTACACTACATAGAAGCTTCTTTTGGTATGGTAAGGGAATTGCGCTAGAATTCAGTCAAAAGTTTAAGGAGAATTGTGTTCTTATTATTAATATAAAAAAAATACTATTATTATATAGTTACTAGTATATTTGTACATTGTTATGATAATATCCAATTGATGATACTAGAATCGTTTCATTTTTTTAATATTTCATTACAATTACTAGCTAGTAGAATGAAAGACAAGATTAACCATAATAACCAATCGAAACGGCTAAAGTTAACGTTGAAAATGCATTAACGTTGTATAGTTGTATCTTTAAAAGTTTAAAACGTTAAACTAGTCGAATAATTCTTTGGACCAACAAGGAATATCATAATTTTTGAATGCAAGGAACAAAGTAGCAACACATCATCAAACTCACTGTTTGGGGACAAGTCTTTTAGTGTAGGGCACTACTCTTGTGGTTGTGGTTGGGTATCAGTCTTTAAGGGGTCACTGTTGTGGACCGTAAGAGTTTGATCGAAAATAAACAGGAAATTCTAAAACTATAACATAACTAGAAAAATAAAATAAAGAAAAGAAGAAGGCCAACTTCAAATTTCTTACTATAATAAGGACCAAACATGGTAAGCTTGTCATCAAATACAAACATGTACTTTAATTTGTGAAATGTTTCAAAAAACTGGATCACGATTCTTTGGTAAACTTATCGTCCACAAAACCATCATTCATATTCCAAGGCTAACAAATATTCCAAACGAATAGTTTTTCTTTTTTCTTGTTCTAAGAAACCAGTTGTATATCATGAATAATATAAGATATAGCATGAAACACTATAATTATTTAACTTTCTTTTTCTAGTAAAAATAAATTTAATTTGGTCTACATGGCCGATATGCAATTTCTACTATACTTAATTTGAGTAATCCTATATTGCGAAGGGGAGAAAGATATACAAAAGAACCTGTAGTGGTCTTCTTCACTTTGGTTGCTTCCAATTGAGTTTGGGGAGAAAAAAAAAGAGTATAGAAGACTTGATGTGGTGAAGAATGGTGAGTAGACTTTGATCGGTTTGAGCATTTTTTAGATTGGCAGAGCTTTTGAAATTCGATTCCATATTACAACTCGAGCCTGATTCTTGATTTCCCATTTTTATTTGTTTTGGTTTTATTTTGTTGGTTCGATACTCTTTTTTTTTTTTTTGTGAATTTACTGGTTTGATACTTGATTTATGAATTTCGCGTCTTTCTCTTTACCATTGTAAGGAAACGACAAAATTCACCATTCATTTTGGTTTCATCTAAAGCCTAAAACGAATTCAACTTTGTGGGTTCACACATTTTATTCCTTTTTCCTCCAAGTCTTTTAAAACTGAACTAACTTTGGTTCGTATCTAGAACGGAACTCGATTAAACCCGAAATAAAATTTGATTGAAGAGTAAAAGACATACAAGAACTAGACTAAGGTTATCGTTCTGTGTAGTCTGGTGGGCAAAATATTTGGATTAGAATATTCAAATTGAATCTGATCAGAAAAAATGTATGAACTTAATCCAAAACCGATAAATGAACCAACAGATTTTAGATTTTTATATTCACAGAACCAAATCAAAACTTAAATCTAAACCAAACCAAAAACTGAATTGATAATCTAAAATTTTAGAAATATAATTATTGTTCTAAAATTTTAATTATATTTAAACTTAATATAATTCAAAATAATTCAAAATACCTAAAATTATAATCAGAAATAATTAAAATACTTAAAAACTAAAATATCCAAAAATACATAGTTATAATTATTAAAATTTAATCAAATTTTACTTAAATTTAATTATTTTGTTTGTTTTTGATATTTTGAATATCCGAATCCGATGGATGGGAATAAACTGAGAATTCGATCCAAATATAAAAAATACCTGAATGTTTTAATATATAAACCAGAATATCCTAACCAGTCGGACCTAATCCTAACGCCCATGCTTCATAGTCAAAGGTTTAAGTACGATATATTCGTATTCTTATTATAAGTATACATTTCAATGATTCATACTATTATCATATAGTTAAGAGTAGAAAAATCAAAGATAACAAAAGCGGGAATAGCTCAGTTTGGGAGAGCGTCAGACTGGGTCGCGTGTTCGATCCACGCTCACCGCATTTGTTTTGGTTTTTTGCTTATAACGCTGAAGAAAGAGCAATCAAATACTAAAAAGAGTGTCGTGAGATGTGTACAGAGTATTTTGTATCTTTCTCTCTAAGGTTTTGTTGAATTCATTGGCTAATTCATCAACAACAACAGCAAGAGAAAAAGGACATCAGTTCTCTTGCTCTTTGATTTATTCATTAGTAGCATCTTAGTCTCAGCGTAACAAAGGAACAAACGCAAATATCATCTGAAGATAAATACTTCAAAAATTGAACAACAACAACAACTGCACCAAGTCAATTTAGCTATGATATGTTAGACCAACTGGTAACATTTATACATACTCATTAAGATATAAAGCTTCTAAATGTGGATGAATGCATGACTCAAGACTCAATTCCAAACTACTTGTCAATTTTTTGAGGTGGAATATAGTAAGAAGGCTAGCAAGTATCAACATAACTAATGAAGGGATGACCAGACAGATCAATGTATGCGGTTTCATTGAAATCTTCCAAGAGTTCTACGTGGTTAGAGCGCATGTCCGGAAAGGAAGTAGCAGGAACACAAAAAGGTTCAGACTTGGAGAGGAAAATGACGAAATCTCCAATGTCTTTAGTATAAAACGCGTTTCCTTCTTCGTCTATCTTGAACACCACTAAACCTTTTGTTTTCATTTTCGCAATATCCTTAAATGTCTTGGAGATCTTCCTGTACAGCTTAACCAAGAAAGTCTCACCATCTAATGACTCCACCAAGTACTCGCTCGTGCAGCACGAATTGAAAAGCTCGCGTGTGGTCGTCGGCAGCTTGGGAAGGGTTTGAAATTGTAAGGTCTGCAACTTGGGGTTATCGTTTGGCTTGCAGGGATCCCATGAGCCGATGAGGTGGCCTCCAGATCCGGGAATACGGAACATTTTGTCTTTCTTCGAATACATGAGACCTGAGGAGTAGAAACAGGTGTTTTCGATCTTGATGTTGGTCCACTCCGGTTTACTCTGACTCTGAGCTGGTCCGCAAAAGCTGAGCTGAGGTCCAAAGAACTTGACAGCCACAACACAGTCTTCATCATCCTGAGGAGAAGATGAAGACGTTGACACGGTGGTGATGAATTTGGTTTGTGAATGTCGCATGGTTACAAGAGGAGGCAGAGGGATGTCGCATGTTCCAGGTTTCCGAGTCCATAATACTGTAGTTTAAAATTTTGGTTCCCCACAAATATGCACAAACATTTTTAATACCATCGATACTCTCGGCAGTCTTCTTGTACTGCATAACCATGAAAGTTTCACCAAGTGTTCGCTCGTGCAGCACATCCAGAAACTCACGTGTGGCTGTCGGTAGCTTGGGAAGATTTTTAAATCGCAACCTCTGTAACTTGGGGTAATCGCTTGGTTTGGAGGGATCCCATGACGCGATAAGGTGGCCTCCAGATCTGGTAATGCGAAACATATCGTCTTTCTTGGAAAACACGATACGTGAGGATTATAATCAAGGGTTGTCGATTTTGATGTTGGTCCACTCGGGTCTACTTTGCTAAAGCTAAACTGAGGTCCCAAGAACTTGACTACCACAACACAATCCTCTTTCTCTGGAGATGATGAGGACATTGACACGTTGGTGCGATTTCGGTTTGGCAGTTTGGCAGAAATACAAGAAGAGGCAGCGAGATGTGAATCGGATCTCTATCAGATCCAACCGGGTTTAGATCGTCTTGGAGACGCAAAATTCCATCTTCCTTGAGAGTAGCTACCCAGCCATGAGATGCACGGATCGTTACCGTTTTTACACCATCAAGAAAATTATACACCAACACCATATAGGCTCTCTTATTCAAAAGAGTGTTTCCATCTTCATTTTCATTGGAAATTAAAAGCCTAGCGAGACCCCATCCACAAGATTCAGCGCTGAGGACTAAACAAGGAGGGGTTTGAAGCGATGAAGATGAGAAATAGTTAGAGAGAAGAAGAAGAGATGATCTTCTTACCAACGCAGATTTCCGAAGGCTGAGCCTCGAGAGAAGCAGAGATATGAATTATGAATAGTATGTTCTTAAGCAAGAATTGGTAAACTTCTCTAACTAAAAAAAACTAAAATCTTCCATTAACACAGATGAATGTATTTTCCTTGCTCTTTAAGTTTTCCATCTCGGACACAATCTTCTTCGAGATTTTTCTTTCTAAGATGGGATCATTAACTTCCCTTTTCTATTGCCTACTCTTAATATTTTATGACAAGGTATAATACATTAAAATTTTAATTTTTACTTTATGGTCACAGTGGTCAAACGAATTCCACAATGAAAATTCAAGATCTCGGATTATTTGGATCAGTTCTTTTTTTTCAATTCAAAATCTATGTGGTCTAGAATGTGTGGATACAATTATATTTATAAAATTATCTGGAGTCAGATCCTCCATAAAAGGGGAGATAACAACTCTACAGAAATCAGAAAGCACAACATGAAAACTGAAAAACTGAACTACTTTGGTTCCATTCTAGATCGATTCATAAATTCGTTCAAACTGAAACAAAATTTGATGATGAGTTTTTTTTTTTTTTAAAAAAAACAGAGACATACAAGAAAACACAAAGTAGTCATCTAGATATAATAAATACATAAATAGACGGATACAAATTATGTACAGCTCCAAAAGATGATGGAGAAGAGTGATCTTTTACGTCCGCTAATAACAAATCCACGTTTCCTTTCTGCATTTTAGGAAGAAGAATCTATGGCTTCGACTTGTTGTCGAGCAAGGTACTTCTCTCTTCTCTCCTTCTGATAGATGACACAAACTTTGGTTAACAAAAAATAATCGAGTTCATGGGAGAAAGAAAGTAAGAAAAAGAAAAGATCAAACCAAAGATATTAGATCTTCTATATAACTAATATATTACCCATTCGTCAATGACAAGACCCTCCCCGACAATACGAGGCCCTGTCTCCGGTGGAGGCTTCTTTCTTTCTTCAACAGCAGCTTCAGCTTCATCCAATTGACGTTTCAGTTTCTCCAGTGCCTGATAATTATATCGTACTCCTCCTTATTAGAAATGTTCAAACTAAGAAAAAGGTACCGTTTATGTGGTCTTATCAGCATGAAAAAAACTACTTAAAAGCTTACAGCACTTGGGCGGTCTGCATCAAGAAAAATGACCCGAAGAACTTGCTCCACGGTTACTTGATCCTTTTGCTCATCAAACTACACGATAAACACCGGAGAGAGATGCATCATCTAAAAACATGCTAAAGAACAAGATAGATATGACTCAGAACATGTTATGCCTAAATCTCTCTGAGACGGTAATGACTTATTCTTTGACAACCTATTAACCCAATTGCATTATCCTACAAGAGTTATGTAACTTAAAAACATATGCTAAAACTGAATAATGCTTTTCAGAATTCTATATAACCTGATAGAGTAAGAAACATACCAACTCAGGCACATACTCTACTCCCTGTTTCAGTTTCAGGCTCATAATCTTAAACTTAACCTTGCTCTTCTGATTTAAGCGCTGCTTCTCATTGTTCTCTGGGTGTTCCACGAACTTGAACACTGCATTTGAACGTTTGCAGTAAGCAACGCATGAGAAAACTAGTCGGAGTAAAGAAAGACATTTTGCTTTCCTCAAATATGAATACCAGTTGCAAAGACGCTCTCTCCTGGAGCCAAAACACCACCAGGAGGTCGCATGTAACAACTTTTTGGTGCAGTTGTTTGGAACTAAAACAAAGAAAAGACATTTGGTGACTTATTGATGATAAAATACCACAAATAGACTTAAAACAAGTCAACATAAAGTCAACTTTTTTTTTTGCTTAACTTGTTCCCAAGAGCAAAGATTATGTGAAATGATACATTATACAAGTCCGTTACCTTAAATGCAGTATGAGATTTGCTTTTGTTTTTAAGCTTAATTGCGCTTCGAACTTGTTTACCAGGTTCATCTGAAAAACCACAAATTCTCATAAAACCACAATTCTATTCCTAATGATCATAGCACAAAATCTTGATTACGTTTTCAATTCGTATAGCTTCTAAAGATCCTAATGTTCATATAAACTACAAAAAAAAAAAAAAAAAACAATCAGAACCAAAACAAATCGATTTTTCAGAGAAACCTGAAACTATTTGAAAAGAAAATCTGACTAAAAATCGAACTAAAGAAAAGAAGAAGACGTACAAGGGAAATACAGATAGCTTGAAGGATCTAATCGGAGACGACGGCGAGACGGAAGAATTGATCTCGCGATGCAAGAGACAGTCAAAGCGGAGGACGGCTTCGGAGCGGCGGAGACATCCGTGTTCCGTTGTGCATGGCGGCGACGGTAATTTTGGCTTAGGTTCTGAGCTGAGGACGGAGAAGAAGAAGATGTTGTGCTTCTCCTCCGCCAGAACGGGCATAGCCTGAAGAGGTTATTCTTCTTCTTCTCCTCCGCACTCGGATTCTGACGGTCAGTGATCGCCATCGGGAATTAGAAATCAGTTTCCGGTACAGCTTCGAACTCTTGCAGATGATTTTTTTTTTCCAAGTTTTCAATTTTGAAAGAAGAGAGAAAAAGAAAGAATCGACAAAAAAAAAATGGCGTTTTGTGTTGGAGTTTTACGCCTCTCCTTTGCGCGAGAGAGTCACGAGTTTTACTATATAAACCGGATTTCAGATCATTTTTTTATTTATTTATTTATCTTACAAAAGTTTCAGTGAATGTCCGAGCAAAAATGTTGTAGTTGTCTCTCTCTCTCTCTCTGTGTGTGTGTGTGAAAACGAGTTTTGACAAACAAAAAGTCGTCTCCACCAAAGGGCTTTTTTTTTTTTTGGGTTTGGCATTTATACAAGGGAATTGAAAATTCGGTGAGTGGTTGTTGTTAAATTTAATTTTCTTCATTCGTTTGCGGTGTATTAATTAGTTGGTAACCACTATTTTTTTTTTGCATTTAAAGTATCCAGAGTATTTTTTTTTTTATTTATTTATGAAAATTAGCACGTATGAACTATGTCGTCACTAGTTTATTACTATGCTTATGTAGTTCTATGTCCTATGTCTTAAAGATCTTAAAAAACTGTTGATCTTTAACACATTTAACTCCTTGTTTCTCACTCTTTTGGTCTTTATTTTTTCTCAGTAATATATAGTCGAACTTCCGATGGATCCGAGCAACAGTATTGGATTTGTAAATCATTGTATACGGTGGATTATATTGATTATAAGAGATCCTACTAAATGGAATTCAATATACATGATTATCTCATGTGTTAACAAAAAGAATCCCATGATCACTAATCTATTTTTATATAATTTGTAGGTGTTTAGTTTTATCAGTTCATTCTTTGGATCTTGTCATAGGATTTTATGCAATATATATATATCTAAATTCATATGTAAAATTTAGTATGTTTATCATGCAAGCTCTTATAAAACTCATGTGTCTTAAATAAATTACCTGAAACGAATTTCATAAAAGATCGGACACATGACAATGCATCATATTGTGGTACTTTTAATTTATTGCATACGAATATTAAGTGGAATTTCTGAGAAATGGAAACTGGAACTTGATAATAAGTTGTAGTTTATTGGTTTCCAAATTATTCAAATTACGAGACTAAATCCCATTGTAACCTTTTGTTTGGGGGTTGAGTAATTTGGAAGCCATCAATGTTGCTGCAAAAGAGTGGGGTCTTGAGTGCCTTCGTTATGAGATAAGTGAGTACTTTTTCTGTTTGATTCTTTTGATGGTCTTCAGCTACATACCCTTTTAAAATCTTCCTAAATTACATGTGTTTTCAGGTGATATCATGCCTCCTAAAGGAGTGAGGGTTGCCATGGAAATGCAAGGTGAAGCTGAACGTAAAAAGAGAGCCCAGATTCTTGAGTCTGAAGGTACATTTGCATTGATTATCTTTGATAACCTATATATGTTCTGTGATTAATCAGTGTGCTCGCTACAGCTCAGTTCGTTCAAATAAACAAATCCTTACTCGTCTATTACTACTTGATTTAATCCTTCAAATGTAGTGTGGTTCACACCTGCAGCTAGTGCACTGAAGTTTTCCCATAAGATATAAGGAACAATTATCTTACCTTTATTGGTCTATAATGTTGTTTTTTTGTTCTACATCTTCATTTCAACTGCATTGCTTACCATTAAAATTCCGTATCTCTTAACAAATAAGCCATGTTATAATATCCAACTCTGTTTCTGTTTTTTTTTTTTCTATTTGGTTGATACTGTCGAGTGTCTAATGGCACAAGGAGAGCTTGTGACAAGTTTTTGGGGCTGGAGAAGAAACTGTGTCTAAAACTTAAACGTAGAAGAAGAAGAACGGTGTAGAATAAAGGAATAGGTTTGTTCTCCTGTTGAATAGGTCGTTGACAGAGAAGAGCCTCAAAGAATCTATTGTGAAATGAAAAATTTAGTCTTTTTCTTGAAATAGCATTTGTCCTTGGATGTCCGTACAACCACTATATATATCTCTTTCTTGTCTTATCTTACATTTGCTCAGCCTCTAATAAGGAAAAGAAAAAAACAGTTTTGGGATCAGAAAAGGAGTTTCATTGTTGGCTCCACAGTTCTTCCCATTGTAATTTGTTGTTGTTTCAAACCGATTCTTTCGTTAAACACCATGGGAGGCTGTGCGAGCAAACCTAAGGAATCTGACATCCTTGAAACCTCTGCCACGACTGAAAACGCTGTCGTCGAGTCCAAGAACGTCGAAGCAGAAGCTGCATCTCAGGTTTTGTGGATCAATATCATTTTGGTTTTCATCATCAGAGACAATCTTAGATATGTTCTGATGATATGCATTTGGTTTCCGAGCTAACATAGCCAATGTTTTGAATGAACGATGTGTGATTCTTTTCCTTCTTGCGATTTACAGGAGAAGGCAGAGGAAGTTGTTGCAGAGAAGAAGGAAGAGTCTGCTGTAGATGGAGCAGAGACACAGAAGGAAGCTGAACCAGCCAAACCGGCTGAAGCTGAGGCAGCCAAGCCTGTCGAGGCTGAGCCAGCTCCAGAGGCTGTGAAGACCGAAGAAACTAAAGAAGCTGCCGTGGAAGCTGTTGATGAGAAAGTTTCTGGTCAGACTGAGCCACCAAAAGAAGAGGAGGCTGCACCAGCCAATGACACCAAAACCAACGTAGAGCCTCTTGTAACCCTTTAATTCTCAATTTCATATCTCTCAAATCTCAATTCGTTGTAAGCAACTCTGTAATTTGTATGTTTCTCACCACTGTTGTATTGCTAATGTCCCCACATGTACCTAAACAATAGACTTGTTGTGATTTGTGATCTCCCCTCAATATATCTAATCACATTGTGTTTCTTCTTTATGTGATAGCTTTTATTTCAAACATATTAAAAGGTAGTTTAGCTCGAATTTTGATCCCACAATGCCACTAATTAATCGACTTCTGCGAAAAATCTTGAAAACATCTTGTAAACATCATAACCTATAAATTCTTCTCCGTTTTGTAAAGATGATAAGGTTCTAAATAATTATATGACGAAAATTGAGAATTTGGGTTCTCTTGATTGAAATTGGATTGTTACGATTCTTCCCTGAAATCAAAAGGGACAAAAAAATGCAGACTTTATCAATAAGATTCTGCAACTGTGCCCTAGTGGTTAGAAGAAACTCTATCGGAAACAGAAACAGTGCTTATCTGAGTTTAATCTCTTCTTCTTCCTCCTCGTCTGCTCGGACTCTTATCTGCCGATCAGAATCCAAATCTCAAACCGATAGCTTAAGAGTGTTGGAATGGGACAAGCTCTGCGATGTCGTCGCTTCTTTTACTCGTACTTCTTTAGGTCGCGAAGCTACAAAGGTTTGATCTTTACTTTAAATTAACGTCTGTAGCCGTAGATTCTCTGCTCACACGGACATTGCTCGTTTCAGAAAAGGCTTTGGTCTCTTGACCAGAGTTTCGATGAAAGTTTGAACCTTTTGGATGAAACAGAGGAAGCCATTAAAATGCTTCAACATGGTTCCTTTTGTCTTGACCTCTCCAGCATTCATATCTCCCTCGTAAATTCATCCTCAATCCCTAAAGTAATAATCATTTTTGTTATCAGTTTTGTATTGTTGAAGTAATACTGGATTTGATTGAAGGTTGAATCGGGCATTCGTCATGCCGGAGGAGGATATCTTTGCGAGCAGACCAAGCACTTGAGGTGGCTTCTTCTTAGATTCTTCGAAACGTTGCAGCTTGATCTGAAAGCTACCATTAAGCAAGATGGAGATTGGTACAAACGTTTTTATGCCTATATCTGAAATGGTATTTGCAGTTTTCCTCCAGATTTCGATACGTTTTTTAACTTCAACATTGTGGTGGACTTATATACTATTGTTTCATACCTGTCTATGCAGATAATGCTACCTGTAATAAATAGATCATTTATCAAGTTGGTTGAACAAGTTATAGATGATGATGGAACAATCAAATATTCCGCGGTTTGTTCTTTCTCTCAATCTTTCACTACGGCCTCTAGAGGCATGGACCTTTTATGTTAACTATCTTTATTGTTGCAGAGTAGTACCCTGAGACTTTCACGTGAACGAGTGCGGACACTTGAAAGAAAGGTTAAGTTAGTTTTCCTTTGTCACATCTCTTGAGCAATGTAACTTTTAAAGTAAGATTGTCTGAAACCCTCCTATTGTCTCCTTTCAGCTGCAACAACTGTTGGAAGCTATTACAAGGAGCCAAAAGGCTGAAGAATCTGTCATGGTAAGCATTCACTTAACATGGCATAGGAAAAAGGAGCAGATCTTCATTTTCTGAAGTTGGCCCTACTGATAAATTCGTAAGAAAATTCCAGGTAGTAGCTGAAATTGACGGAAGATGGTGTATACAAACGAGCTCGAATCAACTAAGTTCTGTTAATGGTCTTCTGCTTTCCAGCTAAAATCGGATTTTGTAGTTTTCAGTTAGCCATAAAAGACTCAATTTTTTTTTTAGGTTTAGCAATCTATCATTGATTTATTGATCTAAGAGTTCATCATCATTGACCAATATGCGTTTATCGTCCAATTCTATCTCTTGAAGGTAATATGTGTTACAGTGATTCAGGTGGAGGGCCTGATGCGGAGCCAATAGCTGCAGTCTCTATGAACGATGAACTCCAAAGCGCGAGAGCATCAGTTGCAAAGGCTGAGGCAGAGATTCTTGCAATGCTAACTGAAAAGGTAATTGAATATTGATTTTGAAAAGTTGGATGTTTAATTTTCCTTTGTACTTCTTTCTGCATTGTTGACTTTTTTTGTTCATTTTGATGCAAGTAATACAGATGCAAATGGATCTTGATCAATTCTAGGATGTGGTGAGCTACTCAATTTAGCTGGATGTGGTAAGCATGCTTTTACTTCCATAGAAACAAATTTCAGCAAGATGAGCTTCCGAAAAGGAAATCTTACAGTGTGTTTTTCTTCATTTGGTTAGATAAACGCTCGAGTAACTTACAGTCGTGCATATGGTGGTGCACATCCTGATATATACTTACCACCTGAAGATGGGCTCGAATCTGAATCTTTGTCCGCTGGAGAACACTCACTTGAGAATAACTTCTCAAGTGAGGAATCGCTTGCTAGAAAAGAATGGTTGCTGTATCTACCTAGATGTTATCATCCTCTTTTGCTTCACCAACACAAGACACGCATAAGAAAGATGCGAGAGGCTGTAAAATATCATAAAACAGTAAGTTCCCTCAGTGATCATTGACTAGATTGATTATGCGTTTTAGCTGAAGTTGATAAGTACTACATGGTTGATTTTTCAGGCAGATACGGTATCAGGAGCTCCGCCAATTCCAGCTGATTTCTAAATCTCTAAGGGCACTAGAGTTTTGGTTATTACCGGTCCAAACACAGGAGGTAAAACCAGTTGCTTGAAATCGGTTGGACTCGCTGCTATGATGGCAAAATCAGGTACGCCATATGTTAATATCTTTCTGGTCTTTGCTTCTGTGAATTAAAAGTACTACCCCAAATTATTTTAATGCTTTTTGTAGGTCTTTATGTTTTATCATCTGAATCTGCACGCTTACCTTGGTTTGACAACATTTAAGCCGATATTGGTGATGAACAATCCTTGCTAGTCACTTTCTACCTTTTCTGGTCATTTAAAGCAAATTAGTGTAAGTTGGTTTCTCTGTCGCTCTCACGCCTTTCACCGTTCAACACAGTTTATTCCTATGTATAATTGACTCACCAAATCTTACCACAATATGGTATATAATCAGTTTGAATTTGATATAACTTTTTATCGGTTTGGAGTGACTAATTTGGTCGGTTTGGAGGAAATTATCTCGCATTCAACAAGCAGAACACTTGTGTTGTTAGATGAAGTAAGTTAACAGATGGGCATTGTTTGTCTTAACTTTTGGAAAACCGAATGAGAATACAAAGCCATTATTTGGAGGAATCTGCTTTAAAAGTGTGTTGCTATTAACATGGAGCAGGAACAAACCCGCTTGAAGGAGCTGCTTTAGGGATGGCTATACTCGAATCTTTTGCAGAAAGGGGTTCGCTGCTTACGATGGCAACTACACATCATGGAGAGCTTAAGATGGTTAAATACAGGTTTGTAATCTGCACCTGCCGTTTTTCTTGCATCATCCGAAGTTTTAAAAGAGTATTATTAACTTCTTTTTTTCTGCATCTTTTGTAGCAATTCTGCCTTTGAGAATGCTTGCATGGAGTTTGATGACGTGAACTTAAAACCCACTTTCAAAATCTTATGGGGAGTACCAGGTTTAGATACAGAACCATCTAGACTCTTTAGTGATCTATCTTCTTACCCCTGAACTGGAATCAACCTTAACATGTTTCACTAAACCAAGTCTGAAATGATTGTCAGGTCGTTCGAATGCAATAAACATAGCCGAAAGATTGGGTCTTCCATGTGATATCATCAACAGTGCACGTGAACTATATGGCTCTGCAAGTGCTGAGATCAATGTGGTCATACTTGACATGGAACGCTATAAGCAAGAATATCAGTGGCTTCTAAACGAGTTACGTCGTTATATATGGAAAAGAATATATGGTTGTTTCAGAGATTAAACAAGATTCAAGACGCAAGAGTCAGGAGCTTGTACACTCTTATCAGCTCTATGTTCATGTTTTTCTCTTTCTGGTTATAGGATCTCAAGAGAGCTTCATGAAAACCTACTTTCAGTAGATAGACCATGCTACCAGAGAAAGACTAAAGATGAGACAAGGTTGGTTCGATGGCTCGTTCTACACTTCGCAGAACATTGCAACAATTTCGGACATCTGCTGCACAAAATTCTCGGTCAAAGGTAGCTACACAACTCCAAACAAAAGTAGAAACGACCAAAGATGGAGATAACGGAACTCGTTCATCATCCGTGGTAGCCAGACGACCAATTTCTGGTATCTAATTAAGCTTAACCCCTTTAAATGATATTTATTATCTGGTTTTGATCTCGGAAACTGAATTATGTCTCTGCTCTAACTGAAGATGCTGCGCAAAAGGGAAGTGCAAAGCTTCCTGAAGTAGGTGACTCTGTGTTTGTTTCTTCTTTGGGCAAAAAAGCGACTGTTTTGAAGATAGAACAGTCGAAGAAAGAGATCTAAGTTCAGGTAGGCATCATGAAGATGAAAGTTAAATTGACTGATGTTGTGACCTTAATATCTTAATGACACGGTTATATTCATTAGAGCGATATATTAACTTCGAATACAAAGGTTGTAACTAATGTTATATGAAGAAACATTACCTTCTTATTGCATATATACTTTGCTGTATGCGTAACATATGGTAAAGGTCTGTACAGATTGGGTGAGTTTATATTTTATTTACTCTTGGAGGTTCCTGCCTTTTTCTCTGTTTGTTCAACATTTGTCTCGTTCAAGCCTATGCGCGAGAAATGAGACTTGAGGCCGATCCAACATTGGTAGTAGTTGTGATCGAGGAAAGGTGACTCCAGAGCCCAATGGCAGACTCTAGGGATCAAGGTTGATTCGAACATGAAAGCCATTGTACCTGTGAGTTTAGATGGAGCCATTGCATTTACACGAGCAATCGTCGCCTACAAAATCATTACAAAAATGCTTTTGACTTTTGTATTTTCACTAGGTAAGATATGATCTCGAAGGAAAATGAAATCAAACTTGTGATTCCTGCTGCATACTATAGATTGATACCTCGTATGTGGTTGTATCTGGACCATGAGGCGTCATACAACTGTGAAGACTTGCGCCACCAGGGAGAAATCCATCAGCTTTGGCCTGTGAAAGGTGGAACCAGCTTTTAGATCTCAGTAGGAGGGAAGAACACAAGCCAGCAAATGATTTGCAGAAGCAGGAACTTCAAGCATTTTACCTCGTATGCACCGTAGATTAATCCCATAAATTCACTCATGCAGTTACGATGATAATAAGGAGGCCGAAAAGTATGCTCAGCAACTAACCATCGAGGAGGGAATATGACAAAATCAAGCAAGGCTACACCAGGTTTATCCGTTGGTGCTGTAAGAACTGAGAGTATAACCTCCCCCCAAAGAGCGATTTACATTGAATATCACTAAGATAACACAATTCTAAGAAGCTCAACAGCTAGGCAATAGATTTGGTGCTCTTACCCGTATTTATTGATGGATCCCCATGATCTACGAGGACAGTATTGTATGGACAGAACTTCTGCAGGTCATACTGCGCATGGAAAATGTATCTTCAGAAAAAAAAAAAGTGGGTTAATTTTTAAAGAGCTAAGCTCAACAAACACTGTATTCACCTTATAAGGCACGTAATTGCCATGCCAGGCGACCACATTGAATGGAGAGAAATCTTGTTTAGCAGTAAAGAGTTCACCGCCAAACTTCTGAACAATTGTGTAGTCAGGCCGTAATCCTTCCTCAAACCAAGCCGTTGGTTCAAGAAAATCTCTTGGTGCAGCAAGACCATTTGCACCTTCACACATCCAACGAATAAATATTCTTATTAGGGACGGAATTCATAAATACAATTCAGGTTGATACAGGTTACAATCTACAAGAACTCAAGCACCAACCTATCGGTCCAAGATCAGGAAGCTGAAAATGAGCACCATATATTTCAGAAACATAACCACGAGACTTTCCATCCGGTAGATCTATGGAGAAACGGAAACCTTGTGGTATAACAGCAATTTCACCAGGAGATACCAAAAGCCTTCCACACTCCGTTTCAATCCATAGCCCTGAACACCCACTCAAAACATCAGAACAAAACTAAACTAAAAAATTGATGATTCATCTTAATTCTTTCACAAAAGATGAGATTTACAACAATTGATTTACCAAATCTTGATGGTAACACAATTTAAAAGTAAGGCATGGGACTAAGTACTTACTTCCTGCCTGAGGAACAAACAAGAAGTCACCATCTGCGTTGCAAAAGGCAGAGTCTTTCATTCCTTTGTTAGCCGTGTACCTTCAAAGAATAAAACTTAGGAATCATTACTTATCTACAATCAAACCCCAAACCATTTAGCACAAGACTAGAAGAAGAAGAAACCAAATCTATACATGTGAATCGCAAATCCATGGCGAAGAAACGAGCTTCCAGCTCCACAAATAGTGTATAACCCATCAATGAAATCAGTTGGAGAATCAGGAATATCATCAGGCCTCCACCGAAGCTGAGTCGGATTCGTACGGCTGTTCGATGCATCAAACTCACTCACGAGCTTCTCATGAGCAGGAACTCGAGGCTTGAAGGGTTCGTGTGTGACCGATGGTTTGATTCGATACAACCAACTTCAAATAAAAGAAACCATCAAGAACATGAAAGTCAACAATGGATTCTAATAATCCAAAGTTTTCAATTTGAAAAATGGAAAAGCACAACAGTTGCTAAAAATGATGACTTTCGAAAGAGAGAGATCAAAAGAGTTAAAAAAAGAACCTCCGTTGATTAAGCTTGCGAGGGGAAGTGAAAGAGGTACCGGAGATCTGCTCGGCGTAAAGACCGAAAGGACAGACAAGAGGACTGTTCTGATCTCGCGGCAGAGCTCCGGCGATCGCCTCCGACGAGAAGTGGTTACCGAAGCCTGATTGATACTTTAATTCTACAACTTTCTCTCCCATGACTTCTTCTCCTTCGCATCAACAGATTTCGTGGGGGGGGGGGAAGAGTGAAAGAGGGACGAAGATAAAGACGAGACAATGATATATACAGACACATGCTTATAGTTATAAGTTCCAACCGTAGGGAAGAGAGTGTTGCTGTCTTGCTGACGTGACATTTCGATCAAAGAGGAAAGAGACGACGTCTGATTTAAAAACTCATTTTCTATGACTCTCCAGTGTGGAAGCGCATTTACGTAACTTATCTTTTAGTTGGGCTTATTAAGCATAAATGGGCTTTTTAACAATTAGACCCAGTTTTAGTTGCCTCAACCCATGATTGGTTTTTGTTAGGTCAGAGCTAAGCTCTTTATCCCACATCGGAAGCAGTGTACAAGGTGATAGGTTTTGTTTGACTATTAAACGAAGAGGCTCACGTAGTTTGTTTTCTCATCTTTGCGCTTGGGGCAATGACGCAGCTAATGAGGTACTAACCGAGGCGCGTCTATTGCTGGTTGAAAACTATTTCCAAACCCCCTCCTGGGCCTTTGCTTGTCTTGGGCCTTCGAGAATTTCTGGAAGGGCTCCCTTCGGGGTAAAGCCCTACAATTTTCTTAGTTTAATTTTTACTTTTAATGGCCTGTTATATGTTTTTCTCTTTGAAATTAAGAATAACGTGCTTGACATAATTTAACATATTTTAAAGAAAACTTAACATATTTCCCGTACAACTGTAGAACCATTGTGAAGAAAAAGTTGTTGATGTATAAATTTCATGTATCGGAGTGCATCTTCGTTCATTTAATTGTTTGTTTCCTTTGTGACGAAGCTGTGTCCATTTAATTTGCTCATACAAGCTTTCAAGGTAATCAGATTACTTTCTACAAATGGAATAAATTGCAAAATTGGCTTATAAACGTTAAGAGAGTTTGGAGTTTGAATACTGTCTCCCGTTACAAACTTATAAACAAGTGTAGACCTTAGATTCACTAATGACTTTAAATTCCATCGACTGTTTACTTTATCACTTCGATAAATTTATCTATCTAATTCTATATCTCATGTACCGTCTGCCCTACGTTTAGTGCAACAAATGTTTTTGTTTTCTTAGAGTAATGAATTGATTAAGTATGCATGTATCAATATTCATAATTACAAAATAATAATAAAAAATTGTTGATATAGAGAAATTAGTTTTGAAGTGTTCCGTGACCATTCAACATAAATGGATTATCCGGTTTACAGAAATTGTTTACTTGTCAATCTTTGCTACAAACGTGGCAGACCACATATGGAGAAAATAAGTATAGGTGTTTTATATATTACTAAATGGGCCTTCGGTCACGTACCGCTAGAATCAGACGGTTTGATTCAGACCCACATGCATGCTTTCTTTTTAATACAGTATTGTCCCACACCGATACTTTGGAGACAAAGCTTGGAGTATATAGTACCCTGAACTAGCGTTTAAGGGTCACGACAATACTTGAACAGGATCAGTTCTATAGGTTTGTACCTCTGTTTACTTGATTTTACTAAGGTGACAAGCCCAAAAACCTGGTGAATGATTCATGACCGTGCGATTAGAGCATAATTAACGGCCACGATCATCTCTTGATGCTTCCGATACTGTAGAGGATCGTTACTCGGTTCGGTTCTATCCTTGGCTGGGTAGTCCCACGGCGGTCTGACAGGTTCCTTTTTTCTCCTTGCTCTTGTTTTTTTTTTCTGTTCTTTGATGTTAGAGAAATTGTAAGGTATGAAATCCAATAGAGCGCAAGTTGGCTATGTGACTCAAGAGTGTCTAAGTGACGTTCAACAAAACCGTATCAATGAAATGTTAGAGAGAGATGTTCATTTTTTCAATAGTACTAAGATTCATAGTTGATAACCATACATGTGAATATCGTCCACGACTAAGTGGAATAGATTAAAACTCTTACAAATAGGAACTAGAAGCTATATAATAAGTTTATGGAATAAAGAGCTTTACAGTCATCAACAACAAAGCTGTTATAACCGCTGAATTGATCGAAGAAGAAAATGGATCAAGCGATGATCACTGGTGCAAGCTGGTGGAAATGGTTAGAACACGAAGAAAAAAAGATCGGTCGACCATAGAAGGTAAAATTCGACGATGCAGTAGGGGATAGAGGGTATGCTTCTCTATGCAGCCACCACTTCTACCGAAAAAGGAGAAACCAAACCAAAACAAGATATTATATAGGTTTTGTTGCAAATTTCGTTATCAAATTTCACTTTCCTCGGTCCACCAATCTTTTTTGCATCTTATCACCTCGTTTTTTTTTTTGGTGTGGATTACTTCTTATCGTGTTTTGAGTAATAGTTCCATAGATCTACTTGATATCAAAAGAAACAAACAATTTATAGAGCAACTCAAGTTGAACGTACAAATGATATTCATTACAAGAGTTAGAGTTTAAGAATTGACTGTTATCTTAACCTTCGAAACATATCATGAATGTCTTAACATATAGTATTTACCATGTTGAATTTTAACGTTGTGGTAAATAAAATGCATTCAAGGACTTCAAGATTTAACATTTTTTATTTATTGAGAACAAAAGTTATAAGATTTCCATTGGCATTTTTTAGTTTTTAATTGGGGAACAAATCCCTATTTCACTCATAACATAAACCTCGGAAAAAGGACAAAAAAACTAATAACCTTGTGTTACTTCAATTCTATTTTGTGTTTCTTGTTCGTAAGGACTAGAGTACATAAGAAAAACCAGACAACATAGTTCAATTTGTCCCAGACATATAAAGATCTCTCTCGTAGCTCACTCGTATACGCATCATGTAACATATTCAGATAAGATTACAAACAAGCTACAGAATAACAAGACACTCAGCTTGTTCCTTATTGAAATCCTCACCGAGTTTCTCATACATAAGTTGTTGTCTTCCATACAGATCTCGTACACGGAGTTCCTATATATACAGATCTCAACAAGACTCAATGTTTTCTTGTGAATGATCCACCGACTTTCTACCCGTGACAATCTCTAGTATACTAATTCCGAAGCTATATTTGTCAAATTCCTAGCTGTCCCTTCCAGTCATCACGTATTCAGGAGCCATGTAACCAAAAGTTCCGGCTAATCCTGTTGTATAGGAACCTAGCTCATGGTCAATCAAAGCTAGCCCAATGTCACCTAGCTTAACATTAAAATTGGTGTCAAACATGAAATTGCTTGCCTTGATATCGCTGTGCAATACACACCATTCCCACTCTTCGTGAAGATAAAGCAACGCCGAGGCTAGACCAAGAGCTATCTTGTATCTTACGTCCCAGGTAAGATGGAGTCTTTTCCCAAAGAGGTGAGTGTCCAAACAACCATTTGGGCATGAACTCATATATCAGAAAATACTCGTGTTTTTTTTTATTACACCAACTGATGATTGCACCAGTTTTCGATGTCTCGGTTAAAAACTCTCTCTTTCCTTGCCTGGAACAACCAGATAATTTCTTCACCGCGACCAGCATACCTATTTCATTCAAGAACACTCTAGAAACTGCTCTAAACCCTCCTTCACCTAGTTTCCTTTGCGCTGAGAATGACTTGGTAGCTAGCACAAGATCTTTATAAGCGAACATCCGGTGGTCCTGCTTCCCGGTCAAGGTCTTCGTTTATTGATATCAAGTCTGATATCTCTTTTTCCCTTCCTTTTTCTTTGCATGTGCAACCAAACCAACACAATTATAACCAAAGAGAAAAGAAAAACAAACCCAGAAAATGAAATGCCAACTATCAGTCCACTCCTGATAGGGGTTTTCTCAATATCCAAACTTGAGCTGAACTCCCATGATAAAAGTCTATGTCCCTCTGAAAATCCGATTGTAACTTGTGGTGGCAAAACCTTGCAAGATCAATGATGTAACAAAGGCTTAAACTATCTTGAGGCTCAGAGGTTAGCTCATAAACCCAAGACATGCTCAAGTTCTTAGTAACAGAATCATTGGAGATTTTTGCATGACAAATATCTTGGCTGTGTAAAATTTTTTTTGGGCTCTAAAAGTAAAATTTATTAAAATCAAAGTATTACTTTTATAGCGGAATAAAGGAGAATAAGACAGAGAATAAGAGGTTATCCCGAGAGAGACAACAATGAGAAAAAGATAGGAATAAAGGAAAAAAAGAAAAAAAGAAAAAAGAAAGAAGAGAAAGAGAAAATAGTTGCTTTGTTAAAAGCTCTATTTGGAAAAACCCAGAGGGAAAAAAATCAAGTAGGGTAAAAAAGTACAGCCGAAGAGAAAAAGAAGGAATGGATCAGATACAAGCGGGAAAAACGAAAGGGCGAAACATGTGACAAGAGCCCAAACCAGGTTTCCAAAATGGTAGGAGAATCTGTGGTAGTGGATGGGAGTAAGGCGACCAGTTTTGCTTTGATGATAACTTGAATGTCCCTAGCTATATGCAAAATTGGTCTGGATGAATTGGTGTGTAGTCTAGAATTCTGTTTGCGCCATAGATGGTACACCGTCGCTTGGAGAAGAAGATAAGAAATGAGCTTGAGATGTCCATTTGATGAAGACTTAGGAAGCCACTCCAAAAGAGGAAGGAGAGTATGATGAGTAGGAATCATGTGAAAAACAAGTGACAAGAGAAAAAAGGAATAAGAGCAACTAAAAAAGAGGTGGTCCCTGGTCTCATCGTGAGAGTCACAGAGAAAGAAAGTGGTCGGAGTGGCCGTGGAATAGCGTCGAATACGGGCTCTAGTGGCGAGCCTGTCATGAACCGAAAGCCAAGTAACAAAACCATGCTTGGGGATTCGTCCCGAGAACCAAATATGCTTGTGTCAAATGACCTTTGGCGGCGGAGAGAAAATGGTGAAGAAGGTCCGAGAGGCGGAAAATCTAACGGAGATCTGGGAGGAGGAGGGATCATTTTCGGGAACAACCAAAAATAGGTATTCGAGGCGGAAGGACGGATAATAGAGGTGGGGCTAGGAAGAATATCACGCAGAAGGGAGATGACCGGATTCCTTGACCGAGGGGAGAGACGCCAGTGACCATCAGATATAGCCTCTCGGATAGTCGCATCAGTCTGAATGCCTGTGATGGGTAGAGCCGAACGTCCAATGAGAAGAGAGAGGATCAAGACCAGTCAAATTATCTTGGCTGTGTAAACTTGCATTCCAAGAAATATAGTTGACGAAAACGGAATTATTATTGATTCCCACATGAGATTGAACATCCTCAAGATCCCATTTTGGGTTGGTGTATGTGTCAAATTCGAAAAACTTAAGATGTAATTATTGCCGATTTGATTAAAAAGAGTCAAGAAACCACCAGCGGAGTTCACAAGAAGTTGGATTCCCACAGGAGCAAGGAAGAAGCAGAACCCATGACCGAAATTTCTATATCTTACGTTTTGGTATTAAAATTTGTAGGCTTACCAGTTTTAGGATTCCAAACCAACGCGAGCTGTAAAGTCTTCGTTGTTAACTACCACCGCTCCATCGGCCCTTGCATCTCCGTGGTATATGACATTTTTAGGATCACCTCGTCGGGAGCTAGTAAAGTTAAAGTAAACCGAATCTTCAGAACAGAAAAATCGCACAAAAGGAAGCGACTTGCACCCTGAAATGCTCATATAGGATCAGTGTGAGCCGAAATATAAACCGGCGGTTAACAAGATAACCATTCGGTTTATAGAAATCGTCTTCTTCATCTTGTATATATATGTACGTAGCAAATCAAACTATAGAACAATAAATTAGGACGGGCCTCATGACTAGGTCCATATCTGACTAATTTAACGATCCCCCACATCGGATACAATCCTCAGGAACATTGAAGACAACCGACTATAAACACGACGCAGAGCAAGACGTTTAAAATCACGGAGCCGTGCAGAGAGAGCAAAGCGAACTATTCTTTCGCCTTTTACTAAAGAATACCGTGTTTTATCTACAATTTAGCGGCATAAGCTTATTTTTGGAAAGGGTTTAGGAATAAACCCCCATCAGTACTTTAGTTTAAAATTATGATATTCATGTTTTTATATACGTAGTATCCAATAAGTTTCAAAGGTACTTGACAATTTTATGGCGGTATGGTTCTCTTCACCCAGATATGGAAGCAACACTATCATATATTGTTATAAACTTCTTGATATACAATATTTTATAGAACACTACTGCTGTAATATTTTGTGGTTACTTTAAGAATCCGAAGTCGTGCAGTTATAATGACTTTTTATAGTGCGACGTATAATTGTCCGTGAGGGAAGATTATATTTGACAAATATAAACCAACTTTATTTAAGCTCTGACCTTGGCTTTTGTTGATAGTATTGCATAAATCATACAGGAACTTTTCAATGTCTTTTTAGTTTGATAGGTCATCTTGCATCTATTGGTGTGAGGACTTATTTTAGGATTAAGAACCCGTTTCTCACATTAGTTTCGGTTAGTATTTCTACTTCAATAATCTTTGTGCCTAGGCGAGTTATTAGTAACCAAATCACATACTGAAAAAGAAATAACAATTCTATTAAAAACACCATTCAGAAAACTAAAAAGGAAAAAAAAAATTAATGGAAAAAATCAACAATAACATCTAAAAGAAAAACATATCCTCCTAACAATAAAGTTAGAGTTAGGGTAGGTGTAGTCTGGTTACGAACATAATCTTTTGCCATATTTTTAATATATTCAATTAGATCTAAATCAAAAATATTATAATTTTTAATATTATATATATATATATATATATATTTAAATATACAAAAGTATAAATATACTGTATAGATCGTTTATCGTATTTTCAGTTGAACAAAATCCTTGTAAATTTGAAATCAAAACTTTTTCAAGATATATTTGAAAATATTATTGCTCTACACCGACGATTATTGTTTTTCAGTTAGTCTTATCTGAAATTTATTATCAGACTTTGTAATTTTTATTGTTATTGCAATCTTGCATATTGACATTACAAATTTCAATAAGATTTCCATCACATATTCCATCTCCAAAATGTTTAAGTAGAGAATGATGTGCAGAACCTTCATTAATATTTCCTGGATTATAAATTTTTTAGTATTAGTTAAATCATTAGTAAATAAATAGTAAAATATATATAAGATTATCTATTTTATTTTTATTTTTTATTTTTCATTTATATTCGTCAGTTTCCGTCAGAAAATTACTGACGGATTCTGACGAATTTTGTTTTTTAGTCAATATCCGTCAGATAGTTACTTACGGAAACAGACGGATTTTGAAATTCGAATTAATTTAATTTTTTATTTTTTAAAAAAAAACTGTCAGTTTCCGTCAGTAATGATTTTGAAAATTTGAACTAATATTTTTTTTAGTTTTTTTTTATAATTTCCATCGGTTACCGTTAAAAAATTACTGACGGAAACCGACGGATTTTGAAAATTCGAATTAATTTTTATTTTATTTTTTCCAAAAATTATTTTTCCGTCGGTTTCTGTCAGTAATTTTCTAACGGAGACTAACGGATTTAAAAAATTTGAATTGATTTTATTTTATTTTTTTAACTTTTTTTATAATTTCCGTCGGTTTCCGTCAGAAAATTATTGACGGAAACCGACGACCACCGAATCTTTTTCCATACCATTTTTCTTCTCCTCCACCTCCTTTAACTCCTCCTCCTGTCTCTCTTCATCTCCTCCTTTTTTTATTATTTCTCCTACTCATTCTCCTTCTCCTCTTCTTTCTCTTCTTCCTCCTCCTCCTTCTCCTCCATCTTCTTCTCCTTCTCCTCCTCCTCCATCCTCTTCTCTTTCTCCTCCTCCTTTTCTTTTCCTCTTCCTTCTTCTTCTCCTTTTCATTATCATTTTCCTTCTCCTTCATTTCTCTTTTCTTCTTCTTATTCTCCTCTTTCTCTCCCTCTCTCTTTTTCTCTTCCTTTCTCTCTCTTTTCTCCTCATTCTCTCCATCTCTCTCTCCCTCTCCTACAACCACCATCAATTTTGCTCCAATCACCACCGATCTAATCCGCCCCGATTCATCCAGATCTGCACCGTCCACGTCGATTATGAGCAAAACCGACGGATTTTGACGGTCCTCCGGCCACAAAAACCGACGAATTCCGACGTTTTTACGGTCACTGGAAACCGACGGATTCTGACGGCCACTAAAAACTGACGGATTCTGACGGCCACTAAAAACCGATGGATTCCGACAATTCGGTAACTTACGGATTTCGACGGTCCTCTGGTTACCGGTAACTGATGGATTATGATGGTTACTGATTGTGGTTAGAATCCGTCAGAAATGTTACTAACAAAAACTGACGAATTTTTTATTACCGACGTTATAAAACTGACGGTGGAAATCTATCAAAAACCGTCGGAAACAGCTATTTTCGACGGAAACTGACGGATATGACCGTTAATTTCCGATGTGTTTTTTTGTAGTGCATTATTGAAAAAGTAGAGAAGTTTTATGATTTTCCTTTTACTGTCATTTATCACAATTATGTTAATTAATAACTGTGAAAATCAATTTTTTTATAATAAAATACTAGATGCTCAACTAGCAAGAAACCCCACAATCAAACGGTCGTATACGGATCAAAGTTAATTAGATCTTAAGCAATCAACCTCCAATAAATTACTTCTTCCGGGTTTTCTTTTTATGCTAAAATGTCGTTTATGAGGCTAATTTGAGAGAGCGTTGGTTGTCACGACCTTCCTTGGAACATGATATGTTTTATAGGCATACAACTCGAGTTAGCCTCAATATTGGTGGAAGATCTAAGATTGTACGATCAGAGTATAATGATCTATAATTTGAGTTTTAACATTATATTTCTTTGATTAAATACTTTTTAAAAAAATAGAGAATTTCTTTAGATTACATAAACTTTTGAATGTATGAAGTAGAAGTTATAACGAGCTTAATTCAAAGCTTTCTCCATGATGGTTTCCATAATTAACTTCACTTGCCTGTAGGCGCGGCTGCTTCGATGCGAGAACAGTTGTCTTTCAAAAGAGGAGGGAAGAATGGATTTAGTGGAAACATATGTGGCCAACATTTTGCATCCACAACTGAAGCTGCCTTACAACACACTGGTCCAACATTGTCAAACTTTCCTGTGGAAACTGATTTGTAGATTTCAGTTACACAACCTTGAACACTGACAAGTGATGACCAACATTTTGTGAGATCGATGGGAGAAGGGGGAATAGAAAACCCAGGAACGGTAGGGAGTTGGTGAGGCCCGTTGATACGAGAACAACTATTCTTGAGAAGAGTAAAGAACGGATTCAACAGAAACATTTTTGGCCAACACTTATCATCCACATCTATAAACGCCTTGCAGCATGTAGGTTCAATATTTCCAAACTTACCGGTTACAACAAATTTGTTGATTTCAATTACGCAACCTTCAACATTAAAGAGAGATGACCAACATTTTGTGAGATCAATGGAGGAGCCAGGGATGGAAGGAGATTGAAGTGTCATCTGCACCTCGGCCAAGCCCGGCTGCATTAGAGTACTGACACATACTGTCACGATCAGAATCATTGATAGTAAAGCTTGCATCTTACTTTTCATGTTGTCTATTGTTTTTTTTACTTTTCTATGGAGGAGAAAGTTGCTCAAGTACTGGAATGGTTTAAGGTATCCAAAAAGAAGCAAATAATTTATAGAGTACCATAACGAATGAGTACCTAAATTTAGTCCGAGGGTTACAGTTTTATAGTCAAAATTATAACAACCTTCGAATTAAAACTTGTACGTTTTACATTGTACTTACAATAACTCTCGTTGAAAAACGAACAAAAAAATTACAATAACTCTCGTTGAAGGAAAAAAAACTTACAGTAACTCAAATTGTAGGCTTTTAACAATTCAAAAGAAAAATATTTATGTAGTGAGTGTTAAATTATAAGAGCACCTCCATCCGAGAAACTCTTGAAAAAGGTTTCTAAAACAAATAAAAATAATATTTTAATAAAAATAAACTATTTAATTAATTCAGATATTTATTTAAAAGTCTAACCTAATCAAAAAGTGACAAGTGTCATATGAGTTTCTTAACTCAGTTCTTAAAACTCTTATTTAAGAGTTGATTTCTTAATTTTTAACAATCTCTCTCTTACTTTTTATTTTTTTAATATTAAACTTTTCTAAGAAACTCAAATAAAAACTCCCAATGGAGATGCCCTAAAGGGCCATTGATTAAAATGGGCCAGAGTCTTCAAAGCCCATTACACACCACATCAAGTCCGGTGTTGTCTTTTTGACTTTTTGTTTGCTGATCTAAGGACACCATCACGTGTTTGCACATACCACTTACCACTTACCAGGCAGCTATACTTGCCCAGTGACTTGGTTGGGTAATAGCCACCACCAGGAGCGACCCACCAATCCGTGGTTCGTGTATTTATCTTTGTCCAAAAACACGCATACACATAGGAAATAGAAAGAAAAGGCCGATAAAGTTTTTTCTTTTTGTAGTAAAAGAAAGTACAAAAACAGCAAAAATATTTTTTTAAAAAAGAAAACTAATCAATGGGTGATTTTGGATCGAATGGATCGTCAAGCATGAGCATTGTGATGTATCCGTGGTTAGCATTTGGTCACATGACAGCTTTTCTTCACCTCTCCAACAAGCTTGCAGAGAAAGGTCACAAGATCATTTTCTTGCTTCCCAAGAAAGCTGTAAACCAGCTCCAACCACTCAATCTCTACCCAAATCTTATCACTTTCCACACCATCACAATCCCTCAGGTCAAAGGGCTCCCCCCGGGTGCGGAGACCAACTCCGACGTCCCCTTTTTCTTGACCCATTTGCTTGCAGTTGCAATGAACCAAACCCGGCCAGAGGTCGAGAGAATTCTGCGTACAAACAAACCGGATTTGGTTTTCTACGATTCCGCTGATTGGATACCTGAAATTTCTAAACCGGTTGGTGCTAAAACTGTTTGCTTCAATACCGTGAGCGCTGCATCAATCGCACTAACTCTTGTCCCTGCTGCGGAGCGAGAGATCATTGATGGGAAGGACATGTCAGCGGAGGAGCTAGCTAAGCCGCCTCTTGGTTACCCGTCTTCAAAAGTCGTCTTGCTTGCACACGAAGCAAAATCCCTAAGCTTCGTGTGGAGGAGGCACGAGGAGATTGGTTCGTTCTTCGATGGGAAAGTTACGGCGATGAGAAACTGCGACGCGATCGCTATAAGGACTTGCCAAGAGACGGAAGGCAAATTCTGCGATTACATCGGAAACCAATACAACAGACCAGTTTACCTGACCGGACCGGTACTCCCCGTAGACGAACCGAATAAGCCTTCCTTAGAGCCTAGATGGGCGGATTGGTTAGCCAAATTCAATCCTGGTTCTGTTGTGTTCTGCGCTTTCGGTAGCCAACCCGTTGTAGACAAGATAGATCAGTTTCAAGAACTCTGTTTAGGGCTTGAATCAACTGGTTTACCGTTTCTGGTAGCGATTAAGCCTCCATCAGGTGTGTCAACGGTGGAGGAAGCGTTACCGGAAGGGTTCCAAGAGAGGGTTCGTGGACGGGGCGTTGTGTACGGAGGTTGGGTTCAGCAACCGTTGGTGTTAGACCATCCTTCAGTGGGATGTTTTGTTAGTCACTGCGGGTTTGGTTCAATGTGGGAGTCCTTGATGAGTGATTGTCAGATCGTTTCGGTGCCGCAGCACGGTGAACAGATATTGAATGCGAGGCTGATGACAGAGGAGATGGAGGTGGCGGTGGAGGTTGAGAAGCAAGAGAATGGGTGGTTTTCGCGGCGGAGCTTGGAGGATGCAGTGAAGAGTGTGATGGATGAAGGTAGTGAGGTTGGTGAGAAAGTGAGGAAGAATCATGAGAAGTGGAGATGTGTTTTGAGTGACTCTGGTTTTGCGGATGGTTATATCAGCAAGTTTGAACAGAACTTAATTGATCTTGTGAAGTCATGAACGATCATCTGTTAATCTTTCCATTTAGTTCGGTTCATTTCGTTTTAATTTGGCTATGTTTGGTTTTGTTTGAGTCTTGAATTGAGATAAATTTGTTAAGTATATGTTGCATTGCATGCTCTTTTTGCAATTCCCATAAAATTAGCTGAGAAATCTATATGTATTCTCTTATGGAAATTATAAACAATTTATTAATATGTTTTTGTTGATTTTTAAAGTTACTACACAATTTGTTTTTTTAATTTTTAAATAATCAGCTTGTAACAAAGGGGAAATAACAGAATTTAATCAATGCGAAATTGTATATTTGGCATTTTTGTAACAATTTTAAAATGCCATGATCTTTGCAATTTCCATAAGATTAGGATCTATCCACTTTCCGGAAGCTAAATAATATAGTGTTTTGATTATTGCTGTAATTAGCAAAACAAATGTAATTATGCTATATATTAGGGGATAATATCTGGAAATTAAAAAAGAAAAGGAAATCTCAAACTCTAAAAAACTTTAATACTAGATATTAAAGGAAACTAAAGATTTGGCTTATTCGTATCAAACTTGAATCATTCAACTCATGATACGTACTATCCTCCTAAACTTGAGGTCATCCGCAAGTGAAATCTTATAAACAAAAACAAGAGTAGAAGAAAACAGATGCGCAATGGGATCAAAGTTTCATGCTTTTATGTTCCCATGGTTTGGTTTTGGTCACATGACTGCATTTCTGCACCTGGCTAACAAACTAGCTGAGAAAGGGCACAAAATCACCTTCTTGCTGCCCAAGAAAGCTCTGAAGCAACTTGAACCTCTCAATCTGTTCCCAAAATGCATCGTCTTTCACACTCTTACCATCCCTTCCGTGGATGGTCTCCCTGATGGCGCCGAAACAACCGCGGATATTCCAATCACGTTAGGGAGTTTTCTGGCCTCTGCTATGGATCGCACACGCGGTCAGGTCGAAGAAGCGGTTCGATTTGGAAAACCGGATCTGATTTTCTTCGATTTTGCACACTGGATTCCGGAAATAGCTGGAGAGTTTGGAGCCAAGAGTGTGAATTTCGTAACGATTTCCGCAGCATGTGTAGCTATCTCATTTGTCCCTGGTCGTAGTCCAGATGACTTAGCTGTTCCTCCACCGGGGTATCCTTCTTCCAAGGTGTTGCTTCGTGGACAAGAAACCAACTCCTTGTCTTTTCTATCCTATCCCTTTGGTGATGGAACAACGTTTTACGAACGGATCATGACAGGACTTACGAACTGTGATGTCATTTCGATAAGGACTTGTCAAGAAATGGAAGGAAAATATTGCGATTTCATCCAAAGCCAATTTCAAAGAGAAGTCCTCTTGACGGGTCCAATGCTTCCTGAGCCGGACCACAGCAAACCACTAGAAGACCAATGGCATCACTGGCTGAGCCAGTTCGAACCAGGATCTGTAATATATTGTGCGTTGGGCAGCCAAATCATTCTTGAAAAGGAGCAATTCCAAGAGCTCTGTTTAGGAATGGAGATGACAGGTTTACCATTTCTTGTAGCGGTGAAGCCACCAAAAGGCGCATCGACAATTCAAGAAGTCTTACCAAAAGGGTTCGAAAAACGGGTGAAGGGGCGTGGAGTGGTTTGGGGAGGATGGGTGCAGCAACCATTAATATTGGCTCATCCATCAATAGGCTGCTTCGTGAGCCATTGCGGGTTCGGGTCAATGTGGGAGTCTCTACTGAATGACTGCCAGATTGTGTTTATTCCACATTTGGGTGATCAAATATTCAACACAAGACTGATGAGTGAGGAACTCGAGGTCTCGTTGGAGGTGAAAAGAGAGGAATCAGGATGGTTTTCGAAGGAGAGCTTGAGCGGTGCGATCAGGTCTGTGATGGACAAAGACAGCGACCTGGGAAACCTAGTTAGGAGGAACCATGCCAAATGGAAAGAGTCTCTGGTCAGTACTGGACTAATGAATGGTTATGTCAATAAGTTTATAGAAGCATTGGAGAAACTGGTCTAAAAAATAATAATTTATAGAAGCATAGAACGCGTTTCCAAGCGCAAGCAGTGTTCGGCTTTTTTTAATCTCTTCCTGTCACGTAAGTCATGTGCTAAACCTTTGTAACCGAATAATTTATTTTGTATGTTTGCAAATTTAGATTTTAGCATTGGAAAAGAACCTTAAGTGACCCACACAAAAAATATGATCAATACGCCAAAACATTTAACAAATCAGAATAAAATAAGTATTTGTTGGTTTCTCGTGGTATTGAATATTGCCATTCTTGATTGTAGTTCTTTTATATTCTTTTAAATATATGTACGGTTGGAAGAAAAAAAACCCATCTATCTTTTCATTTTTCATATAAACGGTATTAGTAAATGACTTTATAATTACAGATTGCGAATCTATTCAGACAACGAAAAACGATCAGATGAAGATAAAACAGAGACACGTTTGAATAATGTAATTTTGTATGTGAGTCAGACCCATGAGGTTGATGACGATCCATGTCCATTGCTAACGAAACCAGCATAGAGTTCATCGAAGATCACCACTTGATCATCATGACCATCTTCACAAGAACCAAGATTAAAATTATCCATAGGAGAATCTTGATTAGTGAACAGAGCAAGCTGATTCCTCGATCTCTTCAACTCATCTTGGAGAAAGTTCACTTGATGTTCTAACTTTGCCTTATCGGAGAGAGCTGCTTCGAGCTTGGACTGTAGATTGTAGTGTTGGAGCTCGAGAGACTGAGTCTTGGACCTGGCTCGCTTGTTCTGGAACCAGACTGCTACTTGTCTCTGAGGAAGACCCAGCGTGTTCGACAGTTGAAGCTTGAGATCTGGCTCGAGTTTGTTGTTCAACGTGAAGCATTTCTCCAATTGTCTAAGTTGCTCTTTTGTTAGCCTCTTTTTCTTGTTTATACTCTGACTCTGAGGATTCTCCATTCTTCTCTATTTTATTTTATTTGCTTTCTTGTGTTATGTACAACGTTGTGCCTACGGATATATATATACACACCCACATTAAAACATCGAAGGTGTTCTATGTAAACCACAAGAAAACAAAAATAAAACTCCAACTTGGACCTATAACGAAACTACAGTCAAATAATCTTACAAAATAAACTCCAAAATTGTTTCTACAGACTAGTAAGATTAGTCTGTTGGTTTATAAATTTAACATATTAGATAGTTAACTGACTTGTCAGTAGCAACTAAAGTCTAATAATCTAGTAAAACAGACTATAGAAAGACATAACCTATATGGTCAAGTTAAAGCACCTAAAAAAACTTACATATACTGTCAAAGTTGCCAATGCATTGATAGAACATAAGAATTTATTTTTGAATTATCAAGATGCATGCATGCATAACGAAACGAATTCTATAGTTTATCTGAAAAATGTGTTATAACCATTTTTTCACACATTACAAACGTTAAAAGCGTAGTTTGTGTTTCTAAAATATTAACTCGGGAGAGAGTGCAAAAAAATAAATTTATACTGATAGTTCCAAAATGAAAAATTGAAGATATTTTTAAATTATCATTATCATCATCATCCGGGTTCCCTGTAAATTGTAATAGTTACATTGCTCTAGTTAAAATATATATATATATATATATGTATTATATATAATAGGAAAAAATGGATAAAACACAAGATAGGTGGCGTTTAGGAATCAAAGCTTTGGGGCCCAAAGCCCAACTAACTGTTCTTTATGGACCCACTGTACTATTCAAAAGAATGAATTGGGACTTAAGTGAAATTAAATATTCTGATTAATTTATTTCATAGTTAGTTGATTACAAGTATTTCTCTCAAATACATGCATGTATTCACGTGGGCTGGTCGTATCGTACCCACTTAAATTTAATAACATTATCATCTAAACACAATATTAAATTAAATAAATAAAGTATAAACTTTTCTTTTTGATCCCTTTGGGACAATGCATCTTGTTTTACGAGTTCTTTCATTTTCACTTTGGATTTTGCATATCAGAATCGTTAAGTACTTTTCATCCTTTCAGATAACGATCTTTCTACGTTACAAACAAATGTTCGGCCTTAACAGATTCCCATATGTCCCAAAAATGGGCTTGTCCTTGCCCATCACTAGATTCACTATAATCTTAAAATCATTCTAAGAACATATTAGGCTTTAGTATATGTTCTCCAATTCAGTCACGTTACTCACATACGTTCATGCTCTAATTAAAGTTAAAATGTAGTAGTTTTGAGTGTGTTCTTTTGCCTAACGTCAAATTCAAAGTATTGTGAATACATTTTTTCGTCAAATATCACATAATTTACACTTACGTACGTATGCTCGAAACTATTTCTGAAATTTCTATAAAATTATTTCTTTTTTTATCAGAGTTGACCTTATTACAGTAAAGCTACTTGTATAGCAAAATTATAAAATAGAAAGAAAAAAAAAAAGAAGAGGAAAATAAAACACTACAGCAGTATCTGATTTTTAAGCACATTTTGACCATATACCAAAAATCAGAAATCAACTATGAATTGAGATTGAGTCTTTGACATGTCTGAGATAAAAACATTTGATCCTTTTAAAAGCTTCTTCGATCGAAGATGCATCAGCCGCAAATGTTATCCTCAGCCAATTCTTAAGCCCCACCGCAGTACCTGCTCAGCCGCACCCATAATATATCAAAATAAAATACTCTTAAAAAATGTGAAATCCATAGATAATTAAAGAGACTGAAGGAACATCCTTACCAGGAAGAAGGATGACTGATTCTTCTCTAGCTAGCTTGAAACAGAAGTCGATATCGTCGCTTACATCTTCTAGTAACGAGAGATTCAACTTAACCTGAACGAAATGTAGAAAATCAAATAAAGAAACATTTTTGAAAAATGTGTACGTTATTCAAAATTTCCCTATGTACTCACCATCATTGCCATGGATCCTTCTGGTCGATGCGAGGAATCAATGCAGGGAATCTCCTTGATCCAGTCATAGCAAATATCCGAAGAGTTCTTCAAAGAGTTTAACGTTTTCTTGAAGAATGATTCGTCCGTCTGTTCAAGGATCGTAGGAACTGCAGCCTAATTGTAACACGATCAAGAACAATATTTATGTCTTAAGATCATCAGAAACAATATAAGTTTTGTTTTTGCTAAATAAGAACAACAGAAGTTGATTTTGAATGTAAGAATATACCTGAATAAATGTGGCTGGTCCACCAAGAATATCAAAGTATTTCTTGAACCGCTCGATGATCTTATCCAAATGAACAAGTTCAATCAGTAAATGGTTTATTCTCAGGCTCTCTATATAATCGATTTTCAAAGAGATTGAAGCAATTACTGACCTTTGGGTCTTTAAACGAGCCAGAAGGATCAGTGGTCACGAACCACCCGAGCCGCCAACCAGGAACTATCCATCTCTTTGACAAAGATCCAAGAGTAAGCACCGGAACAATAGATCCAAACACACCCATTGGCACAAACGGTTTGCTCCCGAAAGCAAGATGACCATAAACTTCATCAGCAATTACAAGAAACCCGAGTTTCTTGGCCGTTTCCGCAATCTATAACCAAAAGAAAAGCACACACAAAATTTTTGTATAGACCAAATTCAGAACAAACAAACAACATTGGTTCTGTTTCCTCATGTCAAAGTTTAAGGCTTACCTCCATCAAATGCTGATAGCTATAGACATTCCCACAAGGATTACCGGGGTTTATAACAATCAAAGCAACTGTGTTTTCGTCTGCAAGAGACTCGACAGCATCAAGATCGATCTCCCATCCGTTTTCTGGAAGAAGGTCGAAGTATCGAACCTCAAGGTGTCTAAACTTAGCACAGAGTTCATAGATCGGGAAACCAGGTCTTGGAAGAAGTATATTTGCCCTGGGACGAGCCAACATTGCTAATGCTACATCGATTGCTTGCGTGCAACCTGATGTGATGAACACATCGTCCTGCGATAGTTTGTATGGAAGATCACGCGATAGATACTCAGCGATTGCCCTGTTTTATTACACAAAAGTGTGAGACTTGATTTCCAAGTTGTATAGCTTTTCTTTTTAATAGATTTAAAAGATTTTCAAGTAATAGATTTTTAAAAAATAGATTATGATAACAGCAAACACTGACAATTTTTAAAAGCTTTAAAAAAAAAAAGTCATAAACAAGAGATGTCTAACCTATCCAAACCAAAACCAAAATAGAGTCTAAAGATCGAATGAGTTATACTTGAGATCTAGTGACAATTTTCAAGCAAAGTTTATCGATAATTTGATTTATTTTACATAAAGAAAATAGAATAAGTAGGTTTCTTTCGAATTTAGCCAACGTTGGAACTTCGGTTTGGTTAAAGCTCTGATTTTATCTAATAATCAAATGTAGAATCATAAACATTCGGTTCAACATTTCAATCGGCTATTTTTGTTTCGGTTAATACGGTTGAGTTAAACCAACCAAATTTGGCATCCGTACTACTACGTCCTAAAGGCACCAGGTCTATCTCCGTAATGTATTTACAAGCTAAAAGCTTAAACAGCAAGGAACAAAATCTTTTTTTGATAAAAAGTATAAATATTTTTTGATTAAAAGCATAAAATTGTTTTTCGATAAAAAGCATAAAATCTTTTTTTATGTCGTCGAAAACAAAATTTCTGTTTTTAATGATTTTCACTGTCTAAATCTTTTTTTTCTTTTTTTGGTCAACTGTCCACAGTGTCCAGGTATTTCTAAAATAATTACCAAAGATTTATTTCCCAAAAAAGAAATTAAAATATAGGGCAGGGTAATAAAAGACTGACGGTGGTGACGGCGGCCTTAAACCGAAAAAGGAAAAAAAAAAGAAAAAGACAGAGAGTAAAAAGGAGAACGAAAAGAACCTTCGAGTTTGGGGAAGACCAACGGTGGGAGCGTAACCATGGAACTTGTTGGAGAGAAGAGAATCTGAAACAGCCTGAAGTGAAACTTGTGTTGTACGAAAACACGAGTATAGTGTTGGGTCTCCCATACCAAGCGATATAACTCTCTTTGCGCATCTTCCTTCTTCTTCTTCTTCTTCTTTCATCTCTGAGATGCTTTCCATCAGCAAACTCAGAATCCCTTTAATCGTAATTGTCGATCCTCCGTTCTCCATCTTTCTTTAATTCGGCTCTTCTTCTTCTTCTTTTTCTTCTTCTTCTTCTTCTTATTCTTTTGGGTTTTTTTAATTAAGTGCTTCTCCAATTTGTATGATTTCGTTGGGTGCAACTGTCAAGAAGGGGGATTTTGGTTTGATATGTGTTTGAGAGTGAGATTTCCCAGATTGGAGAAGGACATAAGAAAACAAGTGACTGGAAGAAAACAAGTGTTATTTAACTTTCCAACCCTTATCATTTTTTCTACAACCACTCGTTTTTCTCCTTGATATTATTTTTCATAATAGCTTTAGGTGATGGTTGAAATTATAAGAAAATCCAAAATACCCGGTTTCATTTTGTAGATTACCTAACTCCTTTCTAACCGTTCATTAATCTAATTAAATATTTATATGTTTTTTTGTCAAGATATATATATTTGAAAATTATCAAAAAAAAAAATTACAAGTAAATTAATAGGTAGTTATGAAAATAATACATTTTATCATATTTTTTCAAATCTACCTGATTAAACTTGACTAATGATTTAGAGTGAACATATCCACAAGAACTTGTTTAGTTAGAGGTTTAAGTAGTTTCTTATTAATATTTTAATGTAAAAAAAATTGAAAAGAAGAGAAGATAGAGAATAAACAGTTTCTTAATTAAGAAATTTAGAAATTGGGTTTAGAAACTTTCATTCTATTTGTCTATTTTACATTGGTTTGTTTTTTTATTTAAATAAATAATTTAATTATCTTAAACATAATAATATTAAATTAGTGAGATAATTTCTCGCTATTAGAGATACTCTTAAACTCTTGTTTAAGAGTCTTCTAAATATTAAAACAGATAGCATGTCAAGTCGATTCATCACCTTTTGTTCTAATTTCAGCTTCGAGTGATACAAATGCCTTATAGACACATGACTCATAAAAGGAATTGGCCATCTCATTCTTCACAATTATTGTAACCTGATCCAGAATTTAACTATCCGGTTTACAAATGTTCATCTTCATAAAACATTTTCAATGGAAAATCCTCCAAAAATATCTCTAAACTAAAAATAAAAAATAAGAAAAAGTAAGAAAAGGGTTTTCCGACGATAATTCGTAAGGTATTCATAGAAACCATAAATATATATGTCATTTTCTAATTGGTTTATTTTTCTTTTTAATATTAATATTTAATTATACTATTAGACTATATAAAAAATACTACGTTATAATGTTAGAACCTTTAGTTAAAATAATATTCCAACAGATATAGATATGGTGTACATTGATGCAGTGTCTCGAGAATGGTTAATTAGAGTTTTGTTTTTTAATTTTTAAGTTCATTTGTTGTCAAAAAAAAACCTAGCCATATATATAAGATGCTAAATTTATCCAAACTCTTATACTTTTTGTTAGAGCGTGGATTATATTTTCGCATATTTAACTTATATCTTTTATGATATAATATTTTTTTAGAAAGAATCTTTCTTACATGTTCTTTCTCTAAACTTATAAAAATAGCATATTAAGATATACAGGATCAAAAAAATCTAATTTTTACTAAAATTTAGGAGAGTAATAATATTTGCTTCATATACCTGATGATTCTACTCGAAACTGGGTTATCCAAGAGGACTGTGGCATGTAGATGATGCTATGATATTTATCTCACCTTGGAGTCCCTCAAAATCAATTATATTGCTGGAAATATATATTATTCCAATCAGGATTACACTTAAGGACATACCATAACAACTATACTTTATCAAAGGTATTGGCTCATGAATATGAGAACTTATGCTGACAACTAAAAAAGCCTTTGCTTGATCCAACTTAAATGTGTGAAGCTAAAACATTGGTGGAGGTGAAGTTAAATAAAACATTGGTGGAGGTGAAATTAAATAAACCATTGTCTCAAAGAGTGGCTTTAGAGGATAAGAGTGGTTCTATCACTATGGCTGATGTAGTGTACTTTTGGTTACTTTTGAATTATGCTAAATAGATACAAAGGGCTGACACAAGGTATATATGACTTTGGTGAAAAGATCTTCAAGCAGCGGTGTAATAGAAAGATGATGGTGGATTGAAGAGCACACAAAGGATGGCCTTTGATACAATTCAAGTTTCTTGCTTGGAGATACTGATCTCAACAAGACTAAAGAAATAAAGAGATAAGATTAAAAGCTTCAAAGAGATGAACTCATATGTATATTCAATAAATTGTGTGTTTTGTGTAATGAAGTGAGCTGGGCTTTATATAGAGTTCGTATACCTGATCTCTAATGGTCAAGGAATTAAAATTCAAGAGGAAATTATACATAATTCAAATTTAAAAGAAGAGAAAAATTAGGTGGTCAAAAGATCTAGTCATAAGGGATATAAATGAGCTGATTATTGGAAATATTGACCATGCTTTTGATATATTTGAAGCACATTCTTTGTAGCTCAATGGAGGTTTAAGAGGTGGTTGTCTGTTGTGGGAAGCTGGCTGAATAAGTAAAACTGTAGTGTTGATAGTGTCTAGGTTCATCCGAGATTAAATATGGTACGTTTTATCTCCTTTATATTTTGAAACATTCTCAATAATGCTGAGAATTTTAACTCTTCTAGAAATTCTATTTGGCCTATATAATTTTCTTATTGCCACACTTAGGTTTGACCGGTTTAATGTCAAATTAAACCATTTGGGTGTGTGATTGAGTTTGTGAACAGATGTGAGCCGGTCTTGAGTGAGCTCGTCACACTATGGACTTCTTGGAATCTAGTTAAGTCAGGCAATGTCAGGTTTGGTTTGTAACTTCTTGAGCTTGGAGTTCTTCTTTAGACGTGATATGGTCATTCTTGTAAAAAAATATGTTTGAAAAATAGAATGTTAGAACAAGTCTTGATCTGTTCCACCATGGATGTATTTCCATGGCTGGGCTTTGATCGGATGACATAATCATACATGTAGCCAGTTGAGTCATAAAGTCACTGGTCTTTTAGGATTGCCAATTTCTCCTACACAACCTACAGTTTTAAAAGTTTCAAAACTAACTCTGTCTCATGTGCAACAACACACTGGTGATGATTGTTTCATCATCCAGACGCAGCATCTAGATGCAGTCATTAGAAATTGTTCGTTTTTGTCAAAATTTAAAATGAGTTTGGATGCAAAAACTAGATGCAAAATGAAATTCATCCAAAATAACTAGATATTTTGAATGAGTTTTAAACAAGCGTTTAGATGCACCAAACTGCGTCCAAAATTTCAAAACTCTAAAATTTTATTTCGTTCCTTAGAATGGTTGACTAAAATATTTAAAAATTTTTTGTTCTATTGTTGTAAACAAAACCGCAAAATCACATTTTTCACCAAACATTGCAAAATCACATTTTTGGCCAAAACCGCAAAATTTTATTTTCCTGTCAAAATCGTAAAATCACATTTACAAAAATCGTAAAATCATAAAATCACAAAATCATATTTTCTCGCCAAAACCACACAAAAAAATATTTTCCCGCCAAAACCACAAAATCATATTTTTCGCTGAAATCGCAAAATTGTATTTTCCCGCCAAAACTGAAAAATCACAATTTAGGTAAAACCGCAAAATTTCATTTTCCATACAAAACCGCAAAATTGCATTTTTTCGCCAAAACTGCATATTGTATTTTCTCGCCAAAACCGTAAAATTGCATTACCCCGTGAAAACTGGAAAAATTGCATTTTCTCGCAAAAACAATAAAATTGCATTTTCTAGCTAAAACCGGAAAATTGATTTTTTCTCGCCAAAATCGCAAAATTGTAATATTTCGTCAAATTGTAAAAGTGCATTTTCCCGCCAAAACCGTAAAATTGCATTTTCCCATCAAAACCTTAAAATTTTATTTTTCGCTAAAACCGTGAAATTGCAATTTCTCGCCAAAATCGTAAAATTGTATTTTCCCACCAAAACCGCCAAATTGAACTTTTCTTGCCAAAACTGCATATTGTGTTTTCTCGCCAAAACCGTAAAATTGCAATATCCCGCGAAAAATGGAAAATTGTATTTTCTCGCAAAAACTATAAAATTGCATTTTTCCTCCAAAACCGCAAAATTGTAGTTTTTCGTCAAAATTGAAAAAGTGCATTTTCCCGTCAAAACCTTAAAATTGCATTTTTTGCTAAAACCGCCAAATTGAACTGTTTCGCAAAACCGCAACATTATTTTTTTCTGTCTAACCACAAAATTGTATTTTTTTCCCAAAACTACAAAATTATATTTTTGATCACTTTACACTAAACGCGTTCAGATACAAATACAAAAACATCAAATGAACATAATTGCATCTAAACATAATTTCTAGACGCATGAGTTAAAATATCAAACAAACATCCTTCAGATGTTGGGTCCAAATACTGCATCTCAATGCTGCATCTTAATATTGTATTCAGATATCCAAACGAACAGCACCACTATCTCAAACATTGCTTCACTAGTTTAGAACGCAGTTACAACTAGTTAACCCAACTACCTCTGAAATAGTTTATGTAGAATCAGATATTGCAGCACTAGTAACGGTACAACTACAGAGACTAACGCACTAGTATCGGATGTTAGTCTTAGAATTTGATGTAGCCACATTTCAGGATGCTCCAATAATTACAAAAACTGCAAATATCACTAAAGATGCTCTCTAACTGTCACAGAAATTGAATGTGTATCGGGTTTCTCTACTTATTTAGTTTTATCTTTTTCACCTTCTAACTCTATTTTTTTTTACAAAACAACTGAAAAATAAGACAAATCAAACAATCTCAAAATTTTCGAAAAATGAAATAGATTACAATGAAAGGACGAGACAGACATGGTTGAAGAGGTTGTGGTGGCCATAGCCAAATCAACTAGTTCGTTTAGAGTGAGTTAACTCTTCTTTTTCACTCCTTCACTTTAGCCTATTTGATACTTCAAGTTACATAAAGTATTACTTTTGCATTTTAACTATGATCCAAAAAATCATAATTTTTTTTTTTATGAATTTCAATAGAAAATCCTTTATAAGAAAAACTAGATATTACTTCCTATATCACCGTCGGACGTCAGACATATCGAATCGGTTGGGTGGATAGGATTTACTTACTGATTTAGAAAGCAAGACCGTGGTCACCCCACGTACTACTCATGAGTGTCTTAAACATAACCTTACATTAATAAATAAATAAAAACATATCTCTTACCGTTGGAAATAAATCAAATAAAAAAACCTTAAAAGAGAAATGGACCTCACCATCTTTATGGTAGATTTTTTTTTAATTTATTATGGTTTGGACGAACGGAACTGATTAAATGGACACGTAGGATAAGAAAAAGCATGTGCAGAAGATAAAACTAAACGTTTTGTGAAGATGAGATTACTTTGACCACACGTCTTCGTCCTTCTCTTTACGTGTCGTACTTTTGGTTCGTAAGTCCTCTCCCTCTCCTAATAACCAATTTACTCTCATTCTAAAGTGTAAATGGAAATATTTTTAGCCACTCGATTCGTCTCTCAATCGCAGTTCTATATATCATTTTTTCTATATATCATTGATTTTTATAAATTATGTTAACAATTAAAAGACTAACTAGATAATTATATATATTCTCTGTTAAATTGTATGAATTATATAGCCATCTTTGAATTCATTACACAAAGGTTTAAATTTTTTTTTTTTTGTCAACATAGCCTAATAACTTTAATATCTCCATGTGAGGTGCTGGGTTAACTACCATTATGTCATATAATTTTTACAAGAGTTCAAATTTAACAGCCACAATATTAAAGTAGATATTAAAGACACTAGACAATTTTAATAAAAAAAAACTGTTAACATAATATATATTGTTTACACTAATATCGTTTTGTATCAGTAACTTAATTTAAACATTTTAGAAAATATACCGTCTTATAATAATAGAGTTTTGTTCGTTTATTAATATTCATTATTATCTTTTTAAAGCTTCATTATTGTTTTTTTCGTGAAAGCTTCATTATTGTTTTTTTTTTGCTAAAGCCTCATTATTGTTTCAAAAACTAATTATCAATATTATTCATTCCAAGATATCTCAATAAATCTTAGAATGAATAACTCGTTTTAGAAAACAAAAATGTTTTGATTAGGAACTTACAAATATTTGATTCAATTATCATTCTTTTAGGTGACTTTTGTAATAACTTTTTTCCCGGTAATTATCATTTTATTTTCTTATTTACTCTCTCTCGACTATAAGTCTGGAACACCTCTCAAACTGGACACTAAAAGTTTCAAACTAGCAATTGGGCCAATTAGAAAATGGGCCTGATGATAGAGTTAATATGACCTTTTAGAGCAGCTCATAAACATTAAACCATTAGAGCCCGTACTACAGGCTCGATCCGGCAAACACATTTCAATAAGTATGCAATCTTAAAGTAGTTATTAAATAAATAACAGAAATGAGGACGAACTCGACAGACAACAATCCCCGTAACTTCGATCCTGCTGCATTTTTTTTTCTTTATAGAAAGAGACGTGCAACTCAAGAAAAAAAAAGTAAAAAAAAAAGTAAAAAAAAAAAGGAAACTACGTAATTGTACGATCAGCCTACAGTTTACGTATAACATATACACTTTCTCCACAAAAACATATACATTTAATTCGTATAAAACTTTATATGAGGGTTGTACCAATTGTATAGTTGTATATGGTTTTAATCCTTCAAGAGTGAAACACGTCTTCCATCAAATTGCAAAAGAATAAAGAAAGAAAAAAAAAAAAGAGACGTTGCATCAACAGCTATGAGGTATTAGGTGTAAGGCTATCAAAGGGGAACAAGAAAAAAAACACCAAAGAAGTGCATATGAAAAAATAAAGGGTAAAAAAGATGTGAAATCACCAATATCTCCACATTTTTTATTTATGAAGAATATATATAATTATATGTAAACATGATATAATAGTCAAAGTAACCGTGAACTTGAAAATATTTGGGCAAATAACAACAAGTAGACATTTTACTGTTCTTTTATGAACGAAAATGTCTCAGAAGTCTCAACATTATGATTTTTTATGTGATGTGTTTAAAATGCCGTGATATCCTCATTTATGCATGTGATTTACTATTAATACCATAGTGTTTTTTAAAGAAGGCTTAAATATCATAGTATCTGAAACAATCGTTTTGTCTCATACGATTACATCATATGTTTTGTCTCATACGATTACATCATATGCCATGTACCGACAGGGGCAATGTAGTTTTCCATTTACAAAAAATAAATAAATAAAATAGCATGCTATATTTAAAAATATATGTGTACATGTATAACATAACACGTTAAAAATGCTGACAGTAGTTTAGAAGATAATTATATTACTTTTTTCAATGTGTACGAGATTTATACAATCCTTTAGTCACCAATGTGTTATCTGATTATTTAATAACATAAGTTTAAATGGGAGGTATAATAGTATAATGTTAATTTTATACAGAATATATTCATTACAGTCCATTAGTGATATAATGCTATCGCACCTGCTACTTCCCTCGCCTACTCTTCGACTGCTTGAGCTTGACCATCGAGGAAACAAATAATTTGGTTTTTTGTTCTTCGGAAAGTCTATCTGAAGTAAACAGATCCTTTCTTAAACCATAAATACTAGGAATATTGTTCCATTTATATAAAAAAAATTGACCACATAACAAAAGTTAAACATAGATTGGGCTATTAGTTTACTCATTTGAGTAGGTTACCAGGGGATTTCTACTGTTTGCTAATACTGTGTTAACCTCCTGCAATTATTATGCTATCACTATTTATTATGCTATCATTATTTATTATGGCCTTTTTTACGTCAAATATTTTATCATTTGCTTTTGCAGTCATTAGTCCCATACAGCCATACCTTTGCCCCACCACTTAAAAAAATAAATGGAAGTTTGATATGTGATTGAGAAAACCATGACAAAACAAATCTTATGGTAGCTATATTTTGAATTTTCTGTGATAAATAACAAATCCAATTTGACCTTTTGAACATCTGATAATTCATGCTTCTTTTAATTGAACATCTAACATATTCGACTAATTTACCAAAGAATTTAACCAATCAAATAAGCTAATATCTGCATGTGATAACTGCAAATGATTGATCAACAAAGCATGGTGAAAGAGAAGGGATGAAGAACTTATGTAAAGTTCTAATAAGTCGCCAGACTCGTGGTAGTATGTTCAACATAGCACAAGGACGAATTTGCCTAAAAATGAGCAAAAGTCAAAAGAGTTAAGTGAAAAGCACTCAAATACTTCATGATCCGATATTCAACTTCAGTAATGATAAAATCTATAAGTAGGATTCTCTCTTCACTAAAAAAATTTACTCGGCTTTCGTTCACTCTATCGCTTTATTTTATTTAAATTATATTTTTTTTTAGTGTTTCTTTCATTATTTATGAGATTATTGTTCATTTTTCAGCAAAATTATGGTCATTTTCTATAAAAAAAATCATATATTCTCGGTCGTTTTTACTTTAAAGACTATCTTAGAATTCAATACTTGATGAATTCATTTTTTGGACCATAAAGCCTCACATCATTTATTCCTCTATTTCTCATATATTTTTCCAGTATTTAAAGTTTTTTTTCAATTGTTACTAATTTGAACAATGGGAAAAGCATCAAAAATACTTTTTCTATCATGTTTTTTAGGAATTTATTTATTTATTTTTTAACAATATTTTTCTTTAAAATACCAAAAATTAGCTCAAAGGTTTAATACATGTAAAATTAAATGCAACAAATCGACACGCCTATAAATATAGAATAATATATATATATATATATATATATATAAAAAACTCAGAAATCTTTTGAAAAATGAATATCAAATAAGGCTGGGTGTGTGTAAAATGTCAAAACAAATTGTTTTTTATAATTTATTTATACTTTCAACGTTAACTGGTTATTGTGGAAAGCAAATGAAGTAAATTAGTTTTTTTTTTTTTGAATGATGAAAAAAAATTAATGGCATATATAAGTAGATCGAAGATGATAGTGGAAATACTAATTAATTATATGTCATGCAGTTATAAGAAAACTTTTGAAATTATATATTTTCATTTTATTTTACAACATCTTTGATGTTCAATATTATAAGGAACTTTTAGAAGCAAAACAATAAAAAAAAAAATCGAGCAAACAATCAAGTTGAAAATATGTGGTTCATATAATATTCAAAAACTCAATATAAAAATTGTAAGCCGTTTACCGAAATGGTATACTGCCTCGCCTCATCATATCGGTTTACGACCTTTGTTTTCCATTTTGACAATTAGCACTTTGTCGCGTGAAGCATGTTCTCAGTTTCATGGATATACTTACAATTTTTATGCTCTTGCCTCTGCGATAGCTTTTAGTAATATTCTTTTTCTCCTAATATTTGTAGTATTTTACTTAGTACTCTAGTGTGTATATATGTAATTAAGTATATGCTTTTATCATTTAGACATGAACCTAAAAGGATCTTATTAATTAGATTTAGCTATTGTCAGTTGCTGATATGTCTAAACAGATATATTGATAGACCTACAATTTTTAGAGAGTAATAAATATTAGGGAAACAGTAGTAGCAGGTGTAATAGTCTTAGCATGTCTCTCATAATGATTTTAAATTACTTTTACACATTTCATTACCTTTTTATTATACACTTCATCACTTGAAACCACGTATATATGAATAGTCTTCTTTTGTTGATGTTGCTAATGTATATGAACAGTCAAAGAGACGAGTTATTTTTATTTAAGTTGACTTTTCTACATACGATAAAAATTGGAGATTTTATTTTATATTTATTGGAAGGATGATACATATCTTTATAGAAACTGGAGATTTTGATTTAAATATGGTGTTCCATGTGAAAGTAAAATGTGAAATTGATGAAGAACGAGAAGGAATTTCTGATTGTTTATCTTTCTAAACTTTTTGAAAAGCAATTAAATAATAGTTTTATAAAGAAACGCAACAACTAGAAAAAAATCGACAGGCATTAGCTATTTTAGGTTCAAAACTGATAATCGATAACATTGCCGAGAGAATCTCCTCTCCTCAGTTACTCTGCAACATATTGTAATTCGCTTTGTCGAACGTTGGTCTTGCGAGCATCCACGCGTTTGTACAAGCTAGAATAGGTTTCATTATATTGGTTTTGATTGGTAGTACATGTATAATTGCGGAATTGTTAAAAATTAAAAAAAAGTTGTGGAATAATTTAAAATCTACGAATGAGAATTGTAGAATAATTGTTTTTTGTAATTAGATAGATTTTGCGGAGTGGCGGAAACTATTAACTATTATTAAAAATTATAATTTAGCTAGTTATTTTAAATATTAATTTTTAAAAACATAATTTTCTTATTGTAATTAGTTAACTTAATTTTAGTATATTTTAAATAAATATATTTATATCTTATGACATCAAAAAATTAAATATCATAGTTTTATTTATTACTTTTTATATTCTATTATATAAGATGTTTTAATTTTTTTTTATTCTACTTTATTTGATTTTCTTAAATTTTATGCAAATTTGTATATATGACTATTAATACTTTCAGTATTTTTTGTTATTGATTTGAATGTTTTAATTAACTTTTTTAAAAAATTGTATTGTAAATAATTATATTTATAATTAAAAAATTTATCAGTATTTATTTAGAAGTATAAAGTGTTATTATTATGTAATTACATAATTATAAAACTTTGATTCCGCGAAAAATCTACTCCATATACACTTTTCCACTTAATGAAATTTTTTTTTGTATTTGTTTAAGCGAAAACGCAAACTTGCGTTTTTACGTTTTTTTTTTCTATTCCGCAAGTTTTTTGATTGGTAAAATAGCTACAGAATTGCGTTTTTAAACGTGATTCCGCCATTCCGATTACCAATCAGGGCCTTTGTTTGAGCCCGACTATCTTTTATCTAATCTTTTCACTAAAACCATTCAAATTTAAAACATTCTTTTATTTTTATCTTTAATATAAAGAAATTCTATAATGAACATAGTTTTTACTCTAATATATTATTCTATTTTTATTGTAAAAAATATTCTAAACAGCACTTATTTTATGTTTGATAATAATATAATTTATTCATAAAAGTTGGAAACTAAACCATTTATATTTTACAATTTTTCATAAAATTATAATATTATTTAATATACAATATATATATATTTTTCAGCTTATAATATATATTTATATCAAAACTTCTAAGACCAATCCAAAATATAAGAGTTTAAAACTTAAAGGACGGTTATTAATAACTTTAAAACTTATTTTCTATTATTAACTATTAAAAATAATATTTTTATTTTCATCATAAATACAAAAATTTAAAAATTAAAGAACTTATTTGCAAATAAAAAATTCCAACTCTACTATAGAAGAAGAAATATAATTTATATATATATATAGAGCAAAAAATAGCATTCTCTATTTTTAGATGTGAAAATAGAAATAGAATGGAGTATAATTTATTCTAAAATAAAGTTTCGAATTTTTTAAAAAAGGATTGAAGATGCTCTAACGTGGAATTTATTGAAGATTTTCTTTAAACCTTATATTATGTGGACAATTTTCCTTATTCTTTGAAGATCAAAACTTATGTCTTTGTAGGAGTTTTTGCATGTAAAAAGCTATTATTTATGACAATCAAATGAAATTGTGATGTAATTTGATTTAATATTAAAAAAAACATGTACGAAAATCATAACAAAACAAAAAAATAGATGAAAATACTTTAAAAATAATAATTAAGAGAACAAATTAAAAAACCTGCAGGACGCATCAATATTTGATTTGGTATGCCCTGGATATAAATTCTGTAACCGTTTGATTCAATTATTGCTCAATCTTAAATCATAAATCTCTTGCAATGACATATTAATAAAACTTAAAATAATTATTTGGAATTTGATTTTATCTTGCTAATCCAACAAACTTGAAGCCACTAAAATAATTTAAACCCCATCACAGGAGAAAAGGAAAATAGAAAATGAAGATAAAAAGAGAGAGGTGAAAGGTGGGGAAGGTGGTGGCGTGTAGTAGCGAAGTCTCTGTCAATTTTTTTGATAAATTAATCATGTACTATGCTGACACTCCAAGATTTGAAACAGCCTTTTCGATATAATATCCTATTTTTAATTAAAACTAATGGAAATTCTTCGTTTCCAAATAACTAGCGTATATGTCTAATAATGTTTCCCAAATGCATAATGATAAAAGAAAAATCAAGATTTTAGATAAAAATAAAAGACTAATAAATAAAAAGATATCCTCTCTTTTATTTTCATCACTGACAGAGAATATCACTGCACTTTTTCTCATGCACGCACGCATACTCAGATAAAAACAAGAGCCCATTCCTAGTTTCTTTAATAATTTAATGGAAAATATGGACGCTTCATGATTAATTTGTATTTTCAATTCGATTAATAAAAGAGATATAAAACAAAATATATCGATAAACTACAAAATATGATGTAATAATCTGTTTTTGGCTTTGCTATCTTTACTACAAGACAAGCCAGAGAAAACGACAGATTCCTATGAGATAGTAGACGTACCTGTCTTTTTATTATAATTATTATCTTCTTTTTTTAACAACATTATAATATTATCTCTACGACCATTTTGTTCATTTTACTATAAGAAAAAAAAAACTCCCTCTATATCGCCGTTTTTGATTGATCAAATCCCAATGTATAAAATTTATACTAATAAACAAAATAAAAAATATCCATCCACCTTATAACCTCATCCCTCACTCAAGAACCATCCATTCTATTATCTTCAAAAACATTTTGTGTCTCCTTTAGGGTTTAATAATTTTCTCCCAAAAAGGTTTAAAATCTTTTCTCCATGGATATTCCACATTACTACTATGACCACGGCGGAGACAGCCAATATCTTCCGCCAGGTTTCAGGTTTCATCCCACGGATGAAGAACTCATCACCCATTACCTCCTCCGCAAGGTCCTTGACGGTTGCTTCTCAAGCCGTGCTATTGCAGAGGTTGATCTGAACAAGTGCGAGCCTTGGCAACTTCCCGGTAAGAGAAAACAAACCAACTAATTAAATTACTAACATATAGTTCTTGTAGTTTATCTTTTGAAGCTTTTAATTAGTTGAACCACTCTCAAATGTCTTTTATAGGGAAGGCTAAGATGGGAGAGAAAGAATGGTACTTTTTTAGCCTCCGTGACCGGAAATATCCGACGGGACTGAGAACGAACAGAGCAACGGGGGCTGGTTACTGGAAAGCCACCGGAAAAGACAGAGAGATTTATAGTTCAAAGACTTGTGCACTTGTTGGAATGAAGAAGACTCTTGTCTTTTACAAAGGAAGAGCTCCTAAAGGGGAGAAAACTACTTGGGTTATGCATGAATATCGTCTTGAAGGCAAATTCTCTTACCATTTCATCTCCAGAAGCTCCAAGGTATTTTAATTAAATTTTAAACCTATTTTATCTCTGATTAATAAATGATTATCTTTTGCTTCTTCTTATTTTCAAGAGTATGACATAGTCGGTGACGTTGATTTTTTTGTTTTGCCTTTTCCTGCATTTAATATTGATGGCTGAAAAAGCATGTCTATTTATTAGGGTTATAGTGAAAGCATTTTAGATAATAAAATAGAAAATATCTGCTGTTTTTATTTCTTGGGATTTCAAACATAATGGTGTTTTCCTTAAAGCAATAAATTTTAATCTTTTGACAACAAAAAAAATAAAAATACATCCTACTTTTGGAAAGCTAAACGCAAAACCCAAACCCAATGTAAACAACCAACCCATCTTCAGAATTTTCTGACATAGATATATAAATAATATTTCAGCAATTTTCTTTTAACTAATTTTACTTAATGTTCATTTAAATTGCAATAACCAATGCGCATTCCATCAATGCGCTTTCCCACCATGGGTTTTTTAAATCTTCACTCTTTATATCTCCAAGATCTAACCTTAACTTTCTCAACATAATATAAATTATAGACTTTCTCAACATAATATAAATTATACTTTCTCACAAATTTCCTTTTATTCCCACAGGACGAATGGGTGATCTCTAGGGTTTTTAAGAAAACCGGATTAGCCAATACCGGAGTCTCCGGAGGAGCAAATGCTAGCGTAAACAGCTGTACTGGTGTGTCTAAAAAGACGAAAGTACCATCAAAAATTTCTACAAACTACCGTGAGCAACCAAGCTCTCCTTCCTCCGTCTCACTCCCTCCTCTCTTTGACCCCACCACAACCCTCGGCTACACCGATAGCAGCTGCTCCTACGACAGCCGTAGCACCAACACAACCGTCACAGCCGCCGCGATAACCGAGCACGTGTCCTGTTTCTCCACTGCCACTACTACTACTGCCTTGGGCTTAGATGTTAACGTTGACACATTCAACCATATTCTACCTCCTGCGCCGCCTGGGTTTGACCCTTTTCCTCATTTTGTCTCTAGAAACGTCTCAACTCTATCTAACTTAAGATCGTTTCAAGAAAAATTCAATCACTTTCCTTACTTTGGGTCGTCTTCTGCATCGACCATGACCCCCTCCGTTAATCTGCCTTCTTCCCACGGCGGCACCGGAATGAACTACTGGCTACAGACAACGGAGGAAGAGAACGAGACAAAGGCCAGTCTGCTTAACGGTGGGCTTGATTGCGTATGGAATTACGAATGACTAATAATTAGGTTTTTTATAACATTAAATTTCAAGGATGGTTATGATATTTATAAGAGTGTTCGAGGAGCTTAATAACGCCCCTAGCTGATGTTTTGTTTAACTATGTAGCTTTAAGGGTATCCGGCAGTGTTAGTTTAAGTTGCACAAGAAAAGTGTTTTGTGGACTATTTAACTTGTGTACAAGCTATCTTCGTTATGCATCAATGTTTATCATCATGCTGATTTCATGGTTTCACTATTTTGATATTTCCCACGATACTTGACAGTGAATACGTTGTTTCAATCGTATATAACACGACATAATGGATTTAATTAATCGATCGTCTTTATGTACATTAGTTTTCGTCTTGAAGCGCTATGGCAGATTTGATATGGCGGTTATGAATAAATAGGTTTCCATAATTAAAATATGCCTAATTTCTGGATCGATAATAAACAAATGTTGGTCGCCAGTTTAGATGATTGCCATAATTAACTAAACGTACGTGGCTAGTAATTTATGCAATTAAAGATCCAATGTAACACGTGTATGTAGACTTGTTCGTTCTAGCTAATGTTGACTTATAAGGAAGAGACACGTTGCAAATATATAACGTCTCTCGGTTAAAATATCACTAATACAAAGTTTCAAGTTTTATTACCAAGCATAAGTACTTATAATCCAGTGGTTTAATTAGTTTATCAGTCAAAAGATTCAAAACTGAAAATCAATCTCAGTGAGGTGTTTCTCTTGTAATCTAACAACCAAAGACAACAATTTGGGGAAGTGGATTTGACTTAATTAATATAACATGCTTGTGCATGTTGTTAATTTCTTCAAATAATGTAAATGGTAATTTGGATTAACTGCATGCATTGTTTAACAATTAAAATATTAAATGATCACACGAAGAAGTAGTTGCAATCAAATATGATGTCTATGATGCGCATGCTGACGAACGGACCACTCTCACTTTCAGAAGGATGGCTTTCATGTTTCTATTTTTAGAAAGAGACCTAATTAATAATATATATTTAAATATGTGTTTAATACCGTACTACCATCATCATCATTACCGTCATCAATTATTGCTCTTGTTGCATCACCAACCTATATTACCTAGCCCTAAGACAAATTCATAGTCACAGACTCATATACGTCTCGCAAAATGGCAATTTTTCATGATGCGCGCCAAGGGATATAAATACGCATGCTTATTATTTTGAGCTTCCTTTGGTTACATTTGTAAAAAGCATTAAGCTGTTTAATGGAAAATATTAGTTCGGGCACAATATATGTCAACACGTCTCCAAACATAAGCAAATGGTGTTGGAAAATTTCTTACATAATCTAAAAAACCAGCTATTTTACTACACAGGAGTTCAGTAATTTTATTTACTACATGTTGAACCAAAGGTACAGAAAATTCAGCTGCCCGATTTTTTCTCACTTTTAAACGATAATGTTTTTTTTTTTTTTTGCGCTTTTCAGCTGAAATGACTACAAGAATTAATTTTACTTTGCTTTTTCAAAAGACGTCTGACTTCGTACGTCATTATGCCCACACCGATTACACGAAAGTATGAGTTATTATGTGATTAAAACACTGCTAAAATTGTTTTGAGAAAAACAAAAAAAAAAAAAACACAGACAAGCTTTATGCCAATTGACTTTAAACCAAAATTCGTAAAATAATCAATTCAAATGATGTGATGTGTCAACATTGGAAAACCCGATCAAGATATGGCAAAACTGAATATTTGCTTTATATAATAATAAAAACAGAATAAAAAATTACAGTAATGATATCAATATTATATGAACAAGGAATTGGTTTGTGTGGAGGTGAGATACTCTGTTTTATTCTATAATTGCGCCCAGTATGATGGCTTTGATGCAATCAGAATCTCATGATAGAATCACACATCGAATATTTCCGCAACGTTTAGAATAGTAGTTAAGGAGCCTAGCAATATGTTGTACTCTCATACACAAACTAAAAATAAAGAATCTATATGAGAGATTTGCATGTATTGTTTTAGAAGAGAAGCTAATGACTTGTTTATATAGTCTATATGCTCAACGTAGGCAATAAAGTGGAGTCATCAGAATTGATTTTCAAACTTTAAGTGTCATGATTAATTTTGTATGTTACAAAATTCAATCCTCTTTACTTTGGATGTAACAGACAATATAAAGGAGATGAAACAGTTGTTGATTCATCAACATTAATTTTACAAATGACTTTTGGTAAAAATTAAACTTTTAGACCACAGGTTTATTTGTAAGATTTCGAAACTCATAATTCGAGTTCGGTCTAAATATATGTTTTCTACTTTATATTCAATATGGGATATTTCACAAATGTTACATTTTAAGCTTTACAAACCATCCACTCTGAAACTCCATTTCTTCACAACCACTCCGATTTTGATATATGATTACATTATTTCATAGTGCTCACGAGAACGATAACACCATGCCTGACATCTGGTAATTCCGACGAACATTTTCGCAGAAAAACTTACTGGCAAATAGTCCAAAACCATTTCGTCAAAAACGAATTCCAACAAACATAATATCTTCCAATTTTTTAAGAACTTTAGTTGTTGCAGTGGACGGAGCGAACTACTGTAATACGCTTACAAACCAAACCGTTATATTTGTAGGACGGACATGTTGTAGACCGAGTTTTTCTTTTTGTAAAAGAGTTTGCAGCGGACAACAAATCACCCCATTCGTTGCAACCATTCAAAGCATATCTCAATAATTTGGTCGAATCCAGTACGTAGATACTTTATACTTTTATTATTTACTTTATACTTATGTTCATTTAGAGTCTTGGAATCATGTAATATACACATATATACGCTTTGCAATGAATATACAAAAAGTCAGTATATCAGTACATTGAATTTTCCGTTATATTGTACTAATTAACAACGAATCTTTCACATATATGTATCAATATATATCATGTTTGTGTTGGTGCAATGGCATATATGGTATCTGCATACTTACATAAATACGGTTTTACTACTTGAAGAGGTAGAAACATAAGGGTTGTTTTGTCGGACTAAAACTAATCTCAAGTATTTGTAATCTTCCCACCAAGAATATTCTTCATATTTCTATTTATATCAAGCAATAATTACAAGAACCCTAAGTATTCAAATTAAAGTACACAACAATATGAATGTTTCGCAGCAAATGACAAAACCTGAGACAGAAAAAGATATTAAAAACAATCTCAAACTCCGACGACGATGATGGGTCCTTATGTGGTCGTGGTCCCAACAATATCGTGACAATTAGTCGATGAACTTTGATGAACGGCCTGTTTTCGGGAAGAAAGACAGCTGTGTGTGACCATAGGGGGATATGGGTTTTGATGAATGGCCTGATCATATATATGTATGAATGTACTTATTTTATAAGTACGTACTTGAATGACTGCAATAATATTGTATCGTTAAATTTTGTGTGTCTTAAGGACATTTAATTAGGCTAAAAATACAAATCATAAGTCTGTTCTAACAGAGATATGACGTAGAGAGCCAAACTTGGACCACATCACTAAAGTCCTTCATTTTCGTTTTTGATAACTGTCTAGTTTTTTGAAGATTACTATGTGATACAATTATAAAGTTGTACATCTATATGTGAAGTAAACAAACGCACTGCTTGATAAGTTTAATGGGCACACTATATTATATAACAGTTTATAGGCGTCAACCAAAACTGGAAATATAAGGTGCATATAAGTTATTCATCTGTTTAAATAAATAGTAATTAATAAGGTGTTAACTGTTAAGAAGGAGAGATAATTCTTATTAATAGCTTGCAGATATAAATATTAATTGTTTCACTTATTTCATTAAATCATTGTTTACAGATTTTTTTCTCATTCTCGAAACATTTGAGATTAGTATAGTGAAAGAAATAAATCTTATATTTTATTTGAAATAATCATAACTTAACTATTGAAAAATTGATACGTATATATTACATCATATTTTAATTGATATATTATCTTTGAGACGACGGAAGTAAAAAACTTTGTTCAGAAATAGCAGATATTTGTCAGATGCAAAGTTACCGAAATTGTCGACGGCGTTCCTTATTATGGGGACATGACATCCGATATTGAAAATCATGAAGAAAAGTCAACAAAAGCATCTCAAGGCTTTTTCTAGGCGACAAAAAGTTTAAATTGGGCCCAATTAAGGCCCAACGTATAAACTTATTAGGCCTCTTAGTTCGTAAGTGACTGACCAAAATAGCAAAGAAACGAAACAGAGTAGAGAGAGAGAGAGAGAGAGAGCAGTGAAGAAGAAGAGAATGGGACGAAGGATATTTACGGTGGAGCTTGAGGGAAGATCTTACAGATGCAGGTTTTGCAGAACCCATCTAGCTCTTCCAGATGATCTTATTTCTAAGGTACTTTAAATTTCTCCTCTTTCAAAAGCTTAAATAGTAGATATTCAAAAGTTCTCATCTTTCTTCAAATTATAAACCATCTCTTGAGGTTGTTAGTTCGATTATTATCTGTAGCGTGGCTCCTTTGATAAATCGTTCTCTTGGTGAACTCTGTGTGGAAAACACTTTATATATGTTTCTTGGTTTAGCAAGTTTGTCTTCATTTCTCTCTAAATATATGAAATTTTCACTGGGAAAAAAACTTTGATGCTGATGTTGAGACAGCAGGGGAAGAATTTTGGGAATTGATGTAAATTGCAAAAGAAAATGAAGAAAAAGCTCAGATTGTTTTTAGTTCTGGGTTTAAGTTATAAAGATTGGAGAATAAAACTTATATTTTAAGATGAACATATACTTGAAGCTGAATTTATTGTTAGAGTTACACCTACTCAAACTCTTGTGTTATTAGAGGAAGGTTTATTATGGAGGCAATTTGAAGCTTATGTTATAATATTTGTTTAGGTTTGTTATTTGATTTAAATATATCTCATTTGGAGTGTGAAACTTATTCTGAGTCTCTGACTCATCTTCTTTTTTCGCAGTCCTTCCATTGCCGCAGAGGAAAGGCTTACCTCTTCAATCGTTCGTAAGTATTAACTTTTTCGATATATGTATAAGACCTTTTCTGTTACTTTATTGACTATTTAACAATACTAGGCTCTAGTGTACTGTTGCCATTAGTGTTTTTTTATATACAAAGCCGAAAAAAACGCTGGTACGATTGACCAAATGTTTATGCGATGTAAACTTAAAGATGAAACTGCCTTTGAGCTTTTACATTTTCTAATTCTTGCTGATTACTCAAAACTAATCTTTTTCTGCCTTTGTTTCGATCTCTCCTCATCGATACCCTTTTTCATAATTCTCTAATGCAAGTTTCTTTTTTGTTTACAATGGGGTTTATATATATGTAGAGCTGATTCCAAATGCTAAATTTTGAATTCTTTAGAGTGAACATAAGTATGGGTCCTTTAGAGGAAAGGATGATGCTTTCGGGTATGCACACCGTTGCTGATATATTCTGCTGCTGTTGTGGACAGAATGTTGGCTGGAAATATGTAAATCTCACCTATCTCTGCTCTTTCTCGTCACTCTCACTTCCACGTTTCTTGGAGCGGTTACTCATTTTTACATTGTTGATTTCTTGTTTGTAGGAATCAGCGCGTGAGAAAGCTCAGAAGTATAAAGAAGGCAAATTTGTTCTGGAAAGGTAACATCTTTTCTTCTAAAGTTCTCTGGTCCACACAGTTTCAGTCACAAACTCGGGTTTATTGCAATCCTTTTTACTTTCAGAGGAAGGATCGTTGATGAAATCGATTTATCAACAGAGGTTTACGTCGATACTCGAAGCGACACAGAAGATTCTTAAAATGTTAGCTTTAGATTCTTACTTTTTTTCTGTGTGTGGAATAATGTTTGTCAAGATCAGAGCATGTGTCTTGTGTAGAAATCTGTAGCATGAGTTTTATAGAAGATATGTCATGGAACTTGCTTGTGTTGTGTCATATCTCAAGACTTTCTTCATGGTATCTTGGTTTACTTGTGTAGAAGAAACTTATCCAACAGCTTGTACAAGTGTTTTTGATCAGTTAAATTAATAAAAGAAATCGCATTTGTTTTCTTTTTCAGTTATCTCAAATCCAGACCAAATGAAACATCAAATATAGAACCCCTTTTGTCAACATAAGAAATAGAACTTTATAAAAGCTTTTTTCAACTACAATGATCGTATATTGAAATCTTATTGTTTGTTGAATATCTTATATTTTTATTTTTCATCTAATTGAATTTTAATTTTTAAAAGTTACAGTAACATCCTAAAGAGAAAGGAAAACATCCTCTTTTGTTTGGTACTAAATTAAGAAATTTGGAAATTTAAAGGTTCTTTTTTCCCTTTCCTTAAATTGATAAATTCAATCGATATAAAAAGTGAAAAGCCCATTAGTATCCAGAAGAGAAAGAAATAAACAGTGCGTTCTTGAATCTAACGATTCTTCTTCAATATTGTTTTTGTTTTCGATCCCCTTTACTTTGCTGTTTCTGCAGGAACAAATTTGGAGAAGAGACATCGAGATTGCATCACAATGGGTAAATCTTCATCTTCCTTGAAGAAAACTAAACGCTCTAAAGATTCGTCTAAGGTACGCGATTGAATGGATTATTACTGCCCATTATCTCTGACTTGAAATTAGATCTGCGAGTAAAAAAATCGAAACTTTTTGAATTTGATTGTCAAAAGTATCGAACTTTAGCTGTCGAATTAGGTATATTTGGTTGGTGAGTCATGATTATATTGTGCAGTTGCGATCTGTGAAGAAGAAGAAGACGAAGAGAAGCAAACCGAGGAAGATTCGTCGGATTAAAGACTATTCAGATGAGAGTGAATCAAGCGGTTCATATTCTTCTCTGTATTCATCTAGTTCAGAAGATGATTACAGGAGAGAGAAGCGTAGGTCTAAAGTGAGCAAGAAGAAGAGGTCACGGAAGAGATATTCTAGTAGCGAGAGCGATGGTGATGATGATATTCGTCCTTTAAAGAAAAAGAAAAGGTCTAAGAGGAAGAAGAGAACTAGCTCGAGAAAGAGACGTAGTACTGATTCGAGCTCAGTTCAGGATAGCCAGAGCGATGACGGTAGTGAGAGTGATGTAAAGAGAAGGACTAGGGAAAAAAGAAGACTTGGTAAGGTTAAGGACCCGCGGAGAAAAAGTAAAGATGAGGCAGAGGAAGACAGTGAACGTGATGAATGCTGGCAAGTGGATGATGAAGTTATGACGGAGAAGAACTCTAGAAGGCTTAAGTCGATTATTGTGGTATCGTATAGTTATGATGATGATGAGAGAAAGAAAGACATGGTGTATGATGAATCTGATGAGAACAAGATTGTGAGTGATCTGAGAGATGGTGAAGCTGTTGGCTATGATGAATATAATAGTTCTGAAACTAGCAAAGCTTGTCATCAAGACAATAGCTTGAAAGATGATGACTTGGAAGCTATTTTAAAGCAAAGAGCGTTAGAGAATTTAAAAAGATTTCGTGGAGAGACCCAAGGGGATGGGATAGCAAGAAAAGAGGTGTCTTGTGTTTCAGAAGGCGAAACTCTGCAAACTGAATCTAAGAATTTTGAAGAGTCACAAGACGGCCGTCTCGTGGAGCAGAAGCTCTGTGTTTCTGCGGGAAATAAAGATCTTGAGACGTCACAAAAGATTTTACAAGTTGTTAATGTCAAGGAGTCTGGGACAGGGTTGGTTGATCTTGCCTCTCAACAGGATCAACAGTCTGGTGATACTGCGAAGGTTAAAGCTACTTCAGGTATTAGCTCTTGTACAACCAAACGAAAGTTGGTTAAACCGGTATTGGGACAAGAAAGTTTAAATCTGGCTAGTAGGAAAGAAGCCGCTGGTTGTGAAGATGCTGAAGTAGAGAGCATCAATGGCAAGAGTTGTCCAGAAAGTTCTTTAGCTCTGGCAACAAATAAAGAAGGTGAAAACATAGAACCAAGTAAAGTTAGCTCAATATCTACTTCTCATGCTGAGACTAAGACATTCGATGAAAACAAAGGAGAGTCTCAGTCTGAAAAGAAGACAAATGATGAAACAAATGGTGAGTCACAGTACGAAAAGAAAACGATGACTGTGATGAGGGGTGGAGAAATGGTTCAGGTAAAGTTTCAGCAATGCTTGAAATATTGATTTCATTGTAGTTTTTATGTAAGTCGATTCGAGTCTCTGTTGATACTACATTATTTATTCTCTTGGTTCGAATATTCTGTTCAGGTGAGTTACAAGGTCTACATTCCTAAGAAGACTTCTTCTCTGGGAAGAAGACAACTGAGGAGGTGAAGGACGACATGAGGATAGCTTACATCGACAGATTTCTGTATTTTTTTTTATTATGTGTATAAACCAGATACAATGGCTGTTTGAACAGTACTGGTGACAACACATCAAAATATTATAGACAATCTTCGAAAACAACAATGAAGAGTACTTTAAGTTTCATGTCATGCTGTTGTAGCCTCTTACACAACTCCACTAGGCTGTCTGATTGTCATGCGACTTACTTGCTGATCATTAGGCATTTTTGTTATCGCCTTTTCTCTGCTAATGTTTTATGTTATTCTATCTTTTCTGATGTAACTGAAGAGGTGGATTAGTTATCAATCAACTCCCTTTTCTTGGTACCGCTCATGCAAACCCAATCACGTATTGGGGCTACAGATATATCCTCCAAAAAGGGGGAGTACCGTTCTTTTACATTTGGAAGCTGCAAAAGCGGCATGGAGTAAGTCAATTTACAGTCTTGCAGGTAGCTTGCTTGCAATAACAATGCATGACTATTGTGACGAAAGGTGATAGACATGATTGTTTATGTACCTGTTCAGAGAGGATCCCAGAAATGCCAACGGTTGCCCCAGGTTTCGGGAATGAAAGTATATGATCAGCCAGTTCCATAACCGGATTCAAGAGTATGTTTGGAATGACCACATCAAACTGTTTTTTCCGCAGTGGTATCTCTCTTCCAAATGAGGTATTATCAGTTGGTGCAAGGTGTAGCTCCAGTTTCTCCAGCGGAATGTTGTTCAGAGCTGCATTATGACTTGCAGATTTTATTGCCAGTGGATCAATATCAACACCAGCAGATGATGCAGCACCAAACTGTAAAATTCAAACGAGGCATAGATACATGAAGATTTTGAAATAAGATGATTATGTTGTAATGATTGGTTTGTGAAAGACTGAGAAAAGGTTGTGGTGAGATTTTTAACCTTGAGGGCTGCGATTGCAAGTATTCCTGAACCAGTACCATACTCGAGGAATGCTTCTTTGCCTTTTCTCAAACTTTGTAGCAGCAATAGACACAACTTAGTAGTAGGATGTTCTCCAGTCCCAAATGCAAATCCAGGGTTCAGAATTATGTTTACCGCTTCAGCGACCTATCAAAGAATAGTGAAAGGGTGCTTTTTACACACATAACTATGTATAAGCTGACACTGAAAGAGGGACATTCATATACTGCAAATTTAGTAGCTAGGACCGCTCTTTGTTATGTTCAACTAAGGCAAAACAATAACGAGAATCCAACTGGGTGCAACGGTCCTGTCAGGACGATGAAATCGTTAAGAGTAATAAATGATTTAAACACATACAGGAGGAGATGTCCACTCAGGTACGATCCAAAGTCTCTCGGCAACTTCAACAGGCTGAAACATTTCCTGCAAGATATGAACCAAAAGATTATAGCTTCAAGTGGAATAGCCAGAAACAAATGTAGTCATTGAGTCAAATGTTTCTGAGCGTAACTATGCAGGTTCTTTTAAGTGAATCAGAACGTAAAGGATTTAGTCTAAATGCTCTTTCCCCTGTTAACTCAAAGACTCACCTGGCTTTTGGTAATTCAGTCAAGTTCATCTCCCATTTCAACTTTGAATTTCGGTATTTCTTCAAGCTTATCGAATTTGCAGCCTGTGAAATGCACATTTTCACCTCCTCGTGCACTGGAAATATTGTATCTATGCATATCTGCAAAGATTTAAGACCAAAGAACACAAGCCATGACTGATGAGACTACAAGAACACAGACAGATCAATCGATAAGAAACCAGAAACTAAAACATGTGAGCTACATCAAAACAATTGTCACTAAACTTGATGGGACTTAAGCAAAAGCGTTTTTATCATGCTTAAATTTGTTCAATCATTCAAAAGATTGGTGCTTCCTCCAACCGCTAGAAATGGAGCTGAAGAAAGAACCCAAGCAATAGAGTTCCATAGATTTGTCACCTCTTTCGAAGCAAGAAGACCCAGAAGTCACATCTTCGCCGTCGTCATCTTCGTTGTTAAATCTTCGTTGGAAAATATGTTAAATTTTCTTAAAAATAGGTTAAATTATGTCGAGCACGTTATTCTAAATTTCAAAAGAGAAGAACATATAACAGGCCATTAAAAATAAAAATTAAACTAAGAAAATTGTAGGGCTTTACCCCGAAGGGAGCCCTTCCAGAAATTCTCGAAGGCCCAAGACAAGCTAAGGCCCAGGAGGGGGTTTGGAAATAGTTTTCAACCAGCAATAGACGCGCCTCGGTTAGTACCTCATTAGCTGCGTCATTGCCCCAAGCGCAAAGATGAGAAAACAAGCCACGAGAGCCTCTTTATTTATAGGGAAACAAAACCTGTCACCTTGTACACTGCTTTCGATGTGGGACAAAAAGAACTTAGCTCTGACTTAACAAAAACCAATCGCAGGTTGATTAAACTAGCCCACCTATGCCTAATTAGCAAGGCCAATTGATCGCTTGTCGATGCGATTGTGCATATGGAATAGAGCATCAAGCTTGAGAAGGTCCCCCGTTATAGAAACCCAATTGCTTAAAATCCCTAAAGTTCTCTCATTATCAAGTACGTTTAAAACAAAAGAAATCCACAGCAATCATGGTAGTTTGGTTGCAGAAGCCAAGGAAAGCAAAAGAGATAACAGACTTTATATTAAATAAATGTAAGACCTTAAAACGAGAAGCTGGACCAAGGAGATTTGCATATTATGTCAGCAACGAACAAATTCTAAGCAGGCAGGAAGCGAGGTGAAGGAGGTTTGTAGCAGTTCATATTGTTTGTAGTTGTCTTGCAGGCTTAAGAGAAGGGATAAAGAAGTATCTTGTTTCAGGACTTTGATGTCTTGTAAGTTATAATATAATGATATCTTTGAATAGACCCTCAAATAAAGCATCTTCATACCATTCTTGGGTTTCAAGTAGATGACACTCAAATCAGTCAAGTAGGCCTTGGCAGTTCTGCAACATAATTGTAATCTTAACTTATAATGATCAGAGACTTGTTTAACAGTGAGAAGAGAAATCAGAGACTTGTGGCAAACGAACCAAAAAGGAAGAACCTGTCAGACAACCGTGCGACCACCCCGGAGAGGTCAAGACCTAACCGGATAGCGATCCTCTACAGCGAAGAGACTCCGAGGAGAAACGTAGCCGTCAATCACACTCAGATCGCACGGTCATGATTAATCAACCAGGTTTTAGGGCCTGTCTCCTTAGAAATCAAGGATACAGAGGTACGAGCCTATAGAACAGATCCTGTTCAAGTAAGGTCGTGACCGTTGCTACTCTCGCAGTCTTATATATACAACATACTGCTTCGATAAACTAGCAATGTGGGATGTAATATGGGATCATTAAACAAAAGCATATATGGGTTTATTTTCGTGATAACATGGGCGAAGGCCCATTTATATTTAAAGCCCATCCGTAACATCTTTGAGAAGAAGATTTACTTCTTAGCCTAGTTAAACCGAATCTGATCGTAACAATTCCGTCCAAATAATCCTCTTTGAACACAACAAACCCAAACTCACACTCACTGACTCGCACCCGACAAGATAATTGAAATTAGTAACTAAAACTAAAGATTCATGGCGACAAAAAAAAAACACAAATTGTTTGTTGTTTCACTTAGTTGGTCGAGGTGAAATGTCCACATACTTACCTACAGGTGAGTCCACGTAACATAATTGTAAACTTTGGTGAAATATGAAGTCTGAGATGAATAGTGAAAATTCGGTTGAATAAATAATCACAAACACACAAAAAGTCTAATTTGACAACATCAATAGCTTTATTTGTTTATAGGTGTATTTATAACACGATGATCATGCATAGCTAGCATCTAATGAAATTACTTTGAAAACCCTAAAAATCAGGTAAATGATAAAAAGTATCAGAATCACATATTGAAAACGTAATTAATACCATAATCATCCTCGAAAGTAGTCTATAATTTGAAGTACAAAGTTAGATTACCAGAAGAAAAATACTATTAAAAAATGAAAAGAAAAGTGGGTAAATGTCTGATTTTTTTTTTACCTTTTTTATTTTTGGTCTGAAGAAGAAATCAGAAGGTGGAAACTTGGAAGTGGTCTTTGTATGTACTTTTTTGTAAGTTTTGGTTCCCACCAAAGATCTATACATATGCACGCTCTACTCTTAACCACTGCAAAGATGCACGTGACAGTGACTCTACCCCATTTTTGCCTATCTCAGCCTCTAACTTCCAATTTTCTTCTAGTAGCAAATTTTGTATATATGTACGTGCGTGCTTACAAAGACACATCAACGTAATGTGTAACGACTGATAGGAAACATTCATGACATTATATATAATAATAAGGGATTAGAAAATGGTAGGTTATTTAGAATCAAGTAAAAAGCATGAGAGATTAGAGGTTTAGGGGAGAGGAGGAGCTTAAAGACTTTGTTCCTCTAAGAAAGAAAATGGAGGACTTTTTTTTTTGTAAAGAAACCAACAGATTTGTTGCTTTTATATATCAAATTGTTGCAATAATTAGGCTAAATATATAGCTAAAGAAACTCACATCACGCACTTACACCTAAGAAAGTTGCGTTGTTGCCTTGTTTGTAAATAACACGAAGTATCTCATAAGAGTAAGAGCATGTCTTTTATTGCTGTTTACGTATTAAATTTACACATCAACCCATTTTGTTCCAACTTCCAACGTTGAATCTCTTAAGTAGTTCACTCTTTTTCTCAATTTTACAACAGCAACTACTCCTTCAATTTTAAAAAGAATGTTATTTTAAGATTTTTGTTTCGTTTTTTTTTTAAAAAACTATATATCATTTTACATTTACATTTTCAAAGAATTTTTTTTAAAATTCAGTTTTAACCTTATTATTTTAATATATTAATTAGAGAGAAAATATGTTTAATATACTAATAAAGGGTAAAATATAGTTTAAATTTATTTCCCAATATGTGTGAAGAACATTCAAAATTTTTTTGTGTGAAACAGAGTAAATATATTAGCAATGACGACGTACAATAGGCATTTCGACAAGACCCTAGCTTAAGGAGAAGAAAATAAAATTTGAAACCTCAAATTACGCTACGAATATTCTTACAACATAAATCTACATCCAATATATATTTTTCACAAGACTTTCAAATATATTATTTTGCAATTATTAATACACAGTAAAAAGTAACTTGGTGTAGATACTATCTATAATTTACCGTTGATTATGGATCCACTATGTTAACTCTCTCTAGTTAATTATTACTTTTTTCTTTCTTGTTTCTTTCTCTCTTTGATATATTCAAATAAAAACAAATTAAAGTATATAATCTAGAAAAAGCATCTATACCATAATAGTTGATGCGGAGCTCTAAGTTGACACATCAACCTCTTTTTATTGATCCACGTCACTTATCTTTATAAAAACTATTTAGTTTAATTTTTCTTTTAAAATATTAAATATATAAATATAAATAATTCAAATATAAATTCAGACTATAAAGTTATAAGACACAAAATATTCAATAAATAATCAAATAAAATATATAAAATAACATCAAAACTATATAATAATTTAAAACATAAAAATGAGTATAAGAAAATATTTGTAAATAAAAAATTAAAATGATAAATTGAAAAGTGAAATTTTTATTATAATATTGGGATTGAGATGAATAAAAATATGAAAAACAAATAAATATTAAAAATGATATATGGAAAATATTTAAAATATGACAAAAAATATAAAATGTAAAAAGAAATAAATAATCAAAATGAATATATGAAACATATCATTTTGAATATAAATTAAAAACTTATATTAATGCATGTTTTCTCCAGAAAATAATTAGGATCATCAAAAAATTATAAATAAAGAAAATATCGAATTAAATCTAAATTAAAATTTAAAAAATATTTACATAAATTAAAATAAAATTCGGGTTCTCTTCTAATGATTAATAAATCTCAAAAAATAAAATTATTGAAATCAAAAGTGATATTTATGATTATTGTGGCTTTATAACGATAGTAGGTCTTCGACGATTAGATGCAATGGATTAGTTCACAATGGGTCATATACTACTGATTTAATATTTAGGTCCTAAGAATTCTTTTTTTACGATTGAGGACTTCTCTGACCGTCTGAGAATTTAGTCGTACTTTTATTAATTTAATTAGTAAACTAAATAAACAGATTATACTATATTCATAAAAAACTCAATAAGATACGATTCAGGACCCACCATAGATACGGTCGTGAGAGGAGTTAATCTCGAGGCCTGGACCGGTCAACGCGGAGCCTAGTTGAATGCTCACATCTGCTGTTTTCAGTTCCTACTTACACGACGCGCTCTAACTTCTCGATGCGCTAAGTGTTTGCATTAGAGTCGAGAACTAAAAAGTAATACTGAACCGAATTTAGAATTGACGAATAATTAAACGATTCTTAAATTTTTATACCCGAAAAATTAAACCCAAATCCAAATCGATAACTGAATGGATACCTAAATTATTTGAAATATAATTATATTTTTAAATATGTTAATTATATTTAAACTTATAATAATTTAAATACCCAAATTATAATAATAAATATAATTTTTTAAAATTAAAATAATTAAATATTCAACAAAATTAAAATATCTAAATTTTTTAAGTTATATTTATTTAAATTTAATTAATTTTTATTTTTTTAATATATTATGGCTACACGGAGCTGACCTAAATTTGGATGGAACTGGACCAAACCCAAATCGTAAATGAAAATATCCGAACAGTTTTTATTCTCTAAATTCGAAAAATTAAATTACTCGAACCGAAATTGAATAGATACCCAAAAATAAGGACTAGTTTGGATGCTGATTTAGGACCCAAAAAGAAAAACTTATTTTTACATCTCTTTTCACTGTCACCTAATAATCTCCCTATAAAATAATATTTGAGTATATATATAGGCTCAGATTGTATTTGTTGACACATATAGCGAGAAAATTTTAGTGAGAAACACAATGGTTTTGACAATTAAACATTTTTAAGCAAAACTATATAACACATAGTAAGTAAAAATTTGTTTAGGCCCATTATTATTAACTGAAATTTTTTCACATTTTTTTAGTGGAGAAAACTTTTCAGTTGAAAATAAAATAATTCGATAAAGAAATTTTTTACCCCATTTTACTTTAATTTGTTTACCAAACGAATTACTTTCAGTTCAGCTAAAATTATACTTATCAAGTGAAAAAATATTTAAATATTTTTTTATTTTCTTACGCTGGTAACTATTCAACCAAAAGTAAAATCGTTTACTTTATACTTCATATATTTCGAAGAAAGAATATTAAGCTGGTTTTTATTCTTTTATTGTATTTATTTACTTTATTATTTTATTCACTTTACTCTCTAATTGTTTTTTTTATCTCTCTATTTCTCCACATCATTTCCACTTTATTACTCCAATGTGTGTATAGTCACACCCATAGTGCTAAAACTTCGAAGATAGATGATGTTGGTCGTTCAGACTGTATACCAAATGTATATATTATTTTTTGTCAAGTCATAATTAAGTTCCAATATGGGGGAAAAGTTATTAGAAAAATTCAACAGATTTAAATCAATCGGAAAAATTTCAGTTATTATTCTTGCGATTTAACCGACGCGGGTAAAAAATTATAGAGTATGCTAGGTAGTAGGTTGAACTCGTTTAACAAATTAAAGAAAATGAATCTCACTCAGCATGAAATAACGACACTTGATTAGCTCATAACAATCGCTTTAGAAATCAAGATAATTTATACATATTAAAAAGTATCCTACATATTGTTGATTAGAGCTTTCATAGTCATAGACATGCGTAATAATGTTACCAATTTACTTTAAAACATTTAATCATTTAGCAAATTTGTCTACTCTATAAGCATTTCAAGTTTGGTAACCTTCGAACTTCACATCAGTAGATAACTTATCGAATGGGGTGTGCGTGAGATGGCGCGTGGTTTGTGAGGGAAGACGTATAGAGTGTCGCAGGCGGAGAAAGCACAGTCCCGCGATTCGTGCGGTTCGCTTTCCTCATGATAAGTGACGCACCGACCGACTCACTGCTCACCACACGTGCGCACGTGACCCCATCTTCTTTTTATCTTTTCTTTTCTGCACTAATCTGATTAAATTAGTACATTCCATTATTAATTATCTTCTTTTTCTAGACAGATCTCAGTAATTAGGTTGTCTATTTTAAAAGTTTATAACTTTATCTTTAAATTGTCTATACCAATATTCTCCGTTTATTTTAAAAGAGTTGGACTATGTAAACTTTTAATTAGTATTAATATAACAAAAACACGTCTTTTCCGTAGTTAGATGCACGGTTTGTTTTCTTTGGAAAATGCTCATTTTTATGATCTTATTTTTTGTTTACTTTTTGTATAATTATCCTCATTTACTCTTGGTTTTAAGTAAATTATAAATATTCTCACTTTTTTGATCCATTTGTAATTTTGTTATGCTCAGTATTTTTTTAAGATATTATTCGTTTTTTTTGATGTATCTAGGTTGTTGTATCCCGAAAATATTAGATTCGGACTTCTATTTAAATATATTTTTTTTCCTCCTAATATTTGTATATGCATTTTATCTGCGTTTGAGTCTTTATTTTTTTGATTTTTTATTTGGTTTTCCTTTGAAACATCATATCTACAAATTTTGAATCGGTTTTTTAGTTTGTATGCAGGGTGTTTCCATTTTTTGGGTATATTTAACTTATATATTTAGTCCTTGTAATTATTTATGAAATTTTGTGTATATGTGTATTTATGTTTATTAATTTAATATTTTAAATATTTTTCTATTTTTCCCTCTGGTACATATTTCCATCTACTACTTTTTATTTTTTATTTTTATTTTTATTTTTTTCTCATAATATTATACGGATATTTTAATCTGTTTAAGTACAATTTGATGTTTACTGTTTTTTATTGGTCCATTTCTAACTTTGAATACTACAATATAACTTAAGTAGATGTTATTTTTAGTTTTATAAAAAAATTTGAGCTTTTGTAAATAGTTTTCTGTGAATACTTTAATTTGAAAAAGAAATTATGTCTAATCATTCTAATTTTTTTTTTTTGTATGGCTCTTTAGATATTTTTTGGGATTTTTTTTTTATAAATAGAATTTTCATTCTCTCATTTTCATCAATCTGAAATTTTTAAGTTTATTTTTTCCTCTTAAGCTTTTTTCACTTTTTTCTAATAATGTATTTTTGATAATTTATTATTTAAATATTATCTTTTAAATAAAGAAAAAAATCTTGACGAAAGTTAGCTTTCTAATATATTAGTGTTGTTAAATGAGCATAGTTTAAATTTAATGTATTGTAATGGATTAAAATTAAGTTAATGTATTAAATTGAGTATGAAAAAATTATGTGTATTAAATTGGTAATATAAATCAAATGCTGTGTTGATATGAAAATTTTCCTATTTTTAATAAAGTAACACATGTCAAAATTGATGTGTTGAATTGGACACTCTCTATAAAAAAAGAAAACTCTATAATTATATAATAAATATTTGTTTCTTGTATACATAGTCAAATGGTCATTATTGCATTTATCTTTGTTTATAGTTAAAAATTAAAAGTTAAAATTTATATTCACATATATACTTCATTCTTGTACTTTTAATAACGTTATTGTATAGTTTTATAATTAGTTTTTTTTTTATTGGAACCATGTTAACATTATATTACAGCTTATGATAGTAACTAGTTTTCTACAAATAATTTTAACTTCAGACATGATTCTATACCGTACTTCCGTTGATATAGATAAAAACGAGCAAGACTACGAAAAACTTTTATACCAACAAAATAACTTTTAAAAACCACAATTTTTCATCCAAAAGGATACAGACAAATAGATTTTTAATCGTATACTGGTAAAATACAAATTATCAGAGATAATCAAATCGTCAACATAGACTAATATACGAAGAATAACCTCATTCTAGAATTACATAAACAAAGAGTAATCAGATTGTGATATTTGGAAACCATATTTGAGGAGAGCATCAATAAGTTTGGTAAAATTAAATAGCAACGAAGAGCCTGTTTGAGCCCATAAAAAGATTTGCAGAGACGACAGACATGAGTTTCAAACAGAAAAGTGGAAGGACCATGTGGTAATTGCATGTATACTTCTTGTCAAGATCACCAAGAATAAAATCATTACGAACATCAATCTGGTGAACCTCATTATTCTATTTAGCCGAAAAATCCAGAAAAACACAAAAAATAATCATCTTAGCAACATTAGAGAATGTTTCCTTAGAACCCTAAATATTCATATTTGATTGTTACCAAGAATCACAAGGCGTGCTTTATGACGCTTAATAGTTCCATCAGAACTATATTTTATAGTAAATATCCACTTGCTTCCAAAAGCTTTTTTGTTGGGTGGTAATGCTTCAAGAACCCACATATGTTGGCGTTCAAAGGAACCTATCTTACACCTCACCTCATCCTACATCACTTCTTTCAACATAAGTAGTTAAAGCTGCAAAGAAAAGACGATGGTTATGAGAAAACTTATCAGACGAGACATATTGGAATAAAGGATAAACAGAACCTGGAAATTGCTGCAGAACCTGGAAATTGTTATTATATGAGACACATAAATTTGGATACGTTGTCACTATGCTTAATTGTTAAGATTAAAATTTTGTTTTAAATTTTTTAAAATGTGATAAAAAGAACAATGGTTGAATTGTTTTATGGTAATCCGGTTAAAAATGGTTTATTTATTTATATTATTCAAACAAATTTTGTTTTTTTTAATAGAATTAATATTTGATTTAATGAAATCTAAGTTTGGTGTCCACAGTTGAACCATATGTATGCTTAAGAAAAAGTATGCTTGCATAAGTGCATTGGTTTCAATACCCACATTTTTTATATTTTGCTATTCTATATCATATTTTATTTCTTTTACCTAATAATTTAACATTTGTTATTTTTTTGTTACGTTACAATGATAATGGATTTTTGTTATAAAATTTAATTCCATAATAAGTTTCTAAATTAAATAAACCAAATATCTATTTATAAAGTATAAAAACTTATAAATTGGGAAATAATTTTTTTAAACAAAATTAAATTAATATGAATTAAAAATATCTCAGATAATTAGGATAAAATAAAAAAAACTTGAAAAATGAAATAACAAATTAATAATGACATGTCGCGTCATGGTAACTCCATTCTCATCTTTCAACACCAAATAATCGGCATCATTTTAACACCTAAATTTAACACTCTTACTACACCAGTTCAACTATTAAATTATTTATTTAACACCATCATTATAAATAGTCTAGTGTGAGGTGGTTAAATCGGGTCTCAGAGATTGGTTAAATACCCTCTAGCTCTTTTTAAGGGTCTCAGGGATTGGTTAAATACTCTCGAGCTCCTCGAAGAGGGAGGCAAATCTACGATGGATGCCGATGATGCAACTTCATAACATATATATATATATATATATATATATATATTTAAAAAAAAAAAAATTAAAGGTTCTTTGCTCTAGCATCTCATAAGGAATTTTGACAATGCACAAAATTATTTGAAATTCTTAAAATGCAGACCAACAAGAATTTTGAGGTGATATTTCGATGAATGCACAAAAAATATCATATAACTAAGATCTTTGTGGGCTGGATTCTAAAATATTGGCGGTCCAGACTGCTACTTGACTGAAGTATACATGAAACAAAACCTAGATTTTTCAATATTTTGTTCTTTAAATTTGAACCTCCGCATCGAAACCATTGTAAGATGAAGATGAAATGGTCCACCTTCATTTTCAAGACGATAAAACATAAAATTTGTCCTGATGTCGTAATTTATGTGGAGGAAGAAGGGTAAAATAAGAATATAAAGAAAGATGGTAGTGAGTGATGAGAGGGGAAAACAAAAACAGAACCACTTTTGTCATCCCTCAACACCTACATTTGTCTTGCTAGACAGAAAGAAGATAATACTTGTCCCCACCGTCTCAATTTTTTTATTCTTTTATATTTTATTTTTTTCATTGACAAATATGCAATTTTGGCAAGTTCATTCATGTCGTAACTAACGATATAAAAATAAAAAGTAAAATTTTCAGAGCCATGTCCAAAATAATCTTGTTGACAAGTAAGAATTTTGCAGTACTTGAAAGGTTATTTGTGGGTATGATATGTAATCTAATGGATGTGTACTAATTTGTGTTTACATTCATATAATACATTACATGTTATTAACAAATAAAAAATAACGTTTTAAATGATCAACTATAATCGAGTTATCAAGGTAGAGAAAATTCTTTAAGCCTAAGTTTTAAGTCTGAACTCTGAACCAATGGACCACCATGAACTTATTATTGAATAAAAATTATTGATGAAATACCCATACCAATTATCATCAATTTTAGTTGTCTTAAAAATAAAATTATAAAACAGATTTATATGTTACCTTAAATAAAGGTGGACCAAATATATTTATGTATGCAACTCGATAAGTGGAGATAACATTATGACCATGGTGATAAACTGATAACCTTAAAGAAATAATATTAACCGATATTCCAATAAATAATTGATTCTATTATTTATATATTCCCTAAACGGCTAAACCCTAACTTGTCGCCGGGATTTCGATTAACATAATTCTGTTCACTAAAAGGCTTGACGCAAAAGAACAGTAGTGAGAGAAAGTTAGAGATAGATGAAACTCTGTGGTTGACAAACTCTTTTGCTCTCACAGAGAAAGATAACATATTTTCTTTTCTTTTCTTTTTATTTCTTTTCAGTGGGTAGTTTTAAAATATTTGGAAAAAAGAGACTCTGTCTGAAGAAAGCTGAAGATGTTAAAGACCTTAAAGAGTTTTGATGTTTCTTTTACAAAATAAACTGTGTCTTTGGTGAATTCTGAAGGGTTATAGAGTGAAAGAGATTTAAAGAGAGAGAGAGAGAGAGAGACATGGTGGGCTCAGGAAGTGTAGGAGGAGATAGAAGCAAAGATGCTGTGGGAATGATGGCACTTCACGAAGCACTTAGAAGCGTCTGTCTTAATTCCGACTGGAATTACTCTGTTTTCTGGACCATTCGTCCCCGACCGTACACACATCTCTCTCTCTGTCTTCTCTGTTCATCTATCTCTCTATCTCTCTCAATGTTTCTTTATCTTTGTTGTTGTTCCTCTTTCTAATCTCAGGAGGGTCCGTGGTGGAAACGGCTGCAAGATTAGTGATGAAAGTGGCAGCTTGTAAGTTTCTCTTTCTATACTTCCTCTGCTTTTGTGAGAAGAGATACAGAAACAGAGCAGCTCTGTTTTGATCCAAGATCTCTTTCTGAAACAAATTGTTCTTTTTGCGTTGATTCTAATTTGAAGGATGTTGATGTGGGAAGATGGGTATTGTGGAGGAGGAAGAAGTGAGGATCTTCGTTTGGAATCAGACATTGAAGGTGAAGATCTTGTCAGAAAAGCTTTCAGCAAGATGTCCATTCAGTTATATAATTATGGAGAAGGGTGGGTACTGGGTAGGTGGTTATATAAGTAATTATGGAGAAGATAATTAAATTATATAAACACACCCTAATCACTTCATAATTAGCAAATGCTTTTTGATTAATACATGTGATTAAACACACGAGTTATTATCATCTCGTGAATCTTTGATATGATATATGCAGAGTGATGGGTAAAGTTGCTTCTGATAAATGTCACAAATGGGTATTCAAAGAACCATCTGAATCTGAATCCAATCTTGCTAATTACTGGCAGAGTTCTTTTGATGCTGTACGTTTTCTCAATCTTCCACAGATCTTTAAATCTTCTTTCTTTTGGTTAGATGATAAATTTATGATCTTGATGGTTACCTTACACTTTAGCTTTTGATTGTTCACAAATTTATTGCAGCTTCCTCCAGAATGGACCGACCAATTCGAATCAGGCATCCAGGTCAACAGTCAAACATCAGTTTTTAAAATGTTTATAATATTTCAAACTTTGATTACTGTTCTTGCTCTTACATTAACATTGTTTAAAAATTGACCAGACAATTGCTGTGATTCAAGCTGGACATGGTCTATTACAGCTAGGTTCTTGCAAGATTGTGAGTTTTTTTTTCTTACGTTTTCATATTAACTTGTTAAGCTTGGCTAATGGTGTAACCACTCATTGTTTTATTCATCCAGATTCCAGAAGATCTTCATTTTGTGCTGAGGATGAGGCAAATGCTTGAATCAATCGGTTATCGATCCGGTTTTTACCTCTCCCAGCTATTCTCTTCAAACCGAACCCCTGCGACTCCATCTTCTTCCTCGGTTCCAAACCAGCAGCCTCAGTCTCAAGGTCTTATCTGGGGATCACATTCTCCATTGTTACCTTCCCCTAGCTTCCAAAACCAACTAACTGCATCAACAAGATTCGGTTTCCTTCAAGAAAGCATTGCTTCTCCTCCTCCTCCCCAGATGCTTCCTCGAATGGAACAACATGAAGATGACATCAAATGGCCCAACGGTTTATCTTTGTTCAATGCATTGACTGGCCGTGCAGACGAAGCTAGTAGACTTCTGTTTAACCAGGAGCAGAATCCGATGAATCTCGAAAACCAGAACGAGTTCTTGAGCCTTGAAAATCATCAGAATAATCCTAGCAAGTTTAGAAGAAGCTATACATTACCAGCAAGAATGGACTCGTCGTCATCATCAACCACGCTCGATCAGCAACCACTAGAATTCAGGAACAACTCCGAAAGCAATGCAGGAATGTTCCCTGACGTTATGGAGACGTTCTTGAGATGATTTGACAAGTTCAAGATTCAGGTTTTAAAGACAGAATTTAAAAAATAACCAAAAGGCTTTTAATGCTAGTTTTTTTTTAGCTTCATCTGTTTAAGACTGTCCCTTTGTTGCTTTCTTACATCTCCTCGTTGTTGTTGTTGTAACATATTTGTCTGATTGTTCCTGCTTTTATATTAAACTCTTTCAACGTTTTGAAGATACTTCATAAGCACTTTATTGATTTGTTAGTCGTAAACATACAGATACATTTTCTCAGCTTGAAGATTGATTTTGCCCTTTAACAGTTCCTATCTCACCCACGGTTACGTTCTCTTCACTCTCGCCCTCACCGCCTTTAACCGTTGTTGCTGCATCCTCAGTTGCAGCAGCGTTTTCGCTCTCCTCCTTGGCTAATTCCGTGGCTCGTTTCAACCCTTCTTTCGCAGTATCTGCTGTATAGCTGACTGAAACATCTGGAGCCTTAATATCTGTACTTGTTCCCATCGCCTCTTGTCTCGCCTCGTTTATACTCGCAGATGACTCCCCTATTCCATCGCTTCCCTGTAGAGAGTTTCTCTGAGTTACAATACAACGACTGTATCAAAAAAGCAGAAGAAGAGAACAAATAATTATGATTCCTCTCTTACTTGAGAGGCGAAGCGACGAAAGGATTGAAGAATGTTGTTGTTGCAATGTCTCGGCGATGCTCTGTAAATGTTTATTGTTCCTCTCTTAGCAATAAACAAAGTCGCCATTTTTTTCGTTACAGACATCAAACACGGCTCTGTGTTACATATAACCCAACACAAGTACTTAGGATCGAGGTTAGTGTCCAGAGGAAAAACAGGTGGCATGTCAGCGTGTTTGCAACGTGACATCATAAGGATTATCACATGAGAAAAGTCTGATTCTTTTGCTGTGTTTGTATGTTGGATCAACAAAAGTTCATAATAGCTTTACATGTATATCCCAAGTTTCTCTAACCAAAACCAGTGATCTACACTCTTCATTTCATTCCAAAAACTAAGGAACTAAGTAAGGTCCTTACAAAGGATTTCATTGTTGTTGAACAGACTCTACTGGAAAATCTTCAAGCCAAGCAACGACTTCTTCAATCAACGGTCTCCTTCTAGGGTCATGATCAATGCATTTGCGAGCAATCTCCAACATCTGCAAAACCGCTTTCTCGTTCACATTTTCGCGTATAGTTGCATCAATAAGCTCAGCTTCACGCTTCTCAGCCTTCATCTGAAACACCCGAGACACCAAATCTCTGCAACTTTTCCCTTTACACACTTCTACTGGTCTACGACCTGTAACAAGCTCTAAAAGCACTACGCCAAAGCTGTAAACATCTCCTCTACACGTCGCAATCAAGGATTGGCTGTACTCTGGAGGAATATAACCCAGTGTACCAACCAAATCAGTTGTCACGTGAGTATCGTACGGCCTAAGCAACCTCGCTAACCCAAAATCTGCAAGATGAGCTTCAAACTTCTCGTCCAACAAAATGTTAGACGACTTCACATCCCTGTGGATAACATTAGGTTCACAGACTTTATGCAAGTAAGCAAGCCCACGAGCCGCGCCTTGAGCTATCTTCAATCTCACATCCCATTTGAGAGTCATATTCCCATCTACCCGCTCATGCAGCCAATAATCCAAGCTTCCGTTCTCCATAAACGAGTATATAAGCAGCCTATCGTTCCCATGCTTGCAATAGCCTTGAAGAGAGACAAGATTCTTGTGCTCTGCTCGCGACAATGCTTCGACTTCGGCTTGGAACTCGCGTTCCATCTGCCCGCAGTCACCAGAAAGCCTCTTGACCGCTGCTTTTGAGCCATCAGGAAAATTCGCTTTGTAAACAAGACCAAACCCACCACATCCTATAATGTTGGCTTGACTGAAATTGTTTGTAGATTTCATCAAATCCGCTACGCTCAGATCTTTGCAGCCACAGCTATGGAAAAGCACGATCTTTGATGACATGGGAGCTTTAGGAACGTCGCTGATCATTTCCTCATCAACGTCATTGATTCGATCATCATCATCTTTTCTTGAGATTCTTAGTAGAATAACAGAGAGAAGCAGAGTAATCCCCACGGCGAAACTTATGGTAAGTACAACAATGCTGCTTCTCCCGAATTTTCCGCCACTGTTTTGATTACGGGAAGAACCTTTCGGTGTCAACATGTTACTCATCATAACATCGCAAGGAGAATCAATGGCGCGACAGAGTCCTAAGTTTCCTTCAAAGCTTGAGTGCGGGAAGCTGTAGAATTGACCACCGGAAGGAATCGCGCCGGTGAGACGGTTATAGGCAACGCTGAACCTTGACAAGAAAGTGAGACTCTGAAACGAGGGAGGAATCGAACCGTAGAGATGATTGTAAGACAAATCAAGAAGCTCCAAATTGTCAAGCCCTGAAATGGAGTCCGGTATCGTCCCGGTGAAGTTGTTCCTGCTCAAATCCAGCATGTGAAGCTCTTTCAAACGTCCCATCTCCAACAAGATCGTCCCGTTGAGTCGGTTATTGTTCAAATAGATAGATGGCGGGAATCTTGAAACTTGGTTATACGGAAGACCACTCGAACTCTTGTTCCGCTTTACGTACAGAGGAATTCCGGAAGAATCGATCATCTGAGAATCGGTGCAGTTTAGATGGATTAGGCTCTTGAGCTCGGTTATGGCTAACGGGATTTCTCCGGTTAAGGTGTTATTCGAGAAGTCTATGTAGAAGAGACTCTCCATCTGACCGATCCAACGAGGGATAGTTCCGTAAAAGTGATTCCAAGAGAGATCAAGAACTTGCAGCTTCTTGCAACTCAACAGCCAGCTCGGAATCTGACCTCTAAGACCACAATTTCCGAGTGCTAAAATCGCTAGGTTGTCAAAACCGGTGACATCTCTTGGCACTTCCTCACGCATGAAGTTCTTTGAGAGAATAAGAGTCGAGAGATTTCTGCAATGTTGCAGCACGTTCATTGCCTCTGACAAATCTACAAAGCTGTTGTTAGATAAGGACAGGAACAAGAGTGACTTCAGATTCTTAAAAGTGTCGGGGATTCTGCCGTTGAACTCGTTTTTCGCCAAACTCAAGATCTTCATCTTGGAGCAATGGCCAAGGGATTCAGGAAGATGTCCAGAGAAATGGTTACTGGCGAGATCAAGCACGCAAAGATCGGGAAAACCAGTGAAGTTAAGATCGACAGAACCAGATAACGAGTTGTTCCTAAGATCAAGCACCTTAAGTTTCGAGCATTGAGATAAGCTTGACGGAAACTTTCCAGAAAACTTGTTGGAGCTTACGTCGAGGTGTACAAGCTGAGTGAGATTACCAAACACATCTGGTATTACACCAGAAAACCTGTTCCCGGATATCAAGAAAGACTTAAGACCAGTGAAATTACTCAACTTCTCGCTCAACTCTCCGGATAAGTAGTTTCCAGAGACTGATAGCTGAATAGATTTGCTGCAGTTGTACAATCCATCAAGATTCCCCACCAAACGATTCATTGAAAAATCAAGAACCTGAATCTCACCAGACGAGCTGCATAGCTCAGGATGAATCTCACCTTCGAACAAATTGTTGCTTACGTTAAACATCACAAGACCAGGAAACACTCCAACATCGGATAGATTCCCGGTCAGCAAATTGCTGGAGATGTTCAGCGACTGAATTTGCTTTAAACCGGAAACCGCTTCAGAGACTGACCCTGATAACAAATTATGGCTCAAGTCAAGAACTTCAAGCTGCTGTAACTTGGAAATCTCCGCCGGCAATTCGTCTTTGAGCTGGTTATGAGAGAGATCAAGTAACCGAAGCTCACTCAACTCGCCTAAAAAACCAGAAATCACACCTTCCAAACCTTTTTCAGACAGAACCAACTTTGTAACTCGACCAGAAACATCACTCCCTTCGCAAAACACACCATCCCATTCGCAACAATTCGAATCTTTCAACCAAGATTCAGTAACAGACCTGTTGTTCAACGCTCCTGCGAATTCTCGGAGCGCAGATAAGTCGCTGGGATGACATGTAAGTGTAGGTTGGCTCACAGATGAACCAACAAAGAAGATCACCAATAGGAGACTGATCACCATGACTAACAGAGTCTTCTCTAGCCGGCTCAATATCACAGCAAAAGATTTATGCCATTTCCCAGAATTTTTGTTTTTAGTCTCGAATAAAGACTACAACTTTCATAAAAGGAGTTTAGTTGGGGTTGAAAACTCACAACAGTCACATGCTCATGTCCCAAAAGAATCGAGCTTTCACAACTTGTGATTGAAGCAACATTGTGAAAGCAAATTGAGATCAGCAACACGTATCTTCCTGAAATCGAATCCCAAGAAACAGTATGAAAATCAAAGCAGAAGAAACTAATAGACAATACTTAAACTAGAAAAAAGCTAGATTGTAATTAAAAGTATAAACTAAACTGCTCACAACCAAAAACAACCAAAAAGAAAAAGAACTCAAAACAAAACATAGTCAGAGAGTCAAGTACCGTTAAGGAATTTCGCCAGTAAAACCCCTTAAAAATGCAAAGCTTTCCCAGATTAAAGCTTAGAGCTTTCGAGTTCACAGCCGCCATTGAGACATCATTGAATGATCAGCGAAAGTCTTTTTCTTCTTTCAGGGAAACGATAATTCCAAAGATTTTTTTTTGGGAGGGTTTATAATGTCTAAATCTGCAAGTGCAGGTCTTTTTCGAGGCGATAGAAAAACAATCTAAAAAGCAAAAACAAAGAGTAGTTGGGTTTATCTTTTTTTTTTGAACACATAAATTTATTGAATGAAAGTTATGCTCCTAGGAGCTACAAGCTGCTTCTCCTCTAACAACGGTTGCCAACCATGGAGGAGAATCATTGGAAATTTCAGCAAAGTAAATTGGGGAAGAGCTAACATGTTTAGCAATGCAATCAGCTGCTCTATTTGCATCCCTAGTTATGACAGATAATGAAAATGATGAATTATTCCGAAAGATGCAGCTAATATCTGCTAAATAGCCTGACAAGGAAGGCCACTGATCTTGATCCTTAATTGCTGCCGCAAGGACTTTGCAATCAATTTGGAAGCATACATTTTCCAGCTTCATATTAGCAATGCATTGAGTGGCCCATACAAGAGCGGCAGCCTCGGCATGAAGTGGAGAAGGTAGAAGGGGGTACTTCTTAGCCCCCCAAAATCTAATTCCTCCTGAATAATTCCTAAGAATCCAACCAGTTCCACATCCTAGGTCTGCGATCCAAGAGGCATCTACGTTACAACATAGTGTACCTGAGTGGGGGCGAGACCAATGTCTGATTTGTCGATGGAGCCCTCTTGCCATAGGAGTCTGCAGCTGTTGGCGTGTGTGGAGTGTTGGTGGTAATGTCGGCGCCTCCTCTAACATGAGTTGAGGTACCACTTGATCGACATTTAACTGAACCCATTCGATAGCGGTTTCATGTGCCAATCTTGCTGTGTCCTGCGGTTCCATTCTTTTGCCTTCAAAGAGAAAGGCATTTCTTGATTTCCATATGCGCCAAATTATCCAAGGCCATGAGTCATGCAGGACATGATGGTTCTTCCCCCAGAGGCATTGTGCAAGGTTTGCAAAGATAGACTCTTGTGGGGATGGTGCTGTGAGGTACCATGTTTCTGAAGCTGCCCATGTGGCTCTTGCATAGGGGCAGGAATAGAAAATATGATTGCGGTCTTCTTCTTCTGAGCCGCATCTGAGACAGCCTACTCCTTTTCCAAAAGATCGTTTGTTCATAGTTTCCCCTGTCGCTAAATTATTAGTGACAATTCTCCACAGAAGATGCTTGATCTTTGGAGCTGTCTTTAAATTCCAAATCCTTTTGAAAATTGCTTGAAAGTTCGGGGAAGGGAATGTAATCTGAGAATCCACGTTGAAGGTCATCTTATACCAAAGGTTGTAGCCTGATTTAACCGAGTACTGACCATCCGATTGATGAATCCAGTTCCAAAGATTATTTGGTTTTGTTTTACTCGGTCGTTCCTTGCAAATCAAGCTTATCTCCTGATCATTAAAAGCTTCCTTGAGGTACCAGATATTCCATTCATCCGATTGGTGATCTAGGAGACATTCCTTTCTTACACTTTCCTGTGAAACCGTCTGTTTTAACTGTGGAGGTCTGGGTTGTGACTTGGTGTCTACAATCCATGGGTCCTCGAACAACTTTATGCAATCCCCGTTTCCAAACAGCTTTTGCATTCCTCTTCTCATAAGTGGTTGCGTGCTCCATATACTTCTCCACGCTAAGGAGGGGCGGGTTCCCAAAGGCGCCCTGGTAATTGATTTTCCTTTGAGATATCTCCCTTCTAGAACTCTAGCTAGGAGACCCGTTGGATTGGTTGCGATTCGCCATGCCTGTTTCCCCAAAAGGGCTCTGTTGAAACCTTCGAAGTCTCTGAATCCTAAACCTCCTTCTGACTTTGGTTTACATAGCTCTGACCATTGACGCCAGTGTATCCCTTTATCTGAGGATTGATTTCTCCACCAGAAGCGTGCTATCATAGAGTTGATTGCTCGACAAGTTCCTTTTGGTAGGAGAAAACACGACATTGCATACGTGGGTAAGGCTTGAACTACCGCTTTGATGAGGGTTTCCTTACCCGAGAGTGAGAGGTATTTCGCTTTCCAAGAGTTTAGTCTTCTGTCTATTCGCTTTTCCAGGAATTTTAGCTTTTCTATTTTGGATCCCATGAATGATTCAGGGAGGCCTAGATAGGTTCCTTGTCCTCCGTCTTTCTCTATTCCTGTTAGATCACGAATGGCCTTTGCTTTGTCAGCCGCTACTTTAGAGCCGAAACTGATGCTTGATTTCGAGACATTAACACTTTGGCCTGAAGCAGCGCTATACTCATTCAAGATTGAAGTGATGGTGGTAGCCTGATCTAGTGCTGCCCGACAGAAGAACATAGAGTCGTCTGCGAAGAATAAATGAGAGATTCTAGGGCTGCGGGGTGCTATCCTTATTCCTTCCAGTTGCTGATGTTGCTCAGCTAATTGAATCCGCTTACCCAGTAATTCTGCGCCAATGATGAATAGAAAGGGCGAAAGAGGATCACCCTGTCGAAGACCACGCGAGGGGGAGATTCTTCCGTATGCCTTCCCGTTTAAGAGGACTTCAAAACTTGCTGTAGTTATACAAGTCATTACCCGCTTGATCCATAAGTCACTAAAACCCAAACCAGACATTGCGTCCTCTAAGAACTGCCATTCCATTCGATCAAAAGCTTTGGCGATGTCTGTTTTGATTGCCATGAAGTTTTCAGCAGCTTCCTTCCTTGTCCGAAGAGCATGTAGCATTTCGTGAGCGAGAATAATATTGTCGCTGATTAATCTGCCCTTAACAAAGGCTGCTTGGTTTTCTGCTATTATTCCAGGAAGGACTTTGCGTAACCTTGAAGCAAGGATCTTGGAGATCACCTTATAAAGGAAGTTACATAAGCTGATTGGTCTAAAATCTCCAATACGCTGAGGGCGATGTGACTTGGGGATGAGACAAATGCTTGTGAAATTTAGTCTACTATCCAGACATCCTGAATCCATAAAGTCTTCTACCATTTTACAGACATCTTTAGCTACAATCGACCAGTTGTCTTGGTAGAAGGCGCCCGAGAGTCCATCTGGGCCTGGGCATTTATTGGGGTTTAGCCCAAAGACGGCGGCTTTAACCTCAGAGTGATGGATTGGGGCCGTGAGCATTGAGTTTTGTTCTGCTGTGACCGCTGGGAGGACATTTTGAAACATAGGCGAGTTGCGGGAATCAGAAGTGTTGAGGAGTTCCGATGTATAGACCTTGGCGAAATGTTTGGTGACTAAGTTTCCCATCTGATGGTCTGTAAAGAGTTGTTTCCCCGTGTCCTCCTCTATGAGCATCGAGATTCTATTTCTTGCTCGCCTCTCCTTAGTCTGGGCATGGAAATATCTGGTATTCTTGTCTCCCTCTCGCAGCCATTGAATTCTGCTGAGCATTTTCCAGTAAACTTCCTCATCATGATAAGCTTTCTTGAGATCGGATTGAAGAGATTGAAGATCTTCTAGAGGAAAGTTTGTCTTGTGGGATAACTCATCTATTTGTGATTTAAGAGTTTGAATCCTGATAAGTGAGTTCCCTTGAAAACCTCTTTTCCAGGAGGAAATACTGCGACGACAGTTAGATATCTTTTGTATAAGGTCCGGGCTATCTGTCTCTTCCATCCACTCGTTCAGTTGCAAACACCATCCGTCTTTCACAGCGGCGGCAAAACCTTCCTTTTCTCTCCATCTCACATCGTATCTAAAACGATGTTTACTCTTTGGACCCTCCCCATCAAAAGAGCAGCTGATGGGGCTATGGTCAGAGCCAACTCTAGACATGTATTGTGAGATGGTGCGAGGAAATTGATTGATCCAAGCAGAGTTGCATAAAACTCTATCCAGTTTACAGTGTACAAGTTCAGAGCCTCTTCTTCCGAACCATGATAGTGGGTTCCCCGTGAAACTTGGCTCAATTAATCCACTTTTGCTTATAAAAGAGGCAAAAGGGTAATAAGATGATTCTGCTCTGAGGCGGCCTCCCCGTTTTTCCTCAGCACAAATGATGTCATTGAAGTCCCCCATGAGAAGCCATGGTCCTTTCCTTCGCATTCCCAATTCCAACAGATAGTTCCAAAAGCGTTGTCTTTCTCGCTGGATAGGGTTGCCATATACTCCCGAGATGAAAATTGTGTGACCCTTCCAAACAATCTTGACATCCATGATTCTTTCGTTCAGTGAGAGGGGAGTTACTGTGACTTCATTCCTCCATAACATTGCCATTCCTCCACTTAATCCGTTCGGCTCCACTGTGAGGATGTTGTGAAAGCCTAGGTAATGACATAGGTGTTCAATTTTGTAACGTCGGTTCTTAGTCTCACACAGGAAGATTAACCCAAGATCTTGTTGACTAGACAAGTCTTTTAGGTGTCGAACTGCCAGGCTATTTCCTATTCCCTGGCAGTTCCAAGAGAGAACCTTCATATTGATTGTGGTGGTTTCTGGATAACCACTAACCGTCTTGAAGCAGGGGTTCTCTGAGAGAGATGAGCTTGTGAGCTTGGATTTTGAGAGCTTGGAGTTGATAAGACTTGGCGTAGATCAGTTATCGGATTCTCTGCCTGGCTGGTGCTGCCGACTGAAGCCAATCCTTGAGAGTCCTGATTGTTTGAGTCCTTATCTAAAGAGTCATGAGAGGTCTTCGCTCTCTTCCGTGCCGCATTGCGCTCGGCACTAGTCTTCCTCTTTTTATGAGAGGGGGCAGAGGCGTCACTAGTTGCCTGATCCCCAACCACTTTACCAGAGCTCAGCATTCGTTCAGATGGGTATAAGGATGGGTCCGTGAGACGTTGGTGGGCTGGGGTCCTTCCTTCTGATAGTCTTGAGGTAATTATTTGATCCTCTTTCCCAGCTGAAGCTGCTGAGTTGCTACTCGGGATCTTAGATGGGGAATTGACCTTCTCTTGAGGGGGGGGAGAAGTTGATACTTCCAAGTCCGAGAGAGTTAGAGGCGAAAACCCTCCTTCCCCTTCAGATCTATGGCGCTTCCTGCCAAAAATCATCAATCCGGCCTGGGATCCATACCGCTCTCACTCTCCTCTCTCTATTAAGCTATTTTTCCCCATTTTTCCCCAAATATTGTTCTCTTCGGTTTCTAGGGTTTCTGACCTCTTTTTCACCTTCCTTTGTTTTCCTTCACACATCGTTTTAAGTTTTTGTTTTAGCCTTTTAACCTTCTTATCTGGTTAGATCTATATAGCTTATATGGCTTTAGGGGTTTCGTCCCGTAAGTCTCTAGCCGAATTCGAGCGCATGCAAAAGACAAGAGGGTTTTACAAGGTCTTTACAAGGATTGCTCTATCTTCCCTTTAATCCCTTCATTGTCTTCTATCTTTTATCTCATCCTCTCTCCTATCCCGTTCTTGGGTAAATCTCTTAACGACACCAAGCCTTAGGTAAGGAGATCTGTATCATTAGCCCTCGTCTTAGAAGGTGTTAGCAGAGGGTCAAGCTCTCATTCCCGAAATGAACTGACCTTATACTTAGCTCTCGATACCAAAGATATTCGTTCTTGGAACGGATCTGTTGTTGACTCTTACCCAGTCTCACACACGACTTAACCTTACATGCACAGTGGCTCGCCATAGTCTTGCTAAGGTTTTTGATGTGTAGTGAACTGTGGATGTAATTTGGGGAACTCTGGTGAGTTCCCACAACTGTTTCAAATTTTCTTATTACCTATCTCGATTGGTCTCTCCAGGGATTACTGGAAGTTCGAAAGGAGTACTCATACCTTTAAGGAATTCACATCACACCTCCAACAACCATTCTCGCCTATCTCCCAGGTTCCATTTCACCTCATCTCTCCTATTGCCCGGAATCTTAGCTAGACAGAACAAAGCTAGGTGGTTTTAGATATATTGTGAGTCTCCTGTCTAGGTTATTCTCTTATATCCCACCATGAGTAAGGGTTCTCGGTGGAAGGAGGATGCTTTTATCAAAAGATTAATGGAACAAGAAGTTGTCAACTTGAAAGACGCTATAGTAATAAACGCGTCCGAGAATAAGGAGATAGTGGATGAATTGGCCAACAGTATCATTGTTCGTATTCTCAATCTCAACACAATCAAGCCTGCTGGCCTTGCAACAGCAATGATGAAGATCTGGGAAGTTGACAAACATGTTCGAGCTCGCCCCATTGGTAATGATAGAGTTCAGTTCTACTTTGATTGGGAATCAGAATTGGTGAGGATCTTAGCAAAAGCCCCTTGGTACGTCAATGGATGGATGGTAGCAGGAGAAAGGGGATTAGCAAACCCGCCTCCACTTTACCTTAAAAGGATCCTTTTTTGGGTGAGAATCAGAAACATCCCGGTCACCTACATCACTGAAGAAACAGTCAGGAAAGTTGGAAGCAGCATAGGTGAGGTTGATGCGGAGGTGGTTCTACACGCAAAAAACTCGGATTCTTTGGAATATGTACAGGCCCGGATATGGATCAAGGTCGATGACCCCATTATCTTCAAGCTCCCAATCAGTTTCAATGCGGAGGAGGTCCTGGTGATAGAGTTTGAATACGAGAAATTACAGAAGTTATGCTTGAAATGCAAACGTATGACACACGATCAGTTCCACTGCCCCTTCGCATCTTCTTCACACCCTGAGACTCTGCCAGCTATCAAGGAAAAAGGAATCACTTTTGGAGGTTCAACGGATTCAGAAAAAGTAAACAAGGACAATCCAAATACAACGGCAAGGAATAGGAAAGATAAAGGAAAGGGGAAGGCATCTAGCTCCTTGGCACTAGACAAAAAGGGGAAAGGAAAACCGCAGGAGGTTTGGCGCACAAAGAGGGAATACCCAACAAATGAACAACTTGCTTTAGATAAGATTGGGGGAAGTTGGGTTTATCAAATTTGTCAATGTTTTTTTTTTTTTTGATTGGAGAACAAACAGTGGAGAAGACAATAGAAAATTTTGATAAAAAAACGAAAAAGGACAGTTCTTTCGTTGTCTCGAAGAACAGTGAGAGTTGCTATTAACTTTTTTCCCTGTGACAGGTCTCGTCTCTCGTCTCAAAAGTCTTGTGTGCACCTCCTTAATATTTTTGTTTGTTTTCAAAACTGTAATCGTCAATTAAGATTATTATTTAATTTCTGTGGACAAAATCCTGCACAACTATTTAAAGCAGCTCACAAATTTATATTCTAAAAATAGTAGAAATAGTAGTATAATTGTGTTCATCTCTTAAATTTATAACGCAAATTTGTGATTCTTCAGTAGCCCATATTCGATATTAAAACTAGTTGAAAAAAAAATTCATATTCTAGAAATAATAAAAAATGAAGAAAAAACCTCACAGTTTGACTGTAATTCTATATTCACACTTCACAGAAGTTTTAAGTTTTAACAAACTTCACTTACTAAAATATTAATCTACCTACGTTGAGTTAAAACATAAGTTAAAATATATAGTTTTCGAAACCAATAACATAAGCATATGCAGACAAAGCCATTGTCGTTTGTTGCAAATCTATATGTTTTTGTACATATTAGTGGGAAACAAACTCTATCTTTAGTTGGAACAAAGTCAACAAAAGTTTGTAGTTAGGTCAAAACTTTTCTTAATATGTCGCATTAAGGAAAATAATGGACTTAATAGTTCCGAAATAATTCGATTATATAATCATGTAGCTAATATTCATATTGTATCATCTTCATAATAAAGTAAAAACCAATACGTTGCCCCAAAAAATCGATACAAGAAACATCTTTTGTCGAATAAGCTGAAATGCAAGAACTGTTTATTCATAAACTTAAACTAAACAGATTTTTAATTTTGATCATCAAGAAATTGAACAACTGTTTCAAAACCATAGATATCTTGAAATTGATATATTGTAATCGGACCTCTCGTGAAAGTTATGACGCATCATGGCTATTTACGGTTCACGTGGCGCGAGGAGAGTGACGTTCCTTAGAGCCGTGTGGGTTCGGTTTGGACTTTCAGGCCGGCCGTCACGGGTCCGATGCCGTGAAAGAGGTGGAACCGTTGAGATTCTGGGAAAAAGCCAGACGCACGGGTCCCACGTGACTTGTACATTTTTGCATTAATGATATGTTTTTTTTTTTTTTTTTTTTGCAAAAAAACCTCTATCTTCTTTTTTTCCTGGGTTTAAATTTTCTTTTGTTTTTGTTTTAAAAACATCTTTCTTTATCGGTGACCTTCAGAACAAATTATTATGGTCTCGAAAAAGTGCCTTGTAAATACAAAATAGAGGCAAATCATAGACAATGAATGAGAATTAAGGGGGACTTGATGATGTGCCCTTTTTGTCAATAAATCTGCAACTGAATCTATATTTCTTTTGTGTGCGTGTGTTTAATTACACCCTCGATCTTTTATAGATAAAAATCTGATTTTGGTACAACCATGCAATGCAAAGTGTTAACAGTAAGAATTATTTGATAATATTATGAAAATATTGGAAAGAGACTCTTGATTGTACTTTATATGTTGAAGTAATTTACCCAAAAGTTTTGTATAAAATATGAAGTTGCTAATAATTATTTATGGTAAATAGCATTTGTGAGTCTAGTCATACAACGGAATTTTCTGCTACAACATTTTTTTTCTGAATGAATGTTAGATTTTGTTTATCAAAAAATACATTGTTACATCTAGTGCAGTTTTTCAGAATAAGTGAAAGAATGAAAGAATCAAGTAAAAGAATGAAGACTAACTAATGGTTTTGGGAAGAAGATGGAGTCATAATCTCATATGCCCTTAAATCTCTTATAGATATAATATATAAAATAATGACTGTTCATTTTATATTCATATACAATATTATGTGAATTAAGAAATGTTTGGGAGCATCGAAAATAGAGTGATGTCTTTTGATAATGTATTGTATAGTCAACTGCTCACACACCGTAAATCACGTGAAGTCATCGAATCGTACACCTATCGGCCTCCTACTTTGTTTGTTTTTCAAGTCTTCTCTACGATCGAACCTCGAAACATTCGCACTTCAATCACTATTTTTTTCATTAGTGTCTGCTTAATTAGTTTTTATTGTATTAATCACCCTTCTCTGTCATCCTCTACATGCTATTTGGCGCATTTAACTTATCAACTTGCGCCTATATATCTTACATAGGCCATAGCTAGCTCATATAATCTGACCAATAGAGTTGTAAGAGAGCGACTAACCTGACAACTTTGGTTCGAATACCAGCTATAGCATTTTTTAACCCAAAAAACTACAAGGAGTTTAGAGAGATATACAACTATGTTGTAAATAGAATTTATGTGTCTAAAAAAAGATTAGTCTAATTTGAAATCTTGTGAGATGTTATGTCGTAGGACACAAAGACTCATATATGCGGAAAGCAAAGATGACCATAGCTTTCCAAAAGAAAGACGACCAAGTTTGTCTCGTCTTTTCAACGTGTCAAGATGTCGTCTTGTGTCTAAATTGGCTGAGTTCCAGAATAATTCAAGTCATCCAAAACACAATTTATATAAATCAAATAAATATTGAAAACTACCATTATACGAAAAAGTTTTGGAAAAGTAAACAAAATTTGTCTTATTTGCTTTCATAAAATATATACATCTATATATTTACATTTTGTTTCCTTTACAACTATATTTTTTTGCTACACTGTTAATAAAAAAATAGATCCAAGTCTAACAATAAGAATGCAAATAAAAGAAGTTAAACAGCATATAATTAGAATATGATACCAAGTCCACAATATATTTAGATGTTAATTTCTACAAGAAATCTCACATTAAATTTTCTTCTTTGAGAACCTAAGACTGAAATGACACATGAACTTCACAAACCTTATTTATAATTCAATACTACAAAATTCTATATCGCAATTATAATTCGTTCAGAAACGAATCTTGAAAAAAGCTGTGGGGCAAATTGCGTGGCCGGTTATCGCTTATTATATGATACTAGTCTAGGATCGTAACCCTAACGTTAGCATAAATCTTGGCCCGTACTCTAAGCCCAGCCCATATAGTTATTCAATACCATTAGGAATTAATTGAGCTGAAAAACGTAAATGGTGTATTAAATGCGATTTTGAGTATATATTATAGGGTATTGCAATTAATTAATTAGATTTGACCAGAGAAATCCATTCCAAGGTCCCACAAAAATATATAATGTAGAGCAGTGCGGCCATCCACTTGGTTTGAAAGAGACTGAAGTGGAATCCAACCATATAAAGATCCAAAATACTATATGACATTTTTATTTTTCAAATTATAATAATTACCAAAACTATTTTCCGCAACACTTGATAATCATTCTAAAAGTAATTATTATGCATGTGCATGAATATACGAAAAAGAACCGACTATTTTCCCAACATGACATTGATACAATTATACATTGTCACTCCCTTCCATTATTCTGCCCTTCAACAAACGATGGTAATCGAAACTAACGCTTATGTATATGCTATACAAGATCGAGTTTATTGAGAAAACAACTTGTTATCTAATGGTTGGTCCTAAATATGATTTACTCATCTCAACTAAAACCGAAGCTCAAACTATAATATCAATGATCGTGTGCGTGTGAATAAGTGAGAAAGCTAATAAAGAGTTGTTTGATTTTAGTTGTCACTAAATTCTAAAAGAAATTGGCCACCATCAGGACTCAGGACCCTATCACTCCAGCAGAGCTTAGGAAAAAATTATTGAAAATAAAAAGAGAATTGGTTGGAGAAGGATACTAAAATTGAATGGAGTGGGACCTATGAAAGCATCATTATTAGACGAGAAGAAAAAGACAGGATTGTTAGAGAAATGTCAAAAAAAGCACAGTAACAAGTAACCAAAAAGCCCAATCGACTCTCTACTTTCATTAAAGCTAGGTAGTAGTAATGTGTAATGTGTGTGTGAGATTTTGAGATAGAGAGAAGAAGATAAGTGAGAGAGAGAGAGAGAGAGAAAAAATGAAGTTCTTGTTCCAGTGTCCATGCTGTTCTTGCTTCTGCTTCATGAAACCAAAGCAGGGTAAACCAAAAGCTGTAGATTCGAAACCAAAGGAAGAGAAGAAAAAAGAGGAGAAAAAACCAGAGAAGAAAGAAGAAAAGAAAGAAGAAAAGAAAGAAGAGAAGAAAGAAACCAAAGCTGAGAAGGCCGAGTGAAAGATCTGCTTCAAGAAAATGTAATTAATTATCCCATTTTTTTTATCGTAATTTCTATGCTGTATGATGATTATGGATGCTTAAGTAACTTGTAATTTTTCTTGTTTAGTAACTTTATTTTTTGCCATTATGGTTTAATCTCTATTATATTAATGTTGCTTGTTTGATGATATTTACTCTCCTATGATTATTGTTTCTACGTAATTGTCCTTTGATACCTTAATAAAATCCCACTTATGATGAGCATTTTGTAATATGTGATTCGGATTAGAGTCGTTATTCTCAGTTTTGGTTTGGGTCTGATTCCTTTTGTTCTAACAAGTATATGAACCGAATCACAATTGAGTCTACCTCTTATCTTTCTATTTATTCGAACTTTTATCTAGCTCTTACAAAAAAAATGATTCAATTTAGCTTGTACATTACCAAATTTTTACTAGAATTCAAAGAAATAGTAAAAGTCTTGCCCGATGTAAACACGCTAATTCGTTGATAACAATCATGGTGTTAGAAACTGGAAAGCGATTCATGTATTTGTTTTCTTAGTCCGAATACAGAAATTCCAGTTTATATATTTTATTAGTATATATCAATTAACATATCACCGAAAATGATGGTCTTTCTAAAAGAAAAATGCTTCTGAATTGTTTTATCACCAATATAATTATTCTAACCATATCCCTTTGGCCTCAATGATGTTTGCCTCCCATTTCGTCAAGCTCGAAATCATCGTGCCTCCTTCACTAATTTTGGTTTCACATCTTTCATTCAATCATTCTATATTTTGGATCACGTTTGCATATATCTTAGGGTTAAATAATGTTAGTACACATGTTAGCGGAGTGAGTGCAAGTCTTTATATTGTCCTTCAATACTTTACCAATATTTTTAATTATTTTTTTTATCCAAAAAGTTGTAAAATTGTCCAGTCCCTAGTTGCCTCATATTTTCTGGCGCAAAAAAAAAAAGAAAAAAAGAAATGTAAAGCTATTGGGCCTTCCCTGTCCACCTCAATTTGGGCTTCAAACGACCATGGATTTTCAGAAAGCAATCTTTTAATTATTTTTTAAGATAATCAAATACAGTATTAAACTATTAATGTTTTGAGAGTAGAGTCCGATTCGGATTCTTGTAGCTAGAAGAAAAAAAAAAAGTCAGAATAATGTGGCACAATGGTGGACACATCTGAAATTCATGACATAGGTCTGGGGTTCGAACCAGCAGTATTAAGTGGAATATTAAAGTCACTAGGCTATATTGACAAAAAAAAAAAAAAACTAGAAAAAAAAAGTCGACCTGAAAAGTCAAAACCCACTTCGAAATTACTGAATTTTAACTTAGATGGAGTGTTTTTTTTTAAACAACCACTGAAATCTGTTCGAAGCCATGTCCGGAACTAGTCAGTAAATCACACTAATCTAATCACTACGAATCAGTAATCACACAAAATTTAATCTGTATAGCGTTTACGTTTAGTTAAACAGCGGAAAATAATCGAAATAAATATGTGGGAAAAATACAACCCATTTTCACAGAATTTGGTCAGTAATTCAAATCTTTAATCAGAAAGTAATAAAATAAAATTCGGTAAAAAATCCACAAATCCAATCAGTTGTTATGGTAAATGGGTCAATACGTGAGTCAATTCTCACACGTCTAAACATAAATGCCTTTTAAAATTTCGTAACAACGTTCAAAATCCTTTTTTTTCTTTCAAAATCCTTCCACAGGTTTTTGGGAAGCTCCCCCCACCATGGGTAGTTGGTTGTGGAGGAAGCTTCTTAGTCTTCGTTCTCTTGCCCGCACTTTCATATATTGCAAAGTTGGTTCTGGTTTATTATGTTCTTTTTGGCAGGATAATTGGACAGGTCTCGGCCCTCTTGCTTCCCTTCTCGGTTCTTCTGCCATAGGGTTCACAGGCATTTGCCACCATGCTACTGTTCATGACGCTATCCTCTCTGGACATTGGCGCCTTTCCACTAGATCAAGAAATCCATCAGTTGTTTTCCTCCGTGGTATCCTCCCAGATCCGAATACATTCCTCCAGGCCCATGAGACGGATTCTTACCATTGGGTTTACCCCGGTGACCCTCCGCCCTCCCCTTCCCCTGCGAAATACTCTGCTTCCAGGACTTTCTTCGCCATCTACCCTCCTCCTCCGGAGGTCTCCTGGCATAGATATGTCTGGTTTTCGGATCGGATTCCCAAACACTCCTTCATCACCTGGCTCGCCATCCACGACAGATTAGCTACTAGGACTCGCATTCGTCGCTACTCTCCTCTCATATCGGTCACTTGCCTTCTTTGCCACACTCATGATGAAACAAGGGAGCATCTCTTTTTCTCTTGCCCTTATTCTTTTTATCTGTTACAGATTGCGCTACATATGATTCCTCCTCACCTCAGCTTATTATCTATTTTGCAGTGGCTTCCCAGATCATCTACCAATCATCACCTCAAGTATATCGCTCACCTTATCCTCCAAGCGACGATTTATTCACTCTGGAAGGAGCGCAATTCCAGGCTTCATTCAGGTCTATCAAAGCCTCCAGAGATCCTTCTCAGGGATATCCAGACGACCATCAAAGCAAAACTTATTGGCATTGTCACTGATCGGAGAGCTTCTATCGTGGAGCATGATGACGCTACCCTTTTGGAGTCATGGATTGGTTTGCAGTCGGATGACCCCCATTATGGTTTCCAACCTTGATCCTCTTTCTTTCTTTGGCTGTACTCTTTTACCTTGTTTAGATTTTTTCCCACCACGGGTTTTTTCTAAGCAAGGGTTTTAATGAGGCAGCCTCTTCTTTTTCCTCTCTTTCTCTTTTTCTCTTATTCCTTGTCACTCTTTTTTCTCCTTTCTTTTGAGTATATCTCTATTACTCAGTTCAACACTTCCACTGTAAAGTGACTTTGGCATTAATATTATTTACCCTTAAGCCAAAAAAAAAAAAATATTATCTTATAAAATAAATAAAGAAAGCAAGAAGTTAACCTGTTACCAATTCTCGTTTTCCATTTCTGCAAGATTCACAGATTTTCTTCGATTCTCCTTAAAGCCACCTAAACTTCTATATAATCACTACATAACTTTACTCTTCCCCACAAATCACAAACACACAAAACCCTAGATCTCCAATCTCGCCGCTTCTCGAAAACCATGAAAAGTCTCTCTTTTTCTCTTATCGTCCTTGCTTCTTTTGCGACTCTCTTCTCCGTCGCTGATGCACGTAGGTTTTACGTCGGAGGTAACGGCGCTTGGGTCATAAATCCCCACGAGAGTTACAATACTTGGGCAGAAAGAAACCGTTTCCAAGTCAATGACACACTCTGTAAGATTCTTTCTTCTGCTAGAAGGTAGGGTTGTTTTTATCTATGTGATTGTGACAAGAAAAAAATCTTGAATCTTTTGCAGACTTTAAGTATGCGAAGGGATCAGACTCGGTGCAACGTGTGATGAAAGCTGATTTCGACGGCTGTAACATTAGGAATCCGCTAGAGAAGTTTGATAATGGAGAGGCTGAGGTTACTCTTAACCGATCTGGTCCATTTTATTTCATCAGTGGTAATCAAGAGCATTGTATGAAGGGGCAGAAGTTGATCGTCGTTGTTCTCGCCGTTAGACATCACCCGAAGGTTCCCATTTCTCCGGCGAAAGCTCCTTCTACGGCACAACCTCCAAAAGCTCATTCCCCTGTTTCTCCACCGGCGAAAGCTCCGTCCACGGTTCAACCCCCAAAATCTCATTCCCCTGTGTCATCCGTTCCTCCGGTGTCTCCTCCGTCAACATCTCAGCCACCGAAATCCTCTGTTTCCCCTTCACATCCTTCTACACCTTCTCCGGCTGTGTCTCCGTCGCATTCTCCAACAATATCTCCCGATACTCATTCGCCGTCACCAAAATCTACATCGCCTGCTTCTTCTCCATCCTCGTCAACATCTTCCCCAGCAAAACCTCCAACTTCTTCTAATTCAACCCCGACAGCCGATAACATCACGGCTCCGGCGCCAAGTCCCAAAAATGCAGCAAGTGGTGTGGCCGTTACTTCGGTTTTGACCACAGTGTTAAGTGTGGCTTTAACTGTTTTAATGTTCGCTTGAACTAAAACAAATCGTCTTTCGTGTTTGATTTTCATTTCTTTATTCTGTGTCTGAGTTCTGTATTCGAGTCGCTATTATTTATTTCGAGGGTCATTGTTTTGTTGCATTATTGGACTACTGTTTTCGTTTTTAATATCATTCCACTCTTGGGGGATTTATTTATTACCCGATTTGACCCGCTAAGAGTTTCATAATTGAATAAAAGTCTGACATGTGATTTATTAGAAATTTGATAAGACATTTAGCAGATTCTTTGTTAGTAAAGTAAAAACTCATATATTTCATTCATGGGAGAAAACAAATATTTAATAATTATACTATGATATGTTTTTCCTTTATTTTACTGGAAATAGTAGACCGCCAATTTTTCATATCTACCTAAATCCAATTGTTAATTAGTTTACGCAACATACAAAGCTGCACGTAAAACTAAACCCGCCTAATTTGGCTGCTTTATGTTTCTGCTTAAACACTGTTAGAAAATCCAAAGTGCAATACCTTTTCTCATTGTCGATAAGTTTTAGATAAAGAGAAAAGTTTCCAAGTCTAGCATCGGCGATAAGAACTACTTTCAAGAAATAAAAATACAAAATCTGGGACTGAAAACTTTGATAATGAGTAAAATTGATTATCTATGAGAGAAAATTGTTCGCATGGCAAAATCTAGTTGAATAAATAAGATTTTGCTAATTATTCCCACTGGACAATGAATGCATATAAATTATTTAACTGCAAATGCTTATAATTCAACAACCAAATGAATGATCCCGACGTTTCTCCATTTATAGCATAAAATACAAATTTGAAAACGAGTAAAACGTTTCTCCATAATGCATGTTTACGCGCTTTATAATCTAATAAAGCACATATTAAATTATACGTACCAATGATCCTCGTCAGTGAAGGACAACATCCAATTTCCTTAAAATTATAACATTTTTCTATGTTATTCAATTAGATAATTACACATATCATAATATATATATATATATATAATATATATTATATATATATATATATATGTATAAACACAAGTGAGAAAGTCCTCAAAACTTTTTGGTGATTCTTGAGTTATATGGTTAAGAAGATAATCCTAACTTGTTATCCACAAGAAGACAAGACCATATAGATCATCTGTTTAATTCATAGCACGAGTTTGATATTATACTTATCTAATAATCTATTGATACGTGTGGAAAAACAAACCCATTTCTCAAAAACCTTAGTTTATGTTCGAGTCAAAATGATGTATACTAATTAATTAGAAAATTTAAAGATCTTTACTAAACCACAAATGAAAACAAGATGAAGAACACATAAGTAGTGAAACGTGAAGGAGACACGAGTATTTGAAGACATGATTGATTGGAGATGACTATAGTTGATAGCTAAGTTGAAAGCAAGAGAGGCAGATCACCGTGAAGCGTAATAAGAACAGCGGTACACGTGGCAATAGCGAATTCGGCCAAGTGTCCTCAATAACAACATTTTTTCTTAATATAAAATTGTCACTGGTTCAAGTGTATAATAGCCGAGACTAACCAAGTTATTGTGAAAACATATTTTCATCAACGACGCACAAACTCGATTCAAACTCCATATATCTAGATTTGTTCCGATACACTGAAATGCTCAAAACAACCACCACTTCTTTTGCCGGTTTCCCTGTGTCAGAAACAAAGAAATCATAAGATAAATCGAAAAGGAGAAAGATCAAAAATCGTCACAAACAATGGAGGTAATAAGGGTACATAAGAGATGAGTTGATTGGAGACTGGTAAAAATGGTCTAATGATTTCATAGATAACCAAACAAATTTTCCTTTATAGAATCTGAATGATGATGACTAGTTGTTATATTTGGTGCATGAGGTGCAACATGTGATCTTAGTACTATTTACAGGCAAAGAGCAGGTTCTTGTATGTTCTATAATTTGGAGGAACCTTATTCACTGTAACCGATTCAATTGCTACCTTTTGATTATTCTTCTGTGACTTTAACAAGATGGGCTGTGGAAGAACAGCCATGCTTGAGTCTTGGATGAACGGTCTCACTTTCTCCTCCAACATTTCCTCCACCTTCAAAACATAAGGAGAATAACAAAACGGTATGCAATTAGAATCACGTACGTAAACAATACAGAAATTGTGTCAAAATGTTCCTTTTGATTAACCTTCTCTTGACGCCATTTAACTTCCCATTGTGCATCCAAGATTTTGTCTGCGATTTCTCTTTGCGCATTAAGAAGAACTGTCTTCTCGTACAGCTTTGCCGGGTTTTTGAGATCCTCTTCACTCCAAGAGGACGTATTCAATGGGAGATTCAGTTCCTGAACATCTTTATCAGTTAGTCCTGAACTATGCCCTTGGTCTCAGGAAGACGACGCTAAAACCAAAAAGAAGAAAGTGTGCTTACACCCCAATTCTGAGGACGAGGAGGTGGATTGAGCTTTGTGACTTCAGCCTCTAGTGCTTTCTTAGCCTTGTAAAAAGGTACATTTTTCACTATGACGGGGTCTTCCTGAGCACGGACAGGATCAATGGAGAATAAGGCCTGCAAAACAATGAGAACTAAATGGTGACTGCTAAACTTCTTCAGTTAACATATCAAATAAACCCGTTCACAAAGAGGCGATCTTACATCCTGCAAATATTCCCAGCCAGGGTTTCGCTTAGCCACCAAGTCCCGAAGTTGATCATACCGCATAGATTCCTGAACGCAGAAGACATAACTAGTTAACTATCATTGAAGCTTAAAGCTGAATGATTCAACAAATTCTATACACAGAGAGATAATTATATACGATGCAGAGACCTGACCACATTATCGTCTCTCAAATTTCCTAGCACAAACCTTTCTAGATACGAATCAGATATTTTATTGGCATACCAAAACCATCCCCAATGAGGATTAAAACGATTCAAATTTCAGCTAAGCGTAGACTAAAGCTTTTACGGCATGCTTGGATTAGGCCTCTAGAAGACATTACATTCAATAAACTCTGAAGTAGAAGACTGGTGAATAAGTCCTGCTGAGGAGATTTATGTAGGGAAAAGAGGTACTAACCTCGTATTGGAACCATATTTTCTTCTTGACATCTTCATCATAATCAAACCCACCAACAATCTGAGGCAAAGTGATCAACCAGAAATTTGCGATGCTGGGATCTTTCATGCTGTGAAAAATGTGCTGAAATATGAAATAGAACTCGTAAGAGGTGGTAGTATATAGCAAGCTATTGAGTCTATATAGATAGAATTTTTGGTGCTCACCTCGTAGGGATAATCCATTTTCCTCAGCACATTGTAGGCTTTCCATGGAGGTTCCATGATCTGCATAATGAAATGTCAAATTCATTCGTCAGTTTAGCTATTTAACAAGAGATAGTTCAATGCAAAAGCATGCTACCTCTCTTTGGTCATTTAATACCTAGTAAGTAGTAAATATACATCCCATTGGGAATTTATATAGATGAAAAGCTGAGAAGAAGTAATAACAGATGCGAAGCATACATCATCAGCTGAGATCCTAACTTGCAGCTTGTTCTTGCACTCAGGACAGCTCATCACACCCTACAGTATTGGTAGATGTTGCATCAAATTGTTTAGCATATATTGATATTAAAAAATCCTATCTCATTCAACCTTAACACACAAACAAGCCCCTAATTACATGGACATGAAATTAACAGTACTTGACAATTTGGGTGATATTTACCAAATCTTTATCAAATATTGCAGTGCAAGTACATTTAACAGTAGCCTAGAGCATCAGCAGCAGGATAAAATCTTACTGTTCCATCACAAGTTGGGCAGTCTTTTGATGGCAATGGTGCACTAAGGTTAATGGAGGAGGGAAGATGAACCAGCTCAGCTCGATTGTCAACTATGGCATCTGCGACACAATCTGCTGTTGGTTTTTCTCCACTACAAGAAAAGACAGAAAGAAAAAATCTTCAGATTTTTTCATGTATGATAGAATACGACTTGGATAACGTAAGAATTGCCTAATGCGGGAATGCCACCATTAACATACACTTCCTGAAACTGCTCATCAAAAGTTCCTTACTTCCTTTTGAACTCACATGGACACTAAATGGAATTTAAAAAAACACTAGTGAAACCTAAATGTTTTACAGGGTCTTTGGGTGATTAAATCTGAAACTTGCACAACCATAAAGCGAAGTGCTCGGCTTGTGAAAACTGAAAAATCATAACAAAACGGATTACCCTAATTGTATATCTGTCAATCAGTCTATGTTTTCCAAAACTATCATTGTAGGTAACAAAGGAATGGTCAAATTATTTAACGGGTTATATAACTTATAACACCTAAAAATCGTTGCTAAGAAGCTGTATAGAACGTATCGTGGATTCACCGAAGTGATGGATTGATTCGTCTTCATGGAGTCTAAGCAGTTGAAGCAATAACAAGAGACAGTCCCCACCTTCTCAAGTTGTAATCTTTGATCTGGTAATGAACATTCCCTGTGCCTTTGCACATGGTGCACCTTAATGCCTGCCACCCATTACAAGTTTTGCAATCCCTGCAGAAAAAAACGTGATCGAATGACTTCAAAACTTAGTGAGGATGAGATCATTTGAAAGAAATGTGGCATCTAGAAAACATTCTATGAACCCAGAATAAAGCATCAATAACTAGGACAGACTTCAAATCTAAAAAAACTGACCTTTGGCATATGACTTTCTTCCCCAAATCCAATGCTATGTCATAAGTTCCAAGCGTAGCAACCGCCTACAATCCATGGAACTCAAATGATGAAAATCTTCCATTTGCCACAAGCTAACAAAACAGAAAATTTGCCAGTTTCCTAAAACGATCCTGATCTTACAAAACTTCGATAGAAAATCCGAACTTGACAAACTCGAATATAAATTCAGCTCACTGTAGAGGCATACTCAATTTAAAATTCAAAACTTTTACCAAACAAGTCCCTCGGAAACATCAGATAAGGAGAATCAAAGAGAAAAGAATAAATCCAAGGTGGAAACGAACACAATTCTACGGCGAAATCAAGCTAAAGACCGACACTTTCTCTACAAAGTAAAACCCGACGAACATAATCTTTCAGGGGAAAGAAGAACTCACGAAAACAGAAAGATAAGATATTTTGGAGATGAGTTCGGGGATGCCAAAGCCACGAGGTGCAGAGCCAGCGACGTCGAAGGCGAGAGTGAAAGGAGACAAGACAAGTTTGATTGGGAAGTCGAGAATGTCTATGACTTGTTGTCCATATCGAGTGGAGAATTGCTTGAATTGAGTATCAGCGAACTGTGTCACGTTCTGTATCAAACGACCTGGTCCTCTCGACATTGGAGAAGAAGAAGAAGATAAGAGCTTCCTCCCACTCTCTGGTCTGGGTGGGTTTTAACGATGATGTTTAAGATTTTGTTCGCAGAGAGTTCTAAGAGTGGGTTTTACACTATTCTTATCCCGAATTTGGATTAGACTTAAATTCTTCGCTAACAAACATGTTCCCCTTTTACAAACTACGTGTCGTATTCAGTGAATAAAAACGACGCAAGGTTTTAGTTTGGTTCGTTTTCAGTGAGAAAAAACGACGCAAGGTTTTAGTTTGACTCGTTTGTAATTGACCTACTTAAATGGAACTTATCTTTCTGTAAGAAGAATCTTTAAAAACAAAAAAACAAAAAATCTATTTTGGCGTGAGAGATGTTTTGGAGTAAAATCCTTTGGTATTTTAGTATATGATTGTGGGTTAATCACAAATTGATGCTTATGAAGGGTTTTTGATGTTTATTGTCAATAGATGAGTTTATGTGGGTTTGTTCGAGTGAAAGCTATGTGCTTTTAACAAAGATTGCTTGAAGAGTTCAAAATGTTCATTGTCATTAGACGAGTTTGGTTTTGATTTGTTGATTATGACTGTTGTGGTGTTAAGTTAACGTACAAAAGACTTCACGATTCTACTGCTCTGTTCTGGACAATGCTAATGCTATTAAAGTATAGTTACATTTGGACTCATCTGATTACCTTAACCAAAAGATTTGAGTGTCTCGGGTGGAGACAGGAAAGAGTGAGTCACTGGAAGAATCTGGAAAGAGTAGTTACAAAGTGGAGAAATGGAGGAGCTTGTGTCCCAAAGTTGTTCAAGCACTAATTAGGTCATTAATGTATGGTGTAAAACGTCTAAAAGCAATCAATAAACCATCTTTCCGTATTGAGATCAGGGGGAAGTTGCAAACCCTTACACCCTTTTAGCTTTTTCATTTTGTAAGCCTTCTAGTATCTTTTCATTAACATGCATCTTTGGCTTCTTGTAGTTAGTTATACTAGTCCTTGGAGAACAAGGCCCTCGGCTGTTATCACTAATTAATAACCGAGGACATGGAAATGGGAGGTTTGTATTATTTGTTCCACTTGAGTGGACAAAAGAAGAAGTGAAAGCTAAAGTTGCTGCGTGACAGCGATTCTATACTTTCTTTGAAAATCGTTTATGCTTCTTCCTTTTCCAACTTGATGTATAGTTTTAATATGGTCAAATAAAATCCTAGTGATGAATTCCAAGTAGGATCTGGAATCATGTTCCAGCGAGAAAGTTTCATATTAGTTTGTAGTAATGTAAATGTTTCAAAGTGGGTGCATGGTGGTTGATGTGCATACATGAGATGGGTATAGTACTCTGTGTGATGAAATAAGTTCAAAAGGAAGAAAGGCGAATTCAAAAGTTCGAACGAAGAAACAGAGCACAAGTTCCCGCGTTCGGATAACGGATAAGCTCGAACTAAATAAAATCTGATCGGATCGAGATCATACCACAAATAACGGTTGAAGCTAAGATTTAGGTGGATAAGTGTGGATATGAGTTTATCCTTATTAATGAGATATGAGTTTATCTCTATAAGATTTGAGCAAATCTTAAAGTGTATACACCTATATAAAACAGTGTACTTGGGTATGTGTTGTGTATAAGTTTTATGCTAGAGAGAGCAGAATAAGAGGTGAGAGATTTGTGAGAGAGAGATACGAATTGTTTGAGTGATCTTTTCTAAAGTTTAATAAACATAAATTATTCACTGCAAACTTAAGTTCTTCAATAGCTTTACTGTGTTACAAAGAGCACAACATAAACTGTCTTTTGAGAAACAAACGAACAGTCCACATCTGTGATTTTGGACTCTCGAGAGTGATTACAATGGCTTCGGATCTTGTCTGCAATGAGCCCTTGTCAGAAAAAGTGTGATAGCTTCAGCTTAGGTGTAATAAATTTGGGAACTATGCACTTTAACCAGACTTTGAGAAGGCGTCTCGCCTGAACCGGGCACGTAACTGAGCAAGAAGAAGACTGCATTGTGACATGATTATGTACATATATATAGTTAGTATATAATAGTATAACCAGTTTCTGTATATTTATCTGGTTGCTTATGCTATTGCTTACAAGAAAGCTCTCAGCTTTGAGATTCCTCAAAGACCATTAGGAAAACTTATTGCAGGTATTGTGACTTCTCAAAGTATTGTTTTTCTTTGTTCCTGAATCCTTCTTTGGTGCAGATTGTTGGAGAGAAGTGCAATGAGATACTTTCTCATGACTAATCTATATATTTTAGATGTTTTGATTATTTTTGTTTTTTTCTTGAGTTTGTAAAAAAAGAACTTTGATGCTTTCATATCCACAAAAGCTTTTTGGAACTTTTTTCCGTTTTATCATTGCAAATTAGTTAAAACAAAAAAAAAGTGTAGACTTTTTAAGTTACAAGAAGGAGAAAACTTGATTGATATTGTACCAAATGAAAATGGATTAGCAAAATAACTGAATATGAGAGCAAGAAAAATGCTTTGCGTAAAAATGCAAATTTGACGAAAGTTTGGACCTTTGCTTTAAATAAAATATACTAAAAGCAACGAAAAAAATGGAATCATATTATTCTCTGAAAGCAGCCAGAAGAATGCTCGCGAGATAAGTAAAATCTGCGTCTTATTCCCCTTGAAAGCTCCAATCTTTCAATCTCTCTTTGACTCTTAGCTATTCGATCGATGGCGGCGGCGATGATGGGTTTTCCGCAGGCGTATCTGGAGGGTAAGGAGGTGAAGGAGACGAGTTCGCTGGTGACTGAGCTCTGCCGTCATTTCTACACTCAAGGTTGGGTATCTGGAACAGGCGGTAGCATAACCATGAAGGTTCACGATGCTTCAATCCCCAAACCGGAGCAACTCATCGTTATGTCTCCTTCAGGTTTCTCTCAAATCGCTTTCTTTCTCCCTGATTCCGGTTTTGATTCGCTATTTGCCTTTTCTCTAGTGATCTTTGTCAATTTGCTACCTGAACTATGCTTGTCGAATTTTCTGTCTTCAAATTGAGGTTTGTAACTCCGAGGGATGTGTTTGATTAGTTAACATATTCTGTTTCTACAGATCATTTTGCGTATGTATGCTATCACACATTCTTTCTGTCAACAAATGTCTTTGTCTTTTAATGTTTAGAAGCGTTTTTGTCGTATGTAAAAGGGAAATCATTCGATGTGTTCTTGAGTTTTATTTGCGTCACGGCTTTGCTAATTTATTCATGCGTGTTGAATGAAGGTGTTCAAAAGGAGAGGATGCAACCTGAGGATATGTACATCTTATCTGCAAATGGATCCATCATAGCTGCACCCTCTCCAAAGCCTTACCCTAACAAGCCCCCTAAGTGTACTGATTGTGCTCCTCTTTTCATGAAGGTATGGTTTATTCCACCTTACAAGATGGTAAAACTGATTCTCTATTTGGGATTTCTGTGTAATTAGCTTTGGTAATTTTTGATATTGGTGAATGGTGATGGATGTTTCTACTCAATCGTATGGTAGTTTCTTTGCTGAATGTACATTTACAGTTTTCAAGTTAAAATGTTTTCTGTTAAGGAGTAATTAGGGGGCATGACCATGATCCAAATAGTTTAAGAGCTCGTCGCTCTGTTCTAGTGGTATTTTGCCCTTCCTCTCTTTTCGAATGACAAATACGTTAACTGCTAATGATTGTTGGACTGCAATCCAAAAAAAAAGTGCAGAACAGGCGGCTTTCTTTGGGGAAACGCTTTCGTAAACTCGGTTACAAGGTAAAACTTGTCCAATTTGAGCAGTAATCCCCTCGTTGGATGTCTCAGTGGGTTTCTTCGACCCATAGAACCTCCACTATGTTGCACTGGTAGAAATAGATTCAGTCAAGTGTTAGAACAAACACAATGAGTTCTATTGATGTGTACACAGACAATCTTGAAAAGGGAGGGTTGGTTGTAAATTCTTTCTACTTATTGAAGAACCACGTTAGAAGAAAATTGTTTTCTTGCGTTCAGTTGAACAGTGGGATTGTTGGATCATTGCTTGTAATGTGCAAACTTACATATAATTTGCATGTTTGTAAAGACATGTCTTTTTTTGCTTCAGTAACTTGTGTTTCCACAAGTTGTACGTGGCGATTTGCAGTTTTCAAGCAAGTAAACATTCCATTCTTTTAACAATCTTGCATAGTTTAGTGTGTCATTTTTTTGCTTTACCAATTTGTCTTGCTCTGTTTGTATAATTTTCCGTTTCACTTATATGTCTAATCTCTAGTAACAGTGAGATAATTGACATTACCAAAAAAATTCAAAAGCATTTACTTTGTTATAGTTTCTAGCGCTTGGTGAAGAACTCTTATGAGGTACTGTTTAACGTTGTGGTGCAGGCATATGAGATGCGAAATGCTGGAGCTGTTATTCATAGCCATGGCATGGAATCTTGTCTTGTGACAATGCTAAACCCACAAGCCAAAGAATTTCGTGTAAGCCTGAGTGTTAAACAATTCCAAGATTCTAAATATATGTTACAACTTTGGATCTTAATGTTTCTTCATATCTGACTTATCGCAGATAACTCACATGGAGATGATTAAAGGGATTCAAGGTCATGGATACTATGACGAGCTCGTTGTCCCAATCATAGAGAACACAGCTTATGAGAATGAACTAACAGAGTCACTTACCAAAGCTGTATGTCTATTTATACTGAGGAAGCTTGAATTGATGATATGCAACAAAAGAATGATTTATAATTGGTTTTGACATATTTGGCTCCCATTTTCAGATAGAAGCCTATCCAAAAGCAACAGCAGTGTTGGTACGCAATCATGGAGTTTACATTTGGGGTGATTCCTGGATCCATGCTAAGACACAGGTTTGTGCAAATTACTTCAAAATTTGGTTGAAAGTTGAGAATCCAAGTTCTATATCGTTTTGGCTTGTTATGTTCGTATAAACTTTTAATTCTAACTTCCAGGCTGAATGTTACCATTACCTGTTCGATGCTGCCATCAAGCTTCACCAACTGGGTCTGGATTCTGCTTCCCCAGACCACGGGCCTATCCAAAGATCCATACATTCACAGATTCAAAAGTCCACAAAATTATCTGTGAAATCCGGAGTCAAGGATTCACAAAACCAAACGGAATCGCCTCGGGTATAAAGTCGATGGTTTCTTTCGCCTTACATGTTACATCCGGAGTCAAAGATTCGCAAGAAGCTAGTTTAAATTATACTTTTTTTTGGTTGCACAGCGATGCATTGTCCTCGACATTGAAGGAACAACTACGCCCATAACATTCGTCACAGATGTTCTCTTCCCCTATGCTCGTGAAAACGTTGGAAAGCATTTGAATTTGACGTACGACACAGCAGAAACCCAAGAGGATATTAAGTTGTTGCGGTCTCAGGTAATAACGAATTATTAGCCTCTACAAACTTTCTTTATCGTCTTATCATCACTTCTCACAAACAAGTGGCCAAAGTTCATCTCTGTTATTTGTTGCAGGTTGAGGAAGACTTGAGACAAGGTTTAGCCCGAGCTGTTCCTATACCTCACGCTGATGAAGGAAAAGACAAGGTCATTGCCGCTATGGTCTCTAATGTAGAGGCAATGATAAAAGCCGATAGAAAGATCACTGCTTTAAAGGAATTGCAAGTGAGGAAAAAAAATTAAAGATCCCGCCTTTTTTTCTTTTCTTTTGTTGATATTGATAGTGTCTGATATGAGTAAATGATCTTCATTTGTATGCAGGGTCACATATGGCGAACGGGTTTTGAGTGTAATGAACTGAAGTCTGTGGTTTTCGAAGATGTAGCAGACGCTTTAGAGAAATGGCATTCGTCGGGAATTAAGGTCACTTCATGTAGCTTATAGAGAAATGACGTTTTTTTTTTTTGGGTTCGCAGGTGTAATATGTTTGATTTGAATAGGTTTACATATATTCTAGTGGTAGTCGATTAGCGCAAAGGCTTCTTTTTGGGAACACAAACTATGGAGATCTGAGAAAGTATTTGTCAGGCTTTTTCGACACTACAATCGGGTATTTAAGAAGATTCTATCACACTTCTATTTCATCGGTGGAGTATATGATCCAACTGCTCGCAAATCTCATACGTTTCTTGGCTGCAGAAACAAGAAAGAAAGCCGGAGTTACAAGGAGATTACTGAAACATTGGGAGTGGATGATCCTTCAGAGATTCTTTTTGTGACAGATGTTTATCAAGAAGCTACAGCTGCAAAAGCCGCAGGTAAAAGAAATAGAAACTCTCTAAATCCTGTTTTACTTGAAACCGATTAAAGATTCTGTTTATAGGAACTGACTTTTTGTGGGTTCCTCAATTTTGGTGAAAGGTTTGGAGGCGATTATATCGATTCGACCTGGAAACGCTTCCCTACCAGAGAATCATGGGTTCAAGACTGTTACATCATTCTCTCAAATCTAGAGATTCCTCTGTGTCTTTTTTGTTCGTGTTGTACTTGATATGAGCACAGTTACCAAATAAATGGACTTGATAATAATAAATCTAAATGTAGAGCTTGACAATGCTTAAATCTGGTTTGTTAGTGAATCAGTAAAGTTTTGATTAATGCCTTGTAGAAGTGGGCAAAACGTAACCATGTCCCAACTCTTCATTTGGAAACTGATCCGAAAATTTCTGTTTATATTCTTTGAAACTCGATTGAGAACGAAACAGGGATAGAATTCTCGAAGTTACATTTGGGAACTGTTAATTTACATTATATTATTATATGATAGAATATGTATATTATTAACATATAACACTAAAACCGAGTTTTGTATACATAATACGCAAATTTTTTAAAAAATGACTATATATCTTCTGTGTTTGTTTGTGTACATTAAACAAGATCACTAGCATAACCAAACCGAAGTACAAGATTATGCTTGTAAAACGTTTGCTTTCAAGAGATGAGTGTGTCAGTGTATGCTTTGTCAGGGAGGATTTGAGTGATACACTTGGAATACTTGTTGCAACTGATTGCCACTTGGGCTACATGGAGATGGATGATATAAGGCGGCACGATTACGTTCAAAATCAGAGGAGAAACTGGTTTTGATATTAAGTTTTTTACGTTTCCAATATTAATCTGATCGTATCAGGAAACATAATGAATTGAATTGGCATATTGAGCCAACATGTTTATAGATCTATGTGCTTTCTTGTAACACTTGGTTTGAGGTAGTTTAACGGTTATATATAAAGTTATGTTTAAAAGAGGAAATGTTAATCTGTCTGGCATCAAAACATAGAAATTATGAGTGATCGACATGAAGTAATCGACCTCACCTAGACACTAAAATAATTCTTAGAAATTGGTCATAATTAAAGTATCATTATATTATAATAATAACATTATAACTTAAGAGAAAAATTGTAAAGAATTAGACGAAAATTAAATTTGTATCTTCTTTTTTTTTTTATGTTTTGTTTGCCTATTTTAAATAGAACTTACATGTGATTTGATTTATATTTTCTTGATTCAGTTTTTAGCAAATGTCATGGCTTGAATTATCGTTTATTTACCTATAATGCCTTGTCTGAATAACACTAAACATATTTTGGCCATTCGAAATAAGTAATTAGTATTTAGAACATTATGCGGCAGTAAATTAGTTATACTACTAACTAACAAATTGTTCAAGTAGATACTTCTTATAACACATATCGAAGATTAAGATGCATTAGCAGTGTTTGGTTATATATAAGGGGAGATATACTGTATTTTAAGTTGCTAGTTATTGAATATAAATGATATAATATAGAAAAACATATAAGATAACCGGTCGCATATCCAAAAACTATATATCCAAATATCGGAATTTTCCGATAATGTTAGTAGAAAAAATGTGGAAAATTCAAAGTGGAGTTGCTTGTAATGTGAAGCAAAGATGATTCGCCTTTTGCTTGGTTTTCAACTCTCATCATAACTGACTACTTATTTCGTCTTTTACTTTCTTTTACTCTTTCTCTCCACCTTTTATTTTCTTTATTTTTAAATTCATTTTACAGTTCAAAGATTTTTTTTTTTTTTTTTTTGTCCTTTCAAGTCAAAAGACAAAGCAATAGAAGAACAGTATTAACGTATAGCTATTTCTTTTGTTTTTCTTTTAAGAAAAAAAACGAAAAATAATAGACAGTAGAGGAGAGTGTCCAAAGAAATGTAGTAAAAAGACCAAACGTGCCTCCATGATTACTCCATCAAATCCAAAGTCATCACACCGAAATGGTCCATAACTACGTGTCGATGCTGGTCATAAATCTCTTTCAAGACTCAATAGTCTCTATTTCATATTGTCTCTTTGAAATTTTCTACTATTATTAGGGATATCATAATATTTTCATATTACTAGTCAAACTTCCGATAAATACTTATTGACAAAGACCACTCGATCCACTCATGTTTTCCAATCGCAACCATCTAAATTTTGATATTGTCTTTTGGAGCTAATTTTTTTTTTTTTTTGACATCAAAAACAGTTTCTTAGGAGTATTGAGTCTATGTCATAAATTCGAGCATAGACATGGATCTATTCTCTATATTCGATCTCGATATTGAGTGGCACACGTTGAGCTACACCATCATATATCCATATGAGCACAACTATAAACGATATTTTCATTAAAAAAAGAATAATAACTCTTAAATCAGTATCATGATTCACGAATATATCTACATTCTAGTTACATAAATTGCAAGGAATTATTGAGATTAAAGTGAATATAAAAACCGCATAAAATTTACAGTCACTCCATTACTAAGAACTTATATATCTTAGTTATAGTTAAACAAAATCCGAGGATATATTTAACTTAATATCATATATAGAGTGTGAACACTCGACAAGATTTATGGATTCCTCGGAGAAGCAACCGGAAAAAGAGGAAGAAGCAATGGCTGAGAGTCTCTTGGAGTTGAAATTGGAGAAGGATGAAGATAAAATCCTTTATCAGCAATGGCTTTGTCTTCTTCAGATGAGCTCCCTAAAGACAAAGGCGATGACTTGTTGAAGGGGTCATCGTTGCTTCTCAGTGGCGTAACGGGACTATTTAGCCCTAGCTTTGGGAAATCTAGCATGCTTGGAGACAGAAGACCATTCTCTGATGAGCTGTTCCTCGGAGAGAATCTTGGGCTTTGATGACCATTGTTTCCGCTTGAGAACATTAACCTCTGGGAATTTTGAAGCCTTAAAGTATTGATCATTAGATCATTCTTAACAAACATGTTGTTGTTATTGTTTTGTCTTCTTTCGTAGAGCTTGAAGCTGTTGGTTTTCTTGATGGGTGGGATTGAGAAACCTCCTTTGTTGTTGTTCACCGGAGAAGGACCTTCGTGGTGTTTTCCAGTGTTGGGATCGGTGGAGGAGCCGGTGAGCATCTGAACAACTTGTTTGAAAGTGGAAGTGTCTGCTTGAACAAATGTTGTTGGGTAAGGATTTGAGAGATGTTGGTGCTGGTCATGATGATGATGATGAGGAGGAGATCTTGTCTGAGGCTGAAACCTAGGAGATGAGATTATGGGAGGGGGGTTTTGCATGATTTGTTCTGGTTTTGAACACAGGGATGATGTTGATGAGACCTCCATTAGTGATACGCCTCTGTGTGTATATGAGAGAGAGAGAGAGAGAATGATTGAAAGAGAATAAGAAGAAGAGTGGAAGTTGCTGATGTGAATAATGTGTAATGTTGTTTAGTTTTGTCGTGCGACGACAATTAAAAAGACTTAAAAAGTGAGGTGTCATGGACCCATCTCATTCTCTCTCCCTATTAAAATTTATTTTTTTCTTTCTTAGAAAAATTAAAATTTTTCTTAGAAACCTAATATGTGAGATTCGTGTTCCGAAGACTCTGTACATATACATCTACATCTAACATCATCATCATGTCTCTTATACGAATCATCAAATGTTTGAAAATATCTATCACTATATTAATTTTTGTAGGATAAAATGGGTGTGTGGATTTTTTTTCATAAGATTTAAATTATATAGTTTTAAGGGGTGTTAATTAAGGCGATTTTCTGAACGCACAAACATATTGCTCAAAACGAGTTATTACTTGGTGAGCTGATTCAATCCAGATTATTTTTGATGAGATTTTTTCTTTCAACTATACTACTACTATTATTATTATTATTATTATTATTATTATTATTATAAATTATGAAAATAACTATAAAGTTATTTTTTCAATGAATAGTTTTATATATTCGATAAAAATCTTGATGATCATAGTTTACCTGAACTATATTCATAATAAACAGTTGTATCTTTAACATGTGTGACCATGATGAAAAGCTTTAATTGATAATATCAGAATTTTTTTTGTAACTTTACCTTCGTTAATTTGTAGGAATAATTATTATGAATTGTATCTTAGATTTTCTTAATTAAAGCATTAGCTAAATTTTTTATGACCATTGGATTAAGGAAATTTTCAGATTTTTGATGAGTTGTAACTCTAACATGTCAATCCAAACGTGTTAACTTGGTCAGTTGTTTATAAATTATATATTAAAAGTATATGAAAGTGTCAAAAAGTTTTAAGTTCAACTCAGACCGCGTGAGTTAGCGCGGCTTGCGTCAATTAATGTACGAGTTTTCATGAACTCAAATCATTTTCAAAATCTGAATTTAATAAATCAATTTATGATATACATAATCTGAAACTAACGTGTTAACTTGTTAGATCAATATATCTTTAATTTAATAAAATTTAAAATATTAATATTTATATTATTTATAAAATATATTAGAGTTGATATTTTTATGATTGCGGTTTTCTGCGAATTATTTCAATAAAACATTCATAGTATTTTAAGGTACAACAAGACATATTAAAAATATCTTAAAAATTATATAGATTATGAAAAAATTAAATATAAATTTTGATTACTGCAAAAAGGATTAAACGGATAAATTAGTTTATCTTAATTAAAAAAATAAGATAAATAAAAAATGGTTATGGATAGTTTTTTCACTTTCATTTTTCAATAAATCTGTAATTATATTCTATTAAAATTATAAATTTAAAAATCTACGTCGGATTCAGATTTGGTTGCCAGTTATTTTTTTCCAAATATTACTTATCCCAAAATCATCATAATTTGTGTTGAAACAAATTACGAATTATGGAAGATGCGGAAACCGTGACGTAAAGATCGTTGTGGGCATGGTAGTGTTGGCCATTATCTTTTCCCTATTCGCTATCATTTCAGATTTGTGATTTCTTGTTTTCCATTTTTCCTATATTGTTGCATAATAAACTACTATTATGTTATTTATGATATTAAATGTAACACAATATTGGTCATTTTTTAAATTCATGACATGTATCTAAAATTTTAATCCAATACCAGACGTTTAAATTGACTAAAATGATGGATAATATATCGATATCCAGCTTGACAAATATATATATACCGATGTCCATAATTTTTTTTCTTAATTATATCAATACTTTAGATCATGGCGATGGATTTATAAGTTACCATCTACAATATAACTATTTCAGTATCAACAGATTCGAACTCAAGACTTTAAAATGAAAGTAAAAAAACACATGCAAACCCATTTGTCAAAAAAAAAAGAAAAAGCATACCTATTTTCGGATATTTATAAAGAATCATATATTAAAAAATATCAAATCTTCTAAAACTATGGTAATATATACTGTTTATTGGAACTTGATGACGCCCAACAACATGATATTAGAATAATTCATATAGGTCCAAGAATAGTTATTGAGAGTTTACCTTTAAAATCTATACTCATATACTCATCCATGTTAACAATACTACGTTCTTAATTTTGTTGACATGCTTAACTTTGTTATCTTTTCAATAAACGGAAATTCTAACTATTCGTCTGTTCTTCTCACATGTTTAGTTAAGCTATTTGTAACTAGCGTTTATATCAACACACGTTAGAAAAATTATTACAATCTACAATTAAAAATGATTTATTTGTCTACATTAACCAGATAAGATCTAAATATCTATGATTTACGACCCTACATAAGATTTTGATATATTTTTTGTCTTCCAAATATTCATGGTACGTAGCATATGATCTCAAATACATGAATTTGTAATATTTGAAATTTTAATATAAAAGCTTGAAATACTTTTTTAAAATTCCAATTTATTACCAAATTTATGTAAGTGTTCGATATGTATATATCTGGTTGTTCCAGATATGTAATTTTTGAGTTGATTGTATGATAGTTCGTGAGTTTAGGGTGAAATCGTCCTCTAAAAAAATAAAAAAATGTTTCACTACAGTTCATTCTCAAAATAGTGTTTATATTATGAAAATTCTGTAATCTATTTTAAAAATAACAATATTTATATTATTAAAACAACATTTTAACTAAGAAAACAAAATCTGTGGATAAAAAACTGAACATTTGATTATATACATAAATTTGGTAAACACTATAATTTATGTCACAAAATATCTTCAAATTTAAGAATGTATATAGTTATATATAAAAAGATTGTGATAAAAAGGTTTATTGCCAAATTAACACCGTATATTTACCATCACCATAAGCATCAACACTTTTATCACTATTGTTCCAATTCACGATGATGGAAGACGTGATGATGGCTCTGAAGATTGTGATAATAACAAGTTGTATGTGTTGTTTTCTATAATTTATATATATACTATGTTAAAGTTTTTTTTAATTAATAATTTAAAGTATTTAAAAATTTATTAATTTATAAAGATATTAAAAAATATTTTTGTCCATTTTTATGATTTTCTTTGAGATAATGTTATGTTAAAGCATCTAAATTAATATATTAATAAAATTGATGTACGCAAATTTAAATTTATTATTAATAATCTAATATGTGGCAGATAAAAAAATTGTTAATAGTATATTTGTTTTTATGTGAAAATAATACATATTTTAAATTTAAAATATAAAAATGATAGCTATAATCTTCAATATTGATGATAGAGTTGAAAATATATGATTAAATGTATTAAAATATTATGAAAAAATAATTATCATGTCTAAATTTTCTTATGACCAATTAATTCAGATAAAAATAAACAATATTAAGATGTTTTGATGATTAAATAAAATTAGAAATAAGCATTAATAAAATTTTAATTATAAGTAATTCATATTTCAGTATAATGTATGGGTTATATAAAATATTATTTATATATGCATAAAATTATATAGTTATTAATTTATGATATATATTTTTATAAAGCAAAAATCTTATTTTTTATTTTATAAAATTCTATTTATTTTATATCTTTAATTCAAGATCAAGAAACTTTATTATTTTATTTATTTATTAATTTATCCAATATTAATATATATAAAATTTACTGTACAATATTTCAGTTTAAGTAACGACACAATGATGACATTAATACATACTACTAAATTATTTTCCAGATTATTATACTTATGGATATATAATTATGTACGTTGCGTGTTAGATTGCAAAATTTTGATCTACATTTTTGTAGTTTTTGTTATATTGAGGATTGTTTTGCATTCTTTCCCCTTGTATCTATTCATCGTTGATTATCTGTACTTATGATTTCCACTTGTTTTCTTGCCCAAAAGGAATATCAATAACAGTTTGTTATAACGTTTATGAATAAGCATATTTTTTTGATATAAATTAACGTGTATAGCATAAGAGTAATTTTTAGAAAATGATATTGTAAAAAGGTTTTAATATCAAGTTACCAATGGCTAATGCAGTACACATATTCTTTAACAAGATTTATAATAATATAAAACCTATCTGAGTTCGAATATGTTCTGCTTATTGTGAATTACAACAACATTTACAAAAACTAGTGTGAGCACATGAGGAAGCAAGATTATAAAACAGAGATCGTATCCTATTCTGTTATTTTTTTTAATATATATTTTAGTGTCAATAGAAAAACAAAAAAAAATTAAGACGCTTGATAAAAAAGGAAAAAGAATAAGATAAAAGTAAGAATTGTGGGGACTCGAATTCCAATTGGTGAAAATTGTCGTCCCTCCATGAAGGATCAAATTCTTTCAAACTTCAAATCATTAGTGTCTTCTAGAACCCAAGTGGTTAAAGATTCCCTCTTATTGCACAAACTTGCAAATCAAGCATATGTATCGATCTTAAATTACATAGAAAATTCAGAAAACAAAGTCTTCTTAAAATAAACCTACTTACAAAGACTTATTATATTGGTAGATATATCACAATGATCAAAGTGTACCAGATGATATATATCTTACTTGACACTAAGTACATGTAGGTGTATAGTCTGTATGGATAACGGAATAACAAAAGTAAAATAAGCTATAGTTTCATGTATTTCAATACGTTTATTATACAAGAGACAAGAGTCAACAACCCTTGAGTACGTAGAGATATTGACATATTGAATAAACTTAAAAAGCACAAAAAATAGCCTAAATGGCTTCGATCTGAGGCTTTAGACAGACAAATCTATCTAATTATTATTATGGCAATTAAAATAAACATAAATAATTGTTTGGAACTTGTTTCTCAATTGTTCATGCCGGTCTTTTCCTTAATGGTCTCACTCGCACCCTGTGCCTTCTGCTTCATCTGCTGTCCAGTCTATATTTTGTGTTCCAAAAAACAAAGAAATTATTAATTACTCTGATCGAATTCTCATAAATACATAAATTGTTTCACCAAAAAAAAGAAGTATTTAGTAGAATAAGAAAAGAAAAATGGACCTCTTGCATAGATTCCTTAGCAGATTGGGCAGCATTGGAGGCCTTGTCCATAAGGTTGCTTGCTTTCTCCTACAACAGTTTTTGTTACTTCTAATTAGTAATAATTATAAATCTAATTCAAATCTTACAAATACTTATATAAGCTTAGAAACGGTGTCGTATATAGAAAACCTGAGTTTGGCCTTTAGCTTGGCCAGCGTTGAAGCTCATGCTCTGACTGTTGTTAGACATTCTTTTATATTCTCTTCAGAACAAAAATTTTTTTATTTGATATTTATGAATTTTTATAGCTTTTGTAATTGTGACTTGTGAGAAAAGAGCATTTCGCGTAGAGGTTTATATACTTGCGGGGTCCTCCTTGTCGCTACCTCCACGTGGATGCTGTGATTGGGTGTCTGTTCAGTCTTCGACACGTGGCTTTTTAAGCTTAGTACTCTCCGGTTTTGACCACGACACAAGCAAATCCGTTATAGACTTGTTCCAATGTACTAATGTAGTTCGTTTTATAATTTTGGTAATGTTTTTGGTAATGTTTGACTTGTAAAACAAAACCGAAATCTACAGTCGATGGAAACATAACATAGCTGAACCAAACTTCATATTTAGATTTATAAATGTATAATCGGTCTCAAACTATATAAAACTTGAGGTAAAGACAATTCAGTTCTCCACGATTATTAACACATCTTATTAGATCTCTCCCAATTTTTAAACTCTGTTTGGATATCCACAAGACTATGTTTAATGATTCAATTGCACATCATATCATATTAAAGACTTATTGACCCACGAAATAAAAGTTTTAAATCTAATTTTCCATAGACCTGGTTAATGACACGGTTTAATTATTTTGTAATCAAGATGTAAAATATGGTTGAACTAATCCTAAAATTTAACCAACTAATCCTAAAATTTAACCAACTAACCATAAACCAAATGGTTTACCCGAATTGGTGTTAATTCGTCTTCCCGAATAAAATTGGGATAAAATCCCCAAATCGGGATAAAATCCTCAAATTCGAACTAAGAACCCTAAATCGATTTGACGGAAAATCCAGAAAGGAAGCAGATGGCGATGAGTCTGTTTGATGTGAACATTAATCCTCCTCCACTTGAAGAAGCACCTTCGATTGTTGACGAATCTTCGCCCATTTTCGAAGACTCCTCTCCAAATTTCGACGCCGAAGCAGTTGAAAGGGATGTGTTCCATTGTGAACGGCTGGCTCGGGAGTTCATGGAGTCGAAATCTCCAATCCGCCACGACGTCTTCCCAGCGAGAGCCGACATAATCAAGAGAGAAGTTTATGGTAGGGCGTGGAAACAGACTTCTCTACAAGAAGCAATCATTCTTCAATGGCGTCGCATTAAAAGAAGCATGAGCGAGCTTCACATCGGAAGTACCGACAGAAAGGGTTCGGTTTCGACTTTGACGTCCTCATCACAATCTAATTTTCACACCAGCATTTGTCGGGTATTCCATCGCACCGATAACGCCCATGTAAAGACCCAATAGATGCGCCAGAAGCTTCGCTCATGGTGTTTCATACAAAATTTTGATTCCCAGATTTTATTAGGGTTCATCTTGGGAAGAATTGGGGAAAACGAATTTTAAAGGATAACGAATTTGTTTGGGTTTAATTGGTGCGCCTCCAATTTTTTAAACTGATTTAAAATTTAGATCAATAACATGGTTTAATTGGTATTCATCCGGGTTATTTTATCAAACCAATCAAATCGAATACGAAATCAAGCAAACCCAACATTATGGGGAAAATAAGATGACTAAGTTATATGATGTGCAATTGAATCATTAAACATAGTTTGGTGGATATCCAAACAGAGTTTAAAAATTGGGAGAGATCTGATAAGATGTCTTAATAATCATGGGAAACTGGGTCGTCTTCCCAAACTTAGACAATACAACAACTGCTAAGTACCCTTGAGATAGTCTACTAATATCAGTGATTCAGTATAGTTGACGTTTTTCAAAAGCTTACGACGTTTAGAGCTTAGCCTCAAACCAAAACAAAAGAAATAACTATTAAATTTAAAGATTAAAGCTATAATAAAACAACACACAAGGCGGCTTTCTCTTCTCCTCTTAACTTTTCTGTTGGTTCCCACTTTTGCATCATGATCTAGAGAACGTAGTAGTAGTAACCAAGCACGAGAAGCACAAAAACCACAAGACCAACAGGAATTGCCCAAACAAAGTAATTACTCGTCTTCTTACGCTTCAGGCTCGGTCTTGGTAGAGGAGTTTCTAGTCCCCTTCTGTTAATCCTATTCCTTATCTGTTTCTTCCCCTTTGAGACTTTTTCTTTCACGGGTTTCTCCATTTCTTGATCTTCAACCTCATCCTTTTCTGGTTCAGAAGCTTCTGGAACTTCCTGAGGCTCGACAGTGTCGTCTCCTCCAGCTTTCTTCTTTGCTTTCCTCTCATGCTCCTGAAACAAAAGAAGAGACGAAGATGTCATCATCTAAAGAACCATTAGATGAAGAATGAAGAATGAATAGGCAGGTTTTAGGATATAAGGTCATTTCCTTTTCCTTCTTCTCAGCTTCCTTTTGAGCTCTTATAGCTGCTTTTGCTGCAGACTTTTCCGCCTGTTTCTTTTTCCTTTCCACGGCTTGTTTGGCTTTCGCAATCTCTTCTTGCCTTCTCATCTCTTTTAGGGTAGCTTCATCAACCGGTGTTGACTCTTGCTTTTGCGGTTTTCGAAGTCCATATACTTCATCATCATCAGAGATTGGCTTAGCTTCCTTTGCTTTTCCAGCATCTTTAGCTTTCTTTCCAGATTCTTTCTGAGGAACACTAACATCTGTCTTTGGGGCAGAAACTGGATCCTGCTTAAGCTCTTTTGTTCTAGCTCTAGGCATAACCTCTGTTTCAGAAGGCACTGGCTTTAACAAAGGCTCTGGAGCAAACAGAGGTTTCTCTTCAGGGTTCCTCATACGACCATCTCGGCTTAGCTGCCTAGCGTCCAGTGACGGCAAGAGTCTCTTTTCATAATCTTCTTTGAACTTCTTGTCTCTGCACCAGAGTGACATGAATTTCTCACCCTGAAAAAAGACAAAGAACCAAAAATGCAAACAATAAGACCCAACCTGTGAAACCTCAAGGGAAAGCATTAGTTTTTTTTATTATCAAAGATCATACCTCGGCATGAGAGAGCGCCTCAAGTTCTTCAACTCTCTTTTGCGCAGCCAAGTCTCTAGCTTTGTTCAATACAGCACGGCTTTGGTAAAAGTTTGCATTCTGTAGAATGCAACACAAGAATTGTAGAAACTCAAAGCACACTTTCATGAATCAGTCAGTTGACAGAAAGTTCAAATACCTTCTCATCATGTTGCTTCCTGGTCTCTCGAATGTTTGAATAAGTTTTGTCCCTCTTCTCAGTCACAATCTTCAGCTCATCCTCCAGCACTTGAATCTCGTCTTTTGAAGCTTTAATCTTTTCACTCAGCTCACTAATCCTTGCTGAAATTGCTTGCCGCTCCTTTTTAACTCCGTCCAGACCAGAACCCATTGACTAAGGAAAACACCACAATAGCATATGAAACAGTTTCTTTTTTTTTTTTTTTTTTTGTGTCTTGAGAAAGTCTACAAACTTAAACTACAATCTGCTTACCTTAACTTGATCTTGGATATCTTCTTTATGCCCCAAAGACTCCTTGATTTTGGCTCTCACTGTCGCATTAGCAATGACCTTATCTCTCGTCCCCTCAAGCTGCCTGATCTCTTTGAGAAGCTGCTTCTCCTCGTTTAACGTATTGCTTTCGTGTTGAATACGATACTCCAAGCCGCGTATCTTCATATTTTCACCAACACATGAGAATTATCAACCAGAAGAAACAATTGAAACACAAACACCATCAATATTAAGAAGTAAACTCATAATACCATATCATTCAGCTCTTGCTCAGACGAACAGATACCAGGACCACGAGTCCCACCGTCATTGCTCCTCAACTTCCCAAGTGCCTGCTGCAATGGCTCCATCTCTTTCCTCTTCTCATCAAACATGTTATTGAATCCCTTACGCTCAGATTTCAAGGGCTCAAGGAGATCGAATAACTCAGATTTCTCAGCCTAAGCAAACATACAACAACAAGTCCAACATCACAAACCAAACGCATAAACTTTTTAGTATTTCTTCTGCCACTGCAAATGAGTAAAAAAAAAAACTTACTCTCTTAGCTTTCAACTTGTCGAAAACTCGAGCTCGAGCAAGGTTCAACTTGTGATGCTCTTGGTTAAGCTGATCAAGCTTAGCTTTGACTTTCGGGTCCTCGTATGAGCGTTGTTTGATAAAGTAGAAAGCATATAGCTTCTTCTCCGCAGGCCAGTCTTCAGAGACATCTTTAGGACCGTCAGGTTTGGATACCTTGTTCTTAGTCTCCTCAACATTGCTTTGCTCATCATGTGAACCAAACTTGATCGAGACTTTATTTCCTTTCTTGTTATGGTCAGGTATGCCCTCCAATGGCGTTGGAGCAACCTCGAATCCGTCAGATTTTCCGACCATTGTTAAAGGAGTACTGATCTACTCAACGTCAGCGAAACAGAGGATCCTGAAATGCCCAATAGCATATAAACGTTATTCTTAGACAAATGGGCAAATTTCATGTATCTTTGCGGATCGATCTTTAAAAAGAAGAGTAAGAAAGTTCATCAAAAGCAATAAACTTGACGGATGATCCTCGATTTGTAGACGAAAAGACGATCAGGCTAAGAGCATAGTCGCGATATGCATCATAGGGAAGACGAATTCGAAAGTACATATGAAAAAACAGAGAAGTACGCAGATCAAAACATTCACTAAACAGTCAAATCGAACTCATCGCACGTAAAATCAAAATGGCATGAAAATTAAACAGAGGATGAAGAACAGAACAAAACCCTCAGAGAATAGAGATAAGCAATCACCTTAAATGGAAGAAAAGTAGAAGAAGATCTAGTAGCTAAGCTACAAAAACCTCAAAATTGCGAAAAAGAAACAGATAAATCGGGCAAAGAACATGGAATGCTTAGATTACCGTGAAAGAAAAAGACAGGGGAGAGAGAGAGAGAGAAAGATGTGGAGAGATCTGAAAGAAGATAATATAGAAGAGAGAGCCTTTTTAGAGAATAATAAGGAGATTCAGTACGAAATTCTGGAAAATAAATGGAACTAATAAAAATCTTTAAGTTCTTCTCTTTAGACTCTTTATTACTGTCTGAAGTCGACAACCACAAAAAAAAAAATATATATATATATATATATACTTTTTAGTTAATGTCATTTATTAGTGCCAGTGCCAGCCACATCTACTAAACCGGTATTAGGTGGTGGTAATACACAAATTAAATGGAAAAACAAACATTGGCTATGGTTGTTTTTTTTTTTAACATCATAAACATACTTTTGTCAGAACAAAAAAAACATCATAAAAATGAAACTTGATTCAAGCTATGACAAGTTTGTCATGAGCTACAACAGACATGAGCAATAAGACAAGCAATTGTTAATTGTTGCATAATAAATTGGACAAGTTCGAATACGTTTGGCAAGTGCATCTACGACACCGTTTGCTTCCCTCTTTTGTCAGATGGATTTTGAAGGATGGGTTTTGGGAGAATACAGCTCTTATATCCTGCAGAAAACCATCTAGGCTTGGTCACCCTCCCTCCTCCATCACAGCCGAGATCAGTGCCGAGCAGTCCACTTCAATACTAACGTTTTGGTACCGGATATTGAAGAGGAGGACATTGATGAAGCAAACTGAGTGCCATAGATGTGGAGATATAGAGGAAGATAATAACCACTTAGTATTCAGGTGGACTGCTATGGTTGGTTTGAAATGTTTTATACTCCATTCCACAGTCGATCGTTAAGAAAAAAATAACAAAAACAGATAAATGTAATGCATGGCTACATCTGCATGCGGTCAAAATTTACAAAACAGGAATGTGTCTGCATACGACATAATGATCTAAGAAATATCATGTAAGTTATTATTTTTAAAAATAAAAACAGATTTATATAAATGAATTTCATCTATCACTACAATTCTACTCCAACCAAATATTTCATCTACCCACATTACATGGGAACATCTGGATCCAACCTTCTCTGAATAGCAGCTGCACCCTGTGTGTAATAAGACAAATCAAAAAAAAAAAAACGTTACATTAAAACAAAATCGAAAAGTGAAACCGACTATGAAGATAAAAATAGGGTCTTTGTATCAAACCTCCATGTCCCCAATCTTGTATAAGTAGACCATTTCTTCCTTTAGCCGTGCTTGTTCCTTCATAGCTTGAGCCTGCCAAATGGATGATAGTCATCAGTAAGACTGGTGCAAGTGACCAGATTAATGGCAAAGGAACAGTGAGATTTCAAAAATGATACTGACCATTCCGCCTTCCATTGATCGCTTTAGAGCTATAACTTCTTCTTCCTTCTGCTTCTCTCGTGCTTCCTGCATCTCTAGCCTGAAAACAAGCACAACAGATATGCCTTATAAGCAAATTCATCCACAATACTACTGTATTTATATGTACACTAATGTAAAGTAAGAATCTTTGGGTTACCGGCGTTGTTCCTCGTCATTAAACACAGTACGTTCACTCTCCCCAGCTTTCTTCAAACCCTTTTTCACCTCTTTTTCCATCTTACGTCTATAGTAACCATCAATGTCATAGTATCTACAAAATTTCAGATAGATACGAAATGAACATCTAATCTTTCACCATAACAACTATCCAACAACATTTATGCATCCACAACAAAAGAAGCTTACTTTTTGGAGGTAAATGTACCAGTATTGTGATCCTCCATGAAACTGTTGAAAGAATCAATCAATTGCACAACATTTTTTTATCAGAAACCAAATAAAAGAACTTCATATGAACATAAACTCTGGAGATACATCGGAACATATACACAACGGTACATACTCTTTAAACATTTTCTTCTCTTCCCATGGTGGCATGCTTTCCAAGTTAACCTATTGGAGCAAGCAGACAACCGAAATCAATTCTAAAACGCAGACAGTGCTAAGTTGATTCGAAATCCAGAAGGCAAAAGTAGGGTCATATGAGGTTACAGAGTAAATATAAAGTTACCTCTTTTACTTCAAGCAACCATGCTGTGAACTCTGGTCGTTTATTCCTACATATATTAGTATTCAACAACTTCAATTTCTACTTTCTATTTCACAAATATCCATAAAGACTCAGTATTTCGTAGAACTAAAATCACATCCATAAAGAAAAAGACAGAAACTTTACCACATATCAGTTTCTCTGATGACTCCATACTTTCCCCATGATTCAGTGACAGCTCCTTTCTTGCCTTTCTCAGATTTTTTCTCCTTCTTTTTCTTCTCTTTTCTCTTCACATCTCCATCAACTCTTTTCTCCTTCCTTCTCTTCTTCTTCTCTTTCTCTCTTTTCCTTCTTTTCCTCTCTCTCTCCTCTCTTTCTCTCCTCTTCCTCTTCCTTCTCCTCCGCTCATCCTCACTCTCACTCTCCTCAGAATCTGAATACTCCGAAACAGATTCTGATTCCGACTCCGAGCTACTACTCGAATCGTCATGGTGTTTCCTGCTTCGTCGTCTACTACTACTAGTACGAGATTTCCTTTTCCCTCTCTCTTTTCTTCTCCCACGTCTCTCTTCCTTCTCAGATTCGGAGTCTCTACCACTATCCAACACCGAACCAGAATCAGAGTCTCTGCCGTCTTTTGATTTCTTCTTAGATTCACGGCGACTCACATCTTCTTCTTCTTTGTCGTACTCCTTTTCGACAACGCTCGATTTCTCTCGGGTTGATTTTCTTCTGTAGTCTCTATCCTCGACGTCGACTTTCAACTTCTCCGGGGGAGATCCGTCGCGGTCTCTTCCCATCTCGCTAAATCGCCGGCGAGCTAACTTGGACACTAGAGATCGAAGGAGTAACGAAAAACGCTTCTGAAATCCTTAAAACAGTGCGAATTGGGTTTTGATTGATAAAAGCCCATACAAAGGCCCATTAGTAACAAAGTTAGAAACGAAATGAAATGGCGGATTAGCCCTGGGCATTTCGATTTGGTTCCGGGTAAAACCCAATCGGTTCCGGATATTTGATTCTATAAATTAAGGATTCAACAAATACTTAAATTTTTTTGGTTTGGTTTCGGTTTGGTTCTTATTAATTTTGGTTCGGTTCGGATACAAAAATTAAATACTTAAAATTATTTGAAATATTTTGGTTCTGTAAAATTTCGGATCTAAATATTCGAAATAACATAATTTTATCCGAAAAATTAAAAAATATCTGAAATCATATAATACATACCAAAAAGATGCAGACACGAATGATAACCAAAAGTCCAAAATACCCAAATCACATTAGACTCATACTATTACAGGTTTAGGTTAGTTTAATTTCAGGTAATCGGTTCTCGGATAATAACTGGAACCGAACCGTTACCCATGAATCCTAATTTTAAGATCTAATATGTATTTTTATTAAAACTGAAACCAAATCGAACCGGTTATTTCATGACATAGGTCTAGGGTTCATTTAAATTCTAACAGTCAGAATCATATGGCACAATGGTGACCACCTCTGATATTCATGACAAAAGTTTAGGATTTGAATCCATCATCCTGCAAAATTAAAAAAATAATAAAAGCCACTAAACTAAGTTTACAAAAAAAAACCTTTATAACAACATCACTGTTGCAGTATGAAACAAAGTGAAATGGCAGATGATAGGATAATATTGAGATATTTTGGAAAAATAATTGCTGAACAAAATAATATGTAATTACTAATAGTAATATGCAGATTCTAAATTATATCATCGAAAACAAATAGAAATTATATTGAAAATTTTTATCAACAAAAACATCTAAATTCAATTTGTCAATATTAAACAAACAAACAATAAATATTATTGTTAAAAATTATTATATATCAAATAAAATAATAAACAAAATCAAATGCAATATTAAAATCACAAAAACTATATTTAGTGAATAAACTTACATATTCTAATTATATCATTGAAAACAAAGTTAAAAAGATACATTGAACATTTTTATCAATAAAAATAACTAAATTCAATTTGTAAATATTAAATAAACAAAAAATAATAAATATTATCTTGTTATATTAGAAAATATCAAACAAAATAATAGATAAAATCAAGTGATCAAGATCACGAACTAGATAAAAACCTACAGATTCTAATTCTATAATATAAAAAAATTAAAATATGTATAAATTTTTTATCAACAAAAAATATCTAAATTTAACTTATACATATTAAACAAACAAACAACACTAAATATTATCTTCTTGAAATTTTATATATCAAATAAAATAATAGATAAGCCAAATAGAAGATCAAGATCACAAGAACTATGTATAGTGAATAAACCTACAGTATCTAATTATATCATCTAAAACAAAGTTAAAAAGATACATTGAACATTTTTATCAACAAAAAAGCATCTAAATTCAACATATCAATATCAAACAAGCAACAATAAATATTATAGTTTAAATTATTACATATCAAATAAAATAATAAATAATATAAAATGTAAATATTGGAAGGTTAAAGCATAATTTACCTACAATAGCCATAATGCACAGAAAAATAACCATAACTTTATAATTCATTCATGCCGCTTCTTAGAAAAGTAATCTTTATAGTAAAAAAAAAAAAAAAAATGAATTTTCTACATAAACTGTTTTACTAGAGAGTCAAGAACTTCCAAATCTAACAAATATTATAACAAACTATGGTACCTAAAACCGAAAAAATATTGGACATAACTTAGCAAACCTAAAGAATAGAAAAGATAATAATAGCACATATGCGGCATGCCTACAAAAGAGATGATAAAATGTGTAGTTCAGATCTGCTAATTTCTTAATTTTTGATACTAATCATAGAAGTGTTATTAAAACATAAACATCATAGGAAAACTGATCTATTGCACATTCTTAATATATGCACCAATAATTCAAGAGATATTCATGACCCATCAACTCTCTACGACTAAGAGACCAAAGACATACAATAATTCCATCATAAAGATATTTTCTATCATAAATATATTTTGGATCTCAAGTTAATAAAATAATCATAAGTATATGTATTATGATGCAGAATATCAGAATTTCTCTAACATCCTAATTTAACTAGAAGATTGCAAAGACATGATGCCATAATGAAATTTTTTGAGGACATATGAATAATATAGAATGCAGAATGTAAAATGCAGAATTGTAAAGACATAATGCAAAATGCAAAATGCATGACGCTCATACAACAACCGAAATTAATTATAAACTGCATAAGAAGTCTCACATGCCTTCAAAATATATATCTACATGAGACTCAAATAATTACAAAGGTTTGAAAAGCACATACCTGTCATATAAGTCTGCTACACATGAAGTCTCCTTAGAATCTCTAATAATTTTGAACACATTCTGAAGCGCAAACCTGAAGAAATCAGAATTAGTTAGTCATTCTTTCACGTAGATGCCTCACACTTACCTTGTCATTTACAATGCCTAGATCATGAATCAGTTTTCGATTTTGACACAACCTTCGTGTTAAAGCTGTATGTGGTACAGTAAAGAATCACATTCTGATTCGTAATATTTTGTAGTTGTTGGTCGTTTATTCCATCCAACAAATCACTTCTAAGCCTAGCAGAGAAATGAATCCCATATTTTTTTTTTATCTTTCTAAGCCATGAGTGGTAAAATAGAGAAATTGTTCTCATTTTAGTCTGTCTTAAAGACTTCTTTAAGCCGTTTTTCTTCCATCTGACACGTTTTTTTTTAATCCGTTGGTCGTTTTTACCAATCCAACAAGTCTGAATATCAAACTTTCAAATCTCGTGGTGAAGTAAGGATTCTATCTTCGATTCGTAGCCTATTTCTTTTAGCTGTTGATCATTTATTCCATCCAATAACTGAAAACCAACTCATAGTCTTTGTATTAGAACTTTCCTAAGCCATGAGTATAAAAATCTGTTTTCATTTTAGAGTTTGTCTTCAGAATTTTTTTTCAGCCCCTGGTCGTTATTTCCATCCAGCAAGTCTTAAAACAAACCCATTGTCTTTTCTAAGCCGTAAGTGGTATAACAAGATTCTTGTTACAAGAACCTGTGTTTGTTTCAATCTTTGCCTTAAAACTTATTTCAACTGTTGGTCGTTTTTTCCATCCAACAAATTGAGAAACAGACACTTCTATGCGTTGTGGTTATCATTGAGAAATTATTCTCGAATGTCTTAAGATTTATTTCAACCATTGGTCGTTATATCCATCCAATAAACTGAAAGCTAACACAGACTCTTTGTTTTAAGACTTCTCTAAGCCGTTGGTGGGTTTCATCCATCAAAACTTAGTCTTAAAGACTTTTGTCAGTTATTGGCGTTTTATCCATCCAACAAACTGAAAGCCAACCTATCTTTTTCTACTTTTAAGCCTTGTGGTTATCCAACAGTAGTAGTTCTTGGTTCATAGCCATTGTCTTGAAGACTTTTTGAAACCATTTGGTCGTTGTTTTCCATCCAAATGGTTCTTGGGTTCATAGTATTTGTCTAAGGACTTTTTCGGAACTGCTGGTCATTTTTTCCATCCAGCATGTCTATAAGTGATCCATTGTGTTAGCCCTGTAAGCCGTGGATACTGAAGTAAGGAATCTATTTTCAATTCGCAGTCATTGTCTTAAGATTTTCTTAAGCCCATTTCATCCAAATAATTGAAAACAGATTCTGGCAAGCCGTGGATAGTAATTCAGAGTCTTTTGTTTTAAGCCGGTGGTTGTTTTATTTCCATCCAACAAGTCTTTTAATGGACCCATTGTTTATGTCTAATGAATTTTTCTAAGCCGCTGATCGTTTCTTTTCCATCCAACAAGTTTATTGTCTTTGTCTAAAGACCTTTGAAAGCCGTGGGTAGTGTAAGAAATCTGTTTTCAATTAGTAGTCTTTATCTTAAGACTTTGGTCGTTGTCTCCATTCCATCCATATAATTGGAAAACAGATTTTGGCAAGTCATGGGTAATAATTTGAAGTCCAATATCTTAAGACTTTGGTCGTTTACTTTCATCCAGCAAGACAATCTGTATTCAATTATAGTCTTTGTCTTAAGACTTTGGTCGTTAACTCCATTACATCCATATAATTGAAAATAGATTTTGGCAAGCCGTGGGTAGTAATTTGAAGTCTTTTATCTTAAGACTTTGAAGCCGTGCTGCTGGTAGTTTATTTTCATCCAGCAAGACAATCTGTATTCAATTCTAGTCTTTGTCTTAAGACTTTGGTCATTAACTCCATTCCATCCATATGATTGAAAACAGATTTTGGCAAGCCGTGGGTAGTAATTTGAAGTCTTTTGTCTTAAGACTTTTAAGCCTACTAAGATTATTTGACATCCTCTAATGACTTGTTCTAAGCCACTAGTCGTTTATTTGCATCCAACAAGTCTTTTAACGGACCATTTGTGTTTGTCTAAAGACTTTTGTAAGCTGTGTAGTAAAATAAGGAATCTGTTTTCAATTCATGACTTTCTTTGGTCGTTACCTCCATTCCATCCAAAGAATTGAAAACAGATTTTCTTAAGCCGTGGGTAGTAAAGTCTTTTGTCTAAGACATTAAGCCGTGTGGTCTATTTGCCATCCCGTAACATCCTTCCTTAGAGATGCACTACCAACCAATATTTTCGGTCCAATTAACAATCTTGCTACGGTGATGGCATAAGTTGCTTCTCGAGGCAGCAACTGGACAATGTTCCCAAATAAGAATCTGACAGAACACTATAAGATTAGTGTCTGCCTATGATTTTTTTTGGGTTTAAAGTGAAAAAAACATCGAAACAAAAGGCTTTGAATTCTTGTAAAAGAGGAATTTCGTTGTTGAATAAAAAACAAAACCAGTAAAAAAGGAATCCTAATTTCAAAATCCCACGACATCAAATGTGTTTAAATAAATAAAAAAACTCAAACAAAACCGGACTCAAGTTTCGAAACAAAACGGGGAACTCTAGCACAGACAGAGAATGTACCTTAAAGGCGGTGTCCTCCACCTCATCATTCATCTTCTTCATTTTCTGCTTGACCGTCTCATCATAATCGTCCACCAAATGCTTCATCACTTGAATCTCCCATTTCCAATGTATGTTTGGTGTCTAGCTTCGTCTCAAGCTGAAGAATCCTGTTCAAAGCCTCTAGAGTTTAGGAAGGAGAGAATCTCAAACTCAAGACGCAACTGAGGGAAGCCTTTTTCCATGTTATTGGGTTTAACTTGTTAAACAGATAAGAGTTGTGTACTAACCTTATGCTTTTCTACAAGTATCAAAACGTTCTCGTCAGCCTTTTTCTGCTCATGGGAAACTAACTGAAGGAAGATGTCCATAGCATCACTCTGCCAAACCATGAAAATAGAAAATTATTTGTACCTCAGAAAACATCATACAAACAGATATTACCTTTTTCTTGTCTTCATCAAAAATTTTGTCTCTCCAGTTCAATTAGTGCTTTCTTTCTGCCCGACTCTTTGGACCAAGGCTGCAGTTCATCGCTTAGCATCACTTTTTCTGCTAGGTTCCTCTGCATATTGTGAAGCGACATCTGCTGCATCTTCTTGTTTCTGAGGAGATAAAATAGCAACAATAGTCAGATACAACATAACCATGTTCATGGAAACCCTTGAAAAGTTTAAGTACCCTACAACAAAAAAACAATCAATACAAACATAAGAACAATTAACGCAACTTATAAACTTTACCATGTTCAGAAACTAACTAACTACAACACTTGTGAGACATTATAGAAGATAAAGAATTTGAGAGATTGCCTGCGGAATAAAGATTGCAAGGTTCAACACACCTATAGTCAAACCTACATTCAGAACAAAACATAAAGCTGAATGAAACCATTTGGGATTCCTAAAATCTAAGATTTAAACACAAAGCTATGAATGTAGTGAAGATATGGATCTGATCAGAGACCTTGACCACCAACGGAATCAGCAGTGACTTGTACTGTAACTGAGAAAGGGACACTGTATGTGATCTGCGCACAAAGAATGGTATTATCTTATCACAAATCTCAAAGAGTTGTTGCAAAGAGAATTTCGGTTTTAAAGAAAACACATATAACTAGAGGAAAACCAAGGAGTGCAAAGACGACTACGGTTGCGAATCTTGTTGTTTCGTTCTGTTTTATTATGTGATTGATTTATCCATCAAATCAAAGCTAATGAGGTGATTATATATCTGATTTTTTATTGGATCCCATCAAATCTGTATCAAACTGCATGGAACAAGACATTAATTAAACTATAAAGAAAAGAGGTAATTATAAAAGAAGCTACGAACAGGAAACAGTGTCGAAAAGGTAATAACCGATACAAGACATTACATGTAAGAGCCATGGTGCATATCAGGTGGCAAATACCTTAAACTGGTTACCTAATTCACTAAAACAGAACCAACAAGCCATCAATGAAGAACAAATGTATAGTATTATGTATTAAAACTTTCAAAACCACTCGACGACAAAGCATACAGACTTACTAACCCAAAGTATAGAGTTGTGACTAATGATCCTCGATATAGAAAAACGACAGGGTTTGGTAAAAGACCAGACAATTCCATTGCATTAGCAGAAAAATAGAGACAAACAAAACACCCAACGAAATTGGAAATCCAAGCATAACCATATGATTCTTGACGCGGAAAAAAGAAACCCTAACCAAGATTAATGCAATAATTAAGGTTTGAACAAAAGGAAAATTGGAAACCCTAAATCACAATCGCGATGGGTACAACATAAGAACGATTTACACGAAACTTAGAAACCCTAACATAGATAGAGACGTACCTCGACGACGAGCGAGAAACCCAACCAAATTGGGTCGGTTTCAGGCGAACGAGATATTGAAACTATACAAAAAGGGAAAAAACTAAACGATTAGAAAAACTTGGACGCCTTTGAAACAAAATCGCGATCAAAGATTTTACACGAAACTTAGAAATCTTCAAAATTCAGGATTTACAGAGATCGAACACTTACAAATCTGAGAATATAAAGGAGTTTTCCGTTTCTGCAAATTTTGGAAGACTCGACTGATAGAATTCTTCAGAGGGAAAAAAAAAGAATAAGAGAGAATAAAAAAGTTTTTATGAAGAACTGTGGAAATATTTGATTTGGCAGAAAATGTTTTCTTTTATGTAATATTGCGTATGATAAAACGCGTCTCTCCTAACGGTTATATTTCAAACTTGAGTCGGTTTCGATTGAGAAAATTCTTGAAAAAAAAAAGAGAATTACGTTTGACGACACGCGTTTCTCCTAACGGCTATATTTTTAAATTAGAGTCTATTAATTTTGTAACCGAACTGGTTATGTTTTCTTAAAACCATCTAAATCGAAGCGGTTCTTTTTCTAAGATATCTAAATAATACAGGTCGTCGTTTTATGAGGTAATTTATAAAATTTGGTTTGTATTGCAACAAAAAACACCATAATTTAGAATTTCATTGATAAAAATAAAAGAATTTCATGACAAACAAAATAATCTTACAAAATTTTAGTATATCTTAGTACTTATGTCTTGTCAATTGTATGTTAGTTTGTGTATTAGAATATAGAACAAAAATTAATCTATATTTTCTAGAAATTTTTTAAACATAATTATTTGAAATTTTATAAATAATTAGTATATCTTTAGGGTATTTGTTGAACTATTAATAAAGTAAGTAACGCTTCCCGTCTAACCACATCATCATTTTCATATTTGATTCTTTTTTTTTTTTTTATCTCTCTGCAGAAGTGTCTTCGTTCTTCCTCCTCTCGTAGCTACCAAATTTGTATCATCTTTATTCTTTAAACCTTCAGATTTTTTTCTTCATTTTCAATCCTGATTTTTCTTACCACTTCTAATGAAAACCATAGTACATATGCTTTTGAGATGAAATCAAATGGTCATGTACTCCTCTAAGGACATTGCTGAGAGCCAAATGGGTTAATCATGTGACTAATCATTAACTTCAAACGTTGTGATAAGAGATACATATAGCTCTATATTGAATCAAGGAATCAGAAATTGGCTTTTCAATATATTCTGGGTTTGTTTTTCTACTGCCATATATCAATATTATTTTTTTTGGTTTAATTTTGATGTTCTTAATGTTTATTTTCTCACTAGAACATGGTTATGTGATTTGATCTTTGATTATTTCGTTATTTATTTTAGTTTTGACTTGTTATCTTCATATTTGTTTATTTTATTAGTTATCTTATGAATTTTATATTTACATGATGATCTGAAAAAATACAAATGTTATGATAGTTCTTGTTATTTCATGGGGAAAACGATCCAGATCTCCATGAAATTTGTGATATCTTATCAGATCTCTCTCATTTTCTAACCTCAATTTTTATCTCTGTTAGACCATAGTCGTAGATATGATTGCTCCTGAATTAATATTATTCATCATATTTCCTCATACTCTTGGTTACGTGTGTGGTTTAGGTAATCTATAACCCAAATTAAAGAAAATGTTAACCAAAAACTAAATTAAACCATTTAGCCGATAATTTTACCAAAAATTAGATTAAACCTAGATTATTGTTATTAAACCAAAAATAAAGTTGAAAACCTATCAATTTGGAGAGAAACCAAAAATTCAAAAAAAATGCAAAGCTTTTGTAATTGGCCAGCACCTCACGCGCCTCTCGATTCAAGAGGTTATCGCTAGCTTGGCGAGATCTGCTTCGTTTCCGGTGGATCACAAGAACGAGATGTATCTTGTGCTGAATTTTTCTGCGCCGTTTGCGGTTTCAACTATTTCACTTTCTCGTTGATGGTTGGTTACACGATGTCGTACGCTTAGGTTGGTCAATCGGGATTACAGTGCCCTAAGGTCTGTCTTTACGTGTTCGCCTTGTGGGATATATGGGTCACAGTGGTCCACGATAGCTCCGCCCACCGAACGGAGAAACCGGAGTCGATGGGATGGTGAGTGTGATTGGGCATGAGCTAACGAGAGTAGTGTCGAATCTGCTGATTAACGCGTGGTACACCGGAGAAGATCCGACAGCGCCGACGAAGATTGGTGATTTGTGTGAAGGATTGTACGGATTGGTTTGTTACCTATCCGATTGGTTTGTAAACTGTTTTTTTTAATTATGTTCAATACCAGATTTATATGATACCAGATCTGGTTCAGATCCTAAACCAATCGATTCCACAACATAACCACGTGTAACCAAGATTATGGAGAAATATGACGAATAATATTAATTCGGAGGCAATCAGATCTACAACTATGGTCTACTAAAGATAAAAATTGAGGTTAGAAAATGGGAAATATCTAATAAAATGTCTCAAATCTCGTGGAGATCTGGATCATTTTCCCTATTTCATATGACTAAAAGATATTTTCTATATAAATCTTGTGGAAACTCAGGCCAATACCATATAGATTCATCAGGTTTTCTTCTAATCTTTGTTCTCTGTGATTGCCATCAAAGTATTGCTCTCTCATGCTTTAGGTTCATCTGTTTTAAAGCTTTCAGTGCCTTCAATTCTATTACAATGGAATTTTTGGAACTTCAACTACAGAGAAAAAGCTTATTGGTTTCACCTTACACAAAGATAAGTTTTCTTTTCTTTTTAAGTTATATGGTCTTCTTTGTCCACAATTTTCTAAATATCAAGAAAAAAATATAATAACACAAACATACAACATAAGAAAACATATATAACACCCAAAAACCATAATCTCAAACTAAATATTGCACATACAATTCACACTAAAAAGATATCAAACAACAAAACCACAATCTCAAACCAAACGAGACCACAAATCATAACACACATCAACAAACAAAAAACTACAAAAGCATAATCTCAAACTAAACGCAACACAAACGTTACTCATAACACAAAATTTATACAAAACGCCAAAAACCATAATCGCAAACAAAATATACACAATCAGAATGCTCAACAGAGCTTGGATGATGTAATATACAATTGTTCATACTATGGAATAAGGGTACTAGTATTTGTTAACCTTCTCTTATTTATCATTGTGCAGCGTTTATGACGGTAGTTAAAGCTCACGAGATATCAACTGTCGTCTGTTTTCTCTCCTCTACCAAATCTTACAGTGTAATATTGTATATTAGTGTCTCATGTAAGGATATTAGTTTTTATCTATTACATATTATTTATTTTACACTTTGATTAGCAGTTGATGAGCGAGAGGCTGAAGAGAAGAGAGTCAAATTAGGGACAAGGGTTATTACACAATTTGATACAACGATCATACAACCTCTAAAATGCTTTACTGATCATCATGTACTTTAAATCATATATGTCAAGAGATACCTCAAATTACTGCTAACTTTGTTTGCGCAGGGCGTGACTAATATGAAGGTTCTCACATAGTTTTAATTTTAGAGATGACTAATAGAGGATCTTCTCTTGACAAATTATACGTAAATATATTTTTTGTGGTGGAATCTCTCTCAGATTGTGATTAAGAGTGTTGGGATTTGTAAAACTTCTCTTTTCTGTCATTGCGCAGTGTTTCTTATGACAGATGAAGCTTACGAGCTATCTATTTCAACTGACATTTAATTGGGTCATCTTAAGAAGATATAGATTATATTTTGAAAATTGATGTTTTTTTCTTGGTTAATGACCTTAGATGAGATGACTAAGCTTTATAGGTTTGATCTAATATAAGCTACATATCGTCCGAGAAAGTATAAGCTTTATATCGTCCAAGAGATGGACAGTGTAAAATTTACGAGATTCCTAAAGTTTATTTGTTATGCTTTGTCCGATAGACCGACATTTTAATGGTTGAAGGTAAATTTTACATATTGATGATAATTAGTGGTTTTGGATGAGATGACCAGATTTTAATATGCTTAAAATTATTTAAATAATATAGTTAAAAAAATGGTTAAGATAAAAAAATTTATAAGAGAACTTCAGAGGATAGTGCTACACAAAAAGTTTTCACAGTTTTTTCTATAAGGGATTCATTGTCTTAGACATCAACATGTATAATGTATTTTTCTTAGAAATTTTTCATTTTGGCTGTGAAAAAAGACTAACGGCGTCGTTTCAGACATAAATGAATCAATGATGGTTTCCTCTAATCCTAAAAATGGTTTCATTTGGGGTTTACGATTGAATCACGAAATCAGAAATTGACTCTTACGATGGTCTCTGTATTTTTTTTTATTGCCCTATTTTAATGTTTCTTCTTTGTTTAATTTTGACGTTCTTGATGTTTATTTTCTCATTAGGACGTTGTTATGTGATTTGATCTTGATTATTTTGTTATTTATTTTAGATTTGATTTGGTATCTTCATATATATATTTTTTTTTAATTAGTTATCTCATGAATTTTATATTTACATAATGATATGAGAAAAATACGAATTTTGTGCAGTTTCTTGTTATTTCAGATTTAAACTTTGACTAGAAAACATTTTCTATATAATATTTTGCAAACTCACGCTAACACTATACATATTCCTCAGGTTTTCTTCTATTCGTTGTTTTATATGATTGCCATTAAAATACATTTTTATTTAGTTTCATCTTCTTTGAAGCTTTTGAATGCCTTTAAAACTATTGCAATGGGATATTTAAAACTTCTATTACTGAAAAACAACATATTGGTTTCACCTTACGCAAAGATAAGTTTTCTGTTCTTATTATGTTATTTGGTCTTTTTTGTCCAAATTTTTTAAAATATCACGAAAAATTCATAATAACACAAACATATAACATAAGAAAATATATAGAAAACCAAAAATCACAATCTCAAACTAAATATTACACACAAATTTCACACAAAATAGATACCAAACAACAAAACCACAATTTCAAACTAAACTAGACAAATCATAACACACATCAACAAATAAAAAAATACAAAACCATAATCTCAAACTATACGCAACACAAACATCACTCATAGCAGAAAATATATACCAAAAGCCAAAAACTATAATCACAAACAAAATATACACAATCAGAAAGCTCAACGAGCTTGGATAGTGTAATATACAATCGTTCAGATTATGAATAAGGGTACTAGTATTTTTTAACCTTCTTTTATTTATCATTTTGCAATGTTTATGACGGTCGCTAAAACTCACGAGATACCAATCATCCTCTGTTTTCTCCCCTACACTAAATCTTAGAGCATAAAATTGTATATTAGTGTATCATGTAAGGATATTAGTTTGATTTTCTTCTCTATTACATACTATTTATTCTACAGTTTGATTAGCATTTGATGTGCGAGAGGATGAAGAGAAGAGAGTCAAACTTGGGGACGAGGGTTATTACATAATTTGATTTAACGATCATACAACCTCTAAGTGCTTTACAAAACATCATTTACTTTTAATCATATACATCCCTCTTATGATGCCTCAAATTACCGTTAACTTTGTTTGTGCAGGGCGTGATTACTGTGAAGGTTCTTACATAGTTTAGTTTTAGGGATGAACTAGGATCTTCTCTTGACAAATTATATGTAAGTATATTTATTGTGTGACAGAATCAGATTGTGATAAAGGGTGTTGGGATTTGTAAATTGATGATGATTAATTGGTTAGTGGCCTTAGATGAGATGTCCAAGCTTTATATGTTTGATCTGATATAGACTTTATATCGTCAGAGAAAGGTATATGCTTTATATCATCCGAGAGAAAGGTAGTGGCAAAACTGCCAAATTCCTATGGCTTACTTGTTACGCTTTGTCCGATGTGAAATTTTAGAGAGCAAACTTGGCTTTTTGTAATCCAGGGTTACACCCTAATAGTCAAAGATTTGATCACTATTTGTCTATATTATTTTGCAGTACAAAACAAAAACTGGATGTCTGGAAAAGGCCGAGTTATTGCTTGTGCATAGCTAAAAAAATCTGGTTGTCCAAGGTTTTGGTTTCTCACATCCACCAAATCTTACAGCCGAAATTTTGAATATTAGTATCTCAGGTAGTAACATTAGTTTGAATTTGTGCTTAATCACATATTATATATTTTATAATTTAAATAACGGTTGCTTCAGGAGACTCTTAAATGAAAAGAGTCGAGCTTGGGGGAAGAAGTTGGATATACCTTTAAATATATAACTGTATTGTTCAATAACATTATATAATTCTAGAACCTACTCAAAACTGATTGTAAATTTTGTAATTTGTTACAACAGCATTAGATCTGTTTTTACCAAATTATAATTTACACTGAAAGACTGTCCGTGACAGAGGCATCCCTCTGGTTCCAATTACTAAGCTCCAAGCTGATTTCAGCATGGCCGGAGTTAGACGCTGCCGTTTCATGCTTCAAACTTATTCTTCCGTCTTCTTTTCTTTGAACTTGTTTCTCCTTCCTCTTCATCCACAATCTTCTTCTTGCTCTTATTCTTCTTCTTCCGCGTTCTGTTATCAGGAGTGTCTACTAATGGAGTAAGGTCTCCGTTCATAGTATCCCCTCTTGGGAACGAGCCTTCCTCGTCTTCTTCTAGTTGCCAATTGCAGAAAAGCCCGCCATTGCTTTTGCCGTTAGCCGACATTGGTAATGGCTCTCCTGCTCCGGGAAGTAAGCTTTTGAAAGTGACATCCCCGTTTTTCCCACCTTTGCGCTCTAACAGAATCCGGTCTGGTCTGATTATTGTGCCGAGAATGCTTCGGTTCGGTCCTAATGCTAGAATAGCTTTCGTGTTTGTTAAAGTAGATAAGGCCATTGCAAACGCTGATCGAATCTGCAAAAAGAACTCGTCTTTAATAAGCATATCCACCTTGTTAAAAGTATATATACTTTTCTAACAAATTAGAGAAGTGAACAGAACCTGAAAGTAGTTGAATGAGTTCTTGCCAATGTCATTCTCTGGTGTCTGGTTATCCAAAGACAACAGAAGAACCAAGTTAATCATTTGTCTGTTACACCCTAACGTTTGTGTTTATACACAACCAAAGCTTAAAAGCTGACCTGTGGATCCTCGATGGAGATGAGCCCTGGCCGGGACGCGTTCAGGAAACTGGAGAGACAAAAACAAAGAAGACAAAGGTAAACTCTCCAAAAGACGCAAAAGGTAAAGGTGGATGTTTCAGGGAGTTAAGATTAGTAAATAAACACTACAATGTCGGTTTAGTTAGTTACCCTTTTTTGCACTTTGAAAAGAAAGAACCTCCCTTTTTGCAAGATACACCGACATCCGCGGTGTTTAATTTTCTCCCGTAAAAGTCAAATAATTTAACCTACAATTAGGAAAAAGAAAAAAGAACAGAATTTAGACAACAAATGAAGCCAAATACAATCAAAATCTCCAGGTCGTAATGACAAAAACATACCAACAGAACTCCCAAGTTATGCTCTGGTGGGCTTCGACCATCTTTGAGGTACTGTTTTATAAAATAAACAATGGTACAAAACCAAGTCAAGTAAAGAGATTTTCTCTTTTTTTGGAAAGTAATGTGAAATTCAAGTAACCACTGTTACCTTGAGAAATGCTATGAGCATTGCTAGAAGTGCATATGAACCAATTCCACCACTGTACACCTGCCAAAAACATTAATGACATTATTGAATGTTTGGGACTGTGAAGAATGATGATATATACTATAGAAAGAGCAAACTATTTCCAACCTCATTGAGTTCTCTCTGTTGTAGAAATACTTTCAGAATTAGACACAATGGTCGTACAGGAGGCAACCTTAGTACAGCATCCTGAAAAATAATCAGAGATCCATCGTCAGATTACACAGAATCGACACGATAAGCTAGTAAAAGGTATGATACAGCTCAAATTCACAAAAAAATAATTCAGCAACAAGACTAGATCCATCGGTGGACTTAAGAGAACTAGAAACATACTATCACAAACCTGAATAAACTCAGCTGCCTTTGGTCCATTCTCCATATCAAAACTGTGAAGCCAATGCCAAATTTAATAACTCATACTTTTGTTGAGGATATTCAATCGGATAAATATTCAAAGCAGACAGGTTCTGGAATGGAAGCTAGTAGGTAAACAGGAAAATAATAACCTTAGATCAAATGAAATACTACTTTTCTTCTCGACAAACTTGATAATTGGTACACGAGCCTTAGCAATCACCTGCACAAATCAGAGAGATAATGATGAGACAAGGTCTCTCTGAGATAGTGGCATGTAATAAAAGAAGGTAAATAGATACCAGAATGTTCTTTGCAATCCCCCTTTGCGACAATGCTCTGGAGAGTGCTTTCAGACCTAGTTGAGGATTTGTTATACCTGATTCCAGAATGACCACCTTTATATACAAGCAAAAGGAAAAACATTTAGACATCTCTTCAAACAAAAAAATTTACAGCATCTTACAGATCTACATGTTAAGACTCATTCTTAAGATAAAATATGAGTTACACCACACTTCCCTATTCTTACTAACTGTTAATACAGAATCAACCAAACAAAAAGATACGAGAGATTAATACTTACATCAATGTCACTTGTTGGAAGATAAAGCCCCGTCTTGTATGATCCGAAAACTTCTACCTGCAACAGAGAATAAGCAAGGAATTAGAGATTATAGTTTTGATTTAAACGATACTCAGAGAGAAAGCTTAAGGCTATATACCTTGCAGTCCGGCCAGATATACTGAATAACACTTTTAACACTATCCATTGCTGCATCACGCTGCGCTTTCTCTTCTTCAGTTGGTAAAAGAAACTCGCAGAAATCTACTATCTCTGCAAGATCAACATCAAAAAAGGAGACAAACTTTTCAACAAAAGCAACCAAATTTACAAAAAAAACACACCCAGGGATTCTTTTGTTTCCACGTTACCTTTATGCAACTGAAGCATTGGGATCTTAGAACAGCTTTTCTCATTGAACCAGTTAGTCTCTAATCTTGGTTCTTCTGCTTCTTTGACTTTCTTCCTCTTTCTGCTCTTCTTCGAGGAGGCCACAACCGGCGTAACAAACTCGCCTCCGGCGTCGACGTCTAATGAGAAGAAATCCACCGTATCTGATTCTAACGGCGTTGTATCGACGGTTAAATCGGAAATCTCGTTGCGGAAAACAGAGTAATTGTGAGAAACGTCATGCGTTGCTGGAGACTGATTCGACGGCGGCGATTGATTCGAATCTGAAAAACAAAGTGGAGGAAGAGCGTCGTATACAAAAGTTGGAGCTTCCGTCTTAGATTCAGTCTCCATTGGAGATTGATGGAAAGCTAAATCTGGGGTTTAGGGTTTCGAAGCCGCCGTGGAGATTACAAAACCCAAATAAAAATATGATTAGTTTAGGAAAAATATAAACAAAACTTTCTGAAGAAAAGTTTTATGATAAAACCCTCTCCGACCAACGAGAAAGTGGAACTAGGTCGGATATTTGGATCGGTTCGGATGGGTTCTATTGAACTTGGGATAACTCGGGTTTACAAAAGGTTTATAAAAACCGAATAAAATTTTATTCAGATCGGTTTATATTTGTCTCGATTGGTCAATTTGCATAATATAATTGAGAATCGACATTAGATTTATATTAGATCATATATCTTACCCACCTAAATTAATTATCTGAACTACTAATAAGTAATTAAAATTTTTTTTTTAAAAAGTACTTAAAATTTTAATATTAATGAAATATACTATTTAGTTTTAAGAAAATATAATTTATAATTATGATTTTAAATATCTCTGTTATTTTAAATCTAACTATAACAAACATTTAAGATATTTAATCGTATTTAGATATTTAGTTGATTTTTGTTTAGTTTTGGTATCTAAAATATATAAAAAAGAAACCATTCCAATATATAGAACTATCCAATTCAACTCGGTTTGATTTGGTTTTTTGAAATTTGTTTCTAATCGGTTTTAATAATTTGCTCAAGCTTGACGGAACCGGTGACATTATACCAATAAATTGTTCTTGGTAAATAAGATAACAGACCAAAGTAATGATATTATTACAGCGGCCGCAGTTGCCTTGCCTCAACAACCGTCAACTTTGTTAAATTAATTGAACATGTTTGAGGCGAGATTAATACCGTTATATTTGAATTCACAAGAGCTTCCTGAAGAGTTATAGACGGCTACATATCACATTTGGTATTCGAAATGAAAAACCGCCATTGTGAATCTATAGCTCTCTTTTTTTTCATGCGTATAAAGTTCAGTTTAAAGAAGAAAGCAAGAGAGATGCTTAGATTTTCGTTAGTATTATTAGTTTGGTTTTTATACTTATCAACAACAACAAAAACTGTTGGCACAAGCGATTATGTAGCTTGTTATACATGTTTCATTGAAACATCTCGGAGCTAAAGAGGACCTTACATTTTCTACTCAAATTACTCCTACAAACTTGTATTCCTCTAAACCAATCCTCAGAACCACGACTCAGCTTATATTAATGGGTATATATATATAGATCATTCTCTCCTCACTGGCAATGAAGATGATCTCGAGAGTGATTCCATAGGTTCTGCTCTTAGATCTGGGGTCGTTGCTGAAGAAATGGAGACACAAGGTCGAAGAAGAGGTGTTCCAACTCTACTTGAAGATTCATTAGGGACAGAAGTAGAAGCAGTACGAGGTTGGATTGGCTGCAACTCAAGCTCAATACCTTGTTGTTGTTGTTGTTGTTGTTGTTGTTGTGGATAAGTATCAGAAACATCAAGCACTTGATGGTCATATTCTTCGATAGATGCAACCGTGCTTGTTTCTGTTCTAACGGTCGAATCATCGCCGTAATAGCCGTGTCTTCTTCTCTTTCTGGTTGCTTTTCCCCAACCTCGAATCGTGTCTCTTATCCTCTGAGGTATCAGAGCCGCTTTATAGTTCGTTCCCATCTAGAAATCAAACAGGTGAAACAATTTATTATACTCTAAATGAGTTTTTGGAAACTGTTAGAAGTCGAACTGTGCAACAAACTTTCTCAATTACCTGAGCGACCAATGCATATAGTGGCAGTGTGCTGTAGCTGCATAGAAACTGTCCAGCAAACCTACAAAGAGAAAATCAATTACATGAGACAAATGCGCAACAGTCTTGAGACTACATCGGAAGGAAAGAAAAAAGGTTTCATTACCCTAAAATAAGTCGGAAGTAAACGAGGAGATGATTCTTGAGGAAGCAAGAACTGTATCCGAACTGCCACTGAAGAAAAATCAAGAACAAATGTATTGTAAGTTTCAATAACAAATCTATAAGCATGCAGAAGACCAATTCATTATGTGGTTCATTTGTCATACCCAGAACCAGAAGAATGAAGCCAGCTCAAAAGAATTCTGTTAGAGATGGAAAGCAATTAGTGCAAGTTTTACCAAGAAACAAGTGGTTTGATGATGCAGAAGGATGCTAAGTAAAGACTTTGCAAACCTGGAATAGAATGAAGTGGATAAGGGACAAGAGCAGTTCAGGTTTGTTGAACCAAAAAAGTTCATCTCTAGGCCTCAACTTAACTCCGGAAGGATATTCTGTTAAACCAGCATTCTCCAATGCCAACGTTGCTATTACGTGTTGCAGCTTGGTACCAACCAGAAGAACAAGCTGAAAAACAAAAAAAGTAGAATTGAAATGTTACTACGCTGCCATGTTTCAAAACCGAAAGCGAGAATCCTGAAATGTAGTTCTTACAGTAACAGGAATAATAGCTATCCAGAAGTAGAGATTTGATCCTGCAGTATCAAGATGCAAGATTTGAAAAACTTATCTTCTAATATGAAGATTTCTCGCTAAAGAATTAAAAGAAAACAGAAATGATCTTCTGTTTAGTCATACCTTTTATGTTAAAGAGCATGAAAGCAACTACGAACCCCCAAAGCGGCCCACTGCAGAAGATCATTGAAGCAAAATTGTTGAGTCAGTAATCTTATGCATCCAATATGATTTGTATATACACAAATTAGCATAGTGAAAACCGTACGAGGTCTCAGAACTTGATAGATATAAAGCTAAGTTGGACATATCACACTATGTTTTTCTACAACGTAAGGTATCTCACCTTACACCAACGATCCTTTGGAACTCTTCCTCCATAGAACGAATCATGTAGCTGTGAAAATCGTACTTTAATGTGAGGTGGTGATTCTGCTCATAAAAGAAAAAACAAAAAGCAAACAGCACCAATCCCATTAATTATATATAGTTGCAACATTATTGTCACTTATACGTAGTTGAAAACGAGAGTGGAAAGAGCAAACATTCATATGGCATAGAGTTATCACTCACCACAATGAAACCCTTCCGGAGAGTAAGATAGTCAGAACGAACAACAGAATGTCCGAATTGCCTGAAGAAACATGTCTGCAAGCATAAAAACAAAAGACACCTCAGTCTGTTTGAACCAATAATTGAAACAATATCTACTTCATGAGTTCCAAAAACTTTCAACTTAGCTTGGTAAAACATATACCATTCTGGTTTACTCCAAGCATTAACTGTAAAGTATAGAAATGCATATAAATAGTCGTCTCCATATTTTCTAGAGAAAGAAGGTGAAAGACATACCACCCATACAAGCAATCTATTCTTGGCCAGAGGAGCAGATGTATGATACTGAACAAAAGTTGTTTGCCTTCGGAATACTTTTTCCCGTGTTACCGCTGCCTCAAAAAAAAAAAAAACAAATTATCAATCTTTTCCCACTTGAGACACTGAATAATCAAAGCCTTAAACCACATCGATGAGCAAGCAAACAAAGCATAATGCTAAAGAAAATTGATAATAATGGAGCAGACTCGTGCTCACCAGTTAAGCAATCATGTCGATCCATGCGAGCTACATCTTCCCAGATCCTCCAACTATGAATCTGGATAGAGAAGCAGGCCAATAAAAATATTAATAACAGAGGAACTTCCCAGATCAAAACAGAGAAGACAGCACACCAATCAAACAAAAATATACACTATAAACGGATTTATGGAGTAAGTTAGAAGTTCAGCTGAAACAAATGATATACAACCTTGACGATTGCAAGGAGCATGGTCAAGCAGCTGTAAGTTACATGTGTAACCGCCATTATAAAGATGAAGCGATGCAACTGTTCTAGGCCTTCGTATGAAACAAATGGCTCATGCCCCTGCGAGATTGAATTTAGTCCCTAAGAAACGACCAGCAGATTTCTAAATTCTAAATGCTTCAAATACCTCGCTGCAAGTAGCATGGTTAATGCCTTCCAACCTTCTTCTCTTAAAGACGTTGAAAAAGAAGGATTTTGTCAAAAGATTCCTCTTGACAGATGGTTCGTTTTCAAGTTCCTCGTTAATCTCAGATCGTGTACAAGGAACAAATCTGTCGTTGTAGAAACTTGAAGGAACACATATGTTGGCTATTGTACTAGATGTAGCTGTAAGAAGAAGTGATATGAAGCCAAGGAGCATCAACTCTGAAAAAGGGAAAATATATATATATATATTTAGGAAACCAAACACATAGACAAAAAGGAACATTGGTTAATCAAATAAAACCTTCTTTCATCTTCTCCAATGCAGCAAACAAAGGTTTCCTCTTTGTCTTCCTCAACCACTGTCAGAAGTTACACAGCGATTGAGGATAAAAGGTTTTAGATCAACAGCTAGACAAAACCAGAAATGGAGGCTACTCACAGTGCTAAGACGATAAATGGAGCGCTCAACGATCAAAGAAACAACGACGAAGACAGTCAACACTATAGCGACAGACCAAGTAGGTGATAACGCCAACGATCTCTCATTTGAGTCTGCTTGATTCTCTTCTCCTTCTCCCATATCTTAAAATAGATTCTTCACTCCTCTTAAATCCAGATTCCACTGGATTTTTGTACAACGAAACTTTCTTCCCCGACGAAAAATTGAAACTTTGGAAACTACTCAAAACAAATCACACTCCTTTTTTATTCTTGAAGTTTAGAATCCTTACCATTAAAGACCCATCGAGCTTCCTCGAAGTAAGTAACAAATCGGTCGAATCCCAGAAATCTGATTGTCTAAAGAAAAACTAAAACTTAACTTCGATCGTTCTGCTAAGATTGTCTAAAGAAAAATATTTTTTTTTCTGAAACTCGTCTGCAAAGATTTGTCGACTCCAAAGAAAATACGAAATTTGAATTCAAGAAAGTTGAAAGTACTCACTGCGGAAATGTAAAGATGTTTTGAGGGTCGGTCACTACGGGTTCAGAAAAACTTCATGTGCAGACATGGTTTGTTGTGCAATGAAGCCGACCAAATGAAAATAATAATAAATGTTGACAAAAGAAAAAGAAACTAAACAAAAAGCAAGCAAGGAAAGGTATAGCGAAGATTCGACAGATACCCGAAAACAAGCTTCTCCCCACATGATTTGATACTCTTCACTTTCACTCGTATGGGACCCACTTCTTCCTCTCCTACTACTATTGACTATTCCTTTTTTTAGGTTTGGTTTTTTGGAATTTGGTTTAGAAAAATGTAAGTATAAAAACTAACCGAATAAAACTACTGTTTAATTTAGTTATCAGCTAGTTTTTTTATTTTATCTTTTTCCAAAACTAACCGAAGTTTTATGTTTTTCAATTCAAATTTGGTTAAAATATATTAAATTCTAATAAATTTGGATAATTTGAATAAGTTTGGTTAATTAGATTTTCAGTTTAAAATTTTAATATATTTTTGACTATCATTTTTTATAATTTGATATAATTTGGTTTAAAAATTTTAAACTATATATATGATTAACCAATATAATCAAAACAAACTGAAATAGACCAATAAATATTGTCGACTAATTTAATCTGAATAATCAAATCATAACCAAAAAATCAAAAATCTCGGTTAAGTTTGGAAACTCTAATTTGATTAAATCTCTGATTCAAAACTATTTTTGTTTCATTTTTTTCTAAGCATTTTAAACAACAATACTTAATAAATTAGATAGAACAGCTATTGTAGGAATAAAATTATAATTGTTATAAATATATGTAAAAAAAACTTTAAATTTATAATGAAAACAAGAGGAGTATAAATTTCTTTTGTGAACAACACTTAGCTGAAAATTCTCTTATTAAAATATATATATATATATATATATATATATATATATATATATCACTCTATTTCACAAACGGAAAATAAAAAAAATCCAAAATTATTTATCTAGTTTAGTAGATGCTCATGGTACCGAGAGTAAAACTTCTTTTTCGTCAAAATTAATTTATTCAGTCGTGTATTGTGCTCATGTAAAATCTGAGATAAGTGTATCATATGTATCATGTGGCTACGTAATTATACATTGATTAATAAATCAGATGTGAGTAGTAGTAGTTTTTCTTCTCGAAAGTATCGTATATGAAAGTTAATTAATCAATTAATAATGACGATTAAATAAGATGTCCACCTCTCTAAGAAACTTAGCTGGAACTGGAAGCTACCTAAAGGAAATAAATGCATTGGGATATGAGGTCTCGACATTCCTGTTTATTTTATTTAATTTGTTAATTCGTTATATACTAGTACTATTGTTAAACAATTTTAAGTTCAATTGTGGGAACCTGCGCGAAATCTATGAAAATAGAAAGGAAAGCGAAAATCCGCAAGAGATTTCAAGGAGGGCTCCACATTAGTCTTACTTCGCAGTTACAACTTTTACAAGTACAAATTTGTAAGCCATACGTGTGCGTGTTGCCAACAAGGCAACAATATTAATAACTGAAAAAAAAAATATTACTCAATAGTTTTGTTTATTTAACGAATTTTCCTACTTTTCTGACCTTTTACTCTTTTAGCAAGTGTAAGTTTCCCTGAATGTGTTTTGTTAGCAACTTGTAGCCGCCTCGTTTTTATATAAGGGGTTTTATTCTTACTTGTCTATAGATATTATTTTTCAGTATGGTTCAGTAATAGTTACATGGATTAAAAAAAATAAAACAAGACAATCTCAATTAAACTTGGCATCTTGCTACTTGCATGCAGCTACTCGTGGAGAAGTAGGTTTTCTGGAAAACAGGAAGAGCAACTTTCTTAAGCTTCAACTCTGTAGGATTACATTCGTGTTATCACTTGATCGATGATTAAGATCTTCTTGTTTTTTTTTTCTTTTTACAGCAAATTGTGATGTATAAGATCAGGACAGTAATAAATGAAACGTTTCATCGAGATATGCATGCTCAGCATTCTATGTTTTTAGGCGTATTGATGCTACTATGAGCTTTATATCTCCGATCATGGCAACCAGACATGGTCAGCCCCCTGCAACTGTTGTTCTCATTATCCCGTTCTAATTCATGTTTTATTATCTATCTAATCTTTAATCTACATAAAATTGCTCTAAAATTTATTTTAAAATATATTTTATACCTACAATTTATATACTATATATACGTAGGAGACATGTCATAATGAAACCAAAACCACTAATGCTACTAAGTATTCACATGTCTAACTGTTTTGAGAATTAATCAGAATTTCTGGATTTACTATATCTAATCTTGAATAGAAAAAGTTAGTCACACAAAAAAGGGTTTGTGTACACATTGAAAGTTATAGTTTTTCCATAACTCTCTTACTAGTGCTAACTTTATGTAAAAGAAGTTGGCTACTGTCCCTCAAATTTCCGATGACAATAACTTACGACTAGACTGTCCTTGCTCTTTAATCGGAAGCAAGAACCATCCCTCTGTTGGAAGCAAAGAGCATCTCTTTGTCGCCGATAACAACTCATGCCAATTCGGTTCTAAATCCTAGATTTGATTGAGTGACGACCTGAGTTAATTCTCAACTGCACCATGGAATCGTTGATGTCATCTCCGAGGTTCTTGTTATCGGAGTAATTTTCAATGGTAAATCTTCTCTTGGCTCTACCTAAGCATTCGAAGAAGGCCAATGGCTCGTCTATGGCGCATTCGATATTAAAAAAAAAAATAATCCAGTGTTGTACAATTGCATATAGAATTAATTCATCCACATTACCAAACAGGTCATGCTTAAATTAGTCTGAACCGTAGTGGACATAGATAACACCACATATATTGCTGTCAGACACACAAAATCTGATCATTTTTATTTACAAAAGGAACAGAAAATTTATAAAAACTAAAAGGAAACAACTGGTTGAGAAAATTGCGTTTTGTAACATATATTTTCATTTCGAAATTTTGATGACCAAAAGAGTAAAAATTATAATGATAACACAATAATTTATGAAAATAAAACCAGGATTATATGAGAACTATCCGCTAAACACATTAAACGAGTCAGTTAAGAAACAGGACTAATTGACGTCGACTTTTGCTGGTGGCTGCTTTTTAACGTGGATGAGGAGCATTTGAACGTTGACGGATATTGTCGAATGGTGAAATATATATATATATATATATATATATATATATTTCTTTTGGCATAATATATATATATATAGCTAAATGCTACTATTTTATATTTTCAATTTTGATATATCATGTCTATTTACATTTTTATTCTTCAGCTTCTGTACACACTTAGCGAATAGTTTGAAAACCGTCAACACGTCATTTTATACTTTTATAAATACTTTGTAGGGGTAGAATACAGAAGATACTTGTATATATGTACAGCACTTGTAAATCATTTTACTATTAGTGAACAAATATATTCAGTTTCTAGACACAGAAAATGTCTACAACGTTGAATATAATTTGACCAGATGAAGTTTCCTATAACATTTAAATATATAAATGATTTTTTTACAGTAGTATGTGTTCTCACAAGGATAATTTTGAGGTGTAGATATGTTAATATGAGTTTTTTCGCGGGTTTTAATAGGGTTTATATATGATATTGAATCTGAATAAATATTCATTCCGACCTATTCAGTTTAAAATTTTAAATAGAGAAATTCTGTTAAGATTTATTTATTAAATGGAAGACCCTGTTAACTCGTTTATATATATTTTTCATCAAAAATAATACCGTTTTTAAGTTAAATAGATCTGCGGATCTATAAATAGGTTTGAACAGGTTTGCCGGTCTAAATAAACAGCTATATTACACCCTAAACTTAGATAGATCTTTACAGATATGGAGTTAAAACGGGGTGATTCCAAAATAAAAATAGTTCTATCTATTTTAACATCCCTATTGAAGTATATTGACACACACATGGGCTTGTCTTTGGTAAGGGTTAATTAAAAAGCTTATACTGAGCCATCAAGTGGAAAAGTTCCAAACCATTATCATCTTGGGTTAGTACTAGTGCTGATATTAGTGAATGTGTTTAGAGAATGATATTCTTTGTTAGTGTTGATGAAAATATCTTCAAGCACGGATGGTAGAGTTTTGCTGAAGATATTGAAGATTAGTATCCAACATTGACGACAAAAGTATACATCTCTCTAACTTTTTGGGTAAGCTCTAGTGTAAAATTAACTCTGTCCCATATAAAAACATTACAAAAGAGAAGGCAAAACATGATCTAAAACTGTCCTTAAAGATCACTAGATCAACTACCACTTTGTAAGAAATATTTTAGGGAGAAGAAAAATTAAATCACCATCTAAGAAGGCAAATTAAAATTCTTTCCGTTTCATGAAATTTTACAACATCGACAATTGTTTGTTGCTTTGATGATGAAACTACAGCTATACCCTTTGACACTAATAACAACATACGCTTATTTATAGTATAAAATAGGATATACGTTACGGCTTATGAGAGCTGTATAAATTTCATGAATCGGATTGCTTCTTCATCCACTTTATAGTTTATTGCCTTAGTGACGAAGCTATGTCCAATTTGCATTATTTAATGCTTATGGACTAAACACTTAGACGATTTGTATCTTTCAAACTCTTTAGACGATTGTGCAACGATGAATTCAAGTAAGTTTTAAAAAAATTAATTTAATTTAATTTTTTCTGCAATCGACGAAGAGAGGAGAGGAAAGATATGAGGAGGTTCTTCGCCGCTGGAGATGAAGAAGAAGAATAAAAGATGGAGATGAGAGAGAAGAGGGTGTCGTATGGGGCGAAAGCGTTGCGAAGAAAAGAGATTGCGAAAATATGAGATCCAAGGTCGAATTGAGGAAACATATTAGACGACAGAGATAACAGAAGGGAAAAAGGAAAAAAGCAAGGTAGTGGCGCGAAAAAAAAAGAAATAAGAGAGGAGAAAGAAGAAAGGAGAAAGTGGAAGAGAGTTGAGAGGTTTCATAAAATTTTGCATGCTGAGACGAGCAATGTCGGTGGTCATATATAGTTTCTTTAAGGTTATAAACTTATTGGATGACTATCAATGTTTTTTTTGACAACTGAGTATTAAACGGAAATACTGCCCTAATTTAACGAAGCCATCTAGGAGGGGATGAGTCAATATGTATAAATGTAATAAACTAGTTTTATACGTTTACTTGAGTTTGGAGTTTCATCACTCTCGTTTACAAACCTTGTTACTAACGGGCTTTTTATTTACGGGCCCAGTTTTAGTTAAATCAACACATGAATGATTTTTTGTCCTATGCAAAATTCAAACCTATACACACTAATATGCGATTAAAATAGAGGAAATATGATGCAAATCCTAGTCTAAGTTCCCCTTTAGATCCGATTTTATAATCTTCTTTTAAGGGTGTTTTGGTTGGTTTAGATTCAATAATACCTGTAGAAGTTAATAAATCTACAATATATTTTCTTTGAAATAAAAATAGACCTTCCTTGAACCTACACACTTCAATTCCTAAGAAGTATTTAAGTTCTCCAAGTCAAGCTACGTTTTTAACACCCACATCCGAACAAGTAGTGGAGTTGACATGTCTTGTTTACATATAAATAAGGGAGAATAACTGTACTGACCTATATATTAGATGTAATTACTAGGATAACCTATATCTTTTGTTAATTACTACACCGTCTTTCAAGATTTATAAATCCCAGTCGTACCCCTTTACGAATGTTGTATCGCAAAATTATTACGATAATGCCACTGCATAGTATTTATCGCAGATTTTTTGTCGCTTAGTTATTACGCATGTTCGCCGTTTCAACTTATCCCATGTCGCATATTTTTTTGTCACGTGGTCGCTGTATTTATCAACCGCAGAACTGTTTTGCAGAATTATTATTGTGTTGTCGCAGTTTAATACGTCGCAGTTTTGTTTGTTGGTATCGCAGACTTGTTTCGCAGAATTATTGGCGCGTTGTCGCATGTTTAGTATGTCGCAGTTTTGTTTAATGTCGCATGTGTAGCTGTTTCCTTTCATGGAAACAATTTTTATAGAGTCTATCAAACTGCAAAATCCAGTTCTACCCCATGGATATTTTTCAAACTGGTCAGCGTTAAGCGCTTGTTTGGCGCTTTTGCAACGGTATCCGGGAACCATGATGTATGCCATACATCCCCACATGCAAGATGCATAACCTGCCTAATATCATCCTCCTCTCCAAACTCCAGTCTTCACACCGTGACAAAACCTTAGCCATCTCTTCCCATGAAGGTCCACATCCTAAAGCGACATTCATTTCTCTCCACCTCACTTCATATTCTGAAGTGTTTACCGGTTCTTCCTCTAGATATAGGTCACAATTAAGAACTTAAGACCAGTAATTTCCTTATACTCGTTTAGCGAGAATCGCATAGGCTGATCATCAATCAATGACCAAAACTCATGGTCATCGATGATTGACAACTGATGGGTTATGAAGTGATGAACGATACTCGCAGAAAAACTCCAACAAATGAGTTTTTCAGCGCCTCCCACACATCTACACCAATATATTTTTTGAGGGTCTTGAATTTCCCAAATGTGCAGTAATGATTCATGCTCTTCAGTTCAAAAGGAGAGTTTCCATCATTGTAAAGTCTGGTTGGGTAGCGTGAATCAGCCATATTCTGCAAATCACAGAAGAACGAGGTAACTACAAAAATCCAAAATAATTATGCGGTTACTACGAATAGTTCTGCGACAACCTTAAACAATTCCACAATCGCTACAGTTTATTACTGATACATCCAGACATAATTTAACCTAATTAAACAGAAACTATAAAATAATTCTGCAGTTAATACATATATATTTGCGACAACAGGAAAAGAGTATCGGCGGTAGCAGTAAATAGTTCTTCTCCACTGATTCTTACCTGTAAGGGAGAACACAAAAAGATTTCGGTTAAGATGACGAAGCCGGAAAATACCAAGTTCAGCGAACACGAAAACAAAGAGAAGCACACGAAGAGAATGCAGACGAAGACAAACAGTTTAATAAGTAGGGTTTGTTTTTTTAATTGTGTATTTGTAGAAGGGATTGTAGAAAGTTGAACAGTTACGACTTCAATTTTGTAACCGTTGAGAAGTTATCTACTCAAATGTTAAACTAGTAAATAAAATGAGTTATGCAGGTTTTTATGTATTTAACCCACCAGTGTTTCGAACCAAAATATAAATGGATTAATCTAGTAATAAGGTATAAATATGGGTATTTCAGTATAAAGAGGTTTTCTCTGACTTATAACTCATCTTTGCGCTTGGGGCAATGACGCAGCTAATGAGGTACTAACCGAGGCGCGTCTATTGCTGGTTGAAAACTATTTCCAAACCCCCTCCTGGGCCTTAGCTTGTCTTGGGCCTTCGAGAATTTCTGGAAGGGCTCCCTTCGGGGTAAAGCCCTACAATTTTCTTAGTTTAATTTTTATTTTTAATGGCCTGTTATATGTTCTTCTCTTTGAAATTAAGAATAACGTGCTTGACATAATTTAACATATTAAAGAAAACTTAACATATTTTCCGTACAACTGTAGAACCATCGTGAAGAAAAAGTTGTTGATGTATAAATTTCATGTATCGGAGTGCATCTTCGTTCATTTAATTGTTTGTTTCCTTTGTGACGAAGCTGTGTCCATTTAATTTGCTCATTCAAGCTTTCAAGGTAATCAGATTACTTTCGAGTATGTAATACCCTGAACTAGCGTTTATGGTCATGACCTTACTTGAACAGGATCAGTTCTATATGTTTGTACCTCTGTATCGTTGATTTCTAAGGAGACAAGCCGTAAACTCTGGTGGATGATTCATGACAGTGCGATTAGAGTGTGATTATCGGCCACGATCATCTCTCGATGCTTCCTAGAGGATCGTTACTCGGTTCGGTTCTATCCTTGCCGGGGTGATCGTACGGCGGTCTGACAGGTAACCTTTTTTTGGGTTTTTGTATTAATCCTTGATGAAGTTAAAAGTAAACCAAATTAATTTGTCCTCACGTTCCCATATTCTTCTTCTAACTCTCATATTGTTTGTGTTTAAGAAAGACTGCTCAGTGATTTGTTTTTTGTTTTGTCGCTACGGTAGGTGATAAAACCTACAATTTAAACTAACATGTGAATATCTTCCACAACTTATTGGTATATTGAAAACCCTTTTGAACAACCAAGTTTTATTGTGGATAAAGAAACTCTAGAATATTGGAATTAGAGCGGGATTAACGGCCACGGTTATCTCTTGATGCTGTAGAGGAACATATCTGTGGTCTTGTATTTGTCTTGTATTACTCGATCAGGTAAGGGATAATAAGCCTCATACTGCGCCATCAAATTTAAAAGCTCCCAAAAAAAACAATTATCATCTAATAATAACATGACTAATCCTGATTTCACTGAAATTGTTTAGAGAATGTTATTCATTTGTTAGTGTTGATAAAACAAATGCATTCAATCTCAAACCTATTTTTGTAAGATTAGGTTACGTCCGATTTTCCGCCTAAATCATAATTGACATGTTTAACATTTATATAGATATAAAACTAAAGCTATTTTCCTAAAATAATATAAATAGAAATGTAAAATAGTATATTCAAAAATAATATCAAATTTAGTAATTTTACTAAATAAGATAAATAGTTGATTAAAAATACAACTAATTTTCCTAAAATAAAATAAACATAAAACTTATAAAGCTAATTTCCTGAAGATAAATACAAATATAAATAAGATAATTAAAAGATTTATGTATCTTCTACATTCTTCTTAATCCTTAAAGGTATAATCTTTAAGATCTCGGTTCATGATTGATGATAAAATAAGACATTTTCCAAAAAAAAGAAATGCCACCAGCCATCATCGCTTTTTCATTTGCCTTCCTGTATTTGATGGTCCCAGATGCAACATTGGCATGTATTCCAAACGGCCAATGTTTAATTGCATGTTTTTAGTTTGGATTAGATTTTACGAACAAGTCAAAAATCTTCCTCACTCATTATTGAGGAAGATTGTGATAATGGTCTTACTCAGTCTTACATTCGTAAAGATCAGATCGAAAGTCATGAATTGCGATATAATTCCTGGATTTTCTTAACTAAATGATGATTTAGCTATTGCTGAATCTTGACAAGAATATTTGGCTCAAAAAGAGATAATCAATTTTTTTTTTCTAAAAAACATTAATAAAAGTAAAGTTTGGGAAAAAAGGAAATAAAAGAAAAAAGAATATGCAAAAGAAATAAATAATTGGAAATCTAAAAACAAAAGGAAACTATATGTAACTATAAATAGAATTCGATATCTATAAAAGATAGGCTCAATAATTATATAAATATACAACTTTCGATTCTCCTAAGAATCGCATTCTAAAATTTTCTTTTGCACCACATACATCATGGAAGCTACTACAGAAATTGAGTACCAAGTCGAAAACTATCCTGAACCCGAAGAAATTGGCACAGTCATAATCTACATAAATTTTATCTCATCGGTGGACATGGAACCGATACTAACCCGTACTAGATTCTCATGTTCGCTATCCTCCAAAGAATTCATTGAAGATGAAGAATCTCCTAGAAAACAAGAACTCTATCACTTTTTGATAGAATCAAGAGTCGATGAAATCGATGCTATTACGCTAATGAAAATACTCATTCGACTTGCTGTTGAAGTAACTTCATCGGTTGAATACTGTTCACATTACGCTTTGTCAATATGGTTGACCCTTGATATAGTTCCTTTGAGAGAATTGGACCTTAATGACTCTCAAATGGAAGAGGCTATTAGAGCCTCACTCGATGATAATGAGAGAAATATCGGGTTTAAACCCACAAATAAGTTAGGAGTAGGGTCCTTAAGTACGAGAATATACAAGAAAAAACGAAAGACCAGCTTAAATGCTGACAGCAAGGCAAAACGAGAGACCTACTCAATTGCTGACCGGTGCACAATTTGTTTAGAGGAATTTAAAACCGGACGAAGAATTGCGATTTTAACTTGTGGTCATGAGTTTGACAATAGATGTATTATGAAGTGGTTTAAAGTTAACCATGTTTGTCCATTGTGTCGCTTCGAGTTACCTTGTGAAGATGATGGTTGTGGTAGTACTGTTGTAATCTAAATTCAATTTTTTTTTGCGCTTGGATTATTATTATTTTTTTGAAAGAATTTTTTTAAAAATTTTCTGTTTATTTTTTTTATAATTTTTTTTTGTCAATTTAGCCTAATGGGTAACCACTATTGTGCCACCTGATTCTTCTGACTATTTTTTTTTTGATAAGTTTAGTTTTGTATTTTTAATAATGAACCAAAGTTGTTAAGCTTTATATATTCTATTAATTTAGAATGGCTACATAAAACTAACATTTAGTTATGTATTATATTACATAAAATATCATTGAATATTAATGATTTGATTAACATTTTATTAAATATAATTATTGAAAATAACATTATATCTATTAAACATAATTCCAAACAATATAATAATTATATCCAAACAATTTTAAAATAATGAGTCTCACTTTCCTATTTAATTAAAAATGAAAATAAAAACAAAATTAGATCTTAAATTATTAGATCAAATGTCATGCTTTTATATAAAATTTTAGAATACTTTTTTGTAGAAATAATATAAATCATGTATATTCATCTATAAACTCATTATAAATCAAAATATTCCAAATCTTCTAAAATATCATATTGAATACATCCCTAATTAAGTTTTTTTAGGTGTTACTATTATTTTTATATAATTTTATAAACCCGCAAACCAAAAAAACTATACAACTAAAATGTATTCCAAATAAAATTGATTCAGTTTAGATTTTAGATTTGTTTTGGTTAAAGTGTTTACTATCCAATGATTTAAACATAATTTGTAAAATCTAAAATACTTAATTGAAAAATATTTTTGGATTGATTTTAGTACATTTTTTTAACCTCAACCCTGTCTAAAACCTATGCAACCCTACTCGAATTTTAATTTGGTACCTCTTGGATCACACATATTGTAAAACAAAAAAAAAGAGAGAGTCAATAATGATAAACATGAACTGTTTCAAAAGAAATTATAAAAGAGTTTAGAAATCTTTTCTAAAAATTTAAAAGATATATTTTCACTAAATTATAAAAGAATTTGGGTTTGTTGTGTTCAAAGAGGATTATTTGGACGGAATTGTTACGATCAGATTCGGTTTAACTAGGCTAAGAAGTAAAGAACTATCTTCTTCTCAAAGATGTTACGGATGGGCTTTAAATTTAAATGGGCTTTAAATATAAATGGGCCTTCGCCCATGTTATCACGAAAATAAACCCATATATGCTTTTGTTTAATGATCCCATATTACATCCCACATTGCTAGTTTATCGAAGCAGTATGTTGTATATATAAGACTGCGAGAGTAGCAACGGTCACGACCTTACTTGAACAGGATCTGTTCTATAGGCTCGTACCTCTGTATCCTTGATTTCTAAGGAGACAGGCCCTAAAACCTGGTTGATGAATCATGACCGTGCGATCTGAGTGTGATTGACGGCTACGTTTCTCCTCGGAGTCTCTTCGCTGTAGAGGATCGCTATCCGGTTAGGTCTTGACCTCTCCGGGGTGGTCGCACGGTTGTCTGACAGGCTCTTCCTTTTTGGTTCGTTTGCCACAAGTCTCTGTTATCTCTTTTGCTTTCCTTGGCTTCTGCAACCAAACTACCATGATTGCTGTGGATTTCTTTTGTTTTAAACGTACTTGATAATGAGAGAACTTTAGGGATTTTAAGCAATTGGGTTTCTATAACGGGGGACCTTCTCAAGCTTGATGCTCTATTCCATATGCACAATCGCATCGACAAGCGATCAATTGGCCTTGCTAATTAGGCATAGGTGGGCTAGTTTAATCAACCTGCGATTGGTTTTTGTTAAGTCAGAGCTAAGTTCTTTTTGTCCCACATCGAAAGCAGTGTACAAGGTGACAGGTTTTGTTTCCCTATAAATAAAGAGGCTCTCGTGGCTTGTTTTCTCATCTTTGCGCTTGGGGCAATGACGCAGCTAATGAGGTACTATCCGAGGCGCGTCTATTGCTGGTTGAAAACTATTTCCAAACCCCCTCCTGGGCTTTAGCTTGTCTTGGGCCTTCGAGAATTTCTGGAAGGGCTCCCTTCGGGGTAAAGCCCTACAATTTTCTTAGTTTAATTTTTATTTTTAATGGCTTATTTTGTTTTCCTGTCTGAAATTTTGAATAACGTGTTTGGCATAATTAACAGATTTTTAAAGAAAATTTTGCTTATTGATAAATAAAATGAACTTTAATGATCCACAAATCTCGATGTATTTACTAATATCCCACATCGGTTACATAACTCAAGAGTTAAAAGAAACTAGACTATAAATAAAACGCAGAGCATTTGGAGTAGAACTAACGGAGCCGTGCAGTAAGGGCAAAGCGAACTATTCTTTCGCCTTTTACTAAAGAATACCGTGTTCTCTCTGCACTAAGCGGCATACGCCTATTTTTGGAAAGGGTTTTGAAAACAAACCCTCCATCAAATCTTGAGTTTCAAATTGTTTAATTATTCCAAGTCGTATAGTCTTAAGAAACTTTTGAAGATATGAATGTTATCTATCCGTATGCGTTATCCCACGTTAATCAGAACTTGTTCTTATTATATTTTTTACACAGATAGTCTACTTTATTATCATGAGTTGTGAGATACTCAAATAGTCAAGATGGCCAAGGGTATTCTTTAATTCTCATTTTTCCTAGCTTCATTTGTATTAGAGATAATTTCAGTAACAAGATGTGTATTTTGAGACTAAGATTGTGAAATCCGTGAAGACACATTTTACGGACTAAGATTATGAAACCCGTAAAAACTAATGGAAAGACTTGAAGAAGAAGTAGATTTCAATATATTTTTAGCATATTTTTTTTGTGTTTATGAAAGTTTCATTTATATGGGTTAACATTATGTTAATGTTACCACTATATGTCTTTTATATTCTCAGTTTAATAATGTATTACATTCTCTAATTCTACATGGTAGAAGAACAGGTGATTCTTATGGATCAAAGTTAAACTTCCGCAACACAAGAATACGATGACGATGTCAAACCATCCACGTGATGTAAGACCATTATTAAGACCAAAGATAAGCTGAAGTTTTCATCCCTCTCAAAACTGAAGTTTTTACGCGGAGGAATAGCTGACTTGTTTGTACATCCTTGATATATTGTCCACGACATACATGATCTGCTTTGTGATTGCAGATTTTTAAGTAGATTTCAATATATTCTTAGCATATTTCCTTTATATGTTTAGAAAAATTTATATTTTGTGGATTAACATTATGTTGATGTTACCACTATATATATGTATCTTATATTCTCATACAAAATACAGTTTAATAATATGTTACATTTTCTAATTCTACATGTGTGGCAGCAGCAGCCGCGCCAATGCGAGAGCAACAGTATTTTCGATTACTGAAAAATATGTGGCCATATTTCTTTTCGTCTATCACAAATTTTTCTTTCCAAATCTGAGTTTTTAATTGCTGCTTTGATGGATCTGCATGTTATTGATGTCTAAATAAAATAATGGCATGTTTAATGGATTAAAACTAGAATTTTTACATGAGAGACCAGTATGAGTTGGCTGTGTGAGTGTGAGCTTGCATTCCCAGAGGATATTTGGACGTAATCGGAGAATTCAATAACGATCAAATTCGGTTTAAACGTAGATGGACTGTTTAATTTATCTTCTTATCAATCTTGTCACAACGTGTCAGAGCAAATTAACATGGAGAAATAAGTTATATAGATGGGTTTTATATAAATAAATGGGCTTTTGCCCATAATTCATATATTATTTTCATGTGTAACGTTCCATATCGCTAGTTTAGTGAAAAACCTCGTTGTGTATATAATATTGGGAGAACGATAGTGGTCACGACCTTATTTGAACATGATCTGTTCTATAGGTTCGTACCTGTGCATCCCTGATTTTTAAGGAAACAGGTCCTAAACCCAGACCAACCCTGGTGGATGATTTATAACAACAGCCACGATAATCTCTCGATGCGTCTAGTGCTGTAGAGGATCGTTACTCGGCTCGATTCTCTCTTTGCTGAGTAGTCGCACGGAGTTCTGACAGGCTCTTTGCCGAGAGTGTATTTATTAGTTTATTTCCTTAAGCATGATTTAAGTGTCTAATCAAAGACTATGACTTAAAAGACATTATGATACCAATATATTCCGAGAGTTGCACCTTTGAGTTAAAATAACTCAGTGCCTCCTGGTTTCACTTATGTGAGGGAGAAGCTGTTTTTATGCTTAGACCAGCCACTTTGCATTCGCACTAATGATTTGTGACACATAGCTCCAACAGTTTCAAACTTACACTCGTGACAACAAATTTGTAGATTTGGATTACATAACCTTGAACTTTGAAGAGTAAAAATAAAATAAATTATGACTAAAATATCAAAAACTTATATACAAATAAACAGGCTTTGCTAATGAAATCAAATAAATTAGGGGCTTATATACAAAAACTGTAACAGATGTATTCATATTTGGACCTTTTTTGTTTATTTCTAACTTGGAAGCTTTGGTTTAATCTACGTGCGAGCGTATCTTCAAATCTCCACTTCGCCTTTGTAGGTATAGGAACTTGATTTAAGATATGTATGGGATGAAAAATATGAAAGGGTCACATCGATTGCGTTGTAAATTTGTAATATACATACATATATATATATGTATATATATATATACCTTATTATTCTCATAAATCTTTGTATTTTTTTTCTTCTTCCATGCATCGTTAAGGTCGATGAAATGAAGATTCCAAGTTGCACAAAACTTTATTTAGCTTCGCAACAAATCCGGTTCACATCATGCTGTCCCGTTCGGTTGGCCCACCAAAAAGGCAAGTCCACAAATTATTCAATTATGAAGGGAAAATCTAAAACCTTCCAAACGAAAAACAATTTCGAAAAATTTAAGCTAAATGCAATCCTCATATGTATAACTAGGGAACTTAGGGTCGAAGTCCATACTAATCTTCAAAACATTTCGAGTATTGTGACAAGTTCACTCCTTCCTTCAACTAACTCTGGTTTAAAAAGAACGTTCACCTAAATCTAATAAAGTCTGAAACATACATGCTAGTAGCAATCAAAGCATGTCTTATATATTGGCAAACTCTGACCGAGCCAAATCTATTTTAGTTTTTATTTTTTATTTTTTTCTGAAACTCAATAACTTGACAAATAAATGATGCGAAAAAGAGCTGGTTTTAATGATTTTATATGCGCGTAAGACTCTATTTGTTTCATAATTTTGTTCTTGTACTATATTAATTTTTACATGTTCTAAAGTTTCAAGTCGTCCGGATGTTTAGGTTGCACTTAGAGTCTCATAATTAACCATAGAGTTAATAAGACTACTCTCATATATTTCTTCTGGTATTTAAAATACAAAAGAAGTTGAATCTATGTGGGAAAAATTCAACAAAAAGTGACTTTTAAATACCCAACGAAAGAAAAGCATAGTCTCTTTTTCCCACTTCATTGTTTGATTGATTAAACCGTATTACACCAAAAGTTAGGTCCAAAGCAAGAACCTCATTATGATGAGCAATTTCCAGAAAGTAATTGAAAAGAAGTGAAGAAGATTATAAATCGCACACTACCAAAGTCCATGGGGTCGTTTCTTATAAAATTAGTTTATTCGTAAACCAAAAAGTATACACAGCAACCAAGTCTTCACACACACACGCACACATATATATATATATATACCCATAAATCAACTAATAAAAAAACTATTATCTTGTATTATTTTTACTTTTTTTTTTTTTCAACATCTGTGCACTAGAGGTCCCTCCGCTTTTATCACACAATAATGTGCGTTGAGAATTGACAATATAGAGAGTAGAAGAGGCTAATATGGATTTTAGAGCTAATTTTTCATGATCGTGTTTTTGATAAAACGTAAAAAGTACTTCTAGGGCTGTTTTACCAGAGAGAATCCTATAATAGAGTACATGAATATTGAATATACGAATAATCTCTTCTACTTAGTTCTCCGAACTATTACAATTCTATGATTTAATTATAAGTATATATATTTAAGAGAATAATATAAATATTTAGTAAAAAATGCAAATGTGACATCTAAAGAACTTTGGATGCACACACGAAGTGCTCTATCTTTCCTTAGCGTAAAAGGAACGGCTACATAGAGAAACAAAAAGCTCCCTGAAATGATTGATATGCTTCCACGGTTTTTATTTTCTTCTTTTCCTCTCTATATATTAAATTTTCTCCTCTGAAAAAGCCAATTATTGATTCCCAATGTCATCTATACATTAACACATTTAGACAATTTTTCTAGTCTGTTTATACGATTGTATAATTTTATTTACAACTTACACACCCACTTTAATTTGCTAAATTTTAATTTTAATGATGATACGAAATTATACCATTAAAATCCACAGAAACTTTTGTTAATCTCCAATCATTACTCATAACAACCAAAATAATTATATTTATCCTAAATAATTAAAAAAGTTCCTGTTCAATATATACATTTCTCGAGTATGATGTTCTTTTTGATTCATATAATAAAAGAAGTATTATTCAATTATAAAACAAATGTGAAAAAGCTGCTTTTGTGGAAGGAAAAAAAATCTAAGCTTTTCATAGGATGAGACTTTTTAAAGCAACTGGAGGCGTTAATTCTTGTACTTGTATTAGTTTTATTATGGTATATAATTTTAAAATAAGAAAATAATACGTGGCTAGCTCATGTAAATACTACTAGGTGAGCGTATAACGGTTTATTCCGACGAAAGGATCTCCGGACTCGTGCTTCATTCACATATACTGCAAGACTCGTGCTCTTCTTGTGTATATTCACGTGAATAAGAATATTTTAATTAAAAGTTCTTATTATATTATTTTAAGTTTTATTGTTTACAATATTGCGGTGGAAGTTGGAATCAAAAGTCTTGCAAAATTTTAAACCGCTTTTACCGGTTGTGGTGCTAAAGTCTAAAACTCACTTTACTATTATTATAGTAGACACTAATTACACAACAAATTTTAAGATAGACTAACAAAGACATCTTAATTGTGAAAAGAAATTAGAGATAATAAGCCAAATAAAAGACACCTTAAAGAAAAAATTTGTTAGCAATTAAAAATTAAAGCCTACTTATAAAAAGGGAAATCCAAGCCTTTTGATACAACAACATATACACATAGCTTCTTCAAATCAAATGTTTTGTTCAACTATTTTTTCTTTGTTGCCAAAACTTTTGTTTGTTTTTTTGTATCATTATTAATTGCACTATATTTATCTCGTGTTTAACCATCTAAGTGTTTAGTCCACATTTTTGGGTTCTTTAAAATAATAAAATCTACTCAACCCATAGTTACCCAAAACTTTTGTATGATAAAAAAATTTAAATAAACAAAAACATTATTCTTTTAAGGAAAGAAACGAACAATAAAATTATTTAGTAAAAAGGAAAGCTAATGCGACAGAAAAAAAAGAAGGAACGATAACATTTTCCGGTTTCGTTTGGCCCTCCAGAAACCCGGCGGCACTACATGTGACTTAATTAACAAAATGATTGATACTAATTAATGGATTAGCTAACATAGCTCGGTCTTAATTACATTATTCTACAACTCTTACATAGCTAGGTCTTTTCTATTTCTTTTCATGACGTGTTGTCTTTTAACTTTGCATGATCTCACAAAACTTACCATGCATAAAACCAAAAAGAAGAATTACCAGGCACGAATATGGTATTGGAAAGCCCTAGCCGTTTGGATTTAATGAAGTGTGCAAGAAAAAGAACAAAAAAATTATTGGCGTTTTACGAGGTGTTGCCTTTATTGATAATTTGGTGTATCCCTCAACTAATCAAACATTTTTTATAAAATGAGCAACTAAAACGTTCACGCAAACATATTAAAAAGGAAAAAAGACAGCAAGAAAACAAAAGTCCATTTACTGTTAATCTAATGGTCAATAGTTTCACACCTTCACAAAACTCACAAGCAACATCCAAGTCAAAAAAAGCATTTCTAAAGACAAAGATAATTGCCGCTTAAGTGCTTATAGCTTTCTACTTCCAACACTTCTCTCTTTATTTACCCCCTTCAACTTCTCTCATTCTTTCTTCATCCTTCCTTTTCTTCATCCTCTCTCTCACTCTCTCTCTCTCCAAATGTCTAAAATCTCCGAAACTTCTCCAGAACATTGTGCCAAGAAAGGAGGGATTAATATCAACAACCGTCGCAAGAAACTCTTTTTCACATTCTCAACTTTCTTCAGTGGCCTTCTTCTCATCATCTTCCTCATATGGCTCACTCTTCATCCCGCGAAACCCGAATTCTCCCTCACGGAAGCCGATATCTATACCCTCAACCTCTCCTCCTCCTTCACTCATCTCCTCAACTCCTCAATCCAGCTCACTCTCTTCTCCAAAAACCCTAACAAAAAAGTTGGAATCTACTACGACAAGCTAATTGTATACGCAGCATATAGAGGACAACAGATAACATCAGAGGCTTCTCTACCGCCTTTTTATCAATCCCACGAAGAAATCAATCTTTTGACAGCGTTTCTCCAAGGTAATGAGCTACCAGTTGCTCAGTCCTTTGGTTATCAAATCGTTCGTGATCGGTCAGCCGGTAAAGTAATAATCGGTGTGAAGATAGACGGGAAGCTAAGGTGGAAGATCGGGACATTCGTCTCTGGCGCATACCGGTTTAATGTGAACTGTGTTGCACTCGTGGCTTTTGGACCGAACATGACCACTGCTCCATTAGCTTCAATACAAGGGACTCGTTGCTCTACAGATATATGAGATATATTGAATAATCAACCATAGATATACACTATAGTTTCTTTCACTGTATTTTGATGATGTTTTTGTGTTGGTCATTAGTACTACTTGTAAAGCTTTATTAAACTGTTTATATAGAATTATATAGCTGTACTCTTCGCCGATGCAGACTAACAAAAACAGAGCATAGCTTTGGTTAAAAGAAGAAAGGTGTTGATATGGCTATACACCATAAAAAGGCTAAGACAAATGGTTTTGCCCTATTGGCCAAGCAAGTCACCTGGTTACTTTCCCCACTTTTCTTCAATAATTCATGGTGGTTGTATCTTTTTCGAGCTCTACGCATAAAGTTTGAGATTGTTGGGTCCATATATTGTGTGTGTTTGAACTCCATATACCTTTTCTTATTTTTAATGTTTTACTCTACTTTTGGAAATAATCAAGTGTAAAGTGCTTTTTTTTCCTCGTGAAATTTCTATGTTTTTTCAATAGATACGAGGAAGCATAGCAAGAGATTCAAGGATTCATTAAGACTCGAATATCCAAGAATTTTGCAACTGAAAGAAGGTGTTCTTGCAAGAATAGATTCGTTATGTTCGTTATTTATTCTGTTCTTGTGACAACCTTTCTACCAACTAAACAACAGTTTATTAGAATAGTCTGAATGAGACAGAATCTATGAAAAGCAGGGCATCAGTTAAATTATGTCTCAGTTGAAACAGAGGAGAAGCAGTTTGATATAAAAAGTCTACAGATGCATTATCTGTTTCACACATGGAGATTGCGTTTAATACGGATAGGTGCGAAACCAAGGGTAATATTGGTACTCTTGATAATACTGCCAGTAATACCCGTTCCTGAATATGGATACACCAAAATCTTAATATTAGTTTCATGTTAATACCACACAATTTGATGTATTAAAAAAAGAATAATTTCCCCAATTTCAAGAAATTATAATCGGTGTTATTCGGAAAAACAAAAAGTTTGACAGATGAAGAATGAGAAAATACCAATAAGGTTCTACATAGATAACTACACCTGGGGCTTACTATAAAAAATATTATAACTAGAAAGTACCAGTGCGAATAATTAATCTAATTTGGGGGAAAATCGAGACTAAACCGTTTTGGTTTGATTGGATATTGTGAATCCTAGCACCAAGATAAGCAAGTTTGCAACTGGCTTTTCGTCCTTCTGTAGTCAGATTTGGATCCTCGCAAGCACTCTTTGCAGATTCAGTTTCTTTAAACGTAACCTGATACTGTTAACTCAAATTCATGGTTAAAAATCAACATCTATCAATAATTAATTATTCAACATGTAAGTTGTTAGATAGCTGTTATTAGATATTTACGAAACTAAAACTCTTTGAATGTTTTGTGGCTCTATCACAAACTACATTAGGACGGACAATTTCTACAAATTGTTGGAAGTAACTTCTGAGATCTTCGGTTCTTGTGATCCATGGTAAAACAACCACAATTTTTTTTTGTTTTTGTATTGTTTGGTAGAGACATAGTAAAAGAAACTATAATTCTAGTGAAGATTTGTAAAAAATATTACAGAATATTTTTTGTGCAAAGATATTAGAAAATTTTATAACTTTCTTATTACGCAAATATCTTTATAAAAACAAATAAGCAAAAATCTTGTAAAAACTAGAATATGGAGAGATAAACTGTATTGTTTAGCTTTTTTGTCAATAACAATTAAATTTTTTTTAAAAACACCATTTAATTCATTCAGTGGAACGAAGATAGGTAATGCCGTATATTGCTTGCTAGATTGTGTGCTGTTGCAACTATATTGTTTAGTTATATAGGATTTGTTATATAACATATCAAAATTTAATAATTAAATTGAGTATTATATTATTTGATATATATATATAACCAGAGTCAATTAACATAGGGTTGGTATTTCACAAGCATATAGTAAACTTTTTTTTATTTTTCTACTTACTATATAAATAAATAAATGGGTGATAAATCATAATAAGATATCTAAACAAACTTATTTTATCAAGATTACCAAATCCAATCAATGACAATGTTGATGAGATCTCTCAAATAATCAAAACTCTTCCTCTTTGCTCGTCAAAGAAACTTATTAAATCTTTAATCATGTACTACGGTGTAAAGAAAAAAATAAAAGAAGAATTTACGTTCAACCGTTTTAATATATATATATATATATATATTACTTTATAAAATCTATATATTTTTTTCTATTTTGTATCAATTATGAACTCTAAATGGCAACCCAAAAAATAAAAATAGGTTAACCGCATTTAGTTATAGTGATCCGATCGCCATTAATCATTTATACATTAGATATCTAGATAGGTTTCATCATAATATATCAGGAAGTATTAGACGAGCTATATTTTTTTGATCAAAAAGTCGGTCCAAAATTAATCTTTCTTATATGCAATACCGACCCATGATGCACACGTGTTAACATTTTCAAGACTTTATATTTAATTTTCTTTTTTTCGTTAAGAATTTCATTGATCCGAATCTGTTACATTCCCACCAACTTTTACGCCATCCACTCCAAATTAAACACAACCCATAATTGAAGACCTATAACTAAATATAACCCTTTTTGTGCTCTTATATATATAAATACATGATAAGAAAGTGAATCTCACAGCTTGTCATTAAATCAGAGGATCAGCGTCCAAGAAAGATACACAACAGTGAAGAAGGAATTGAGCTTGAAGCATGTCCTGATGACTCTCTCCGATGCATGTTTGTGCATAAAACATCTCGAGAGTAACGATACTCAAGATTCTAACACAAAAATCAGAAAAGGATGTATGTATGTCCCGAGGATGTATGTCCCGAGGATGTATGTATGTCAAGATCACTTGCTGGCGAATCAAGTTTCACTGGAGCAGCTGGTTTTTGTGAAACAGAGAATGTTTCTCAGATATTTCAACGGAAATAAATGGAAATCACGGCTTGAATCTATTCATGAAACACCTAATTTATAAGGATTTGGTGTTTAGATGTTTCTTTAGATTTTTTTTTTTTCTAGTAACTCTTAATGCAAGTATCAGAAAGTTCTTTGTAATTCATTTTTTTTTGGGTACTAATGTTAAATACTTCAATGTTGTTTTACTTAAAAAGTTTATAGTGAATGGGCGAACGGAGCAAAACAGGGGAAAACAGAGCAAGATAGACATAAGCCATTTCTCGGTTTAATCCAAATATTCCACTGATAGATTGATAAATTTGCCTTCACATGTTTCTTTTTATATTAATATATTATAAGAGATACTTTAAACACAATTTCACGAGAATATATATGTTCAGGACAAAAGAGATTGAACTCAGAATCTGCGAAAAACATATATAAACAACAAAGAAAACTCTAAAACGCCTTGTTGCTTCTAATTTGCAGATCACAGACTCACGAAGACAAAAGAAACATAAACCTCCATTTTTTAAAAAAGATTGCTTTTCTTTTTCTTTGTTAGAAAGTAAAACAAAACGAATGGCTTCGAACTTGCCAAAATCACAAAACCCTGATTATAGAGATCGAAGCATAGAGCAAAACTCAAATTTGTCCATAAAACAAAAGCCGATCGTGTTCTAGCGCTTGTTGCTGTCTTATTTCCAAATATCGCTTCTAAAGCATATTTTTTTAGGCTACTCTTGAATTAATCAATAAATCAAATACTCAAAGTTCTTTCTTTTCGGACTACAATCCGTAGCAAGATCGCGTTTCTTCTTTTCCAGACTATCTTTATCTTTGCACACAGTGATATATGAGCTCAAGAGTCGACCATTTCTCTTTCAGTAAGCGATAAGTCCTCTTAAGAGGATTGTACTCCGAGGCCAGACTATCGAGTAACATACTTGCCACGACATCATCAGGAACATGCATCCCGAGTTTCTTCATCTTAGCTGCGACGCTCATCTTCGTCATAATATACTCCCTAACACTCTCATCTGGTTTTTTTCCTTCAAGAAGGATAACTCAGCTAGCACCATAGCCATCTCTGACCTCTCGTTTTCCTCATAGCATTTCTCAACCGCAGCTAAATACTCTTTTTGGCTGTTGTCACGTCCTCAGGGACAACGCCTCTGAATTCTTGCGGGATACGGATTCTCATTATCATTAGACTCATGCGGTTGGAACGGTCCCAATGCTTGGTTTCATTAATGTGTTTAAAAGCATCGGGGACGCTCTTCCCTGAGCGAGATATCAATATCCATGAGGGCAAGCACAAGTAACATATGTTCTTTCCATTCCAAAAAGTTTGACCCGTTTAGCATCGGGATTGTCTCGACATTAGAGAACGCAGAAGTAAATCCCAACGCTGAAATAATGAGGAATAAGATTGTGTTACATAAGATAGCAAAGTTTATATACAATTACCAAAAGAATTTTTTTTTTTAAAAAAATAATTAGATAAAACTAAAGAAAAGTATGTGTTAATGTGGCAGAGGATGTTAAGTTATCTTGATACTAAGGGATTGTTATTGGTTTGTGATTTATAAACAATTTTGATGATTTTGTTAATAAAAAGTTTTCTGATTTTTTGAAAAGTTTAGATTTTCCTAAGATTTTGTTGTCGATTATTATATATTTTTCATTGAAAATAACTAAATTTTGTTTTTGTGTTTGTTGTTATCTATTATTCAGTATCTAATTTTTTTTAAAAATAATGAAACCTAATTCTATCGTGCATATTATCATCATATTTATAAAATGAAAAATAAAAATAATTTTTTTTTGTGAATTCAGCATAAATAATAACATCTAATAGATGTGAGTTTCAAGTCACAAAACTGAAGAAAATTGAAAGATGATATTATAAAAACATGATCCAGAAATGGATGCCAAAAAAACTTACGAATAATCTTCCATCTAAAAGGAAGAAGAAGAGAATAGGAGAAAAGGAGAAGAGAAGGAGGAAGAGAAAGAGAAGAAGAAAATGACTCAATATTTTTAATTATAAATAATAAATTCTAAGAATCCTTATCAAAGCATAATATTTTTCTAAAAAGAATTTATTAAAAATTGTATAAAATCAGTAAACCAATAACATAATATTTTAAAATACGTTTATTGATTTTACAAAATCGTTAATCTAATAACACTAGACTTTTAAAGATTTTAAAATTTTCATTACAAATTCATGAATTAATAACACTATACTTTAAAAAAAGTTTTCAAAAATATTAATTGAATAACAATAAAATCTATACAAAATCTATTTTTTATAATTATACATTAATTCATAAATCAATAACGTCCCCTAAATTTATTGTCCTGTATATATGGAAAGGAGCAGTCAAGAAAAACTAAAAAGAATCTGAAGAAAAAACAAATAAACCAGAACAAAAACAAGTTATAACGATTTTAAAATTTATCTATGTATTCACTTGCTAAGATTTCATACAAATTCTGAAATAAATTTAAATATTAGAATTTTAAATATAATCAGACATTCTCTAGCGGAAGAATGAACAAAAAACCGAAGTTGTTTACCACTCAAAATATAATACCTCTACCAGTATTGAAACGGGATACTAGTGCTTCTGAGATCAAACACTAGTGTCGGTGAGATCAAATCTCAAAACACAACGAACAATTCGTCATTTTTCTAAGGTTTATGAGTTGGGTGGTTAGAGAAAGAAATTTACTTACAATCTAATAAAACATATATATTTATAGTACACATAGCTTAATTTAATTATGGTCATATGGGCTTAAGCATACATATTATGTGATCATTATTCCAAATTCAATTTGGATTAATGATTTAATATATATGTTTAATTCTTATTTATCCTATAAATAGAAAACCATTAAAACACAATACTCAGTGTTTATCTAAATTAAATCCGATTATACTTAATCCAATTTGCGTAGATGTATGACCAAGACCATATAGTATTAGTAATCAATCATGAATTATATGTAGTTTCCAGCAAAAATTAATAACCATATAACCATACGATTGTCAAATACGACTTCAACAAGAATAGTACAAATGATTAATTCAGGGATTTTCCAACACTAACATCACCACGGAATTCCAGGAAGCGGTACCCAACCTATATGAGTTGATTGGTGATAAAAATTTATATAATTCGATAGAAGAGGATACCATATTTTTAAGAGTGAATTATACAAAGTGATTTTTGTTTGGTTACGTTGAAGAGTACAAAATCAAATAAAAAGAAGTAAACAAATATTGACATGTGTAATTACTTAAGAACTGTTCAATATTGGTATTATTATAATAATGAAAAGATGTTGCTGAGATGGAAATAAATATATTATATATTGGATATAGATGTTTCAAGCTTCAAATTCAATATTTGATAGATAATTTATGTGATACCCACAAAACATAACAAAAATAAAAATATAACACATAAAAATAATTTAGGTGATCATAAAGTCAAATGTAAAGCCGGAGAACTGAAACACAAAGGAATTACCTTTTCAATTTCTATCAAAAAATTTGTTAATAGATTTAGTGCGATATTTTTTACAACGTGTAACTGCTTCCAAATAATTAGATGTATCATCATTTTCAACTTTAAAATGATTATTATGGATAGTAGTCTATCTTTTTTTCCAAATCTGACTTTATAAACATATATCAATTTTCTGTAGATAATTAAATATGCTATTAACATTCATTCTATTAATAGAAAGCATGTTTTTCTCTCTTCTCGCGAAAAAAATTATAACACAAGAAACTGGTACAATGTTTTTTGAAAAATGAATTGTCAACGGCCATCTTCTCCGGACTTAGTTATTGTAAAAACAAAAAAAAATCTTCTCCAATCCTTTCTGATAGTGTGATTCATAATATTTCTGGTGAGCCATCTTCTCCTGCGATTGTGACCAAAAAGACAATCCTAAACACATGGTCTCATCTTCAAGACTACTACTTTACAATCTCAGGTGCCAAATATCCACTTGCTTCTCATCTGAACTATGATAAACTATCATATTCTAATAAAGCATGTATGTTTTATTACCAAATATCCTTAACCAAGTTCCTATACTCAAGCAAATAAATCACCTAAGTGGATTGAAGCTATGGAACATGAGTTAAATGCATTCGAGAGCACTGACACATGGACCATTTGTGCCTTATCATTAAGCTGTCTAATCCATATATCTCAAATGATAGATCGATATATGATAAAAGCTACATAAACACAGGAATATTTTGTCTGTTCGAAGAAAGTTGGAACTACAAATCTGTTTAAGACAAACACAGTAATAGAGAAAACTTCAAAACGCCTTGTTGCTTCTTATTTCCAAATATCGCCTCTAAACCATGTCTTTTCTGATCAATCAATCAATTCTTAACGTTCCTTTTGTACGTACCATAAAACAGCTTCAAATTATCTTCCTCTTGCGCACAGTGAAAGATGAGCTCATGAGCCGACCATTTCTCTTGCAGCAAGCTATAAGTCCTCTTAAGAGGATTATACTCCGAGGGCAGACTATCGAGTATCATACTTACCACGAGATCATCAGGAACATGCATCCCGAGTTTCTTCATCTTAGCTGCAAGGCTCATCTTCGTCATAAGATACTCCCTAACACTCTCATGTGGTTTTTTCCTCAACGAGGAAAACTCGGTTAACACCATATCCATCTCTGAACTCTCGTTTTTCGCATAGCATTTCTCAACCGTAGCTAAATACTCTTTGGCTGTAGTAACGTCCTCAGGGACAACGCCTCTGAGTTGATGTGGGATCCGGATTCTCATTATCATTAGACTCATGCGGTTGGAACGGTGCCAAAGCTTGGTTTCATCAATGAGCTCAAAAGCATCGGGACGCTCTTCCCTGAGCGAGATATCAAGATCCATCAAGGCAAGCACAAGTAACAGATGCTCTTTCCATTCCGAAAAGTTTGACCCGTTTAGCATCGGGATCGACTCGACATTGGAAAACGCAGATGTACATCCCAACACTGAAATATGAAATAAGATTGTGTCATATATGATAGCAAATTTTGAATACAATTGCTTAAAAGAAATTTTAATAAAATCATAAATTCTACTATGAATGTGAAAGCAACATTCAATAACGGCTTTAACATTTAGCTAAAGTAATGAAGAAAAAACCATCACAAAGATTCCCTTGTCTACAAACTTACGATTAGGGTTTGAGGATTATAAAAGGCAGTTTCTAAGGTTACATAAAATTATGAGTGAATGAAGCAAAAGATAATCTGATGTAGCAAAACATGGTTATCTACAAAATCAAACAAGAAATAAACCAAATATGGAATCTAACGGCAGATAAATAGCTGGAAACAGTAGCAAATTCAGGCGCTTGATGACCAGACAAATTAAACGGAAAACATCAAAGTCACAAAAACCCTAATCTTCGAGCCCAAGCTTAGGGTTTGGAGATTCCATTACAGAACCGAATATACTGTCAGAAAAATGATTAATTGGCCATAAAGTTGGCATGCGTTTCCCCAAACCACCGCAAATTCGAAGAATACCAAAATTAACTGATTAAATTAAAGAGGCACGAAGCCGAAAGAAACTTTAACCTCCACTGTTTCGAAAATGATGGTTTTGTTTCAGGTGAGAAAAAAGACGAATCCCTTCGAATTAACACACATCATACAAAACCCTACTTACTGAGATATCGAAAACATAGACTATTAACCTGGATTCATGATTTCGAAGCTTAGCGGTATTGTGGGTTTCTGATGGAAGTTGAACTCTACTATCTGCGAAGTTTGTAGCTTCAGACTAATAGACTTTGATGGTATCGAAATATATCCGATAAAATCTCCATTGTGATGTTTTTTTAAGTCGTGGGGATTATTGTAATTAGAGTCCTAATCGTGGGGATTACTGTAAAAAGTATATATTGCAAATAAATCCATTTTATTGTTATTAGGCCCAATAGAAATATTTATCGTTTTAAAAATAATAACAAATGTCGTTGACAATACAAAAGAATCATAAAAATGTCGTCTCTAAATTTGGAAAGAGGGTTGTATAAGTCTGCTCCTACGCATAGAGAGGCTAAAGTAAGTGTAGTTACTTCCAGTGCAACACCAACAATTCTTGAAGTATCAGGAACTACGTACTTCCACATGAGTAATAGGATGAGTAAAAGCTTGAGGAGTATTATGCATTGCAGCGGAGGTAGCAGTAGGTACAATAACCTTTGGGTTTTTTTAAGTAGTTTATATTTGGGCTTTAAAGTTTTAGCAATCTTTCGTGAGGTTTATTGTATAATAAACAAAATCAGAGAAGAAAAATTCAAGGTTCGGACTAAAATTTTTTTTTTTTCTCTTTCACTTAAATAAACTTAAAAGTACCGAGTAAATAAACTCATAAATAAACTAAGAACAACAGGATTCAAAGAGCCATCAACAAACGATGGAGGTTGCAACGATGCACTGACATGAATAAAACATGAATTGAATATTTGAATCTTGTTCTCTAATTCTGGCTCAGACAACAAGAGGGATGGATCATAAGTGATGAACCAAGTTGGTTCATCTAGTACTGGCCATAATGTGTCCAAAACGGTGGATAGGGATAGTATGGGTAAACCGGATTAAATTGCATTGCATCCTGGTACCTGAATATGAAAAAACCAAGAAATGTAAACTAATTTCCCATTAATTCCGCATTATATAAAAGAATAACCACATGTAAAAATTAACTTATCAGAACAAAATAACAATCAGACAGACAAATTATAGTGAAGAACGAAAATATTACCAGTAGGGCATATAGATATCTAATTGTTGACCTACAATTACAAAGACATTTATTGTTATTAAAAGATGTATCATGTGAAGAGAAAAAAAAAAAAGAGTATTGAGAGTAAACCGTTTTGGTTATTGTTAACCCTAGCTCCAAGATAAGCAAGATTGCACTTGGTTCTTCGCCCCTCTATCATCGGGAACTGATCCTGGCAGGCTCTCCTTGCAGATTCAGCATCTCTAAATGTGACCTAAGAATTAATTGAAATTTTCTATAAAAAAAATTATTCCCCAATTATATGATTACGTTTATATTTCTATGCCGTAGTAAACTTCTACGTATCAAACGGAAACAAAAACCCAAAAAAAAAAACTAAATCAAAGTTATTATATCTATGTATAATGATATATTAATATATTATTAGATACTTACAAAGCCGAAGCCCTGTGATCGTCTTGTTATTCTGTTATAGACCACATTAACATGGATGATTTCACCGAATTGTTCGAAAAAGCTTCTCAAACCTTCTTCTCTTGTTGTCCAAGGTAATCCCCCAACATATATCTTTGTGTATGTTGTGTCGAAATTTTGATTTACGTAAAATTGAGCCATGTCTCTGTCACAAAATCTATTAAAAATGTAGAGAAAGTCAAACTTTCTTGGAGATTTGTAGTCGAGGAAAAAAAACAATTATAAACCCTATATACCAGTGTTTAAATATTTATATATAGAAGAAAGCCAAAAAAACATATGTGAGGTAGGATTAGGAAAGTTTTCATATTAATTATAGGTAGGCCTTGATAGAGGATACAATAAAATTGGAAGTTAAATCAATCAAGCGAATGAAAAAGAGAACTTGCCTGGAAGTCAATATAGGCTCGACCACACAGAATTGCGATACCAGAATTGAACATATAACCCAATTTTAATAAGAGAATAAACAAAATCAAGGTAAAAAATAAACAATAGACAAAACGTAGTCCTAAACGAACAAGGATACACGGAGGAACATTAAGTTGTAGATCAGGAAAGTTTAAAAGTTATACATGTGTATCCCTATTCCCAATACTAAGCAAGAAAATCTTTTTTTTTTTTGTTAGATTTGTTTTAATTAAGTTCTTATAATATTCAGATGTAAACCCCTTATCTTCAATTGCTGATTTCGGATAGGGTTTGCTTATTCTTTTCTTTCCGTTTTTACTTGTAAACAACCAGATTTGCAAGATTTATAAAACAGATTTTTTTACGTTTGTTATTTTTTAAATCCCAGAGATAATTATTGAATTATGAAGGATTTCAAGTAAAAAATAATATTATTTATATGATTGAAATTCAAAAATTTGATTTACTAACAAGAAATCACATTTTAATATTATATAAATATATGTATATATATATGTTGAGATTTAATTAAAGGGATAGTTTAATTAGTAAACTGGATGCATAGAAGAAAAAAAAAACAAGATAATTCCGCAACAGCGATCAGGCCATGAGATCATGCGGTCTAAATCCAAATCCTGACTCATCCACAAATCGGTTACTTATTTCCCAAGAAAGCTTGGTTGATAAACAACAAAAGATGGCCGTGCAATTTGGGTCTTTAGTTAATTCGAATTAAATATGTTTGTGTCAGAGCAGAAAGAAACTAAAAAAAAGCCATCTGGAAGCACACAAAGTAACAAAACGTGGATTAGGATTTGGAATATTTAAAGTGACCCAAATCAGATCATACATATATTTGCGATTTTTCCGTTAAGAAAATCAAAATCTAAACAGATTTAAATTAAATCGAGTTAATAATATAAAATTTATAATGGACTTGCTTCCGATTTACTCTTTTTTTTATATTAAAAAAGGTCATGTTTTTTTTTTCTTTTTTGAATAACTTCTCAACTTCTTATCAAAAGTAGCATTAAGCGATTATATAAATATTCATAATAATTAATTAAAAGTGACTGCTTACAGTTTACAGGCACAACGTTAAAAAAAGAGGCAAAAAAGACAAAAAAGAAAGAAAAACGAAGACACGAAAAAGTTGTCATTACCAAACTCCATAATTCTTAAATCAAGCTGCTTTCATCAGACACTGAACCAGTCACCTTCTTCAACACTCTTGACGGCGAGGAGCTTGGAGTCGGAGTCGCCGTCAAGCTATACGTTTCCATGTCGCCGGGAAACGCAGAACTTGGGTTCGGCCTCAGTATCTCCGCTAAAGGTCCGCCGGGCGTGGCGGAAGTAGGAGCAAGCCAGCTCGACATCTCATCAAGTGAAGAAGACACGACGCCATATGGACCATACCCGTGAGGATCATCACGGCCCGACTTTGTTACCCCTAAGCCCATTTGAATGAGGCCCATTTCATTGTGGCCAATTAAGGTGTTTCCCCCCATAGAAAGATCAAGCGAGTAAAGAGAGAGGTTGCCATTGGAAGAAGAAGCAGCAGGGGTTGAAGTTGAAGTACTCTGTTTTTCAGATGATCTTACTCCATCCGACCAGATATCTATAAAATTCAGATACTTGTTTTCTTGTTCATTTGACGCCGATACAGGAAATATCTCGATTCCTCTGTTTTCAAGTTCATAACGAAGATCAAAAAGACAGATTCAAAGAACAAAACAGAGTATGATTCTTTGTCAAATTAAAGAACAACACCTGAATTCTTTGTATGTTGATAGTGATGATGAAACCTCTCTTGGCTGGACTATTTTGTCTTTTATAGAACTAAGAGATGGATTTTGAGGAACATTTCGGAGAACTCTGTTTTTCGTGGAACCACCATTGGTGCTAGGACGAGAAAAAGGAAGTCCCACATGATTTCTTGAACGAGGACGGCCTCTGTGTAAATGTCTCTCACAGTATTTGTGACCAGAGACGACTTCTCTCGAGCATCTCCATTTCTTACCGTCTGTTCTCCGACATCTTCCCGGCTCTAGATCTCCGGGATTTTTTTTAATATTACTAAAGGTAGGTGTAGAGCACGATGATGATGAGACAAGGAGATCGAAAGGAACAGGAATGGATGCGATCATGTACTTGTAGATCATCGCTTGTCTCTCGAGCTCTTTCAATTGCGCGTTTGTAAAAGGGTAACAATAATAACATCCCAAAACTCCGTTTCCTGCATCTGTTACAAATCATGAGAGGAACGTTCGTTATGCTCTGTTTTAAGAATCAAATCAAAAGAAGAGAACAGAGAAAAGAGGTTGTTACAAGGAGTAATGACATGAGGATGAATCTCCATGTCTCTGTAACCAAAAGATGACTCTTTGTATTGTTGCTGATTTAATCCAAACAGAGAGTCACTTCGACATGGTGTTGTTGTCTTGTCAGAAACTTTGAGAAAGTCCATGAGGTTTAAGTTTAAAACTTTTGTAAAGATTATGAGAATATTTTCCCTTTATATCTTCAAGAGGAGAGACTGAAGAAACATGTGGCTTTTTTCAAAACAAAGAAAGTAAAGATCCGTTTTACTGAAGGTTGCAGTTTGTGTGGGCTTTATATTTGGTGAGGAAATAGAGATAATGATTTAATGTTGCTTGCTATATCATAATAATGTAACATATATATATATTTAGAGAGTGAGAGAGAGATTGGAGTGGATGCAGCGGATATGGAGTAGTGATGGGTGGCCGCCAAGATTGTCCTATACTATGCCTCCATGCTTCCGACATTTGGATCAATCCTTAAAAGACAGACCCATCTTGAGACCATTATCGATTAGGGGATGTAACGATCTTACGGTGGAGAAGTGTTCTCTTGAATCTAGTTATTAGATTGATATAAAGATTAATTAGACGATGTAAAAATAATAAAATGAGTTTGGTTATTGACATATTGTGAACGTTTGTTTGTTCTAAAGGATATGGAAGACTTTAACGCATTGTATATGCTAGATTTAGAGATGTTGTGGTGGACCAAAACCCTGCGGACTGGTCCGGTCTAGCCTGAAAAGGCCGGTATGCGAGCTTCTTGGTAAATGATTGAAAAGAATAAACAAGACGGTACGTAAGAAAAAACTAAACCTTCCAAGACCCAGTTGAGCTAGCCAGGCCAAAACCATCCTACATCTATCAATTTTTTCGGCTAACTGTTAATTAAGTAGCAAACCGAACCGTAGCCATGGGCAAGGTTGATAAGTGTACTAGGTAGGGGTGTTCATAATCATGTTCAATATAGACAGAAGATGAATAGGTCTATCGCAACATTCGTAGCTAAATATCGTATATAATGTAATTTTCTCAAAAGGAATCATTGATACGTTAGATGTAAGAAAAGATTGTCACAAGAGCACAGAAAGTGAAGTTGTTGGGTAGCCAAGTAACGAACGTCTTTCTGTTTGTCTCAGGCTTTGAATCCAAAATAAGCACAAAGCCACAAGATAAAATAAGATGGTAAAAGTTGATATGGACACTCTCTTCTTCAGGACCCATATCCCCATTTATTGTCCTTGTTTTATTCTGACTTTCTCATTCTCTTCCCATTTCACTATTGATGCTCTCTTCTTTCACATCCAATTAAACGTTATTATTTTCTTTTCTTAAATGCATATGTTTTGTTGGCTCTGTAAATGCAGACTTTCTTTTAATTTTTGTCAACTACTGTTTTAGTAAAATTTAAATGTCAATGTAGATAAAATCATCAAATGCAAGCTATGTCTCTCTGTATGAATACAATTATAAAAAATGAACGTAAAAACTTCTACAGCAAATATTACTCCTTTATAACATTTTCTTTTTTCTTCAATCAGAAGTATGATTGTGTTACAGCTAGTCATTTTCGTTATGTTTGTGTATTTCTCAAAACAAGCATTTTTTGAGTTTGAATGTATATGCAATATCTAAAACTTAAATATTTACGATTAATTTTTGCAACAGCTGCAAAACCAATTCGACAATTGCTACATAGTTGTGATACTAACCTTTATAACAAATCAATCACAGTAAATAAAAGATATATATTCGATAAAACAATAAAAAAATGTTAGAATTCTAAGCTCCAATTAAGTAGTTGGATGTGATCCCAAAGTCTGATCCAACATTTACGTTTTGAAAAATGTTTATTTCTAGAAAGAAGAAAATGATGGAACAACAAAAACCATCCATGATAAAGTGTCGTATCTACATAGCGAGATGTGTATATAATTATGAGAAGATGAGGTGTATTTCAAATTTGAGATGTCGGGTGATAACGAAGCCACCATACCACCGCCAAGGAGACAAATGCAATTTTTTTTCTCTAACATATCATTATTTCTACTTTTATTTTCTTTCACATCGGAATCTGTCACTAGCCAAACACCATGTGCTCTCGACATGTCTTTCCATTATGATTTCTTCTTTATTTTCCTTATCTATTATGTTTCTTTAATCATAAACTAGGTTTACTTTCTAAAAGCGATATATATTGTTTAAGGAATGGAAATGAACTAGAAGATCTTTCTCATGGAGAAATGGACTTGAAAGAAGAACATGTTTTTGTTGTTACCTTTGCTAAATTTACGTTTGCGAGCGGTAATGTTATTCTTTGAATATAAATTTCTAAAAGCTGGTTTCGGGTCTGAGGAAGATTGTGGACCTGAAATTTCCATAGTTATATTAAGAAAATGAAATATATATATATATATATAAGCTTTGTAAAGTTGACCTACAAAGAAGAACATAAAAATTACCGCAAAAGCGACTGCTTTAAAGGTGGCCTAGATAAAAATGGATCTGCCTGAAGATCATTCTAACCTAAGATAAAAAAATAAAAATAGTGGATAGAAAAATAAAAATTTGCATGGCAAGTGTTACATCAAGTTTTAATCCATTGTAGACTACTTTAATTTCATTGTTTTTTTTTAATAAGAGTAGTCATACAAAGAACTTCCAAGTTATTCATAAACGCGCGAAAAAAAGAAAGAGAATCTCAAACTCAACAACATCATCAGCAAGCAGAGAGTATCAATGTCGGAGAAAGATGCTAATCAGTTGTCTCAGCAAGCTGAGGAGCTTCACTTTGTCTCAAGCTTTCAAGAGTAGAGATCCTTCTATCCAAAGAGTCATGAAAAGCCTTTGCCTGTAGAAACAAAGATCGTATCCACAGTCAATAGCCATGTCGGTAGTAATATAGTTAAAAGCTTACAGAGAAAAATGCTGATAACGGTCATGGCTTAACTCAACCAATACTCACGTTATCAAATGTTTGAGAGTTTTCTCATGTTAAACACTTTGGCATCTAAACAAAAAGTCTAAAGCATGTTCTAATGACAGTATGACGAGTAGGTAAGTGTCCATCAAAGCTATAGAGAAGATGGTGCTATGAGTATTCAAAATGCTGACCATTGTGCTTCAACTCTACCAGTACTCACCATTGTCAAATGCTTGAAGGTTTTCTCATGCTAGCACTTTAGCATCCCAAGACTCGCAAAAAGAAACTAATTACAAAGCATGTTTGGAGTAATGCAAAACGAATAGGTATCCTATAACATCAAAAGCTAGATAGCAAAATTTGGCTAATTATTAAGAATCACACAGAATTAACTCTAAAGCATGTTTTTGATAAGGTAAATGCAGCATTAACGAGTAGGTGGATATGAAACTCAAGAAAGTCCTATACGAAATATCAAAATTGAGTGATTTACTTCCTCTAAAATGGTTAGCAGGTTGCATATGAAGCTGAATCGCATAGAGACGAGAGATAATTTCATAAACCAAGAGTATGAACCCCCTAGAATGATTTTAAAAATTCCCTTCTTAACAAAAAATATGCTAACCAAATGTATTGATTCAGGCTCCTCTTCGCTAAAATAAAAAAAATCTACGGCGAAGAGATGATCGAAAGAAATGGATCCGAAACGAGAAAACAGAAATCGAATTCGAATTGCAAACCTGCTGAGAAATCGACTCGTGAGCGATTTTGTAATCCTTGTAGAGAACAGAGAGGCCGACGAAAGACGCAGTCGCAGCTCCAGCGAAGAAAGAAGCCATTCTTACCCTCAACACGTATCCCATCTTCTTCTTCTTCCTCAAATCTCTCCGATTCTACGAATTTTTGCTTAAGAGACCAGACCCAAATCAAACGACAGCGTTCTATCAGTGACTAATGATCGATCCCTTTACTAATGAAAACGATGTCGTTGAGTCGTCATCTATTACTATAAATATATGCTTTAATTACATTTGATTAGCTCTTGACATTAACAAGATCGCAGATTCTACCAACTTCTAAAATGTAGAGAGAGAACATTTATTCATGTATTATATTATATGTAATGTTATTAAATTTTAATGATTTTGTTAAAAAATCATTAAAGTAATTATTAAAAATAGCTACTAAATATAGTTTTTAAATAATATATCAAATAAACATCTATTTAAAAAATTTAAATATTAGATGTTTCATTTTATAAACTTTTTATTTTCAAATTAAATATAATTATTTAACAAAATAAATAAATAATTAAAAAATTGGATACTATAAAATCCTTAAAATATATGTTAATGTGTTTTTATTGATTTCTACGACAAATTTTACAAATTATAATTATTTAAAATGAAAAAAAAATAATGAATTAACTAATTGTTTTATATAAATATAAAATTATATTTATTTCAATTAAAATAAAATTTTATATCAATTAAAATATTGTAAAAAAATAATTATTTTTGATATATAACATATTACAAAACTATAGAAGAAAACACATGGTTGGTTCATAAAGAGAAAACAAATCAAGCTCCTTCTAAAGGGTTATTGAGTCCGGCATTGAAGGAAGATGTGATAAGCCAATTACAAGAAAAGATTTCAGCATTGACAAACCGTTAACTCAAAGTAATGAAGGATTACATGGTGATAACATTTACTTGTACGATTTTTTCGATGTCCCATCAATGTTTACACAAAAGGGGAGGTTCATTGGAAAATCATCAAAGGGATGAATAACAGATGAAGAGTACAACGTTTTGCAAACATTTCTGATGAATAATTGTCTCGGGTTAGGGTCATATGAAAGGTACAATATGCATTAAATACATTTTATGATTTTTAATGAAGATACTCTACGTAATAATTTTCTACACAAGATATTTGAGAAATATCTGCGGAATACTTATTTGAATTTGTCTGTTAATGAGCTTCAAACATTTAAAAACATTAACTTCAAACAATGGTGTAAAGACTACGTAAGTATTTCGCTGTAACATTCGGTAATTGAATAAATTAACATTTATTTTAATATTATGTGTATTATATGATACATGTGAATAATGGAAGTAACCTTGCAAATGTACCCCTATGGCTCTACGATTTTGTTCAAGGTCCACGCCATGCGTACATCTCGTGGTCATCGTATGCAAGAAGAGGTTACCTCTTCCGCACCATAAGTCGAAGTGCAAACAAAAAAACACAAAATTACGGTGTTTGTGTTAGAGGAAAAACTGATGCAGAGTACTATGGGACAGTTGACGACACCAGAATGATTGAGTTCGATGGAGGAGTCGGTTTGAAGGTGGTTGTATTCAAATGCTTTTGGTATGATGTTACAAGTGGGATGGGAATGCGTCGGAGTCGTTCAGGCCTAATTGACGTAACCTCTAATAGACAATACAAACAATATGATCCTTTTATTACCCCAGAACAGTGCGATCAAGCATGTTACGTACCATATCCTAAGGTAACTAGAAGGCATGGGACAGAATGGTTAGCATGTACCAAAGTCATACCAAGAGGGGTTCGAAATTTTATTGTTGGTTTACAACCAGCATTTCAGGATGATTCGACACATAACATTGTCACTGCATCTGGTCTACTGAGAGTTGATTCACACGTAGTTGAAGACGCGAATAATTTTGATGATCTACCGCGCGAAACAACGAATGATGTTTACACATCTGACCAAGAGCTAACCGATAATGAAGGTTCCACTAGTGATGATGAATAAAATATTTGTTGGTTTAATAAAAAAAGTTTGTATGCAACATAATTTAAATAATTTTAGGGTATTTGTCCAATTTCAATCCATATCAATTTCATCAGATTCATTGATATAATTCTCAGATCATGCAAGCAAATTCAATGGCTCAGATCTTGCGAAAAAATCTAACGTCTCAGATCGTTAATTTAAATCCAACGGCTTAGATCATGCTGATAATTCCAACGACTCAGATCTTGTCGACAAATCAGACGGCACATATCTTTCCAATAAATGAAATGGCTTAGATCTTACAGACAAATCGGACGGCTAAGATCTTGCCGACATATCCAACGGATCAGATCTTGCCGACAAATCAAACGGTCAAGATATAACTAAAAAATCCTACGGCTCAGATCCTGCTGACTAATCTAATGGCTCAGATCTTGCTGAATAATCTAACGGGTGCAAGCTTGCCAACAAATCTAATGAACGGCTCAGATGATGATGAATGATTACAATAACTACTTAATTGTTGCTTATAAATATATGACATGATCACCTACAAGAATAAAACACCACAACATTCTATTAGTTTTTAAAAATAATCTTCCCAAACTTTCAATTTAAACAACATTCAGTTGCAAAATGGCAAATCCTAATCTCTGGAATTACTATATGGAAAACAGATCCTCCCATCAAATTCCAGCAGACACAACGCCTTCAAGTCCTCCTTATGATAACTTATCGATTATTGATGTTCCATCGTCAATTTCAATCCAACCCACCCAACGATCGGAGTTAAAGAGGCCACCAATATCGGGACCTGTTCAACCAATACAACTAGGTTTATTTCAAAAGAGGGCTCACGATGCGATGATGTTGCGCGGTGAGAGTTCTCAAAGCCGCCCAACCCAATACTTCATTCAGAAGGCTATTAATGAGCCCATTGTTGCGGATCTGGACTTCAATACTCCTAGGTGGACTTCGACTCTCGAGTACATGATTTGCGAATGTATAATCAAATTATTGCATTTACTTCTATATTATAGCTTACTCTAATGAAATTGACCAATGAAATTACTTTAACTTTATGGATTTAGGTTCCTATAATAATAGGAGTACACCATTTTGGACACAAATTGCAGGAATTGAAGCTCGACATTCCCAATTTAAAAAAGTTAAAAAGGTATTTGTTGTGTATGTAGTAAGAATTACATTCAGCTTCCTATTAATTTCTAAAATTACCTCATGTGTATCATGTTCACTAGATTGTTGCTATGGTATCCACTTTGACACCAAATGGTCTTGGAGATATGCTTGTAACCCTCAAGGATCCCACTGGAAATATCGACAGAACAATGCACCACAACATCTTTGCAATTAACGAGTACAGACACGCTACATACATTGGTGTTGTGGTTATACTAAAGAATGTGACTGTTTGCCGATTTTCCATGAACACTAAGTTACTAAACATAGTTGCTCGCAACATTGTTAAGGTATATTTTCCATAATAATTTTTTAAAAAAGTTTAACACAACCTGAAATATTTATTGCAATAGATTATCAAGGTTCATTCAATGATTGCGGCATATGAACAACCTGAACGCCCTTGTATGGAAGAAGAAAATGAAGATACTACTGAGTACGATTGTGAAATGGTTTCGGACTCTGAATGATAAATTGTTAGTGGGATAATTATCATATTAGTTGAATATGTGTGTAAAATAAACTATATGCATGTTTTTATTTTTATGTTTAGTATTTATTAGCTTATATTTGTGTTATGTTAATGTAATGTTTATTCCCTAATTTTCAATAAAAAAAATATTTCAAAATTTGATATTTTAGTTGATTTTTATTTTAAATATATAATTTTCGTTATGAAAAATCATATATATTATATGACATTTTTGTAATTTATATACCTAACTTAAGTAAATTTAAAAAGTTTATGATTTTTTTTTAAAATATATCAAATATATTTTATAAAAAATTGAAAACAACAAACTTGTATTGTGCAAAACACAATATACAGGCCAACCTGTGTTGAAATGTGATTTTAAGAACGTACCCACGAAAATTTTGTGGGTGTTCGTGGGTACCAATATTTACCATAAAATTTCCATGGATATTCGTGGATAAAATATTTACCCATAAATTATGCGTGGGTGTTCGTGGATAAATAGCTACCCACGAATAGCCACGGATATTGTGTGGGTAACATTACCCACGAATTGTCATGATTACCCAAGGATACCCACGTTTACCTATGAAAATATCAGTCGGTAATTAGTGGGTATTCTAGATTTTTTTACTAGTGTAATCATTTGATATCTCACATACTTTCTCATCTCTCCACAAAGGAAGCTGTTAAGACAAGCGTTTTGTTCACTAGATGGAGGCATCTCTGGTTTCGCTTCCTAATTTGGAGTTGAAATCCCGAGAATTTTCAGATCCCAATACCTTTATGAGTTTCGGTGACAGGTTTTTGGTTCCAATACTGTTTCATGCATACACAAACTCAAGTTAACTATTGATAAAAATGAAGGCGGTGTAGATGTTGCCTATGATCTCACGTCATGGTTTGATGAGCTAAGCGTAAGATCCAACATCTAAATGTTAATCCATATCCTTACGCAGACCGTCAGTTTTGCCACAAAGACTTTATCGTTGTGAGACACTGGTATGCTTAAAGCTCTTTCAGGTGACCTTGGATGACGCTGAGTTTGTTTGCTTACCTTATCTGAAGACTATGCATTTAGAATATGTCGAATTTCCCAATGAGGTCACTTTTGAGACACTTGTCTTGTGCCCCATACTGGAATGTTTAAAGATTGTCGTAGCTAGTGATGGTGAAAAAGTCTTTCGGGTGCACTCTCGGTCATTGAAGAGGCTCAACGACTTTCTTCTTACCTGTTTGATCCAGCAGGAGTTGTTATTGATGCTCCTCGACTTTGTTTTTTGAGCTTCAATGATAACGTATCAAAAAGCTTCATAGTACACAATTTGGAGTCCAACACCATCTTACAAATGTCTCTCGTCGGTTTGGTCCCTTTGGACGAGTTTGAAGATGAGTTCGGTGACGAGTTTTATGAAGCAGCCGTTTCATTAAGGAGAAGTATCATCCGCAGTTTTTTCCATGAGATTTCGATCCTCAAGATTATGAAAATAAGTAGAAGCACCTTCAAGGTATACATATGTTGATTTCGGTATAGGACATGAACATTCTCCATCAGGCATGAAAACTTCTGATCCATTCTTTTTCGTTCTGGTTCCAGCTTATCTTATCGATCAATACTCGGAAATGGAACCGCTGCCCAAGTTTGGTTACATGTCCGGTCGACGTATTACTCTGTCTTTACCAACCTTTCTTGAGAGCTTCCAAGTTGGAAAACCTCATCTTGGTGATGATTTGCTAAACCCTATTGAGTTTTTTTTTTATCTAAATGAAAACTTCCGCGTATCTTTTCCGCGTATCTTGAGTATGTTGATTTCATAGCCCCAATAAAGTATTGGGTAAAGTACTTCCTAAAGAATTCGGCTATCCTCAAGAAACTCACTCTTAAGTGTGGCTTCATATGCAAATAAAGGTATCAAAATCCCAAGAAAATCTACCATATGTAAAGTCGTCATCCTCTGATTTAGAGTAGACAGAACAAAGTAAGAGATCGTCTTCGACAGGTGGGGTTGGCTAGGTTTTCTTCATATGTAATGACATATCAATGAAACTATACACGTTTATCAGTTTTATGACAACGGTTATGTTCGTACAGTTTCGGAATTTCCGTTGTCCACTCTAGCATTGATTTAAATTATCATTCAAATCTTCAACGAGATAAACCGAAATTTTGGGCTAAAATCTGGACCGGTTTGATAGGGTCAAGCTAACTTGGCCCAAGAGGCCCAAGAGGGTCAAGAGGACAAAACACGATCTTCAGTCTCAGCTTAGGAGTAGAAGAAGAATGACAAATCATTGATTCTGTAAACTTTCGGGGGTCGTCTCTCTCTCTCTCTCGCACTTGGGCTCGTCTCTCCAGCGTCAAATATTTCCACCATTTTCGTTCCTTTTAAACCTTTTCTTCATCTATTATCTTCGTCAATCGTGGGTTTTATTCAATCATCTTTGTCTGCTGATTCTTAGCTAGAATCTCTCTAGGGTTTTTTTTTTTTTGTTTTTTCCTGTTTTTCTTTACTCACTTTTCTTTCGATAAAAACCCTAGCTTTCTCAGTGGATCTCTCTCTAATGGAGACCGCTTCGAGCGTCGCCGTGACTCGCGGCATTTCTATTCAGAATCCATCGCCGACTCAGTCAAGGAAAGAGTGGCGTGCCGTTTCGGATTCTCATAACTTTGGAAACGCTACAGACTATGTGGTAATAATGTGCTCTCTGCTACGTTTTACTTCTAAATCTCTAATCTTTTTTGCTCGTATGATACTGTTTCATCTGTTCTCAGAAGTCAATACATCTCATTTTTGTGTGTATATATCACTGTAACTCTGCTGCTCTCTTCAGCGATGACATTTTCGATGTTCGTTTTGAAATTTGAAACAAATTTGGTCCCTTTTGTCAAATTTTGTTGCTTGCAGGGTTTGGAACAGTTACAGCTAAATCAGACAGAAGAGAGAACTATATATGAGGTTAATTGCTTCTTTCTTACAAATTTTCTTCATTTTTTTTGGTGTAAGCTTGTTGGAGAGTGGAAACGACATTTTTTGTGGGGTTTGTTGAAGTACAGAATGGAAGAGAGGCTGTTGATTTGAATTTCTACTCGATTACCATGGATGGTTCTTGTTCAGATGGCGAACTGTTGGACCAGATTCGTACCGTTTCTAGACAAAAAGGAGAACTTCAGCAGCAGGAGATTGAGCTCCGAGCTCGGATGTTGGCAATGGAAATCCAGAGAAACTTTGATTCTCGATCTGCAGAGTATGAGAATGCCGCTGCTAGAATGCAGGTTGAACTGAATCTCATTTTATATGATATTGAGACATATAGTCACGCATTGTTCTTTTCTCCTTTCATTGTTTTTGTGTTTCATTGAGCATTTCAATGTTGCGTGGAAGATAAAGAAATGTTTGTTACTTTTAGGAGCAACTTCGTGAGAAGGAGAGATCTATTCGAGAGATGGAGAGGAAGTTAGAAGAGAAAGACAGAGAGCTGCATGCGATTAAACTGGATAACGAAGCGGTGTGTTGGTTTATGTTTGATTTCAAGGTGTTTTTTTAGATATAAGTTAAATTTGAATGGTTTGATACTAAGTTGTCCTTATACTCTTACTAGGCCTGGGCGAAAGAGGGTCTACTAAGAGAACAAAACAAAGAACTTGCTACTCTTAGGTGATTTTTCTTCTTGAGACTCTTTTCTCTTCGTTAAGGTGTTATACATTTTCCTTTTCACACGTTACTTCGTGAGGAGTCTTACATATTGGGCCTTTGACTTGTACAGTGTAGTTTTAGAATATGTAATCAGCTACATTTTTTTCTTCTTTCTCAATATGCAGAAGGGAACGTGATCACTCTGAAGCTGAGAGGTCCCAAAATATACATAAAATATCTGAAATTCAGGAGCATATTCAAGAGAAAGAGAGACAATATGCTGAATTGCAGGAACAGGTTAATTTTCCCTTATTTTGTTACATGATAAAATCTGTTCGAACGTCTCATGGATCTTGCAGTTTTTGAAAATTAAATACACTTAAAACAGATTCTTACTTAATGGCTTGTAGAATAGGATTGCTCAAGAAACAATCATATACAAGGATGAGCAGCTGAAAGAAGCGCAAGGTTGGATTACGCGTGCCCAAGAGATGGATGCTTTACAATCATCTACAAATCACTCGTTACAGGCTGAATTGCGAGAACGTACTGAGCAGTATAACCAGCTATGGCTTGGTTGCCAAAGACAGGTTGGTTATCCGAATTCCCAAATTTTATCTTTTCTGCTCGTATCTTATATGTTCCATCTCATTGAGTTCAGTTTGCGGAGATGGAGAGATTGCATTTGCATACAGTGAAACAGCTTCAGCATGAGCTTGCCAATTTAAAGGAAGGAGGTGGCTCGAAAACAAATTCCAATGGTGCCTCCCAGATTATCCAGAACAACGGGAGCCAAATCGAGGTAAATTTTGAGGCGTTAGATGCCAATATTGTCAAGTAAAAGTGATATAATTAAGATGGCCCGTATAAAAGTTCTGTGATGTTGTACTTCGAAGTATCTGTTTCGTCACTTATCTATTCAGTTTTATTCAGACTTGGAAGTATCTTTTTGGCAATAAGCTATTCCGTGCTAAAGCACTTGAACTGGATCGTACCCTAACCGTGACTGTTTTTTCTCTTGATTATTTGTAGAACATTCAAGCGGGTCAGATGACCCCTCTGCATTCGTTTGTCATGCATCAACAAGAGATTCTGCAGCCTCGAGGACCTTCACCTCATGTTGCACAATCAGTGTTACTGCAGCGAACGGTGTGGGATTAAAGAATGCATCTTTTTGTTTCACTTCACTTAACAGTTAATGACCATATTTTGTCTTTCATGCTTTCTTCGCAGGCTGTACCAGCTAGTTCGGAGATGCCTAAACAGAATCATGTGCATCCATCTCAAGGTGTTCATGGCTTGGTAAGTTCTGATCCGAAGAGTGAACACCAAGTGCCTGCCAATGGACAGTCCCTTCAAGGGTATCGGGATGTTCAAACTAGCCATGGAGCACAATACGGATCAACTACACCATCGTCCTCTGTGAATGAACAGGTAGGGGATGTTCTTGTTAGCACATGTGGGAATACTTGTTCAAAACGATACTGTCTTAGAGAGTATTCCTTAACAGGTTGTGGAATCTGGCAATGGATCCAATACGTCAGAGAGTAACTTTCATGACATTTCTTCACAGTTCCGTGATGCGCTAAGGCTAGATTCCAATGCCCTAAATCAGAAGCCTGATGTACGCACATGTTATGTAGGAAAGTTTATTTGCTTGTGGCTATTGAGAAAATATTCTGAATCTGTTTTTGATTTGATATCTTTATCCAGGAGGCTAATGGTCAGGTTTCACCTGGTGAACAAAATGGTGCTAAATCCATCGTGCCTGAAACTCTAGTCTCATCTGGCAAAGCTGAGAGGAACTTAGAGAGTGCTCTTCTCGATGAAAGGTCGCTTTTGGCTTGCATTGTTCGTACTATACCAGCTGGTGGAAGAATCAAAATCAGTTCAACGGTGAGAGCAAACTACTCGTAACCACAATGAGAATGAACAATTGAATTTGGAAGTGGTCTTTCTTGTAACATCTGCTTAATCTGTCATTTACAGCTTCCAAATCGTTTGGGCAAAATGCTAGCACCTCTGCACTGGCATGATTACAGGAAGAAGTATGGGAAGCTGGACGATTTTGTTGCTAGCCATCTCGAGGTTTGTCTCATCCCATTTCCCAAACCTTTCAATGTCTTCTTTTTTTCTGAAAACAAACTGTTAAATTTGTTTTGGCTCCAGTTATTTATGATAGAGGACGACTACATTCAAGTTAGAGAAGGTGCACAGAAGATGGTAGCAGCGTCAGCTTCAGCAGCAGCGGCCAAAGTGGCAGCAGCAGCTGCTGCAGCTTCATCGTCTCCAAACTCCATGTATGTGGCTATGACTCCTATGGCTCAATCTCAGGGGCTAAAGAAGAACGACAGAACATTACAAAGAGGAAGACAGCTCTGATTATATGGCGCCGCAACAAAGAAAGTTCTGATGTTACTTGTGGAGGAACAAGTTGTGAGCATTCCAAAGTGAATGCATATAAGTGAGTAACATTCTCCTGTCTTATTTTTTTTTCTATTTTATTTTATTGGTGTATGAAGTTGCCAATCTTGGATGCTAAAGTATACATTTTCGATTTAATAGTATCCGTTTGCTCAAAATCGATTTTGTTATGGAAATTCTGAAAAGAACCAGCGAAATCCTAACTCCAAAGATATATAATTACACATACGTCAACGATACCAGTTAACTAAAAACAAATAAATAACTACAGTTCTAACGAACAACAGATGTTTCACAATTTTCAAATACTGTTTATAGGTTTTCGTTGCCACTTGCCAAATGAATAGGATGATGTTGCAGTTGATCCGTACTGTACTCCATGGCTAGTTTGAAAATCAAGATGTCCTTGATCAACGGTATTGTCCATTGGTAAGCCATGAACACCTTGAGATGGATGCACATGATTCTGCCTAGGCATCTCTGAATTAGCTGGTATATCATACGAAGAAAGCATAGAACATTTTGACTAGTGCGTTTGTGGTTATTCTCTGACTTCGTTTTATTGTTTGTTTTCAGAGATTTTGTTGTGTGGGATTAGCTTTGGATTTTAGCTTTGGATTTTTGGTCTTTGACCATCCTTATAAATAAGAACTACTGGCATTGTTCACTGTTACCTTTTGATTTGGCAACATAACCTAAAGAGCCAAAGCTCGTGCTCATCTTTATTCAAGTTTTCTCCAAATATTCAGTGGTTACTTTTTGAGGTTAACTGTTATTTTCAGAATTCTACGTTACCAATACCAATACCAATACCTAGAACATATAGATCAGTTGGTGTATGAGGCAAGATATGTAAGTCTAATTTATGATCACAGGTGATAATCATGAAAGAGAGGCCATAACATTTTTACTGGTCCTTTTCTAAATTTTCATGGCCGATTCTAAGCAGATCAAATTGAAAATAATCGATTTTGAGCATATAAATACTATTAAAACCGAAGAGCAAAAAAAGATTCGAATGTACTTATTTTAAATATCGCGGACACCAAAAACATTTTAATGGAAAAAATTAAGATAAAAGAATTGTCACGCCTCGCTCTTATATGCCTTTCCACTTTGAAATGCTTGACTTGTACCTCCACAAGTAAGATCACAGCTGTCTTCCTCTTTGGACTGTTTTGTCATTCTTCTTGAACCCCTGAGATTGAGCCATAGGAGTCATAGCCACATACATGGAGTTTGGAGACGATGAAGCTGCAGCTGCTTTGGCCGCTGCTCCTGAAGCTGAAGCTGCTACCATCTTCTGTGCACCTTCTCTAACTTGAATGTAGTCGTCCTCTATCACAAATAACTGCGGCCGAAAACAAGTTTAATAGTTGTTTTGTCAGAAAAAAAGAAGACATTAAAATGGTTTGGGACTTGCGATGAGACAGACCTCGAGATGGCTAGCAACAAAATAGTCCAGCTTCCCGTACTTCTTCCTGTAATCATTCCAGTGTAGAGGTGCTAGCATTTTTCCCAAACGATTTGGAAGCTGCAAATGACAGATTAAGCAGATGTTACAAGAAACATCACTTCCAAATTCAACTCTTCATTCTCATCGTGGTTACGAATGGTTTGCTCTCACCGTTGAACTGATTCTGATTCTTCCACCAGCTGGTATAGTACGAACAATGCAAGCCAAAAGCGACCTTTCATTGAGAAGAGCACTCTCTAAGTTCCTCTCAGCTTTGCCAGATGAGACTAGCGTTTCAGGCACGATGGATTTAGCACCATTTTGTTCACCAGGTGAAACCTGACCATTAGCCTCCTGGAGAAACAGATCAAATCGATAACAGATTCAGAATATTTTCTCTACAGCCACAAGCAAAGAAAATTTTCTAGTTCTAGATAATATGTGCATACCTCAAGTTTCTGATTTAGAGAATTGGAATCTAGCCTTAACACATCACGGAACTGTGAAGAAACGTCTTGAAAGTTATTGTCTGACGTATTGGATCCATTGCCAGATTCCACTACCTGTTAAGAAATACTCTCTAAGATAGTATCGTTTTGAACAAAATATTACCACATGTATTAACAAAAACATCCCCTGCCTGTCCATTCACAGAAGACGATGGTGTAGTTGATCCGTATTGTGCTCCATGGCTAGTTTGAACATCCCGATACCCTTGACCAAGGGTCTGTCCATTGGCAGGCATTTGGTGTTCACTCTTCGGGTCAGAACTTACCAAGCCATGAACACCTTGAGATGGATGCACATGATTCTGTTTAGGAATCTCCGAACTAGCTGGTACAGCCTGCGAAGAAAGCATGAAAGACTAAATATGGTCACTAACAGTTAAATGAAGCGAAACAAAAAGATGCATTCTTTAATCACACACCGTTTGCTGCAGTAACACTGATTGTGCAACATGAGGTGAAGGTCCTCGAGGCTGCAGAATCTCTTGTTGATGCATGACAAACGAATGCAGAGGGGTCATCTGACTCGCTTGAATGTTCTACACATAATCCAGACAAAAGACAGTCACGGTTAGGATACGATCCATTTCAAGTGTTTTAGCACGGATTGGATTGTTGCCAAAAACACAAGCCATCAGACTGAACAGTAAAGATACTTCCAAGTTTGACTGAATAGACAAGTGAATAAACAAATACTTCCGAGTACAACATCACAGAACTTTTAAACGGGCCATCTAAATTATATCACTTTTACTTAACAATATTAGCATCTAATGCCTGAAGAGTACCTCGATTTGGTTCCCGTTGTTCTGGATAATCTGGGAGGCACCGTTGGAATTTGCTTTCAAGTCACCTCCTTCCTTTACATTAGCTAGCTCATGCTGAAGCTGATGCACTGTATGCACATGCAATCTCTCCATCTCCGCAAACTGAACTCAATGAGTTGGAACAATATAATATAAGAGTAGAATCATCTGAGAGCAGAAAAACAATTTTGGAAGATATTCAAATAACTAACCTGTCTTTGGCAACCAAGCCAGAGCTGGCTATATTGCTCAGTACGTTCCCGCAATTCAGCCTGCAACGAGTGATTTGTAGATGATTGTAAAGCATCTATCTCTTGGGCACGCGCAATCCAATCTTGTGCTTCTCTCAGTTGCTCATCCTTGTACATGATTGTTTCTTGAGCAATCCTATTCTACAAGCCATTAAGGATAAAGGACTCTGTTCTTAGTGTATTCAAAATTTCAAACATGACAATGAGATATAACTGCAAGGTCCACAACTTATGTGTGTTACAACAACATAGGAAGTCTAACCTGTTCCTGCAATTCAGCGTATTGTCTCTCTTTTTCTTGAATATGCTCTTGAAGTTCAGATATTTTAAGTATATTTTGGGACCTCACAGCTTCAGAGTGATCACGCTCCTTCCTGGAAATAAAGAAAGGAAATAATGCAGTCAGTTATATATTCCAAAACCTCACGCCTAATAGAATGTCATATACAAGTAGAAGCCGAAGGTCCAAAATAATACTTTCAAAAAGAAAAAAAGCAGGAGATAAGAGAGTAACAGAAATGCCTGTTAAGTATTATACTCGTGTGAAATTAATAAAGAGAAAAGAGGTACCTGAAGGTGGCAAGTTCTTTATTTTGTTCTCTTACGATACCCTCTTTGGCCCAGGCCTAGCAGCAGTACAATTATAACTTTAGAATCAGATCATTGAGATTTATATTTAACAAAAACCTAGGAATAATGTACAAACCAACATACGGCTTCATTATCAAGTTTAATCGCATGTAGCTCTCTATCTTTCTCTTCTAACTTCCTCTCCGCCTCTTGAATAGATCTCTCTTTCTCATGAAGTTGCTCCTAAAAATTTCCAACAACACTCCTTCATCTTAACAAGAATGTGCTCAATGGAATATACAAAAGAAAAACCTTTTTTGATAATATACGAGGAGAGTGAGGAGTGAAACTTAACCTGCATTCTAGCAGCAGCATTAGCATACTCTGTGAATTGAGATTCAAAGTTGCTATGTATTTGTCTTGCAATCATCTGGTCTCGAAGCTCAATCTCCAACTGCTGTAGCTCTCCTTTTTCCCTAGAAACAGTGAGAAGTTGCTGCTCCAATAGTTCACCATTTGAAAAACCATCTGCCTCCATTCCATTCTGCACTAACAAGAAAAGCCCCACCACAAAAGTCCTTTCCCACTTAAGAAACTTTACATAATTCAGGTTAAGTAAAAAAACAAACTTTACATCTTCCATTGATTTAGATATGTTAGCATTAGTTCTCTCATTTGTCCGGTTTAGCTTAAACCGTTCCAAAAAAAAAAGGATCAAGATTTAAGAAGTGACATTGCAGGACAGAAACTAATGAACCTCCTCATTCTATATGATTCTCTCATCAGTCCGTGTTAGCTTATTAACCAGTATGAGATTACCACATAGTCTGTAGCGTCGTGCCACTCTTGTCTTGACTGATTCGGCGAAGGATTCTGAAGGGAACCGCCAAGTGTCGAAGCGGTCTCCATTTATATAGAAAACCCACCGGAAAGAGCACTACTACTTGATCGCACAGGGAAGAAAAAAGCTAGGGTTTATCTGGTAAAAAAAGAAAGATATGAGTTAAAAACAGAAATGCGTTAGAGAGAATCTAGGTAAAGCAGAAGATAGAGATGATAAGATAAAATCTAAGATACTAGTTGAAGAAAAGGTTTAAAGTAAGCGAGAATGGTGGAGAGCAAAATCTGGAGACAAAATCTCTGATATATCTTCAGTTTCTATTAATAATCTCATATATATCTATTATAAATTTAATTAGTTAAATTATTATTTTAACAACTGATTATATATTTATAAATGTAAATAATATCAAGAAAACAACATTACGGTAAAATTCTTTTTGAGTGATTTAAATAATCCGGATTTAAACTTCATATTTGTAATATAATTTGTATAACTCTCTAGTTGTAATCTACCGTATAACTAGATATCTAAATTATGTACAATTAGAGAATAAAATGCTAAAGAGACTACCGAAATTTCTGAAAATTACAGAATCAATCATTAAATTTTTTTGTGTGTTTCGGGTCTTCTTGGGCCTCTATTAGGCCCGGTTATACTTGACCCATTTATCCGGTTTGGTTTTAGTTTTTCTTTGATTTTCAGATTTTAAATAGCAGATATTCGGTTTACTTCGTCGACGATTTGTTTGGTCTGTAAAGATCAATTTTCTATTTTTAGAGTGGTATTATCGGCTTTGGGAGCAGAATCCGAGACACTCTTATATGCAGTGCAACATATGAGGTGTAAAAGGTTACACAATAATGCAAGAATATAGCCGAATAGAACCCAATTTTGTTTCGTCTCTCTGTTTCATATTGATGAAAGTTAATGGCTCAGTTTGATTTTGCCAAAAGTTCTTTTTTAATATAAGATCATGAGCTGCAATGGAGAATTCAGATATGAATTTGCAAAATAACAAAGTTATCGTAATATCTTAACCAAACCAAGTAATAATGGTTGGTGCAATGAAAGTGGTACGCTTAATCATATTGTCATAGAATCCACTAAATATACATGTTGATTTTATGAACAACAAGATTTCCTGCGAAGTGGCCTTAGATAGTTTTAATTCTTTTTTTCTCTCAAGACACAAATGATAAGGAACATATGAAAAGCCTACACTTCACCAATCAGAGGAAGGACCATAGTTTAGAGATTCTTGAAATAATTTTGCCGTTGTGAAACTGTTTAGTTATTGAAGTTTTTAAGAAGCAAAATAAAAACGCTAATAGATATCATTATTCACCTGATATGATATTGCTACGCAGATTCACTTTCTTATTTTACACAAAAACCTCTACTCTTTAGTCTTTACCAATTAAAAGATAACGACTTCACATTTGGTAGAGCGTTTTGGGATTTGGAGAAGTTCTTTGAGAGGAGAATTCTCTATCATTGAATAATTCACCAAACGTAAAGTGAATACCTTGAGGACTTTTGAATTCTCTAACAAATACCTTATTAGCTTCATTTCTACAGCACATCCCAAGATTCGGACTTTGAGATCAACAAACTCTAGAGACGATAGCAAGCACTGAGGCACAGATGCAAACTCTGAGGAATAAAAAAAGAGAGGTTTGAAACGCAATAAAAAATAATAATTACGCATATATAACATTTCATATAGATGAGAAACTCATCAGGTTTAAGAGAATCATCACCAAGACGAGGTAAATCAAGTTCGGGCAGCTCTCAAGAAAGGTTGGTAAGCATTGCAAATCAGATAGACTTGGAGTAACATGCAGGCGGGACATGTAACCAAAATGAGGCAGCAGTTCAAATTTTGAATATTGACAGATGATCTGGAACCAGAGAGAAAGAAAAAAAAAATGTAATGTCAGAAAGTTTCATGATAGAAACCTTACACGTCGTATGTCTAAGACATAGATTGACATATACATACCTCGAAAGTGTTTTCACAAAGTGTCATATCCTCGACAGTCGTAATCCCGAGGAGAAAACTGTGGATGTTACTTATCTTGTCTTCATCAAAATCTCCCAAACCAAAGAGGAGAGAAATATTTAACTTGGCGTTGCACTCCAAATTGTTTACTATAAAGCTTTCTGATGCATGATCATTAATGCTCAAATAACAAAGTAGAGGAGCATCAATCACAACTCCCGTAACAGATTCAAAGAATTCAAAATAAGCTCGTATTAAACTGAGCTTCTTTAGTGAACGAGAGTGCACCCGAAAGACTTTAGCATCCTCATCATGAATAAAAATATTTAAATCTTCAAGGACAGGACATGATGACACAAGTTTCTCGAAGGTGGCCTCATTGGGATACAAATTATTTTCTAAATGCATAGTCTTTAGACAAGGGAAGTAAAAATATTCGGCATCATCCAAAGGTATTTCAACGATTTTTAAGTATACCAAAGTCTCACAGCTATAAAGCCTTAGGGGTTTCGTGAAAAAATGGAACTCTCCACGCCAATGAAATTCTAGATGTTGGACCTTACGTTTAATTACTGCATCAATCCATGACGTTAGATAAGAAGTATCATCGTCAAGTTCACCAATATCAATAGTCAACTTGAGTTTGTGTATGCATGAAGCCCTATCGGAATTGAAAAACCTGTCACCAAAACTCACAAAGGCATTAAGATCTGTGAAGTCTCCGGAACTCAATTCCAAACTAGGAACCCAAAGCCAGAGACTCCTCCATCTGGTGGACAAAACGCTTGTCTTAACAACTTCCACTGTCGGAAGATGATTAAGTATGTGATATATCAAAGGATCTGGTAAGTGGCTTATCATATCTTCCTTTCTACAGTGTCTTGCGACCAACCTAATCAACATTAAAGAGAAACCGAATCGAACAAAAAAACCCTAGAATGATTAGTCTTAAGACATATCACAAAAGTTCCAGGTCAAACACAGGCAGACGGACAAAAAAAACAAACTAATACGATTAACAAAAGAGAATAACTGAATCAAGGTTTAAAGAACGAATATGGTGGAAACATTTCAAGGCATGATGAGACACAAACCAAGTTCGAGCGAGAGAGGCTAATCTGCAGGGTTTGGAAACGGAGATTGCACTCGTGGGAGTCAAGAATGGCGTTTCAGTTTCTAATCATTTTGGGTCTATTGGGCTGAATTATAATCAGCCCATTAATAAAACCATTTTTTTAATGTAAAGATTTAGTTCACCTTTCCTTTTGTTTTTTTTTTTTTTCCTACAGTTACTTTAATAACTCTTTCAAACATTGTCGGGGTACTGAGCTCTAACTTCAAAATTTTTTTACAACAAATAAAACAGAAAATAACTAAAAAGTTTTAGTCAACCATATAGGGGTACAATATTGACATATACATTTTCTGTCTTGGCCTCATGTACTCTTTGCTAAATTGTTTGCTTTTGTGATATTCAACCTTGGATTGAATGTGATCTTCCAATCCTCGAAATTACTTATGCATCTATTGATCTCGTCCAAATAAATTGTGAAGGCTAGCCACTCCTCCGGTGAAAACACCATCTTCACGACATCCAACAGTCGGTGATAAATGCAACTTCCAATTTCTGACATGCCTACATACATTCCATTGCCCAAATAAGTGCTTCGAGCTCTGTGTGTAATAGCGATTGGCTTGGTCGAATATTCCTAGCTCCTATCAACATGTCTTTTGGTCCCCTCTTCATGCAGACTCATCCTTGTCCTAAAAATTTATCTATTTCTTTCCAAGATTCATCCACTTAACACTTCCACATATTTGACTGAATTGGCTCCATATAGGGGGTTATTGTCGAATTATGCTTCGTCTCAATATCTTGGGCTTCTTCCCTATTTTTCCTTCTGTTTCCGCAAGCATAAGAATATCTGGAGGCTTTCTCTCTATATTCTTGTATATTTTGTCGTTCCTATTTTTCCACAAATATCAAATAAACCTCAAATATATGTCATGAATTTCAGAAGTGACCACTACTGTATCATATAATTCCAACCACCTTTACTCGTTTAAATTTTAGTTTGATACATAACAAACATTATTATTATTATTATTATTATTATTATTATTATTATTATTATTATTATTATTATTATTATTATTATTAGGAGATTAGGGAGGACTATTACATAAATAATTATTTTGTTAGCCATATATAAACTAACATTTAGAATGCAGTATTTTATAATATATGTTTATATAATTATATGTGATGAGATAAATTTATAGCATGATAATATGTTAATATATATGCGGAAAAATAAAGTAATTATCTAATTTAATATTTTCACTAACTTGAAAAATAAAATATATTGTTTAGAAAACAAAATTACATCATTTCCGACCATTTTCCAAAGCAGTATTAAAAATTTGTATAGTTTAATTGAATTTAGGATATGATTATATTATATAAACAATATTATATAATATATTATAATAAATTTTAGTTTTGGATTTCGAATAGGTTGTGAAATAACTTGCACTACTAACTCAAGAACATAACCCAAACCGATAAATCTATACTCTAATAATAACTCTGTAATATGCATATGAGAGTATGAGATCAAACTCTTATCTTTACGCAAATTCACTTCGCTGGTATGACCTCTCATGCTAGACCAACGTAATTAACCGACTCCTTATTTTGGAGAACATAGCTTAGATTTCTCTTGGTCATCACTCAATCCATCTTTAAATCTTGCACAATGGAAACGAAAAAGATAGATGTCAAAGGTTGAATACATTGATTTGTGTAAATACATACACTTATATAAAGAAAGAACACAAAGGCATCGTTTTCAAGGTTTTTTTAAATATGTTTAAGTTGGGTTCTTAGAAAGTTAAAAGATGGTATTCTCTGTAATCTGGTAAGAAAGGGCACTTCATGATACTAAATATCTTCACACTTAACATCTAGATGTTGGATCTTACGCTTAAGTGCAGCATCAGTCCAGTCATAATATCAGACATATCAACTCTACAGTCCACACCATCTTCATTAACATCAATTTTTCTATGCATGAAATCCTATCTAAATCGAAAAGCCTGTCACTAAACTCATAAAGGCTTTGAAATTTATGAATTTTACAGGATTCTTACTCGGAATCAGGAACACAAAGCCTGAGACTTCTCCAAGTGGTAGATAAAATACTTGTCCTCACAACATCCTTTTGTGGGAAGATGAGTAAGTATGTCGTAATCAAAAGATTAGGTATTGGCTTATTCCATCTTTCTTCAGTAGAGAAATTTTCATAACAATGATCTACATACAAAAATTGTAACGCGAGTTTTCAGATAAAAAATTTGGATGCCTTATAAGTATATATGGACACATAGGTTGCAACCAACACTGATCGAGACTAGGGTTTCCAAAGTCTTATGAAGATGGTTCAACGTGTCTGGCCAACGGTGGAAAAATTTTATGTATAAATATTTATAACATTGTTTGTGTTGCCCTGAATCTCAATAGTCAATTCAGGTTTGAGTCTATGGTTAGTTGGCTTGTTTCTTTGATAACCAATGAGTTCGCGCGGCTAAACCAATCAACAACTACTTCTTATGTGAACATATCTTTAGTTTCCAATATTCTAAATGAGAGGGGATAAAATTTCGGAAAATTCCAATGTACGATATTGTTACAGAGTGGATTTCAGATATATTTAAAAAACAAAATAAAACCTTCCATTACAAAACACGGTTTAGCCAAACTCCACATAAGACTCAGCGCAAGTTTAGCCAAACTCTATACATAAGGCTGACGAGAACATACACGATAAGAATTTGGAAATTGGAAACTTAAAAGCATCAAAAATTCTGTTAAAATCAGTTTAGATACGACATTTTGTTATGTTAGTATCTAAACCGATTCTATAAATATTATAGTGGTTAATATAATAGATATAATTTTGATTGCCGTGGTAAACGCACTAATTAGTTGACAAAATAAAATGTACTAATTAAGGTCGATATGATTTGTGATCTCAATCAAAGTCAGGATACAATGCTTTTTTGCTAATTCAAAGATATTGTTGAAATTTTTTCTTTTCAGATAAAAAAAAAATAGAATATATATTGGGGACACTTGGCGTGGTGGATGTAATCCTAACGAGTAAAAACAATTACTCTAAGCAAAAGAACAACAAAAGTAACATGGTCCACGGCCGAACGAGTTTAAATCAATTAAATAGCCAAAAAAATATTCACATTCCTTTTCCTAAAAATAAATTCAAATAATACGTTATTCCAATCACAAATTGAAAATTCCTTATTCCTCACGATTACATAATTACATTCGTAAAAGATGAGAAGCATTTACATTCAATTGCTCTATGTTTTTCATCATCATCACTAAGCTAAAAACGAAATTTAAGCAAACTAAAAACAATCTCAAGAGAGAAAGTCAAACCAAACAAATCAAACCAATACCCAATTACAGGTCAAACCAAACCAAAACAAACCAACAAATCTAATCACAGATCTTCAGAAGCATCGCAGATGGTTGTTGTGGTGGTGGTAATGGTTGTTGTGTCCGTTGCCGTGACTGTGACGGCGATGAGTCTCCTCGTCGATAATCTCCTGAACAAGCTTAAACTGATCGACACAGCAAGGAATCGTAATAGGACCTGCGTGTTTGAATCCGTACTCTTCTTCAGCTTCTTTCAAGAGACTCAAAAACAGAGGATGGCTCAAGAACATCAATGGAACCACGAATCTGTGTAGACCTTCTTCATCTCCTTCGTGTCCCACCATGATCGCAACACAGCCTTTCGGAACATGATGATGGTGGTTATGATGATGGAGTATGTGGAGATGTGGAACATGAAAGTGAAACTTGAACACCATCTGCTGCTTGCCCTGTTTCTGTTCTTGTTCTTCAAAACCCATTAAAAAGAACGAATCTTTCTTACCGAAAAACCTATCGAAAAACACGACGATTAGAATAAAAAGATCGACGACGGGGAAAAGCAGTACTTAGAGGCGGGTTTTGAGAGGTTTTCCGGCGAGGTTGATGTTAGAAGACGGCGACAGAAAAGGGCCAAGGATCGACGGCAGAAGAAATAATGAGAAGAAATAAAGAGAGATATGAGTCGGTGAGAGATCTGGGGATATTGCTCATGATAGGCTAAGCATATATGTATATGAAGAAAAAAGTATGTTGTGAGGATTTTGGAAACGGAGGTATAAGCGTATATATATTATATATCACACACTGGCTTAGGGCTTTGCTTCACGCGCACACCGCTAAGGCTTTTTCTCCTAATTAACTTCTGTTTTTAAATTGATTAATGAGCTGGCACTGACGTGGTAAAATTTGTAGCGTGGTTAGGACTTAGGAGGGCTTTACCGACTAGGGAATGCTTGCTATTTAATGTTTTGATATTTCTGGTTCATCTAGGATGGATTTTTTTTTTTTTTGATATTTAGTTCTTTTTAATAATATATATTTAAAAATTTAAAAATTTAATATACCATTACATTTTTTATTTTATATAAATATAAATATATAGTTTTAATAATTTTCAGAGTGGATGATATTTTACTTATTTTTATAGTTTATGAATATTAAGAAGATAAATTAAAATATCAGTGAACCATTATTTTCAGATTTATTAGATATATATTTATTTACTATAATGATTTTTTTAACAAAACTGCTTATACTCGATTACATTATAATATAACACATAAATAATAAAAAATAGATCTTTTTTTAATAGTATAAATATATATACATAAAATAAAAACATTCTCATATTTTGAACAGTCAAATTCGTTTTATTTTTATAATAATTAGATATATCTTGGTTCTGGTAATTTAATTAGGGAACAACATGATATTTGCTGTTTTTCTTTTTTTCCTGATACATATGTTGTAATATATCTTTTTCTTCCTGTAATACATCATTTTATAAAGATAAAAAGTTTAAAAAATTATATACTATGATTAACATATCTGTTTTAACTGATGATTATATTAAAAATTTTATTTAATATATATATATCTGACATTTTAATGATTATTAAATGGGTCTAATCGATTGTTATAACTATATTTTTATTTATTAATTAGGTGAGTATTTTGAGAATGTATAGAGCAATTTGTAAAAAATATTCAAATCAGTACATAAAACTGATTTCATTTTTTTTATAAAGTAACGTAATTAAGCGATGTATCACTTGACATAATGTTGGTCATTTTTTTAATTTATCACATTTGTCTAGGGTTTGTATTAACCATAAAATAAGTTGATAAAAAAAGGTAATTAAACTTTTTTTGCAACAACACAACTAACTTAGTAAACCAAAAAAAATCATGATGAGGATCGATTTAGGGATAGATAAATATATACTATCACACAAAATTATATAATCAGCACACTAAAGGTTTTCTTAAGATAGACATCAATTGTCCAACCTCGACCTCAGATTTATTTGAATGTTGTAGGGATAACATCTACGGTGGGGATTGGATAACGATTTTACATTATTACCTTGTAAGCTAAGATAAAAACGTATTAATCAAAATTGGTTGCTGGTTTACTTTGATCAGTTGGCCGGTTGGCCCAAAGCCCCTTGGACGCTTCAAAAAGCCAAAGAATCGGTAAAGTAAATGATTAAGGTGTGTATTTCACTGGTCCGTTGTCAATGTATACATCCCCCGTAATCATATAACTTTTATGTAATTCTTAATACGTAATCTTATTGATAAGTTTTTTTTTATAAAATATATTTGACTTTATAAATTTAAGAAGCCATATGAGATATAACTTATAAAAAGAAAGCACAAACCCGTATATAAAAATCAAATATACCTAAAGTACGTGTTACATTATATGATCCGTTGTTGTGTTGAAAAATATGCTTGATCTATATTAACCCGAAATCATTAAATAGGCAATATATATATATGCCAACAACATTCAGCGACTATAATATATATATATATATATGTTATTACAAACAATAATTTCTTATTTAAAATTTTTCATTATTATCGTTTTATAAACAAAATATCTGGGTCTGGTCACACACACACAGGCACTCAAAAGACCAACTATTCAGTGATTAGGTTCTACTGATCCGTTGTAGCTTTTTATCCCTTGTGGGGGCTTTGTACATAAACGTTTTAACCAGTAATATATTCATATACATATATATATATATATAATCCAACATTCTGAGAAATAGTGGCTTGCTTTTTAACCAAACAACCAAAAAAAAAAACTTGTGGCCTTTGAAGTTTAAGAATGCGAGGTGGACAGCATTATTCATTGGAACATGCTCGTGAAAAATTCAAATTCCATCTCGAAGATAATTTTTGAAGCTTAGTGGTTAAGGACTATGCCACGTAACCACAATGGGCCCAAGGACTATACATAAAATTGCTGTCATTTACACGTCAGCATAAACCGGGACACAAAATGACAAATAAGTCCTTTGCCGAGTAAGCGGATGTAGCGCCTTCTCAGGTGCCGATAACGGCGCCTACATGTTGCTACTTGGTTTATTTGGGCTCATTATGGTTTGCTTCTTATCCGGTTCATCTTATTATACTAGTATTTATTTGAGCTCATTTTGGTTTGCTTCTTATCCGGTTCATCTTAGGAATTGGTTTCCAAGTAATATATCACGGTCGATTTTCGTGGTTTCGCAGTGGGAATTTTTAATTAAGCGAAAAACTAAGACCACGCAGGGGTTGTTGACGTCAGCTCGGTTTAGTTTGGTTTAGTTTCATTAGAATTTTACCATTTTAACGAAGAGAAAAAGAAGGTTCCAAAGTTTGCGGACCAACTATCATGTCGGCACGATATGACGAACGACCATACGGATGACTAAGAGCCGTTGGATTACCAAGAAAGTTGGAATCATGTGCTCTTTATGACTTCGATCTACAGTTTTTAATTTTCTTAATATAAAAGCTTACGACGACTTTTTTCCAAAGAGTCCATACGCACCAGAGAAGGTAGAGTATACTAAACGCATTTAAAAAAACAAGTGTCGTTAGATTGAAGACTATATAATGACTAATTTAGTCTTAATTAGGATTTTGATGATGACAAACGCTAAAGCAACGTCCTAACCGGGTGAGAAACCAAATCCAAGATACCAATCTGATTAATCGGTTTAGCTATTTGATTATTTCATCTTTATATATTTTTAAGTTCAGCAAATAACAAAGACAAAGACTTGGTCTCCTGATTTATAGGAGAACAACCTCAACTCTCTCACGTTTAGTTTTCTTCAACTTCATGTATCAATTTGATTCCTGTTTTGTAGGATATATTGCTCCAATTTATCTATCTAAATCAATGACAAAAAGAGGTAGTCTCAACAAATTCAAAAGAAAGCGTATGTATTTTTATGTTTATGGTTCTAGATCAACATTTGATTGTCCTATTGCTAGGACCTATCATTTGACGTTTGAGTAAAGTGTACTTTAAATTAAGCAGAACTAACTTAACCAATATTCAATAGGAAACCAAATGTTCAATGAACTATAACCGAAAGAAACCAAACAAAACTATTTGAAACTCAATAAACCAAACTGATGATCATTATGCTGTTTCCCTAATAATTTGAATGTACATTTTTGCTTTGCTTTGATTATTACCAAAAACATTGAAAAGAATATAACTAAATCAAATCAAACTAAGAAATTTCAGTTGTAATCTATCAAACTTTTTGTAAACCAAACCGAATAAACAGAATACCTACCTCTACAATTTCTAAATTTCTAATTACAAAATCAGAATGCTTTTTTTTTTATATTCATGGCAGATTTATATGAATTGGAAGGGGAAAAAAACAATAGACAAAGGTCGAATCGTATTCGTACTGTAGTTAATAGAATATTAGGAAAGCATCCTCGGGGTGTATGGGCCTCCCCTACCACATGAAAAGAAAGATTTGTCTTTCGAGTTGCTCAAACTTTCATCCAAACATTTAAAAAGTTTCTTTAAGTTATTTGACTTAATCAATTAGTTATTTAATTGAATGTTTATGTTTATTGAAAGAGATGTTCTCCATCCATACAATCTAAGCTTTTGAGTTTCAACTACTATGAGAATAATAATTAGCGAACATTTTCTATTTTTTGGCATCCTCGATCGAGTAACCAATAAAATCTCTTCTCTATATAATAATTATATATTACTAACTCACTATTACCCGAAAGCGAAACCCAAATTTATATTGAATATTGGTGTCGTTTATTAACGTCGATGACTAGAGCAACTTATCAAAACACGCATTAGCTCGTCATGTAAAACTTCTAAACTTATTTTTTAATGTGTTCATATCCTTTTGACTTTTCGTTTATTTCGTATTAACATACTTTTGAGTTTTGACTATTCGTGAAAGTCTAATGAAAAATAGTAAACTATGGTTTAAATATATACTGTATTATATATATAGTAAACTATCGTAGAAACAATTAACACGTTGGTGAAATTGATGCCCAAAATTTAGCGACGTCGACACAAATATAATATATATTTGTCTTTTGGGTTTGGTCTTTTCAGAGTTTCATGCAATATTTCGTTTTCTTAGTCAGTTTAACATTTATCTATCCTATTGGGGAATCTCAATTTCTACGACAAATCAGCTGATAAATAAAAAATAATTGATGAACATAAATAGCAAAATAGAATATCAAATAAAAAGACGAAAAATAATTGTAAAAACGAGATTTCTTATCTCCTTTCTCAAAATTTTAAATGGTAATATAATTATATAATGATAAATTAAACTACTAAGATATGATTGCTGTTGGTTATGTTTTTCAATCTATCAAACTAAGTTCGTACGAGTACTTTCAGACACATACATGAAAAGAATCTATGAGACATTTTTTTGAACCAAGACAAGTTATCTATCATTTGATATGCATTTGAGGTTGATGACACAGTTCTGCAACATGTGACTTTGGAATTTGATGTTTTCTGTTTTAAACTTCTGGCTTTTAAATACCGTTTGATCTTATTTTATTAAAAGTAAAAGCTTGGCCAGAAAAAAAAAGCAAAATGTTTTTCGTGAAATCAACAAAAGCATTTACAATCAGTTGAATATAGAAGATCAAATTATGGAATTCGTTAGAAAAGAGTTTGGAATCAATTAAGAAAGAGAGAAAAGTTATGAACTTTTATTAGTAAAAATAAGATTGTGTCTGTTAAAGATCAATGAAAACCCCTATATACAAGTATACAACTAAAACATAGGAAATATTTAGTAATATAGTAATTTAGAAAAATAAAAACCTTTAAAAAAATACCCAAAAGTCTAAGAGGAAGAACTAAAGAAACAAAAATAAAATTTCTCTTGCATCACCTTCTACTTCTTCCTCTTATTCTGAAACAAATACATAGAAATGGATAGGAATGGCGACCCTTACACCATCTACGTTGTCCTGCCTCAACTTGTTTCTTGATCTCACCCTCATCCATTTTGTAAACGTTGTTGACGTAGATATCTTTATTTTGGACATCTTCTTCCTTGCACCATAACATGATCCTATTGGTCTTCTGGATGATGTATGTCGGAAAACTGGAATGCCCACCGGAGTTTAATATCGAGAGATATGGGGGAGTCACATTAAAATACTTTCTCCACGATACAACTCCATTAGTCACCCTGTTTGTAACCCACACCTGAATCTTCCCATGTTTATGTTGATCTAATAAAGAAAGCCTATCTCCTCCGAAACCTGACATGATTAGCCTATGATCACTAAAAACACCAACCATTTCAGAGGGAAGACATATGCCTTTGAATGTCTCTCTGGAGAAGTCGAAACTTCGGATGAAATTTTCAATTTTGAAACCACTACTATGCCCTTGAGCAATCCAACCATGTTTCCATTCATGAACACTTCTCCAGAGTTTAGACTTGAACTCATATATCTCATCCTCTTCATATCTCCATTCACTATTAAATCTTAGTATCTTGTAGTTATCGCGGGACACATTGTCGTATCCAAAACCGTAGATATCTAAACTTGTGTAAGAACTCGAGGGTTTGATCCATTTGACTTGCTAAAATACGTACGGATTCCAAACTGCGAGATTTTGATCTATCTCCATTATTACACCAACTACTTTGAATAAATTTACATAGCAATAATCCGTCACAGTGAATCGTTGTATCAATATCAGATGGAACAGGTCCACTTGAAAGAGCTAGGGTCTCAAGATTGATGAATTGAATTTGACGTATGTTGCAATCGTATGAAACTTTCCGGGAGAGATCCAAGCGTTTGTAGATGAATCTCTTATCGTTTAAAAGAGCATAGCATTGTTTGCATATCGATTTGAATCATACCAAAGATACGATTGGAATCCTGTAAAGTATATCTTCTACCAACTCCAAAGGCAGCAGCGACGACGAAGGGTTTGACGAAGCCATGGAAAATAATCAGAAAACTCTATTCATTTTGTACGCTAATTGATTACTGAGAAAAAGTCAAATTTCCTTTTCTAAAAATAATAACAAAAACGTCGGCTTTTGGATCTGTTAGTATAAAGTGGGCTTTATTCTTAGTAGAATTTTAATTTAGTGCCCACTCTGTATACACGTCCGAACCAAACCAAAACCAAGCCCATTTTTCAGATTTATATTCTCCACATAAGTTATATAACCTTGTTTTTCTACTCAGTAGTAGAGAGTGTACCCATTAGAACATTTGCAACCGTGACACTTTATTGAATAATTTTATTTTCTTGTATCTCTTCTATATCGACTACACTATGCACAGATATGTGCATAAGCCTAATTAAAATAGTCAGCGTCTTGCAGGTTGCAGCAAAAAGAGATGATAATGGTACACCTACGTTGCTAGTATTTCTGTTACGATGATTGAAGTGAATTGTATATGTCAAAACACAGTCCCTAAAATGAGACCCATAATTGTTGAATATCAAATAAAAAAATTCATAATTTCACAAGGAAAAAGCGTAGACAAAGTTATCTCTAAAGACATCCAAAATGTTTTGGGCCACACACTGAGAAAGGAGGCTATAGAGCCTTCTTCTCCACTCTTTACTCGTCGAAAACCATTTTCAATGGCATTCACATTGTCCACCACAAAGACCTTTACCAACATAAACTGCTCAAACAATACTTCAAACACAACCCCCTTTAAGCCCCTCAAGCTCCCTTTTTTCTGGCCATGGCAAAAGGTAAACGCCGATACTGATAAATGGTTTCTCCATATACGTAATCAATGGTTTCTCCTTTAACGGTATGGATGATCAATGTGTTAGGTAAAAATTGGTCCTCTGAGTGTTTCTCCGATGGGTTTTGGGACGTGGGCTTGGGGCAATCAGCTTCTTTGGGGTTACCAGACTTCCATGGACGATCAGCTTCAACAAGCTTTCGAATTGGCTTTGGAAAACGGCATCAATTTGTTCGACACTGCAGATTCTTATGGCACTGGTAGGCTTAATGGCCAAAGTGAGAGACTTTTGGGGAAATTCATCAAAGAATCTCAAGGTCTATCTCTCTTTCATTTCCCGCCATCATGATCCAAAGTTTCATTTTGGTAAACTGTAGTTGGGTGTTAATGATCCAAAGTTTCGGACTTCTTTAGATAAACTGATAAATTGCCCTCTAGATTGGTTCCAAATTAGCTGTCTGAAACCTTACTGTTGTGTTTGGTGATGGAACTAAGTGATTGTGCTTAAGCTGATGATTTCTGATTGCAAATGTCAGACTTAAAAGGGAAACAAAATGAAGTTGTGATAGCTACAAAGTTTGCAGCTTATCCATGGCGGCTAACTTCAGGACAGTTTGTGAATGCTTGCAGGTCTCTTTAACTCATCATTTGTCTCTCTTTTTACTTCTACTTTTGGTTTGTTGGAGACTGATGATAAAAGAATGTTTTTTTAATGTTTTAGAGCTTCGTTAGACCGAATTCAGATAGACCAGCTTGGGATCGGACAGCTTCACTGGTCAACCGCAAACTACGCGTCTCTACAAGAGCTTGCTCTTTGGGATGGTCTAGCTTCAATGTATGAGAAGGTTGCTTAGAAGATCTATTGAAATTCATAATCTGTTTAATGTGTATTAAGCCCTTGGAAAGTTGATGATACTTGTTCCTCTTTCTCAGGGGCTAGTTCGAGCTGTTGGAGTCAGTAACTATGGACCCCAACAGCTTGTGAAGATTCATGATTACCTTAAAACCCGAGGGGTTCCTTTAAGCTCTGCTCAAGTGCAGTTCTCATTGCTAAGCATGGGAAAAGAGCAACAAGAGATCAAGAGCGTATGCGACGAGCTTGGGATTTGTTTGATCTCTTATAGTCCTCTTGGTCTAGGAATGCTAACCGGGAAATATTCCTCTTCGAAACTTCCCACTGGTCCTCGGTTAAGTATTTTCCAGGCTTGATTGCTCAAAGATGGATAAAAACAAACAGTTGTTTCTTGTCTATAACCATGTTTGAACACTTTAATCACAGATCATTGCTGTTTCGACAAATTCTCCCTGGATTAGAGCCTCTACTTTTAGCATTGAGAGAGATTTCAGAAAAACGAGGAAAGACTATGCCTCAGGTAATCGTTTTACTCTTTATAAGATTCTTGGGGACGAAGACACTGTGACACTTTGAAAAGAATGAGTTCATCATCTGTTTTTTTTTTTTTTTTGCAGGTTGCAATAAACTGGTGTATATGCAAAGGAACAGTACCGATACCGGGTATAAAGTCTGTTAGACATGTCGAGGATAATTTGGGTGCTATGGGATGGAGACTTACAAATGATGAACAGCTTCAGTTAGAATATGCAGCTGAAGAATCGCCAAGGTCGATGATTCAGAACATTTTTCAGACAAGATGACAGGATTAAGCGAAGTGGTCTAGACCACAAATCATTTGTAGGACAGCAGATACCAAGACCTCGATGTCTCGTGTTTTTTTTTTATTATGATTTCACTCATGCCAATTCTACAAAGCTTGATAGAACTCACTATAGAAGATAGTTTGAGAGTGAAAGTGAAATCACTACGTATATGTAAATAATGTTATCAACTTATTACTACTTATCATCCATAATGAATTTGGTCAATCCATATTGTAGTTCGATAGATTTGCTTTTAGGCTTCAGTGGTTTGTAGCGGACAATTCGCTTGCAGACAATAGTGTTCGTTCACTATTCATAACTTTTGATTTGGTGTGGTAAAATTAAGAACATAGTGAAAATGGTTTGGTCTATTACCAATCGACTTTATGAATAAACTAGACCATTTTTGAAATGGACTGCAGATCAGTGCTGACTAGGTTTCTTTCTTCACAAAAACCTTTTGGTTTCTACATATTTTTTGGCTTTGCAATGCAACCATTCAAAACCAGAATATACATGTTCACGTCGATAGACATCATCAGTATTGTGTTGAGGAAAACATAAACAAAGTTATCGATTGTTGTGTTTTCTGCTCTTTGAAGCTCTCTATCCGTAGTGACCAAACTTATCATTGCGATTTCTGTATTTACTTATCTTTCAAGCAACCAAAATGTTTGTCCCTAGAAGATAATAATGTTATTTTTTTACCTACAACTTGACTACTAGTATTGCAGTTTTCTCTATCCAACGAACTTAATCTCCTCATTCAAATCTCATGAGCTTCTCTTCTTTGTTAATCGGAATATCATTCAAGAACAATTATAGTCCCAAGAACATGCAAGTATATTTAAATAAAATACTACTAATGTAGTACATTATTGGAATAATTCTTTTCCATATGTTTTGTAATTTAATACCAACTATATTCCATATTTGTTTGATGAAATACGCGGCTACATAAATTTAATAACATATATTCGGCTTTATGTCAGTCTCAAACAAAAAAGCATAGTTATTTTCTCTTTATTCTGTTACACTTTAACGACCCATAAGTCACAACAAAATGCTCAATAAACACCATATTAATCAATTCTTTTAAGTCTTTGTTTATATATATAACTGTGCTAAAAAGAAATAGCTTATGTAGTTTTGGTTTGGCTTAGATTTGACTCAGTCCATAAATATGTTTACTAATTGGTTTTTAACTTGAGCCATTTTATATGAGAATATATCGAATGAATCTTCTTATTTGCTTTCTATAATAGAATAATCGAATGATTTATGTTGAGACTGTTTTTTAGGCTGAAATTTGACATTGGACTAATCTAAAACATCAGCATGTATTAAACCGAGTTTAAACCCAGTTAATAATCGGTATCTCAGGTTAACTTTTTGTTTCCATCAAAATGTTTGTTTTCCTTAGAATATGACTAATAATTACTTGAGAAATAATAGTAACGAAAAAGAAAAAGAATAATAAGTCATACGAAACGAATGAAAAGGAGTAATTGTAGATGATGAATAGAATATACTGTTATAATAAATGGCAACAATAATGTAAAAAAAAAAGGAATGAAACCGTTTGTTCTTGCCAAATTTAATGGAAATTGTTTTTGTTTAATAAATTTATTTCGAAAAGGAATGAAGAAGTATGATTTAGGTCCCCATATATATCAAACATAACTTCTAAATGATAAAAATAATTAAGAATGAATCATTTCCTTCATAGTGATCACCATTTACACGTTTTGACAACTTTTCTCCATATAATCAGTCATTTGGAATTGATAATTATTTAATAAATGACAGAAAATTTATTAATGAAGAGATGTCGAATGAACTTTAGTTGTTCTCTTATCTATTTACATCATATCAGAAAAAATTCTATCCAAACTTAGATAAAAGTTGGACTATATGTTTATAGAGATTATTGCGCCATATGTTGTGTCATATTTTCAATATCTTACTAATCTAAAATAGATTATGTACAGCATCATATACTTATATTCATAGCCATGGTGCTAATCTTAATTGAGTACTACGTAGGTCCATTAGGTCAACATTCGATGATTAGATTTGTTTTTTGTTAGCAGAGATAAATTTCACTTGAAGGTCTACAAAATTAATCATGATTATGTTCCTTAAAAGCCGCGGTAAAGTTCGAGACGCAATAAAATCTTTTAGCTTTTGACTTTTAATTCTTGTTCGACACGTGTCTTCTACTCCTTTGGTCGCTCCCTATTTTGATACTTATTATCGCGTTAAAAATCCACGAGCGACGACGACTGACGAAAAAACGACGACGTTATATCACTCAAAATTCATCTACCGTATCGCGTGCAGATTTAAAGCGCGTCCAGATTTAAAGCGAACGCGCTAGTCCACGCGCCTAAATTTATTTTTTTTTAAAATAAAAGTAAAAAAGACAAGAGCGGATTCGAACCCAATACCCCTAAAAAAAAAAATGGTTAAGAGGGGCTTCAGTTGTTGGATGCTTTAGGTTTTTTTTTCTTTCTTCTTTCTTCTTTCTTCATTTTTTTTTCAGTTTCGGCGTGCTCAAGAAGACGCTTGAGCGAATCACAGTGATAGAGAGAGAGAGATAGTAGGGGGCAAATCGGTCATTTTCTCAAACTCTCATGCCGGATTCCGACTGCCGTTACTCAGACGGCGGAATCCTTCTTTCATATAATCACCGGCGGAGTTCTGACGGTGATTCGCCGTCGCCGATACTTTATATTGAAGAATGGCGTTGTTTTAAATGAAAATTTCGTAGATCTTTAATGGAAGACGGAGACTTTTCGAGTTTTTCTAATTGAATTTTTTTTTGGGGATTTTAGATTTAAAAGTTTTTAGTAAGGGAGAAAGAATCAAATGAAGGCGTTACGGCGAAGCCACACTTCAACGTCGTCGGGAAACTCTTCTACTCCGTTACCTTCTTCCACTTCGTTGCCATCTTCTTCTTCTTCTACTTCTACTTCACCTCCTTCCTCTAATTCTTCTTCATCTTCCTCTTCTTCGTCCTCTTCGTCTTCGTCGTCTTGGATCCATCTCCGATCGGTTCTCTTTGTCGCTAATGTATCGTCTCCATCTTCACTAACTTCTTCCGATCGGTGAGTGTCCCAAATTAAAGCTCTTCAGATTTGGAATCTGTAGATGGGATCTTAAGATTCTCTTCTTCTCTACTGATCCAATAATAGAGCTCTCAAATTGATTGTTCACAGCTCCGGAGAAGTATTACAAATCTCTCCGATCAAAAAAGTTTCTTAATTTGTTCGGATTGTTTCTTTCCTTTGCTGTTAGATAGATTTAAGCAACCAATGTTGGTAGCTTCTAGCTTGTGGGGATCTTCTAATTTCGATACTTGACTTTGGTTTTCTTTCTTTTTGTAAAGCCGGCGGAAATCACCGTGGTCTCGCCGGAAAAGAAAATGGGCTTTGACGCCACATCAATGGATGAGTTTATTTACACCGGAGGGAAAACTCCGTGACGGTGGAGTTGGATTTCTGAAGAGAGTTAGAAGCAGAGTGAGTATTTTTTCGAACAAGCAAACTACATATTTTGTATATTCTTACACGTCTCTTTATGGTTCTGATATGCTTTTATTGTGTTCTGTAGGGTGTTGATCCAAGTATTCGTGCAGAAGTGTGGTTGTTCTTACTCGGAGTGTGAGTTTTTATTTTTGTTAATTTTCGTCTTTGTGTCTTCTTGCCTTTTTTTCACTTTGTTGAGATTCTCAACTTGGTTTATTATCTTGTGGGTATCGTAGTTATGATTTGAACAGTACTAGTGAAGAAAGGGAAGCAGTGAAGACTCAAAAAAGGTTAGAAAATATTGGTATAATATATATATATATATTGAAAAATATATTCATTGTTTGGATCTCTGAATGTAGGAAAGAGTATGAGAAACTACAGAGACGGTGCAAGATGCTTCTCAAGCGCGGTAATGGAAGTACCGATAATCTTGAGGAGGAGCTTCCTTCTGAGGAAGCAAACGATCAGTGTGTTAGATTTATAGATGATTATAAGACTCCTGGACCAATGACAAATCAAGATGTGGTCTCTGCTGTGAACACTGATTCTTCTGATACAGATTCTTGCGAAGACAATGAAGATGTTCAGCTTCTTCCGTCTTTTGTATACAGCGATGAAAAGAAACCGAAGGAGGATAACAATAGTAATGACAAGAATTGTGAAGAGAAGAGTTCTCATGTAGTTTCTTCTGAGATCCAAGTAGAAGTCGCTGTACACGAAGATTTCTCTACGTGGCAACGTATCATCCGGCTTGATGCTCTGCGTGCTGATTCTGACTGGGCAACGTACTCTTCTTCTTCGACCACAATCACAGAAAGCAATGCTCGCGATTTAGCTGAGTTTGTGGGTTTAAAAGACTATGATAACTTAGAGAGCTGCAGGCTTTACCACGCTGCACGTCTCGTTGCGATTCTTGAAGCCTATGCTCTATATGACCCTGAGATAGGCTACTGCCAAGGAATGAGCGATCTGCTATCACCCATCCTCGCTGTGATCTCAGAGGACCACGAGGCGTTCTGGTGCTTTGTGGGTTTCATGAAGAAAGCGCGGCATAACTTCAGGCTCGACGAAGCGGGGATCCAGAGACAGCTTGGTATTATATCAAAGATCATCAAATCCAAAGACTCTCAGCTTTACAAACACTTGGAGAATCTCCAAGCCGAGGATTGTAGTTTCGTTTACAGGATGGTTCTGGTGATGTTTAGGAGGGAGTTGAGTTTTGAACAGACGCTTTGTCTTTGGGAAGTGATGTGGGCTGACCAAGCCGCCATTAGAGCAGGAGTTGGGAAATCTCCGTGGAGCAGAATCCGGCAGCAAGCACCTCCGACAGATGACCTGTTGCTCTATGCTATCGCGGCGTTAGTACTACGTAGGAAACTGATCATACAGAAATACAGTAGTATGGATGAGATTGTGGAAGAGTGTAATAGCATGGCTGGTCAGCTTGATGTCTGGAAGCTTCTAGATGATGCGCATCACCTTGTCGTGACACTCCATGACAAGATCGAAACTCTTTCTTCTCAGTCTCTCAGCATTTGATGAAGTGAAGCCAAAAATGAAGTGTTCTACTACACAAAAGCCCTTGAACTCGTCTGGCTGCGTTTTGTCAAGCTTTAAGGTTATCGCGGTTTGGTTCTTACCGTTTTACTTGTCATTCATTTTCTTTCTTTCTGTTTCCGTCATCACACAGACAACTCGATACTATCTATCTATCTATCACGTTTATTGTAGTACTAATGAAAAGGACAAGACATTATCCTGTTGAAAAAAAATGTAAGGGATGAGTCTGAAACTACCGTCTTTTTACCACAATTGTATGGATCATATAAGTTCAATTGTAGCAATTCAGTTTCTGGTTTCCACATTTTGAGTAACTAAAAAATCGAACTGAAGCTTCTAAGTAACTTCAATTTGGCAGAAGTAGCACTCTTTTATTTGATCATCAAAGCTGAAAAAAATAAAATAAACCAGATGATAAGACCAAGACGAGACAAGCAACACATTAATTTATTTTCGTAGCAGTTTCAACAAGAATCATTTTAAGGACATAGATGCAGTCTAGGACCAAACAACAGGAAAATGTATTTTCGCAAATAGAGATCAGAAAGAGCTATCCAATGACAAGCGAAAAAAGCGACGCTTCTCTGCTTTCTACTCTTTCTTGGTATATTGACGGACAACAAGAGCCAAACCCAAGATCAAGATTGGAACAAGGAACTGGAGAATCTTGATAATGAATTCTGGTGTCTTGTCTTGGTTGTACGTCGGTTGCACCGGTGCAACGTATGTCCTTGTCGCAGGAACACTAGACGAATCGATCTCACCAATGTAGTACTTCTCCATCATGTCCCTTGCGGTGTCGCTGTGACCAACGTCTTCAAAATCATTCGTAGCATCTTTACCTGCAACAAAAACCACAACAGAAACAGTCATCGAACAGATTCAATTCGAACAGAGAGAAACCAATGTTATAATATCAACCTGTTGAGGACAACAAGACTTCATCGCCTCCAGGATGATCATCCATGAAAGGGGTCACATCATACACCTGAACATAAATTAAAAGAAAAACCTAACATCAATCATTTAATGGAGGACACTTAACTAGATCAGCTTCAAGAACGCAACAATCAACGATCATAATCAATACCTAACTATCAGCAGTAGCTATCAAACCATGCTTCTCCAGTGTCAATCATAATAAAATAAATAAAAAAAGCAAAACGGACCAAAAACACGAAAGATTGTTCATCTAACTCTCTTAAACTTGAGATACGAGGCTTTAACAAGAAATCAATAGCGTAGAGAAGTATGTCGTGTAATCCATCAAGACAGGAGATTTCTCAGACAAGGGCACGAGATCTAACTAACCTTGCCGGAGATAATAAGCCAACAATCCTTGGTTTTGTTGTGCTGTGAAACTTCTTCGAAAGCTAGGACCTTTTTCTCTGAAGCCATCTCTCCTTAAAACTGCAAAACACGAACACATCAGAGCGAATCAAATCTACAATAATATAGATTAGTAGAGAAAAAAACAAAACATGACAGATTCAGATTGCAATAATCAGAACGATGATCGTAATAGTTTGCTTACGGATTTGCGAAAGAAAAAGTGGGATCTTTCCGCTCTCAGAATCTCGATAGCTCCGAAGCTCTAAATAATCAGCAAAAGACGGAAGAAATCGGGGCTCCTCACCTACTTAATTGTGTTCAACAACATTTACTATAATGTGAAGATACCAAAATACCCTTCAAATTTGGCTTCTTGATTGGTGACCAGGGGTAGTTTTAATCAAGCTGGCCTTTGACTTTTAAAACAAATCGAATTGGGCCTTCGAGATTCAGTGTACTCTTTCCAATGTTCTTACGAGAGAAAAATAAAAGTTTAGCAAATTAGGGGAAAAGGGAAATAAAGTTTAAATATTTGGTCAAGCATACTCATGTAATCGTATCATTGGGGCTTAATCAAACTCAAAAAACGTATTATGATTTATTTTCAACATATTAATTAAGATTATTTGTATGCAAATATGTTTGATAATAGAGAAGATAAGCTCGAGAGAGACTCATAGAAAAAAGGTTTTTTTTTTGTCGTATGTAGGGAGGTGATCATCAGCACATTCAATTTATGGATATTAGCTTATCGATTGGCGAATGGGGATGTAATAAAAAAAATTGTGGTCTGATTCAGATCTAACAAAGATAAAATGGAGTAATGTATGTCAGCCAAAACAAAACAAGAAGAAGGATTGTGAATAAAGGAAAGTAACCATGTTAGTTGCTTGAAACTGATATGGAGAATGGTCTCAAACCAACCCACATTCTAGATCTAGGTTAGACTGGATGAAGAGAACATATATCAAATGAGAAACTTTCTAGACAGTACAAGATAAATGAACAGAGATTTTTGGATTTGGAAAAATTGCAGTAAGAGCATCTCATTTTGGTTCGATAACTGATTCGAGAAGGGTAGAGTGTATGATATTACGGAACGTAAAGGGTTTATAGACATGGGAATACATGTTCATGCAGTCGAAATCATAGATTGTTGGTTATGAAAGATATTTAATCTGAAATTGACAAACTCAAGCAAGTAGGAGACACCAAGAAGCTGACTTTGAGAATGCTTGGCTCGAGAGTTTTATGTGGAGTAAGTGCAGATAGTGAAACTCTTAGGTAGAATACAATTTTAAATTCATTTAAGAAAAAAAAAATGTTTGATAGGGAAAAATTGGAGTCTTGTTTTTCTTTTTTCGTTTGTTGTTGTTGTTGTTGCAATTTGCAAATACAAATGTGAACAATGTATCTAAGACGTCTTTATTGTATACACAATTAGGATTCCCTATATAACCTCTCATACTCTCAAACTCTCTTTATTTCCGTAATTCGTAAACATTTCTTTGGCTATTAAACGCTACACAAACTTGTATATTTTCATTAAACTTAACTATTTACTCGGCATGAAGCTCATGCAGATCGGAGGACGACGGCAAAATCCAAAGATCATCTCCACAAATCAAATCGGAAACAACTGCCGGTACCATTAAACCGGCTTTAACTCGATCCATCCCTCATATTCCACACAAACACTATCAAACTCCCAACACATATCAATAGCAAAATTAATACCCTCCGACAAGAAACGGAACCGCCATAACCATCAGCAGTGGGACCCACTTCCCAATATTTTCCGGCGACAAATCCCTATCGAGATTCGTAGCCACCGCGAAAGCGAAAAAACCCATAGCAAAGCTGTAGACACTGCTGAGGCAAAGCAGAGAAACCTTCAACTCCAAGAATCGCCATGTTTCCGACGTCGAAAGCTTTGTAAAACAGAAAGAAAATGAAAGTTAATGCAAAATAATTGGATCAAATACGGGTAGTGTAAAATATACGATTAATCTATAATAGAAAGTGCAGAACGATTGAACCAAACTTTGAATGATTATGATATTAGTTGTGGTTGAACAACGTTTTATAAAGTTTTTAGAAAATATGTCCGCTTATTACATTAAACAATCTCATGTGGGCTTTGATGGGTAACAAACTAACAATATAACAACTTGTGATAAAGTTTCCTACCTTATTTTTTTTTGTTTGAGGTTTTGTTTTTTTCCTTAGTCTTCCGTGACTCTGTCGATCGTATTCAACCCAACTGTCAGATTCTTCGTCGATTTGATCGATTCTTCTCGTCTCTCTCTATCTCTCCGGTTGACTTTCACCTCGGAAGGTACATAATTTTTTCAATCGAATCTAACTTTTTGGATCTCAGTTGCTCCCGATCAAGTCTTGTTCTTATCGTTGTAGCATGGGTTTTATTTGTGTTTTCTATTGATCTTAACTGCAACGCGAGTCTGAATTTGAATCAGCTCTAGCTTCAAAAAAGAAAAAAAAAACCCAACCTTTTGGTGTTTTAAGTTGTAAATGCTGCTGATTTTGTTCCATTTGTTGGATTCTTATGCTCTTGAACAGGTTATTGTGATCAGGATCGAATCTTCTGATCATGGTTAGTGCTTGTAATACTTGTGTTTCTTCAAAGTTTCCCCCTTTCTTTGCTTGGTGTAAAGTTGTACTGAAGTTTAACACTTTTTAATTGATTCATGTCACAGAATTATCTTTTTGGAGCTTTCAAGCCGGCATGTAATATTTCAATCACGTTTACTGATGATATAAATCGTAAACAGGTACAAACATCCCTCTTTAGGTTTTTTATCTATTACCGACCAAGAATATATCTATCGTTATTCGGGGACTTAGGCAGGTTTTTCTTATTGTTGTACTTAATCTCTCTTGCGCTAGGTTCCGATTAAGAAAGATCATGGACAAACGGTAATGAATCCACTTTTCCAGAGTCAAGAAACTATTGCTGGGAAGGTAACTTGGTCTTGTTGTGATCTCTAGTCATCAGCAGGTTCTATATTTAGGTTTCATGGAGTTGGTTTAGGTTTGTATTGAGCCATATCAAGGGAAGAAAGTGGATCATAATGGTGTTAAAGTTGAGCTTCTTGGTCAAATAGGTGTGCAATTTCTCACTTATGTCAGGTTTTGTTATCTGTTTCGAACTTATGTATTTATATGCTTATTGACGACATTCGTATTGTTTTGACAGAAATGTACTTTGACAGAGGAAACTTCTACGACTTCACTTCCTTGGGTGAGTTAAACTTAGAGTTCTATTATGACATGGTTCTGTAATAATGTTCAGTAGTCTCTTAGTTTTTACTAGCTGACTCTTAGTTTTAAGTTGCTGATCGGTCCTACTATCTTTGTTGTTCCTATTTCTGATTATCAGTGCGAGAGATTGATGTACCTGGAGAAATATATGAAAGAAAGGTATACCCTTTTGAATTTTCGGCCGTTGAGATGCCATATGAGACATACAATGGCGTGAATGTGCGGCTGAGGTATATCATATTGTTCTCTAACATCTAAAGTTCCTAATGTTGCATATTGTAGTACATAATTTATGTCTCTGTTATCTTCAGGTATGTCCTCAAAGTAACAGTTAAACGTGGCTTCGCTGGAAGCATCGTGGAGTATCAGGACTTTGTGGTATGTTTCTTCAACTTTTCTGCTATGTCTTTTTGACACAGTATTTGAGATAAACTTATAGCTTTGTCTTTCTTCTAATGAATTTGAAACAGGTCCGTAACTATTCTCCACAAGCTCCAATCAATAACAACATCAAGGTGAGTCCAAACTCTCGCAAATCCACTCTCAGTTCCTGGTTCCTTATCGCTCTTTCTTTTGATACTGGATCCATTTTCTCTTAAAGCCTGTATTACCTCCCAAGTTACATGACCTCTCCTCTTATTCTTATTCTTCCCACATTCTTATTAGCATTAGATATGCTTAATTCCTTTGGACCCTTACCGTTGTACAGATGGAAGTTGGAATCGAGGACTGGTTGCATATCGAGTTTGAGTACAATAAAAGCAAGTAAGACAAACTCATTTTCATTATTTTAAGCTCGAAAGATAAGGAAAAAAAAAACACTAGCTAATTCCTTATGCTCTGGATGCAGGTATCACCTGAAAGATGTTATCGTTGGGAAAATATACCTTCTTCTGGTGAGAATCAAGATAAAGAAAATGGATCTTGAGATCAGACGGCGAGAATCAACAGGAGCAGGAGCTAATACTCACGTCGAGACAGAAACACTAGCCAAATTTGAGTTAATGGATGGTGCTCCCGTTACAGGTAATGCCCAAAAATATTTCATCATATGTTCTCCAACACACTCTACCCCTTAGCTAGTTTTGTAACCAAGTAAGTATAACGAGACATTGTGCAGACGAATCGATACCTGTAAGACTGTTCTTGACACCATACGATCTGACACCAACGCATAAGAACATAAACAACAAATTCAGTGTGAAGTATTATCTGAATCTTGTGCTGGTTGACGAAGAGGATCGCCGTTACTTCAAGCAGCAAGAAATCACGTTGTACAGGCTCAAAGAGGAGACATCTTGATGTTTATAAAAAAAAAAAAGAGAAATGATACAAATTTTCAGAACTTTGTAAATCCTTTTTCTTAAAACATTTTTCCTGTATGCAATTGGTTGGGGACTTAATCTTGTAGTATGTAGTTTGTTCATGCCACAAAAGCATCCCTTGGATAGGCTTAATATCATCTTTGTATGTTTCTCTCTACTGCCTTGTTGTATAATATTCATCCACATAATCTTCAACCTTTTTTATAATTACAACACTTGCCGCATGAACACAAGGGAATCCAACCATCTGCCACTTCCTGCAACCACAAGTCTTCTCATTCTTATTCAACCGCATAATTGACACCATTCAGCTCTACCTCATGCAAATTATTTGAGGCCATGTATCGGATGCAATGTTGTGACTCTTATCACCTTTTCAATCTCACCATGTGCTCTCTTTGTGAACCTTGTTCACAGTCTCTCCGCAATAATGGATCTCTTCATATTACGAACCATACACTGCGTCCTAATATCCTCCAGCAAATCCAATAAAGTCTTTTTCCTTGCTTCCCGGATAGTTCTATTGATTGATTCAGTGAAATTATTCAAATTGTCATTGTAGCATGTTCCAGTCCAAAAGAAAACCCTAGACCATTCATGAAGATTCATGCTTTATAGAGAATTAAAAGCTTGAGGATTGTATACTTTTAGAGCTTTTGAATTGGCAGTATACTCTCACATGGTGTAGCTACAAGCTATCTTCCAAAACCAGTGTTGTAGTTTTTGATCATGACTATCTCTTTTCAAGTTGTCAAGAATGTGTCTAGCACATTATCTATGTTCTGCTCTAGGAAAAACTGTTTGAACAACTTTGACTAAACCTTGCAAATGAAATCTTTCATCATTAAACAAAATATCAAAGACACATAGATTTATAGCAATACCAACCTTTTATTATCTAAAAGGATAACTACATTCTTTTCATTCATAAAGACCCAAATCTGTAGAGAGAACTCTAACAAACCATATTTTTTTTGTTGCAGGTCTATAGTATAATATTGGTTTCTATGAATTGTTATTCATTTGCAGTAGTTTTATAGAATTGAAAATCATATTAAGCATCTAAAGCATAAAAATGAAAACAAAAAATTTCATCACTCATATATGTTTTTCCGACTCAAGGTGAACCGAATTCAAACCAAAATTTCATCGGAAGGAACCCAAGTACAAACACTTTATTAAAACCTGAATTCAATCCATACCGTAATCTAGTTTGTCCAACTTTTGGAAAGATCGATAGATCCATATGATTAGTTGAGGAAAATAAATTATCTTACCATCTCTATATTCAAGTTTTTAAGGAGGAATCTACATAAATACAGTGATAAATTTTTGTAATAAAAAACAAAACAGATTTCAAAGAATATTTATATTATCTTAGTTAACTATCAATTTCATCGGACTCTACTCATACTTAAGCTTTATCTTAATTAGTATAGTTAATCTAAGAATATTTTAAAATAAGTTTTGTAATTATAAAAGCTGTTGTACAATTATGTACATAATATTGGATTGCACTTTACAAAAAGTTGAAAGAAAAAACATTTAACAGGTTTAAAAGCACAAGGTCAAGTCTTCTCCTTACTCATCTTCTTTTCGGGATGACAATTTTTTTGTTGTCAAGCTACAATACAAGAGTGTCAAGTCATTCTTCCATTATTTAAAAACTATGAAACAGTTTTATGACAACATATCAATCTTGCAAAATCCTCTTTGCAATTTGGTCATAAAGTCAATGAGCATATAAAAGAAGAGATAAAACAAATATTAGGCATCACTATAATGAAGGTATGGGCATGTACTTATAAATCCCGGAGAGCTTGGGTGGAACAAAGACACAAATCTTTGGGTTTATAATGGAAATACTTCATAACAGAGTGAATAGATGAACCTCTAAATTTCTATTTAGAGGGGGTAAGGAGGTTCTGATTAAGTCCATACTAACGGCATTGCCGACTTATGTAATGTCTTGTTATAGGTTATCTAAAACGATAACAAAATAAATCATCAATGCAATAGCTCAGTTCTGGTGGAGTTCAAGCAGATATAATCGAGGAATGCATTGGATGGTATTACAAAAATTATATCGTCATAAAAAGAGAGTGGTTTTGATTTCAGGAATATAGAGGTTATCAATAAAGATATGCTTGCGAAGCAGCTGTGGAGGTTAATGAAACGCCTAACTTATTCTTTTCATGTGTATTCAACCGTTGGTATTTTCGGCATTTTGGTCTGATGGACTCTTCACGCACGAATTCTCCCTCCTACAGATGGACAAATATTATTTGAGCTCGATCTTTGGTTAGTAAAAGACTAATAAAAAGGATTGGAACATGTTCAAGTATTTCTGTATAGAAATATTCTCGTTATCATCTCGGTTACAGTGACATGAAAATTCACCGTTTTCCCTCCCTCATTCAAGGTACAAGACTTAGTTGATAATCGGACAAAAACTTAGAATTTGCCTTTGTTGGAGGCAACTATTATTCTTGAGGACGTAAACATTATTCAGTCACTGGCAGTGAGTCGGTTCGACAGGTCGGACACTATTGGCTGACACTTTACAAAAATGGAAAATATTCGGTTAAATCGGGTTATACGATAGAATAACTTTATCCCGATAAAGATATCCAAAATGTCCTCGCTGGACCGATAACCACTTCACTTCAAGCTCTTGTTTGGAAGAGTGTCCTCCAATCGATTTCAGATTATGTTTTGGTAACCAAGAATTTAACATCAAACTTTGATACATAGTGTAGCAGAGACAATAAATCATGTCTTTTTTAAGTGCCCATCCACCATTCACCAAGGCCCTATATAGGATTTCATCATATCCCAATATTTTTTCTATGACATAGGTTATTTAATCTCGAATTCGATGAATGATGGCCCACATACACCAATTATCTTCATAATGACATTATTACATGAATTAAAAGAAAAAAAAACAAAAAAAATCCAAAATAACTAAATGAGAAGAATAAACAATGAACTAATTAAGGAAGTTTACTTATGACAAAGGTCAGTAAACAGGACATCCTGGCGTTATTACACCTTTAGCGGTTGGACAAGATGCGAGGCTACAGTACGTGCTATCATCAGCGTTTCCCCACCACGCCAATCCAATTCCTTTGCTTCCTAGCGCCAGGAAAATCAGTACTGTCATAAACGCGGTTCCTGCGTCCAATCCTCCTGACAAAATGTAGTTGTACTTTTTCCACCACTCCTTTTTGTACTTAAACAAAAAGTGTCCGAAAATAAATGCCACGATGCACCAACTCGTGAAATTAACCGCCATCGCCGGTGGCATCATCGCGGTTGCTCCTAAGATAACCGGGAAATGTATCTTTGAGATCCATTTTTGAGCTGGAAACGCTTTGGTCGCTAGCCAGACGGAGAAAGGAGTGATTGCACCTACGATGAAGAACCAGTTTATGGCTGCGTATTCTCCTAAGTCACCAAACATTCTACGTGGTCCGACAAGTCCCCAAATCACAGATGCATCGAAGAAGACCTGATCCATCGGACATGTCCATTGACTGTCGCGAGGAAGCAATGATTTGTCACATAGATGAGGAATTTCTACCATTAACCACCAAGCAGTTCCTGTGTAGATTATCACAGCCACAAACGTCCCAAGCACCTGAAAAATCTTGTGTTACTAATTATATCGCGTTTTAACAAATAAATTAATGATAGATTAAGTGGTAACTGTTGACCTGTGCCATGTACATGCTTCTAGGAGGGATCTTCATGTAGAGACCTAGTTTAAAGTCTTGGATGAATGTTAGAGCTTGAGTCATGCTGATGTATCCATACACTTTGAAGCACATGTTCGCAACCGGACGTTCTGGATAGATGTATCCGATTACATATTCTGTGATGATGTTCAAACCCGGTGCCTAAAAAAATAGAAAACTTATTATAAACTTGTTACTTAAAAAAATGAAGAGTTCGACCTCTAAATAGTTGAATGATGCTGAATCTAACATAGATGAATAGAATATTGATAAAAAAATACTACAATTCAGTTTGTTTGTTTTCTTATCATTCTTATTTCAGAGGAATGTATGATTTTTTTTTCAAAATTATTTTTGTATAGATGTTTCAACAAAATTCAGAAGAATAATTCAGAGAATCCTAATTATTGTTTCTCAACTCATATGTAGTTTTTAGTAGGTACCTGATTAGTGGTGGCGGCAATAACACCGATAAGAGGAGTGAAGAAGACGGCAATGGCACAAGCTAGCAACACTCCCCACCAAGGTAGCTGCACGGTTGCATTGTAGTACACAGAGATAAACACGATGAGCGCAATGTTGAGTACGAGGATCACCAAAAACCACCACATGGGAACTTCTCTATAGTTTTTCTTCATGATTCTTGTGTGTATATCCATTTTCTTGTTCCTCTTGAAAGCTCCTCTTGTTTGCTTCCATAGATCCCTAAAAAAAAAAAAGTGAATTATACACAAAGAGATTAGTTAGAAATTATTACCAAAAGACTGGTCCCTGGTTTTTAGAAACTACCTTATTAACTAAAACGAAAAGTAAAAAATTTGATTATGAGGGACTAATTGAGTTTAATTACCTTCCGTTGAAAAGTAAAACATGGACAACAGTTGCGGACAAAGTGGCAAAACCAAGACCATATGTAACCGCAAAAAAGGTGCTCATGTGGATAGGACCAGTCTTTGCATAGATGTCTCGGTCTAGATGAAATTTGTTATCAATGATGCTCAAAACATCATAAGAGGAGCCATTGCCCATGAAAAGCCCACTTGAGAATATGGGATATGTTTTGGCATTGTAAAGATTAAGCCAATAGCAAATCGGAGTGACGACATACATGATCACCACAAACCCGATGGTTACATTAATGGTAGCGAATATAGGACTAGCTAGTGGACTGCCGAGGTAAGATCCAATTGTAGCCCAATCAATACCAATTGCTCCTAGACCAAGGCCTTGTTCCCCTGAACCGAGTTGGTTAACCAAAACCGATTTTGGGCTAAGCCAACAGACCCATGAGATGGAAGTTATCACTGTAAAAAAATATCCAGGGAGAATGTAGTATGCAAAGCTAGTAACGAGGACTATGAGGAAGAATTGGATTCGGGTCATGCCTCCCTTTTTCTTCGTTTCCTTCTCGTGCAAGGCACTGCAGTGGTTAGTGAACTAATTAAGTAGTTGAAGACTAATCATAAAGACGAGATTTCTATGGATTCTTATAAATAGTATTACCTGAATAGAGACACTTGAACTAGATTGCCTGGCCACCACATTTCACCTGGCTCAACAAGGTGCTTACGGAATAGACCCGCCCACCCAAATCCGAGAAACTACAAAAGTGTTTTCATAAGTGAAAATGGTAAGAACTTTTAAATTTAGAAACAATGGTCTCAAAATTGTTCAAGTAATCAGCACAAACTTCAAACCAGCGCCAACAATATCCTTGACTTGGACAAAAGCTGAGTTTTAATAACTTAAAACGGTAATAAAGTAACAAATTCTTAGTTTAGATATGGTTGAATGATTCGCTATCTATTTATCCATCTATTCAACATTTGACATGAAAATAAATATAAATTCCTAATTGAACGAAATTGAAAAGCAATTAATTAACTATATGTTATCCAAAAAAAACGTTTTACTTTTTTAAAGAAATTTAAGCACATAAATATTTTAAACCAATCAACACAAGAATACTCTAACCTAAGAACAAAGAAATATATGATGACTTCCGAATTATAAACAAACCAATTATATTGCACACATGTAAAATTCTTAACCATAGTTAAAAGTAGATATTCTTCTTCAAGTCGAAAAATTATTGCATGTTTAAATTAGGGCAAGGAAGTATCATTACCTGGGTAGTGATCATAATGAGAAAAGCCGGTAGAAACGGAAGAGATCTCTTATAATAAAGCCTAATAGCACTAAGTATATGAGTCGCATAAACCGTTCCTGCTCCGGAGTTAGCGAAAATCGTGATCAAAACATGTTCCTTGACATTAAAAGGACCAGGATTCATGTTGAACTCCCACCTTGTTCCTTCAAAGTATTTCTTATTTGGAAGTACTCGAGCCATCAGATGACCGAGCGGCACGACCGCGATCTGAGCAGAGATTCCAGTTATGCTCAACGGCATCTTTCTGTACCAGAAAAACTGGTTTACGAACGATAGTATGATACACGCGCCAAGACCTAAAACCCACATTCTAAAAGTGAGAACCGGTAACGTTGGATCGTCGGTTTTTGGAACGGTAAGCTCAACCTCCTCTACCGCACACCGGTCTAACTCATCGACGACTTCTTCTATTTCCATGGCTCCGGTCGAGTGCTCTACAATCTCGGACATGGGAATAGATCGGATAGCTGTTCTTTTGGAGTGATAAGGAGTTTTGTGGGAGATGAGGTGAGTCTTTTATATAGGTTAAAGGTGAAAAATGGATTTAGATTCTGTAAAGATTCTCGTTATCGAATCTATCTACTAATCACATCTGTATCCATAAATTGGATATAGTTTTGCTAGTAGATATACATTAAACGTTAACATCGGTTGTTATTCAAACAGGATTTTAAACAGAATAAAGTAGAGAAAATCGTTTTAAACAAATCAACGAAATATATGCTTCCTCTCTAGAGTCTTAAAGTTGAACCATTCAAACATTTCTTAATTTTCATTTTTAATTAAACATATAATATTAAATCTCGAGAATGCTTAAAAGCTCATCTACCAATCAGTCTTATCTATGTTTTGAAAAAGTTTTTTAATCTACATATGTTCCGTCTTATAGGCAGCCTAGTTAATTTTTTTTTTTTATATATATATAGCATATTAACATAATTGCCCTCATTAATTTATATGGTTATGATTGATCTACTGTCTACGGATTGTACGCTTGCAAACATATTTTGAGAAATTTGTAATATTTTATTAATACTTGTAAAAAGACTACGTACGTTCTTATTGGATTGGAGACTTCGACCTATTTAGACTCATCTTAAAAGTTTATAGAATTTTAAATGAATTTAAAAGACTTTGATTACTTAAAGCAATTTGCATAATAATACTGGAACACATTTCATAGCAAAGTTACAGTAAAAGGCAACGTTCATATAAACTTTAGTATTTGAACATGAGATCGTAAATATGTATCTAGAGAAGTTTGACAGTAGTCGAAATATTAACTTATTGAAAACAAAAGTAATAAATAATACATGTCTCTTTTCCTTTCCCAGCACGAGTCCCTCATGTGTTTCGTCTCAGATTTTAGGCGCCAAAACATCCGAATTTAGATAGTTTATTTCGGGCTTTAGTTGGGCCTAACAATCAGGTACAAAATATGTATCTTATCAATTGGGGTGACTTTAATTTCTGGGAATATCAATATGCTAAAACTTAGGCCGTTTTGCTGTATGATTCTTGTTAATAAAAGATCAGTCTGATTCAAATCGAGTTTTATCTGTTTTTTAAATAGTTTTATATTAAAAAGAGTCTGAAATCCGTTTCGATACTTACAAGCCTAAAAGTATATAAATTATTTATGACTCAAATCATACATTGGATAGTTTTTAGTTTATAATCATCATTCTAGAAGATATGCAAAAGATTCTCTCATATGCCACAGGCGCACAAATTAACCAACCAAAGTACAACAAACATTGACTTTTTCTTTTGTTTTTTTGCTTTTTTCTGAAATTTTCGTACGGTGAAAGTTTATATTGGTCCACATATTATAAAGTGGGACCCACAAATAATCGAACAGTTGTTACGATAGAGGTTGAGATTGAGGAAGGAGAGGTTTTTTTTTAAGGCCAGCTAGATCGTGCCCACACCGTGACAGTGGTGGTCCTTTCCCCAAATGGGTTTTAATTAAGATGGACCAATGTCCAGCCCATAAGGGATGTGACCACTTCTTTCTTTTTTTTTTTAATCATATGATGATAAAATTCTTTTGTAACACACACACACACACACATGATCATAAAGAATGTTTTGTTTACATTTACAAAGAAGGTTTTCTTGTGGTTGACAATGTCAATTAAATCAAGAGATGAGATGGGTTTAAGAGTATATCTCGTACAGAATGTTTCTTTATCCTCTCCGGAATTAAATCTTCTTTCGTTTTTTTTTTCTTCTCGTTTTCTCTAGCGGCCAGTTGTTTGCGTTTTAAATAATTTTACAATCAATTTGTAGAGTGATACATTTTTCTCACTTTACAGGTGGAATTAATCATTGATGGCTATTTGTCTTTGACGATGAGTCTTGTGCATCGTCCAAATTTACAATAATATTCAATATATTATATATCATGACTTCCTCTGCGTGTATGGGTACTATGGTGTATACATAAATGGAGATGAAATATAATTGCTCTAACTTTTTATATTCAATTAAGCAAACATCTATATCATATTAACAGAAACAATATTTTATTGATGACCATATAGTTTTGAGGAATGTGCTAATTAATCCGATCTAGCTATAACAACAAGAGTTGTTGATAATCATATTAAAAGAAACTTGGACAAATGTAGATAGCGAATCAAAGTCTCAGAATCAGATGAAAAGAAGAGAGCTTTGTTCATGATTATTTTCTTGATCCAATTAAGCCAAACTGTTGCTGAGATTATGGTTTTTTTTTCCTACTTAATATTACTTTCCAACCTTTATTTTCATAAACAAGATTTTTCAGATAGAGTCTTGTTATTTGCAGACAGCATATAAATATCTATGTTGTAGAGCTAAAGTTAAAAAGGAATTGATCAAAATCACTTATTTGTAAGACATATATATTGCAAATGAAACATCAAACCAGGTCTAAAATCTCGTATTGCGACAAGAAAAAGTTAAAACAAAGTCGTTTCTATAAATGTCGTACAAATTAACTTGAATAATTCTTAAATTAGGCATGTTACTTGGTTCGAGAACAATCACAAATAAGGGAAGGCTCAAATTCCAAAGAGCCAAGTACAGAATAAATTTGTCTTTGAGTACTTAAGTCGAGGTATGTCCTAATTAACTCCTACCGTCGCAAGTCCATAACCCCGCGTGGTCCTTCCACGTACTATTCTCACTGTTCATGCATGGACCAAACCGTAGCTGGCGTTTCTCTTCTTTTATTTTTTCTCCATTTAATGTCCTTAATTTCAAAAACGGTCTAGAGTCTAGACTAATCCTATGGAAGAGTCTAGACTAATTCTTGGGGAGGTGCAGTCCACGGATAAACTCTTTCTCCGGATATGCAAATAGACCTAAAGCAAGGACACATAGCCATGTGGGTGTCTATAGCTATGTGTTTTAATTTTGCACAGCAAATGGATCGATTTTGAAACGTGCTGCATCCCAAACCCGTCTCCATACCACTCCACCGCAAGGCCTCGAACAATCCAAATCTACTTTCAATCGTAGAAAATGGATTGATCGATAAAGCCGTCACTTCGTGTAAGAATATTGCTCAACCCATTCCAACCGAAAACGTCATGTTTGAGTTGGATATGGATTTTCATACCAGTTAATCTAATAGTTTATATAAATTAGCGTTTGGTTATATTTATTTGGTTTGGTAGTTGGATTACCGAAGAACCCCTAAAAATGATAATAATTTAGCTCTTTTACGCTATATAGAACGGATGATTATTAGTTCTAATTTTCAGAATCTTACACATACACGTACTATAAATATAAATATAATTTTTTAAAAGATATAAAAATTATAGTGATATCGGTCTATAAAAAAAACATAGCCTCAAACTTTGGAAATCTAAAGAAACTCAGAAAAAGAAAAATTTTACAATATTTTACTAACTCAAATTAACAACTCGAATCCAAATTAAAACCTTACAGTGGTAACACCCCTACTAAAAGTTTGGGTGCATTCAGGATAACTTTTCAATAAAAGTTAGATCAATAGATATGATTTAAACGAAATTTCGTTAAATTAAGCTCGAAATTAAGTGTCGCTAATCTGTTTAGACGCTAATCACCTCGAAGGGGTCGGGTCAAACTATAATACCTAGTGACTTATGGAATTTGATACTTATTTGTTCTTATAACACAATCTACACGGTCATTGTTCATTGGGAGTATTCATATTGACTTTGAATAAAGATATTGACAAAGAAAAGTGACCTTAATATTCGTGCATGATAAGATTATAGTACAAGTTTGTCCTACATCTACTCAAACAGTGGTCCTTGGGATCATCATTATATCACCAAGTAAACCCATTAAACATGTATTTAACTTAGTAGGATGACATCATTCAGTATGACACTAAATCGCCCATTAAAATAATCTCATTATATAAGCAAAAAGCTTAAGACTACGTGGCTCATTCTCTGTTTAGCGTTACAAGAACTGTGAACAAAGCATGTATACACACATATAGGATTATTAGTATTTAGTAGTGAGAGAGCGAATTTAATTCTATATTTTTTATACTGATATCCACTATTTTCTGTTTCGGCATATATGCGTTCTTACTTGTTCTACAGCTAGTTGAACATTCGACCGAACATCATTTCTTCATTAAATGTTTTTATAGGAGTTAACAATACTAGAATTCAAACCCTTTTAGCAAATAAAAAATTAAATAAAAAAAACTAGAATAACAATCAAACTTTAACCTAATAGAAAACAAAATAAAGGATACTCATCCATCACCAATGCTCGTCAACGTCCAACAACTATATGGGACAAACTTCTCGCTTTCTTTAACTTAATATGGTTCAACACTGATTCCCTTTTTCTAAGTCAGTTGATAGATCCATAAACAAATTAATGATAATAAAAAAATTTGGTTTGGTATGAACTTCTAGTTATCATAAATATTCGATGAACCGAAGTGAATAAGGAAAAAAAATACTAAATATATGTGTATGTGTAGTTTAATTTTTATTGATATCTTGCATGTGTTTTTCTTTCCAACCTATTAATTATACTAAATAATTTTAGCACGAAAAAGACTAATCATATAATATATATAATGATGATAAGAACTAATATACTACAGATTTATGATTGGTCGCAGACCCATAAAACACTGTTGATGTGCCTTTATGAGGTCAGCATTTGTATGATATGTTCTTCTGTATTGTTGTCTCCATTCAAAATAAGGCACTAAAGTTTACAATTATAAATTGGATTTTACTTCGCTTTATTATAATTTTGAAAATTGGTTTGATTTATGCTCAATTTGATTTGCTGGTATTTTGGTTTGTTAGGTTTACGTGGTTCTAAGATACATCTGTGGAGGAACGTAATCCATATCCCCGAAAAAGAACAAGTAAAACAGTCACACGTACAGCACGTTAGTATTTTATTATAGCATAACGATATAACGATTTCACATATATATATATTTTCATAATATATTGTACATGCGCGTAACAAACAACAATCACATGAAGTGTCTCGAACTTTGAGACGTTCCATCAAAAAGGGAGAAAATTAACAGCTGACCCAAGTTACATCACATACTTGTCGACGCGTTCGTCAATTTTTTATTTTATTTTATTAGTATTATTATTCGTTTTTGGCCTAATTGCTTTCCTAATTCCTACACATAATAATCTCTTTATCCTCTTCTGCATCTAAGAGCATCTCCAACGCCTAGAGACTCTTAAAAGTTTCTTAAAAACATTAATATTAATATTTTAATATTATTTAATTTAATAATTATTTTTTATTTAAAGTATCCAATAGTTGAGTGACAAATGGGGAACCAGTTTCTTGTGAGTTTCTCAAAACTCTTAATTAAGGATCGTTTCTTAACTTTTCTTAGTTTTTTTATTTATTTTTTATTTTTTTAATACTAAGAAACTATACTTAAATCCTCCGATGGAGGTGCTCTAATGTTTAACAACTTCTAGTCTTCTATCGATATAAAAAAAATTGATGTGTGGCATAACTATCATCAACATAGAAACTAGTGAATCTCCATGTTACAGACAGTTTCTTAGTCTTGAAAAAAATAAAAATTAATAATAAAGTTAAGAAAACGATCCTTAATTAAGAAACCATCAGAAACTCATAAGAAACTGTGAAGACATGTGGAGCTACTTAAAAAAAATAACAATAATTAAATTACACTATATTAAAATATTAATATTTTTTTGTTTAAGAAACTTTCTAATGAATGGGAGCTGCTTACATCTCCTAAACTCCAATGTCAACTTTGACTATATATTACGTAAACCGACACCCAATCACCCAAATACGCGTATGTATAATACAATATGCGTACGTATCTTTGATGTTCATTCACGAATGGCTAAGTGCTATGGTCGTTTGTAATGGTGCTATCTAGTAGTGGGTCGGAAATATGTTGAATATATCCGTACAAAAGCATCTTAGTCAATATGGCATCGGTAGGTTTTATACCACGTCGGGAAAAGACAACGCAATACGTATGCGCCTACGTAATCATATACATGCAATGTAAACGGATTACATCCCACGCTATTCGTATATATGGCTTCTAAAATTTCTTAGATCAAGCAAAAATCGTTATAAATATTCTTGATAAAATAACAACGATTACTCGTGAAGTAAAACAAAGAATTATTCTGAATATAATGATCTGAAAATTGTTAACTTTTGAATTAGTTTGAGTTGATTTTAGACAGTTTTATCATTGATGATAAAATTAACTAACCTAGAACAAATTAAAACAAAAAAAAAACGATTTGCATGTTAGCTCTTTTTTTGTTTGCATTCCCAAGTCCCTAAAATTTTATAAGATCATGCATACTGCTCAATCGTCCAACAAAAACCTAAAATCAATATCGGATGTCTAATTAAGCCACCATAGCTCACTGTTTAGGTTGATAATCCTGAATTCTTAATATTTTTATGGTTCCATCGTAATATATGATACTTTTGCATTAAAAATGACGAAAAACTAACCAACTAATTTCCTAAAACATATTCCCTCAGTTTCATTGACAAAGATATAGTGTAAAAATTTATATGCAAAGTCCTTCGATAAAAAAATTATATGCGAATTTAATCAAATGCTATATCCTAATACAATCATAATAATAATTGTTTTTAGTTATAAAGCTGTGGTTTTCACTTTGCAAAAGTAAATAAAGAAAATTAAAATTTAGATTTGGTATTTTTAGTATTTTATTAGTTTGCGTGAAAACTCAAAAAAATAATATATATATGTATGAAACAGATACATTATTAATTAGAGGATAATTCGGATGTAAAAAATTTTATTTATAAATTTTATTTATATACCAGCACACTCTCTTGGTTAGTCTAACAAAAACACTAATAAAAGTATAAATTTAAAGGTATACGTATGCATGATCAAATTCTTTTCTGATACATAGAGAGCCTTTGGCTTTTAAATGGATTATATAACATATATGCCTCCATTAGTTTACATATTAACCAATATTCCGGGTACGGTTCGCATACTACATGCTATTTTATAAATTACTGTAATTACTAACGTTACTTAAACTATAAATTATGTTTCTATGAAAAGAAAATATTGTTATCCATATATAGTTACTAATTAGATAATATGTGACTTAGTGGAAGCTGAATAACACGATTCGTTGATCCGAAGATACCAAAACTAAACGTCGTCTTGACTCTTGACAATCGTTAAATTAAAAGAATTATATATCCGATTCAAGGTAAAAAAGGAGAGAAACCTCTCTTTCTCTTTTAAAAAAAATCAAATAAGTAAATACTTCAACAAAGATAACTTCTTAAAATTAGCCCAATAAACAGAATTAAGAGATTGATTAAAGATGAAGCCTCGCGACATCAAGAATATATACCCTCCTGTGTACCCGATGCGGTGGCGAGATAATTAAGCATTACTTGAATATTTTATTAGTTTTATTGAATAGGTCGGTAGAGTGAATTACGGTTAATCATCCCTTGACTCATTTCGTTTAAACGTTATAAAGACCGAAACTCCTAACCATATACATTTCGTTAGATATTCTACATGAATCGCATCATTATTCTTCCTTCTATTTATTTTGATATGATGAACATTATATATATATATATATCCACATATCTTGTTAGATCATATACCACGCATTTTGTTTTTATCTCAATTTAAACACCGTAATGGAGGTTCATCTGCATTATCAAAATGCCACATCAAATCCTGACCATTGGATCCAAAACTTCCGAAAATATTAAAATGTTACTCACTGATGTGCTACCGTAACAAAATGAAAGCGTTTAACTATGTTTAATCACAACTTAATTATGAAAAACGAAAAACTGTTAGTTTTTAATTTTCGTACAAGCAGAAGACAAACTGGAAACTTCGATGAAACTATTCTATGATATCCTTATATTTATTCACGTTGATAAATCATAAGCCATGATCTTAATTAAATTTATTTTAGTTGTTTTAACGAAAGAAACAAATTTTAAAATTGATTAAAAAAAAGTTAAAGTCTAGACGTAACTATGGTGAGGTAATAATGAAGCTGGTAAGGTTAGGAGAATCTGGATGGGTTTGATGAACATGAAGAAAGAATATCAACGTTTCAACAACCAAAGCAATGAAGTGGCCATTATATACACTGTAGATTTGGGGAAAAAATTGATTCTTTAACTCGATATACCAAAATGCAAATATAATATCGTAACCACAGAAAATCCTATTATTATAAATATAATATAAGTTATCTATAAGTTAAACGTTGGTATTTTGCAATCTGTTTTTCCTTTTTTTTGTTGTTGATAGGATACCTAGCTGGCAAGCCATATCAGCACATTATAGATGCTACATACTGACAAATTGATAAAAATTATTTTGTTACTTGGACACGAACGATTCTTTTGTACTTAATTGGCTCAACACTCTTAATTTTACAAGGAGATAAGTTTTAGAGTTAATTATTGATTCGGTTGGATCAAAGTTTGATGGAGGCCAACATGTTTCTTCGTTTAGTAACAAGGAGATAAGCTCACAGTTTTCCTTGATTAATAACCACCCTTAAAAGATCGAAACATTTGAACTGTGGCAACGAATGTGAATCATGTGATAGCTCGCGCCTTAATCCGACAATTACATTGCAAGTACACGACGAAATGCACAGTAGTAATGAAATGAGGATCAAGTTTTACAAGTAATTAAGTACACAACATACAATTAAGTTAAGCGACGGGTTTTATAGTTTTGTTGAATTAAAGCTTAGTAACCTCCAATCAAACAACTAGATAAGAAGTTAAAAGTACAAAACAGTAAGCAATAAAACTGTAGGATAAACTTCAAACATATAAGATATTTCCAACAATGTTAGTTATGGTAAGATATGTTTAATTTTTTATTAAATAAAATTAGGAAGATATCTAGTTTTAATATAAATAAGAAATAGAAAAAAATGCTTTTGGACTATATATATCATTGTTGAGATGTGATAATAGATTTTGATGTTTAGTTTTGAGTTATTTTCTAAACATAATAAGATAGTATTGTTATATAAAAGCTAAGATTTTTTTATTTATTTGATATCATAGCTTAAAGTAAATCAATCAACTCGGAGATTCGATTACGAAACTTTGACGAACAAAAGATGGATATTTTAACTAAATCTTTGACACAGATCAAGTTTAATGAGATGAATTCTTGATAGGAATTCAAGGCATGTTCAAAGCTAAGTTAAAGCTTACAAGAGAGAATGTTGGACAAATTTCAACATAACTTGCAGCCTAAGACATTTCTAACAAGATTAGTTAGGATAACATAGAATTGATGTTGTCCTAAATACAATTAGAAAGTTATTTAGTTCTAATATAAATAGGAAATAGGAAATAGAAAAAAAAATGTTATTGGACTATATATATATATCATTATCGAGATGTGACAATGAAAAAAGAGTTTTTAGTGTTTAGTTACGAGTTATTTTTTCAAAAGCTAAATTTCTTTTTAAAAATTAGACAGTTTAAGAAGGCTAAGATGCTAAAAATATAAACAAGATTAGCGTATATGAGAAACCAATAAACTATGTGCAAGACAATTGATTTAGAAAAATTAATAAATTATTTATTAAGCAAGAGCATTTAAAAAACATATTTCGAAAACATGAAATTCATAAAAATTGTCATCAATTAAATTAATAATTATTTACAAATTAGATATTTTCTCAATTTTTATTATTTAATGTTTTTTTCAAAATAAATGAGAACAAATCTATGTAAAAGTTTAATATCAAAATGATTTTAATTAATAAATAAAAATTGTAATAGTTTTTTTGGTTCAGCCAGTTCGACTCAAAATAAACCTGAATCAGATCTTGAAATAACAAAAATGAATACGTTGATCATTATAGGTGATATCTCAATATGACTGATCATGTTTGGTTTGGTGAATTTTCGAGTCGTCTAGAACATGCAATGTTGATGATCTGTTATGTTGATATGTTATGGTAATCGGTTAAGTCTGCTCTAAAGCTCATTAACTATGCTAAATTCTTGATCGGTTGGATCATCGGTTTAGATGACTGATCAGTCTGAGGCTTTGACACTTTGTGGTAGAGTGGTAAAGAGACGGGGTTTGAGATGCAACACGTTTCAAGTTCGATTTACCTGCTCTGCGCGAAACTAAAACACATTGCTTTGGACACCCATATGGATATGAACCCTTATTTCCACAACATTAGTCTGAGCTCTTTCATAGGTCTGGGATTTACCCTGAGTTACTTAAATTAAAAAAAAAAAAATACTAATCAACATGTCGTCTCCTGCATTTTCGATGCTTCTTTGATTTCTGCTTGATGCATACATCATGAAGTGCCAAGTATTCAAGTGCATTATCTTCCCCATGTACGCCCCAAAACTTAAAGAGAAGACTCCAAATATATCTAGTTATGTCTAGGATTTCTAGACATTAAAAGACTCAATATCAAGACAATTACTTTTAAAAAAAAAATTGAAACTAGACACAAAAAATAACAATAAGTTACTTGTAAGGAAACAAAATTCAATATATATGTTTTTTGTCAGATGGATTACTTTCGATATATCTAATACCCGTAAGAGTCTTGGATGAAGATGGAAATAGTTGGAGGAGAAAACCAAGTTGCCCATAGTGTACATTATAATATAATGATGCATGTATAATAACATCATTATTATCAAGAAATCTTGAAGATCTTTTGTTTAACCGATATAAGTAACAAAAAAATTAAAATAAATAATTACAAAATATGTAAATGGGACAACAGATATTCTCTTTACAATACAAGCCTGCATGAAATTAGGTAACCTGCCTTTGCAACTATAAAGGCAGTATTTCATCACTACATTATTAATTATTGCATTATTAATTTCCACTTGTTTACTTTTGCTTAAACAGAACGACATACTTTGCTCAGCCATGACGGGCATCAATAGCAAATTTTGTTGATGATATAATAATATATATATATATCTAATTTTTTCTTCAAACAAAAAAAACGTATTTAGAAACTTAATATATTTTGGTTAATATATAGTACAACTGCTTTTAATCTTGTCGGACTTATTTCTATATGGACCATTTTGAATTATGTATGTTTTTGCCTTTTTGGCAGAACTATTACTTATGATAACTTCTTATCAGTGCATGGATTGTTATGGCAAACAATATCAAGAGTGAAAGTAATTTTAATTATAAATTTATGATTTCTAAACCGGGACTAAAACTCTTTTCAGATATTTTCCATAAAACCGAATCATATGGTTGGTAGCTATTTTACTTTATATCTATCATTAACGATTTCTCCAGTTTTGATAACTGATATTATCAAAGGAACGTGAAACCAAAAAAAAACTTACACCATTTATTTTAGTCTAAATTTATATGATTATGACTTAAAATTAGTAACAACTATTCAATGTGTCCTACCAACACAATCACAGAGTAGTAAGAGCCAAATAAAATTAAAAAGAAGTTAAGAAAGAACTCTAAATTATTATACAACGAATAATTAAGGGTATCAAACAACTGGACATTAAGTTGTTAATGTGACAGATAATTAAGATCAAAGGATAATAATAGTTCGAATCTGATCAAAGGCAAAGCGAATGGGGAACATGCCGCGTAGTCATCATGCAGATATGTGGGCTCCAACAAAGCATGTACCACAAATATTTGTTTTACAAAATTAAAGAGAATAGCGAATATAATTATTGACTGAAAGTAAATAATCAGAAGACGAGATTAATGGATGTAATAAATAATCTATTTTGTAGATTTGTATCCCCAACCTCGATAGTATTTGCCGGTAGTAACCATATAAAGAAATGAAAATTAATCAAATGCAGATGACTACGAATATAATTAAAAAACAATACATATCATCATCATTATCTCATAAGAATATTTCGTAGTGTATATGATTCTAAATAGTCTTACGTGTTTAAAAAATTAAAAGAACTTTAAATTTCTCATTATAAACAAAATTTAAAGTTTTGCAAGCAGTATTTGAAAAAGAAACATTAGTTAATAACTAGATATTCCAAGTATATATCAGTGTAAAACATCAAAACAAAATCTAACTACAATAGTCAATTTCATAAATAAACGAATGGGTTGAAAAACGTTGAATATCTCTGTTGAAATTTTAACTGAGAGAGTACTATTATTGGTTTAATCCTTCTATTTTAAACCCCGTTATTTCAACAGATAAAAAGAAAATGTAATTGCATCTCAAGATTAAGGTTTATATAAATAGTAACTCGGAACCGTAAAAGGAAAGAAAACGCACATCTAAATAATTAATTCTAAGTCACATTGAAATGAAAAATGATCTAAAATAAAATGATAATAATAAAATGTCAAATATATTACTACTAAAAATATGCTCGTGTGGGTTAATAAATTAATTACCGAATAGTTAAGAAAAAAGAATATAGAGAGGTTAAATAAGGCATAGCAAACGGTCACACAAATAATCGTGTGCTTCTTCCGAAAACTCTATTCCCTTCTTCGGACAAATCCATCTTCTTCCTTATTGTCTCTTTCTACAGGTTTTAATAAAACCTTTGATCCTTCTCTTACATTTTTTTTTTAATATAAAAAGTATCAAACAAAATCTCATCTCTTGTACTATTTTCTTTTTTGTTAATTCTCTGTAGTTTAGTCTCTTCACCGTAGAGAGACTTCTCTGAATGGGTCTGTTTGTGTAGACTTGTACTACCACTGCTTCTTCTTGGGGATGTGCTTGTTCCAGTTTCGAAGAAGCCAAGTGAAGACAAACCAACCCACGTAAGCAACTTTTTTTTTATAACATTTTTGTTGTTTTGATCGATGATGCTCGTGCTGACGCAATTTTTTTTGTTGTGGATTTGTTTCTTAGGATCTAAAAATGAGATCTTTCACTTTCTAATGCTAAATTCAGTTTCTCTGTGTGCTGAAAAAACCTTTCTTTTTTTATTTCTTTTAGTGGTTTTGCTTACACATTGATCAGACCACATAAGTTGTTTGTGGAAATGCCTAAGAGACAGAGTGATAGACTAGATTCAATGGGTTTTGGATTGAGATTGATGTTTATTTTAACTTCTTTGATTTATCTTTGAACTCATTTTCTCGAACTCTGTGATTGCTTATTTTGTAAACTTCTTTTTTATTTTTATATTATGTCTAAATTTTATGTTTATATAAAAGCCATTGTAGGTTGCTTGGTTGGAAGCAAAACTGGCAGTTGGGGAAATTCCTCTTTTGAGAGAAAAGTTACAAAAAAGCATTCTTCTTTAAGCTGATGGGTTTCATGGATTGAAGAAACGCTCAAGGTATAATGGATTACTTGTCTCAAGAGGAAGATTTGCAATTCTTCGATGCCAACGAAGAAGAGACGATGTCATCAAATCCAACTGCTTTCGGTTTCGATGTATGGAATGATTCACCTGGAAGTGTTCTGGAGCGGCGGAGGAAGTTCTTGGAGTGGATGGGAGTCGAAGGAGATCTTGTTCAACCGAAGAATTTGGGTGTTGAATCTCGTTTCGATGGAGCTCGAGAGATTTGTGTTGAAGCTGAGCCAGGATCTGGAGGATTCAGCAGTTTTTCTAGTCAGGTATCTTCCTCTGGTTCTGGTTCAAGCGTAGCTGAAGTTTCCGAGGAATTCTCCCTCAGAGTAGATAAAAATGTTGGTGGATGTGATGTAACGAGAAGGCAAAGCTCCTCAATGGCATCAAGTTCTGAGTCCAGATGTTGCCAGGTGAAGGACACAGAGAAGGAAAGCAATATCACCGGTCGGCTCACGAGTTTCAAGAAAGGTTGGTTAACGAGGCTACGGTCTATGGGATGCTCCGCGGATATAAAGGTCCAATCCAGTGGTAGAATCAGAGCTTCTTCTGGCTATGGTGATGTCCTTTCAAGAGTTAAGGTTAAGCATTGTAAGAAACAGGCGAAGGAACTTTCAGCTCTTTATCAGAGTCAAGACATTAAAGCACACAATGGTTCCATCTTGGCGATGAAATTTAGCTACGATGGGAAGTATCTTGCAAGCTCTGGTGAAGATGGGGTTGTGCGAGTGTGGAAAGTCATCGAGAATAAGAGATCTAGACTACGAAGGGATTGCCTTAACGAGATAAATCCTTCGTGTATGTACTTTGAGGTAAACGATCTTTCTCAGTTGAAACCGGTTCTGTTGGATGAGGAGAAACCAAACAAGACGACAGAAAGTTTCAAGAAAACATCTGATTCGGCCTGTGTTGTCTTCCCTCCTAAAGTTTTCCGGATAATGGAGAAACCGTTATATGAATTCCGCGGCCACATTGGTGAAGTCTTGGACATCTCATGGTCAAAGGATAATGTAAGCATTCGATATCTTTAGCATTTCTTTGTTTACATTGCAACCTTTGCTATAATGGAAGTGAAAAAACTGAGGCATTTGTTATTTAACTTCATGGTGTAGTGTCTTCTCTCGTCGTCAATGGATAAAACTGTCCGGTTATGGAAAGTCGGTAGCAATGCTTGTCGTGGAGTTTTCCCTCACAATAGTTATGGTATACTTCTTCGTTTTGGTGAATACAGTTTTATTTATTTATCTCAGTTGCTCCATTAATCTGACATTATCCTTTTTTTGCAGTCACCTCTGTTCAGTTCAACCCCGTAAATGAGAACTACTTCATGAGTGGTTCAATTGATGGAAAAGTTCGAATCTGGAACATATCTGGTTGCAACGTTGTTGATTGGGCCGATCTCAAAGACATTATATCCGCAGTGTGTTATCGTCCGGATGGACAGGGAGGAATCATCGGTTCTCTGACCGGAAGTTGCAGATTCTTTAACATGTCTGGAGACTACTTAGAACTGGACTCTCAGATACATTTGCATAACAAAAAGAAGACTTCAAACAAACGGATAACTGGTTTTCAGGTATTTTTAACTCTTTCTTTTCACTTGTCTTGATGATTTGCATACTTTTCTTGACATTGTGAGATGTTAACAAATCAATATGCATTTTTTTCTCCCAGTTCTTACCACAAGACCCGAGCAAAGTCTTGGTTGTTTCTGCGGATTCCAAAGTCAGAATTCTCCAAGGCAACGATGTCGTCAGAAAATACAAAGGTATGTTGCTTCTTGTGTTCTGTACCTTCAACTTTCATTTTCTTTTGCATATCTCTATGATTTGATTCTAAACTAAGCTCATCTCTGCTATTTTTTTTTTCATCTTCAGGCGTTTGTAAGACGAGAAGCCTTACATCAGCGTCTCTCACGTCTGATGGAAAGCACATTGTTTCAGCTTGTGAGGACTCCAATGTATATATATGGAGCAATGGGGAGGAACCAGATTCATCTTCCCAAACCAAAAAGATTAGATCTTTTGAACGTTTCTCCACTAATGCATCCGTCGCAGCAACCTGGTGTGGATTCTCAGATCACAACACAGCTCTCCCATTTGATTCACCCCCTTGTTTATCCCTCAACGAAGGATTTGTCAATGGATCGATTCCCAAAGGAAGCGCAACGTGGCCAGAGGAAAACCTACCCGCAAATCCTCTTTCTTCTTCCGCAATGACAGCATCACATTACAAGTTTCTCAAGTCATCATACCAGAGATCAACTAGCTCTCTGGCTTGGGGTATGGTCATTGTCACAGGTGGTTGGGACGGACGGATCAGAACATTTCAGAACTACGGCTTGCCTGTGACTGTAACTTGAAATAACACCGGTTTGTTTTTCCTAACTTTGGAAAAACAGAATCAGATGCTATTGTTCCTTTGTTGCTAGGCACAAGCACATGGTTCTGGCAGGTCTTGTAAAGCTACGGTGGGTCCAAAAAAATCAGATCCATTTCCTCAGATTTATGCGATTGTTCAATAGTCAAAAGGAGACTCAAATGCTATTTCACTCAGATTATGTGATCCTGTAGAAATCTATCAAGAAGGGTCAGTGAGAGATTTCATCAGTTAATGTAGACGCAGGGGATGATAAGGAACAGATGTTTCTTATGTTGGCAGTAAGTGGCGGTTGGAAATGGTCTCAAAAGAGAAAGGATTTGTCTGAAAATTTTGACAGGCGATTGTGGGGTCCAACGAAGAGGCAAGAGATCATGGAAGGAGTGGTTGAAGGAGAAAGATGTTGATGTTACTTCCACAGGAAAGATCCTCCATGGAAGATCCTTTTTTAAAGGGATTTTGATATGAAGAAAAGAAAAAAAAATTAACGGTAGGGAAAGATTTTGTTTGTGTCGATTCGGTGTAATTTGATTCTAACGTGTAGGTGAGTTTATAAGCTTATTTAGTAGATATGAATATTTGATTCCACTTATGTCTGATTAGAGAAATCAATTAATTGTTAGCTCCCTCCACCTCAGAGAGAGGCTCCGGGAATTTGTATTTGTAAATTTTTGTATACAGCAAAACCATTTTTAGATTAATTATGATGAATTAGTAAATAGTAAAAACCTTTTTTTTTTGTTCCTGATCTCAACTTTTGTCTGTTTTGAATTAACAAATTTTCATTAGTCACTATATAGATATATGGTCTGATGAATATTAAAACGTAATCTAATATAAAGACACAAACATAAATAAAATAATTCACTGTAGGCTATCACAAATATGAAACAATAACAACAAAAAAAATTAGATAAATGTAAGAAATTACTTTTAACTTAAAAGTAACAAATATGAATTTATTGATCTCCTTTTACCTCAAAATGCCACGTCATAAGCATGATCTATAACGAACGAATGTGATAACTCATCGCTTGTCCAAGTTCTTCGATGGCCAAAAACAAAAATCTGAACACTCAATGGCTTCGCTTCCTGTTCAGTTCACCAGGAATAATCTCTCCACACCGTATTTCTCCGGAAGCCGTTCCGCTTTTACAGAGCCGAGACCTTTTGTAACTACCATTATTTTCCACTGCGTTTATTGCTTGCTATGCGATTCTTCGGACTCTCAGAAGTTTCTGCAGCGAAATCTGATAATAATTTGATTTTTCATAGTCTCTTGTATAGAGTAGGGAAGTGTCGTTATAGCTCTTACTATGTCAAAATGATGCCTTTACTATGGAAGCTAAAGCAGTGTGCAGTGAATGTGAAATGATGTTTTTGTTGTTGTTGTTGTGTGGCTTGTGTTCTGCTCTTCAGCTAAAGAAACCGGAGACGATGGTCAAGGATTCAAGAAGAGTTTGTTTCCTGTTAAGGAGCTTGGATGTATAGCTTGCGCCGCTCTCTCTGCTCATACTCTTACAATGGCTTCTCCTGTCATTGCTGCTAACACAAACGATCAATCTAATCTCAAAGGTAAGACTCTCTCTGCAGCCTTGATGTCAGGCGCCAAGTTTGATGGTGCAGACATGACTGAAGTCGTAATGTCAAAAGCTTACGCCGTTGGAGCAAGGTTCAAGGGTAACTAAAACAGTAGTCTTACGTAACACTTTGTAAGCATATATAGGAATCGAAATTGTAATAATGCTTTTAGTTTAATGTTGCAGGGGTTAATTTCTCGAATGCTGTTATTGATCGGGTGAATTTTGGAAAATCAGATCTGAAAGGAGCTGTGTTCAAGAACACGGTGTTATCAGGTTCGACATTCGATGAGGCGAATCTGGAGGATGTGGTCTTTGAGGACACGATCATTGGTTACATAGACCTTCAGAAAATATGTAGGAACGAGACAATAAACGAAGAAGGAAGACTTGTGTTGGGTTGCAGATAGAGATGAGAGAGAAGGATTTGTTTTGATGTATTTGTACAATGTAAGAATTGAGATTTGACACAATTAATGTTGAACAAGTAAAGTTGGAAGGATATAGGACTCAGAAGAGAGTTATGAGGTTGCATAATCAATTCCAGTAAAATCTGTAACCAAACAAAATGTTTTTCTCTATTCTTCCATAGTTTATCTCCATTAGGACGTTAGCTATGGTCTAAAATTAATGGGTCACGATCATTTACCGTATATCAAAAACTAGTTGCGTATTTTCCTTTTCATTTAATATTTTCAAATTCTTTTATACACAAATATTTTGAACTTAACTACACAATTATTTTTCTTTTGTAGGTATTGTAAACAACCAACTATGATTCAAAATCTTACAATTCTATCGGAACTTGTATTTTAATATGATTCATCATAGAAAAATGAGTCTTGAGATTGATACTATATTCAGAGCAGTACTAAAATTCTGAAAATAAGATATAAGTTATGAGAAAAAGAAAATTTAGGAGAGCACCTATGATATATGATCCGCCACAAAAACTCTCAACATAATTTTTAAGATATAATAATTTCAATTTTTTGAATAATGTCAATCAATACACAATTTTTTTTTCTAATCCATAAAAATCTAGTTTATATAAACAAACTCTTAAGGTTCATGTATTTAAATATTTAATTTTTAAGAGTCTGCATAGCATGTTAAAAAAAGGATTTTCAAGTTCTAAAACAAAAATAGTACATTATATATAAGTATGTATTGATTGAATTGTTTAATTATTATTTTTATTAGACTCGTATCTAGAAAAGGATGTCTAGAGAATTGATAATCACAAGCCTAACAATTTTTTTTGAACCATTCATTACTGATACAATATTTTGAAAATATTTAAGAAGAAAAAAGTCAATAAAAATGTGAGAATTGAAATCGCAACCCCACAAATTTAACATGTTAACCGATGGAATTCAGTTTAACGAAGGAGGCATTTTGGTTTGTTCTCTTCAAATCAGTTTTATCATATAAATTTAACATTTGTCGGTCGTTAATATAATTTTTCTTAGTTTAAGAAGGAAATAGAATCATAACACATATAGCAGATCATTTTGTAATGTATAACAGAGAAATCTTATCAAGTGTAACTAAATGTTTTGTTATATCTACATGTTTGGCAAAGGCACATACACAAATCTAAACATATTAAGAAATCATATGTGGATACACTTGCATGATTGTATGAACCATAAGCTAGAGGATCCAGTCACTTGGCTTTTCTCCTTCTAATATAACAATCGTAAGATCGTCTTCCGGGTGTACTACTTTTTTCTCTAGCATATAGTTTAAATCTGACAAACAATCTTTGAATGATGAATCATCTTCAAATATATTTATCAACAGAAATGTAAGATATTGGATCACAGTTGGTCATTTACCATACTTAAAAAAGAGATATGTAGTTAAGTTTAAAATATTATAGTGTATAAAAAGTTTAAAATATCAAGTGAATGAAAGGAAATAATAACAGTGTTGACAAGTATAATCAAAACGTTACACAAGTTATCTCATTGTTAATATAGATCACACGTGTTAATCTTATTATATAAATTAACATTAATTTTTATTGTTAATAATTTAATTTTTAAAAATAATATAGCAAAAACAAATAAATATTATTATTTTAACTGAAAAATATAAAACATAAAAACTATTAAAATAAAAAAATATAGAAACTATTAAATAATAATATATATTGTAATTGGACAATGCCGAATCATTATGGTCTAAAAGATAAAAAAAGAAAATTTTAGGGCAACAAATTTATATAATAAGATAGGTTGCTTAACCATCCTCATGACCTGGTGTAGCATATTTAGAGATATTATATTGTGATTAATGACATAAACATTCACAAACAAGGAAGATTTGTGTTGGGTTACATATAGAGATAGATAGAAGCATTTTATTTTGATGTATATGTAAAAGTAAGAATTTGACAACAAAAAAAATGTATAAACAAAGTACGTATAAGTTGAATGATAGGACTCAGGAGAGAGTTATGAACTTGTTTTATATATTCCTGTAAATTCTGTAACCAACAAAGGTTTTTCTCTATTTTCGATAGTTTACCTACACATAGTTATTTATTTACATGTAATTTATGTATTTTTGCATGCATGTAGAACCCCAAGAAATTTATGTTTGCATGTCCATAGAAAATGTTATATTTATATAAACAAACGCATAGAAGATGATTATCAAAAGCGCATCTGGTGTAGTGGTATCATAGTACCCTCCCACGGTACTGACCAGGGTTCGATTCCCTGGATGCGCATATTTTATTTTTGTTCTTTTCTGCATTTTTTGTTTTATAATTCATTCTGTGATATCGGCATTCGGCAGTACAGTCAGTTGCGATCTTTATTCATATGGGAAAGGCGTAGAAAGTGATCTTAGTTTTTCGATCGGCTGTTCAAAGTTCATAATTATATTAGTTAATTATATGTTTGAGGTTAAAAATTATAAACTATGTAAATTACTATAGATAGCAGATTCTGATTGCTATTATAATACTTTATTGTCTCATCAGATTGTTGGAAAGTCATCGATTCTGATAGTCGTCGGAACACCATCAACTCCCTTGCCCTTAAATCGCCATTGGTTCTAGATGCTGTCAGACCACCGTCGATTTCGGTTCCATTTTTTTCCGATCATCCACATTTGTTACAAAATTCATCGAAAAAAACCGATGACTTTTCAACTACCAAAGAATTTTCAACACCATAGAATTGAAGGCTGAAATCCGTCAGTTCGATGTTAGAATAGACTGATTTCAATGGTAAACATGTAGAACCTTATAAAACTGGATTTGAAAAATATCAATTTGCAATATAATTATTTCTTGAGATTGAAATAAATTATTAAACTCACATATAAATATATATATTTTAATAAATATGCATACATATATGTAGAAACATTAATATTGACATTTATGTAATCATAATTTATTTCAGCAAAATAATTATAATATTTACATAATTCAACAATATTAATTATATAATTAAATAGCAAGACCATATTAAACACTTTTTAATATTATTCTTTGACCAAGAATTAATCTAATAAACATGATTATTAGTATAATATTATCAAAGCATGATTTCAAGACAATCATTTTGATATTAACAATTTAATAAGAACATAAACAAGTATTTTATTTTTAGAATCATAAGAACAAAAAACCATTTGGAGGCGGGATGATCAATTTCCTTAACTCAATAAAATGCCCACAATGAGACGGTTTATATGCATTCTTTGAATCACATGATACAACCAAACATATAAGACTAACATGCTTCAATCATGTTAGAATCTACGAACTAATATTCTACCATATACTCAAGAACATAAAATCTACTTTTGAAAGAGAAAAGTAGAATATGGAGGAAGTTAGAACCTGTTAAACCTTGTGAATTCCTTAGCTACTAGCACCTAACACCAACAACCAAGAAGATATTTTAAGAGAGCTTCAACACTTAGAAACTTCTCAATGAATATATAAAATGTGTCTAATGGTGTTTTCTTGCTTTTAGAATGAATGGATGATTTTTCCCTTCTATGTAGCTTGCTATTTATAGGAGAATAATAGCTTGGTGGTCAAGTAGATTTAATGGCCAAATTTATTTGATTTTTATACCAAAATTTGCAAGTTATAAAAAATCTTTGACATCTTCTAAGCAAATTCTTATTCACATTTTAACTATATATTATAAGTTTACATGCTTATTAATATATTGTTCCAATAGAACCGACGGTTTCAAGCCACCTATTCTAGCTTCTTTTTTTTAAATAGTAGATTAGTAACAGTATGATTAGTAAGATTTCTTTTTGACAATTTATCAAGGCGCTAAAAGTTTGTCGGACACTAAGTTAGCTTCTACCGATTTTTTAAAACGTTAATGTGAATTTGCTCCTACTGGTCTGTCTTCTCATGGAAGTACTAACTCTTCATTTTATTCTTCTTAAAGAAAACAAATAAGATCCTCGAGTTTTTTGTTTTGGGGATAAAAACAGCCATAACGCTCTTTATTTAATATCCGATATAACGAAGTACATAGAGAATTAAGCACTACATGTCAATAAAATAAGATGATAATAATTAATTAATAATTTGGTATATCTTGTCGCTAGTCCTCCTTTCACGAACACATTTCCGAAGGGTATTGTACACTGATCTCATCCTCAAACAAAATGTCAGAATAGGAGGATTACATACATTCATATATATATATATATATATATATATATATATATATATATATATAGATACCTGTGGATGTGCTTATATGTGCATATATATATATAAAGAGATATATTAATCGTGTGTCGATGACTCAAGGCTTGCCTCCAGGCCTCCTTCTCGGATCGTGCTTAGGGTTGGCCCCTGCGTCGTCGTAGTCAGCAGTCGAGTAGAACATCAACTTCCTGTGGCTCAACATCGTGTTCACTTCCGTCTCCTCGCTCTTTATTATTGCAAACCATGGTATAATCAATATTTGGATACAAAGCAAAGTTCCTCATAAACATTTTTACATTTAAACATAAAAAAACACTACCTTGTAAAGCATGAAACTCTCATGCCTCTTTGGACCTCCAAGCTGGATAGAGCCTTCCACTATAGCTAGAAGGAAACACTGTATCAGGGTATTATACATATTCTTTTTAAGTAATCTATAAAACTAGAAGATATTGATTTATGGCAACTAACACAAAGTTAGTCAAAAGTTTCAGTTTTGGAGAAATAATAGAAATAGTATTATAAAGTGTGGTTCCACCAATACAATAGTAATGAATGGTATTAGGATAGAATTTAACGTTAAGAGAGACAAATGCACGGAAATATAATATCAAAAGCTCATATCATGCTTAGATGGATGAGGGTGCAAAGTCGAAGAGTATATCCTTTTATACAAAGTAAAAAAAAAAGAGAGTAAAAACTGGAATAGATGTAATAAGAATATATTTACCTAATGATGGAGAGCAAACAATGACGAGTATGAGGAAGAGGAGAGGTAGGGATTTGATTCTAAGAGGCATATTATATGGTTTTGATGAGTATTTTATATATGATAGTTAATTGCTCTTTGTTCGTTTAGGGGAGAAGAAATGGGTTATGATATGAGAAGAGGGGAGAAGGCTAGCTTCCAATTTATAAACGGTCAAGTTTATGTGGTGGAAACTGTTTTCCATATTGAGTTTGGTCCAGATGGTAATGATGATGACCATGACAATGAAGATGACCATGACTAAGATGGTTGGTTCTGTTTATGATAATGAAAACATGTAAAGCCCCTATCAACATAACTTTTTTTGTAAAAAAAAGATATCACGTAAATGTCGAGATTGTTTATTGCAAAAGAGAAAAAGAAGGTTGAAAACAGTGGCGAGACTAACATCAAAATGGTGATGATAGTAGCAAGAAAAAGAAAGAATAACGAGATAAATTCAGATGATGTTGGGATAATGCAATGAACCCACAAACCCTAGAAAAAGCTAAAGAAAGTCAACTAAGCTGTAGATTGTGTTACGTCTCCCAAAAAGGACACTTAAGGTTTACCTCTATTTTTGCTTGCGGACAAAAAAATATATTTAGACCAATAACCACACTTTGTTTTGCATGACATTGCTCAAAATTTTCAATTTTATTTTTATTTTTCGTATGATTATGTGAACTAGACGGTATCATATAAAACTTCAAGGTATACCGGTTATTAAAACCAACATGACTAGTTTTATCTTCGATGCATAAGATTTATTTGTTTTGTTTGTACGTCTACAGCACCATCATATTTATTACAATTTCTTAATATTTTAACAATTACGATACATATGTCATTAAAAACAAATGAATCTAACCACTCGAAATAAAATCTATTCTTTCGATGGCAGAACTGATATATGATAGATGATTTAAAACACATTAAAACTTCCAAAAGTTGAAGGTTTAGGATGTATACGTAATTACGGTTTACATATTCAAACCTTTCGTAGAAAAAATGATTATTTGGCTAACACTCGATCATTGACTATTCGAACACAATGCATATGATCTTGCAACCAAGATTTAGACAGCCGAAAAATAACTAATTGTAAATGTAAATGGTCAAGAACCAAGTTAAGTGTGAGCTATGCAAATATTTGATGTAATTTGTAATTGTGCTCTAAGCATCCGATAAGGTTATTTATGTGGTTCGGATTCAATGAAAAAATGGTTTGACTGATGCAAAAAAGGTGACTTGATTCATAAAATTGAAATGGAAGTTCCTCTTCAAATATATTAGGACCAATTTTTTGGTTTATCTTAGAGCAACTCCATTGTTAATATATGTAAGTGAATATCTCACCATTAAAATGAATAAAATTAGAAAAAAGAAAAAAAAAAGAAAAAGAAATGAGAGAACCCATGAGAACCCTATGCCATTTATCTACTTCTAAATGAATCAAAATTTGCAAAAATTTTCAATTATATTTAAATTAATATTAAATTTTTGAGATACTTGTTTTGAGTATAACTTTCACGTATAATAATACTACATTTTATTTTATTTTATTGTAAATGTATATTATCTTTTATCTTCTTATAGTGAAAGCAAGATGCTAAAAAAATTAGTTTATTTTTGTATGTAAGTTGTTTTATATATTAGCACGACATAAAATTTTTCATATGAAATACCAAACAAACTTAATGCATATTTAATTTTTTTTAACTAGTACTTGTTTCCCAAAATGCAAAATTATAGTCTAAACAAAATAATAATATCAGTTTGATTGTTCCTCACAAAACAAAAGATATATTTAATTTGCCAATCGATAAGAGTTTGAAATATATCTTGTTTTAAAAAAATGTTTGGATATTAATAAACTTTTTTATAAGGAATAAGTGTGTCAAAACTATTACTTCTTAATGAAAAAACTTAATATTTTCAGTATATTCTTATTTTAATTTTAGATATATATATATATATATATATATAATTTCAAATGATTTCCCGGCTTTGTTTTCTAAGATATCAGTTTTATCTCCCTCTTTTCATACTCTTTCCTGTGAAATCGGTTTTCACTAATCAAACCAGTTACTTTCTATATCTAAGTGCTGCTTTATTCTAGACGAATATAAATGATGTTAGCCAAAATCAATTTGTTACCTGCGGTTTAACTTTCAAACCCATTAGTTTCGCCTTTTTTTTCCCATACAGCTGTAATGTATTATAAGGTTCGATGGAGTGTACCACGTGTGCTCATAAGTCAAGTATACTTATCGACGCAAAATTTCATTGAAAATTGCATTTTGTTAAGATAATTGGGTCCATTATCAAAAAGTAAGATGGGATCATACCAAACACGTACGTAATTATATGTTTGTTTTATTCTGTTAATGACTCATAACGACAGTGTAATTTTCATATACGACTCTACATATAAATATATATATATATATATACTCAAATTTGAACACATTATTAATGCAATAATTGACTTTAGACGTTCCTTTAACAATGTATGACTGAAAAACTGGCTGTTCTATTAAAATCGCCGATATAGCTGAATATGAACATGAATAATCATATATACAGTAGTAATGCATATTAAATTTGGTTGTACAATTTGTAGCAGCTTATGTAAACTTTAAACTGATTATATTTAAAATTTTATTTAGTATAATTTAAAATCTGAAAATATGGTAGGCAACTACTAGGCAGAAAAGTAAGGTATTTTAAAAGTGGATTTGGGAAAGTAATTAGGAGTTCATAAAATGTTTAGGGCAGATTTCAAAATCCGTGGTACCAAACAAATAAATAATTAATATAAATACAGAGAAATAGTGGAATTAATCCTTCCATTTTCGACCTTCACAACTTTATAAGAAGTCAACTAAGATTAAGACAGACATAGTGAGTGGCCTGCAAATGTAGCAGAGAAGTGCATCTTTTTGAGTGACCCATTATAGTGAGAGACCACTATCCCCAAAATCTTATTTTAAATTTAGGATCTTGTCTCATGATGTTATGTATTTTGACCTAATTAATATCCACAATTCTACTCGTAACTACACCATTTTTAACATCAACAATATAACCACCTAAAATTTTTGATTGCTATTAATAACACCTAACAAACACATAAAAACATACGCTTAACGCTTGACTTATATTTATCACACACACACAAAACCCTTGGCTAGTTATAGCTCTCGAGTCACCAGTTTGTTATAGCCATCTTTTTAACCTCCTGATCAGTGTTTGTAATACATACTTAACAATTCTCTTGACTAGTTATAGCTCTTCCCTCCGCAGCCTCACAGATTATGCAATAAATTTAAGGTTTAGTTACGACTTCTTTTTTAACATAAAAATTTATGTATGACTTTACAAACAAACAAAAATGGAAAGAAGGACAAACATTATTAGGAAAGAAATATCACTGTGTCGGCACACTACAAGAAAGGACGCCAATATCCGACAGCTTTAACCATTGGAAAATCATCAGAATAAGCAATTTTCAGAAAAAAAACCCGTTATAACTCTTGCGTCAGAAACTAGAAAACGATTGGAAAATCCTTCCATATTTTCAATGGATCATCAGAATCCATTGAAAATCTGTCAGAAACTACCGTCATGAGTAAATTGCGAATATGGCCTTTGTCTATGGGGTAATCAAATAAGCAATGAGAGCACACTATAGATCATGATTTTTGGTCATCTCCTTGGACACTTCATTGCGCTTCTATTTATCTTTATACTCGTTCATTTTATTCAGGTAGCATGTAGCACTTTTAGCGTTAAATTCTTGTCTAACGATACATATAATTTGTCTGTCACAAATGAACTCTTGATATTTAAAAAAATAGTAGTAACATAATTATATGAATTGATGAAACCAGATATCTTGATCCTCTTTTCGCATATCAAAACTAGATATCAAAATTAACCGACAGTTTTCAACAGTCGTATTTTTTGATAAAAATCTGACCGTCGGATTTTTTAGCCGTTGGAAAAATCTGTCAGAAATCCATCGAGATTTTTGACGGAAAATGTCTTAAAACCGTTGAAATTAACCGACGGGTTTCAAACTAGCTATATTTTTAACAGAATGGACATGTTAAACTAACAATGGTTTTATTGTCACACAAAAAGAAAACAATGATTCTGTTGGGCTACTACGTATGTATTGTCTTAAGATAAGTGACTCTATATATTAGTAGATCACCAATACGTTAAATTAAACAAAGCTTCTTTCTAAGCGAATAAAAAAAGCCACAAGAGACTTTGCAAGGACATTCAATACATGTCTAACTTTCATTCATTATTCTTTGATAAACTTAAGCAAAAGCTACACTTGGTGTAAAAGGGGCTTTTTTATGAATAAAATTAAACATTCAAAAAAAAAGAAAAATACTTGTCAACTTTTAATTGGAACGCGGGCGCGCGCACACACACACACACACATATATATTACCATCGTTTAGTGATAAAATTGGTTTACCATTGGTTAGGAATCTGGCGAAAAGGTCGAGTATGAAATCACAAACATAAATCAACCGTTTGTTTTACAGGGCCATTTCTGATTGATTATTACAAGCTGTGTTTCGTCAAACATTTTCATTAATGTCTAATCGCTCACTTCTCTCAGCAATACTTCTTACACATACTGCGTGGACACAAAGTGACCTTTAGACGTACACATATCCTAAAATCAAATTTTCCTTCATATACACATATTAATTGAGTATGAAGAAAATCGTCGCGGACCACATAAATGTGATGTTGTTTTGCGTTTAAATTGTGGGTGTGCTAGACAGTATTTTGACAAAAGAATTGGCCCACTTTTAATTTGACATTTATATTTTTCAACTCCAATTTTTATCCTCAAGAGTGGCTTGTCCTATTCCTCTTAGCTATTTTCTATGGTTTTTGACGTTTATTTATTTATTCATTGTAATGGAAGATATAATATGCTCCATTTGATTGAAATCTAAATGAGTATGTCATCACAATGAAATTAAAGATAGCAATAGTACTTTGACATTAGTAATCTCTTTAACCTGGCTCATTGGACGTTTTCTTCTGTTAAGATGTGACCTTTCCCTTATAGTTCGAGCCAATCAAAATGATACGGAATCTTCTAAAACGGTTCCATTGTAATAAAATAGATGTGAACCTCTCTTTTGACCCTAGAGACAAGACACCATAATATAATGTTTCTGTAGACAGAGCTATATAAACTAACACCAACTGTGATGATTGCAAACAAAACACAGAGAAGTATATATGCAAACCCCTAAAACTGTGAAACTTTTTTTTATATAAAAATAAACATGTGAATATGCTTTTTAATCAAACATACAAACCCCCAAAAGACAACTGACAAAATGATGATGCAAAGACTGCAACTAACCAAATAATAAGAAAGAAAAAAATGAAGGGATTGTGTCCTCTAATAATGTCCCCCCCCCCCCACTTGATAAAAAAAAAACCAGAGACCGACCTTCCCTGAAGGGGTTAAAGAACAAAACATATGCGAGAAAAGAAAAACAAATTTTGCTGAATGTAGTATTAATGATAGTTCGATGAACCTTTTTTGGTAAAACTTTTGTCCCCAAAACCACCGGAAAACGACTCATCCTCCTTCCTGGGGGTAAAGTATCAACCGCGACTCCTTCCAGTTTCATTATCTACCCCAAAACTCATCATTCCCCCCCCCCCCATCCATGACTCAACGATTCTCAGACTGACCCCAGTAATGCTGATGATGCAAATGAAACTGATGATGATGCTGTGACTCTCGGCTGTTGCAGCTCTAATCCCTTCCCCCGACTCAAACCCACCCAGAGATGCATGCAGACTTTACTAAAAAAGCAAAAGGAATTTTCTTTTCTTTTTTTTTTCATCCGTCAAAGGCAAAAAGAAAGAGCCCTTCAAACAGATATGGCACGGGTAATGGCATGCTTCGCCCATTCAGCTGCTTCTTTAATTGTGTGGTCTTCAGATGACAAACATTCGTTTAAGAACTCTTTACTCGACACTGACTGTTGTATCAAACCACCCACATGACTTCCTAGTGTATCCGCCAAATCCCCTAAGACCCCAATCGCTGTCTTCATCACCACCTCGTCCCTGTCACACAAGCATTTTATCCACATAATTGAACACCATTTCTATGTTTTTACGAACTAATCTATAATTTCAGTTGAGTTGAAAGAAGGTTAAAAACAACTTACATGTCTTTCTCCATGTATATACTGTCCAAAAACTGGAGGATATGAGGTGCGTAAGGAATTAGGAGCTTGGTTCTAGGAGAGTTCTTGAACCCTTGGAATATGCCTGAATAAGCTTCGAGGATTCCGTTTCTCAATGAGTTTGTGTACTCCGTCATTTCATCATCAGCTCCTGAAGCGTGAGCAGATAGCTCTGCTGCACTTTGAAGCATCGGCATTGAATAGTTGATGTACTTCTCGAAGTTCTCCCCGATTGCGAGTGCTATGTCGCCAAAACAGGAGAATATCGGCGGCTTCACTGATCGGTGCAACTGGTTGCTCGACAAATCTTTCAGAAGCTGCGTCATAATCCCGTCGCAGTAAGGCAAAATCTTGTCCTCCAATGCTCTGCAGATATCCCCAATAACGCCCACAGTGACAGCGCACACTTGGTATTCTTCAAAGTTTTGAAGACCCATTTCCAAGTACTTGTAAAACTCAGGCATGTACTTGGCGAAATCAGGACCTGCTGCATAAGCAAGAGCGCCAATGGCAAGCATGGCTTCCTCGTGTGCAGTTGCACTTCTACAACCAAACACCCTCAGGAAAAGTACCATCATCTCATCTGCATACTGCATGAAACCATACTTGGTCGGTTCAGATCCCAATTTCTGTATGATAACCTGCAAGCATCCACATAAAAGTCCCTGAAGCTCATTTTGTTTCTCCCTCTCGTCAGACGAAAGCTTCTCCACTTCGAAAGTATTATGAAGCTCCCGCATTATCACAGGTACTAACTGCAGAACCATGGTCGATGTTTCATCAGTCGAACACCTGACAACTTCATTCAAAGCCTCGTATGCTGCGGTTCGCAAACGTGATTCAGTTGCGTCACCTCTGTGTGCAACAGTTAGAAGGGACTGAATGATTTCCTGGAAGAAGGGTGTTAATGGAGAGTTGGGACCGATATCCTCATAGCCTTGAGCAAGAAAATATAGAGCCCCACAAGCCTTCTCTGCGACATTAGGTGCATCTTTCATGGTCTGGATCAGTACTGTGATAATATGCTGGCAGTTTGCCTGAGTAATTATAGGTGTCTCGATTGTTGAACCATGGAGGAACTCAAATATCCGACCAAGGGTCCATGCAGTTGTGTCTTTCACATGGTTGCTTGGGTCCTTCGTAAGAGCATTGAGCATAAATGTTAACGCTGCGTTAACAATTGTCATCAGCTTATCTGCGGAAGGGCCCTCCAAAATGGAGCCAAAAGCATATGTTGCAGCTTCCCGCTCTCTCCAATCAGGCTTTGATATTTTCTCTTCGATGAACGGCAAGACATGAGGCACAATGTCATCTCCAACTGCCCTAGCAACCAAACCGAGGCATGTCCCACCAGCCATTGCGATATTCCATGCCCCTTCATCCAAATCCTGATCTTCTTCTTGCTTAAGAAGAGTCTCCAACAGTAGAGGTACCAGCGCAGGGAGGGCCTGCTTGGTGAAGTAGAAACATGGAACATCAGAATCCCCAGTGAACTCACCACCATACTCTTCTAAGATGTCAATCTCCTCGTCACAGATAGAGCTCCAGAATTCAATCGCCTGCAGAGCAACAGACTCGTCATCTTCTCTAACAGCCTTAGCTGTGATGTTGAATATATCTTGCATATAATGAGCCAACTTCTCATAGTATGTGGAAGCGATTGAAACCAAACACTCAAAAGCCGCCTGCCTAATTTTCACCTCAGGGGAAAGGGTTGCTTCACACACGACTCTCATAATATAATCACGCTCCATGTCGTTGTTGAAATTCGCCTGAGCGAAACCCAGAGCCATATATAAAGCACGGGTTGCAGCAAGTCTAACATCATTATTTCCTTCAGCAGCATTCATACCCTGAACAACAGCCGTGAGTATCTTATTTACATGCTCCTGTTCTACAACGTCAGGTGACACTTCTTCACAGAGGTATCCAAGAGTCTCCAAAGTGGCTTGCTTGACATGAGCTGGTAATTGGTGAATGTTGGAGAGAAGAGATCCGATAAGCTCAGGCCACTGGTTCTGCGGCAACTCAATACCGGCAACCTTAGCAATGACCTGAGATACAGTTGAACGAACATCGGGTACAGGGGAGGAAAGTGTCTTCAACAAGAATGATCTGATCTGAGACTTTGTTGCCATGTCAAGAGACAGCCATCTCTGGACAAGCTCATACTTCCTGTGTTGTTCCTTAGCATCAAGAGCATTTTTAAGGACTAAACCTGCTAGCTTCCTGCTGTCTACCGGCTTCTCATCGTTGGCAAGCTCTCCAGCAAGTGAGAGCAAAAAACCTGCAAGGTTTTGACTCTGAAACAGTTTAAGATTTTCTTCAGCGTGCTTACGCACAGTTCCATCAATCGACTGAGCATTTATGAGCAACTGTGTAACCTCCATGGCCACAAGTTTATCTGCAATAGTAAACATTCAATAGATCAGGTTTAGCAAATTGAAAAAAAACCTCGAATGAGAGATAAGCTTTAATAGCATTAAATCTTCTAAGTATACTCTCTATTAAAAACAAATCTAGCAACATCCCACAAGATATCTTCATCTACCACGCTACTAGCCAAACACACACACACACACAGACGAAAATAAAACTACTGAATCACTATCGTCAGCGCCTAAACTTGCAAACGAAAACGCCTTGGATCAAAATAACATTAAAAACAAAAAAACAAAAACAAGCCATGGATGAAGTTAAAGACTATCGAAGTCAATTCAAAAATAGAGGACTACAGATCCGAAGATGGAATCGAATAAGATGAAACCAAATTGAAAATTTAACAGACTACGAAGACCAATCAACTAGTTACTACTAGAACAGATTCAATTAATATAAAAAAAAATATATACGAACGAAACGAGTTCAAATCCAACAACTCTGGATAAATCGAAACAGAAAAGCTGGGTGAATCAATGATTTGGAGGATTCGAGATCGAAGAATCACAATAAACGGGAATTAGGAACTAATATAATCAGCGGATGGATCTAATTGAAGCATGTTATATAGATGAAGTGAAAAAGCATACCTAGAATCTCGTCGGCGGCGGCGGCGGCGATCGGCGGGAATCGGGGACTCAGTGAGACAAACCCTAGAAGAAGCCCAGAAGGGAGAGAAAGAAAAAGAAAGAGAGAGAGAGAGAAAAAACAGTTCCAGCGAAAAAGGGAAGAGAGAGAAAGAGAGGTCGTAAAAGAAGGAAGTATCGGATATGAAGATGGACTTAAATTTAAACTATTATAATCTAATTTACAACAAATATTTCAATTTATTTTTCATGACGGCTACAATAATTGATACGCTTAAAATTTAGAAAAAAAATTTGTTTTTCTTATAGTTTTTAGGGTTTATTAAGTGTATCCTTATTTTTCAATTAAAAAGTATATATATATATACGATGTTTTTGGTATAGTTTTTAGGGTTTGTTAAGTGTATCATTATTTTTCAATAAAAAACATATATATACAAAAGTATCATTTTTTAAGTACACATGAAGATTTTCATCTGGTGTGATTTTTATAGCGTACATCGCGAGTTGGGTGGTCCTTATCTGACCCCACCAAAATATTTCTCACCGTTTCCATCTTTCTGGCATCGCTTATTAAATCAACGGTCCATATTGTTTTAGGTTTTTGTTTTACAGAAAGATGCGAAGAAGTAGATTCCTTTTTGTCTTCCGAAGCAGGTGAACAATAAGGTACAACATAAAAACGCAAAAATAAATTAAAATAATAATTAGTAATTATTTTACAGTATGATTACAAGAGCTGAAAAACATGAAGGGGGCCACAAAGCCAGAGAGAGAATTATATTAAACTTTATAAGTTTGCTGTCATAGAGAAATACAGAAGAAAAAAACTTTTGAGCTTTATTAGGTTATTATTATGATGATCTCTATCTGGGTTCGATTAAGTACTCAATAAAACCAGTTACTATATGCAGTGCATAAAATTTGAGGAAGCAAAAGACTCTTGCTCAAACAGAAGCAATGTAAAGAAACAAAAAAAGGAACAAAGAACTGTTTTGAGACATTAAAACATAAATTTGGAGACTAAAAACTCTAACTGGAATCCTTATTCTCTCGCATCCAAGACCACTCTGATTCACAAAGATCAAGAGGCGAGTTTCCATCTTCATCTTTAATGGTTGTGTCAGCCTTTTGCTTGACTAGAAACTCTGCAAGAGCTTCTCTTTCGCACACAACAGCATAGTGTAGAGAGGTTTGGCCTTCATTGTCCTACACAAAACAAAGTTTGTCAGCCAAAGAAACACAAATCTGTATTTGATATGAAAGATTAATTGGTTTTAGGGTTTTAATTTTACTTTAGCATTAACATCGGCGTTCTTATCAACTAGAGCTTTAGCGACATTAACGTGGCCACGGTCTATAGCCCAATGCAGCGGTGTTCGACCTTCACTGTCTGAAATTTCCAAAGATTGGAGAAACCGTGAAACTTCAAAGCAAAACGAAAATCAAAAACTATTTGTGAGACTGATATATAAGTAGAGACTAAACTAACCTCTTGCATTTACGGGTATGCCACTTTCTATGCATTTCAATAGATTCTCGACTTCTCCTTCTCTAGCAAAGGCGTGAATTGCATCAATCTTTCTGGAACATGAAAAAAAACAAACAAGAATGAACAAAGCTTCCCCTAAAAGTAAATGACATTGATTGCTGACTATTCAACTATAAATAGATCGATTCATGAAACTCGTTAAACTTATCATATGACTCTCTCCATGAGGTGAGAACTACACCATGTATACACAAGAGTCTTTCTCTAATCTAGTCACATACTAACCATACAGAGAACTCGAGAAAAGAGTTTTTGAAGGGAGAAAATGTTCAAAGATATCAGAATGTGTAGTTACATTGCTTAGAACCTTACAACTCATTTTCGGTTTCTTCTTCGTACACCAATGAGCTAAAAACAGGTCCCATGGGTGCTCTGGAGTTGGAGCCTGCAGCATCACCACTCCGATTTCTTCCTTTCTAAACATCATAACAAAGCAAACAATCGAATAGATATAAGAAAAGAAACCAATCATACATGAACAGTCCAAAGAAATGAGAATTAACAGAAACGATAAAAGGAAAACTACCGAGCCACCTTCTATCCAAGCTGGGTATAACTGAGTAACTAGCTCGATATACTTCTCCATTGCTTGCTCAGGAGGCATAGCACCCATTTTCTGCCATGCTTGCCTTAAAACAACAAAAAAGATCATGACAAATCTCAGTCAGTAAAAAAGACACTCCTAAACAAATAGACTAGACCAAATCTGCAACATAACCCATAGATGATAATCAATCAAGACAACAGAAAAAGCAAATCCTTTTCCATAATTTCACAATCCAAGATGCGAACTTGGTGACATCGAAATACAATCATGATAAAGAAACATCAAGTAACCATCTTCACAGTCAATACATTTGAATCAGATTATCTAACAGGTCACACACACACACACACACACAGAATTGACTAGAAATCAAGTGAGAGACAAACCACTTGGCACGAGCAGTCATTTTGAGAGCTGAAGGTTGTGGAGCAGTACAAGGTCCTTCAGTAGCAATCTTATACAATCCATAAAGCTGAAGCTGAAACTCGTTTGATACTTTCTGGGAAAGCCGGTCCGATGCAGCAGCAGCCACAAAGGCCGTCGCAGCACTGAATGCTTCGTCAAGCTCTGTACTTTCGACACCTTCCCAATCCTCGTCCTCATCTTCATCATATTCATCATCGCCTCTCAAGCTTCCTTGCTCTGCTACAAGAGAATCCGTCTCGCCGCCAATTCCGTTTGAAGATTCGATCCTGCTATAATCATTCTCCGATTGGGTCTCGTCGTGGTTGCGTGTGAGGGAGAGATTTTCGTCTTTGAAAGCGACGAGGATAGAGATTAGCTTAGCGAGAAGGTAAGCGAAGATCAAACCGAAGATAACTGACTGAACAAGCTGATACCAATCACCCATTTCCACCAAATCAGAGTAAAAAGGCCCTAAGAAGGGTCTCACAAGAACGCATCTCCCAGAAACAAAAAGGAACCACCTTTTTTCTTGTTGTCACCGCTTCACTCAAACACTTTAATTTTATATTTTTACCATAAGACGACAGAAAGGAACCTCACAGTTAGATTGAAAATGCCCAACACAAGTACACAACCTTAAAATTGTTGGGTGATAAAACTTTTACTTTTTTGTTTCTTATTTTTTTTGTAAACATTGACAGTGATATGGTGATCGTTTTCTGAATCCCACCTAACGTTACGAATTTTAGGATGAGGCATATGATTTATTACCAATGTTCAACTTAAATAACAAGGAGACAAAAGACCAAGGAACTATGCATTACCCATTCCTTAAATAAAAATCCAGAAGCAGCCATACAGAAAAAACAAAAGGCCTTCAATTCCGAAAGCATTAACAAAAGAAAGCTAACGAAACTCTACCACGAAAAAATGTAAGTTCATACTGCCATTATTACTATGTTAACGATAATCACCAAAAGAAAAAAAAAAAAAAAACACAACCTAAGCTTTTCCATCTCTTCTAAACCATTAAATTCCCCTTGTCCTCTTCTTCCAAGATCTTTTTCCTCTGCAACTCCTACATTCATCATCTCTGCCATAAAGTCGGTCCTTTCATCTCCTGTTTCAGAAAGAGCAAACTATCTTCCGTCTTCTCTCGACTTTTGCTCAAGATGAAAGGCCTTTCTTTCTCTTTAACTCTTCCTAGTGTTGTCGTGCTTCATCTGGCTCAGGTTTTGTTCTAGCTTTGCGTCACCTAGGTCGTCATCGTTTTTGCTGAGGAATTTGTCGACCTGAGATGCAGCTTGACGTCCTTCTGAGATGGCCCAGACCACCAAAGACTGGCCTCTACGACAATCACCTGCTGCAAAAACACCTTCAACGGTTGTTGAAAACCGGCCATACTCTGCCTTGAAGTTCGACCTGTTGTCGCATTCGAGTCCTAGCTTCTCGGCAAGTGTCTGTAACAACAAGGGCAAGCCAATGATTTAAACTTTCAATCCTTAGAGCCCAAAATGTAGAAAGAGAAAAGGGGTACACAAAAAGGGATCACTTACTGGCTCAGGTCCAAGGAATCCCATAGCCAAGAAAACGAGGTCAGCTTCAATTATTTCCTCGGAGCCTTCGATCTCCTTGAGTTGGAACCTTCCGGTTTCATCCTTATCCCAACTCACGCGCACAATTTCAAGCCCTTTCACGTTTCCATTATCATCTCCTATGAACCGCTTGGTCAAGACCTCATAGGTTCTAGGGTCTTTTCCGAATTTGGTGGCAGCTTCTTGATGTCCGTAGTCAACACGGAATACACGAGGCCACTGTATTCACAATAGTACAAGGAAACCCATTACTTGGTCAACACTTCTTTAATCTACGGATACAAAAATCTGACTGTGAGTAGGATAACTGATACAAACCTGTGGCCAAGGGTTTCCAGGAGCTCTCGTTGAAGGTGGCTGAGGAAGAAGCTCGAGGTTTACAATGTTGCTGCATCCATGGCGGATAGATGTTCCTATGCAGTCTGTACCGGTATCACCTCCACCAATAACGACAACCTTTTTCCCCTTTGCAGAAATGTAATTGCCATCTTGAAGATTGCTATCAAGCAAGCTTTTGGTGTTTGCATGAAGAAACTCCATGGCAAAGTGAACACCGGACAGATCACGACCAGGCACTGGAAGATCTCTGCAAAATTACCCCCAATATTGTCTCAGTTGAATGACTACAATCCATTTCAAATTCTGGTAACATAAATCTGAATTTATCATTGTTTTAAGCAAATAATTACCTTGGTTTTGTGGATCCAACAGCAAGCACGATTGCATCATTTTCCTCCTTCAATCCATTTAGGGAGTAAGACGTGTCCTTTCCAATATTGGCATTGACCACAAAGTTGATACCTTCTTTTGTCATAAGATCAACCCGACGTTGAACTATGTCAATTTTGTCAGTCTTCATGTTTGGGACTCCATACATCATAAGCCCACCGATTCTGTCAGCACGCTCATACACGGTTACCAAGTGGCCCATTTTGTTCAGCTGGTCAGCAGCAGCTAGTCCAGCCGGTCCACTTCCGATAATGGCAACTTTTTTCCTGCAAACCCAATAAGCAGCAAAGGCATGTGAATCCACCTAATGTAAACTCTTGTCTAAACATACATATAGAGACTTGCAACTGCTGAAGATAAAATAGCTTGCCAAGGGAATAGACTTAGAAGTATACCCTGTTCTTGTGAGAGGAGGTCTTGGTACCATCCACCCTTCGTCAAAGGCTTTATCTATAATCGCACATTCGATGCTTTTAATAGAAACGGGGTTCTCAATTATTCCAAGAACACAAGAACCTTCACATGGTGCAGGGCATACTCGCCCAGTAAATTCTGGAAAGTTGTTAGTCTCAAGTAGACGATTCAATGCTTCTTGCCATCTGTTCTGGTAGACAAGTTCATTGAACTCAGGGATCTTGTTACCAAGGGGGCATCCAGAATTCTCCTGTTAATTTTACAAAATAAGAAAGGTTGAGAATATTATTCATGCAAACACCTATGTTCATGTTTTACTCAAATATAAACTAACAAAACCTGTCTTTAACGAGCAGCAAGAACAAGACTTGGAAAGACATAAAATGCATTTGAATATCTGACAATATATATATATATATATATATATATATATATATATATATATATATATATTACCTGGTGGCAGAATGGAGTTCCACAGTCCATGCAACGAGCAGACTGAGTCTTAAGGAGCGGTCCAGGTTTTGATTCCTCCATGACTTCGTTCCAATCATTAAGACGAACATTTGGGTCCCTGTACTTCACTCCCTCACGCTCATAAGCAATGAAACCACGATGTTTGACAGCATCATCTACTTTAGAAGGTTTCGTCGGAACTTCAGCTGCCACTCCGTTTCCTGACATCAACTCTTTTAAAGAGTTAGCTGCCATGTTCTTGAGCTCTGCAAAGGCGTTTTTCTCCTCGGGTTCTTTTTCTTCCATCTCATCAGCTTCTTCAGAAGCACGCTCAATCGCTTTCTTGGAGACGTCCTCGTGTTTCATGGTTAACAAAACACGTTTGTAATCTCTTGGGAAAACCTTGATAAATTTTGGAAGCAAATTCTCAAAATCCGCAAGAACTTCTTGAGCAAATTGGCTGTTTGTGTGTCGTTGATGTTGCTGGATCATCATTTTGAGGGTCATTTTGTCATCTTCATCTTCAACTTTGTCCAAATCAACCAGTTCAAGATTACATCTTGTCTGAAACTTTTCATCCACATCAAATACATAAGCAATACCACCACTCATACCAGCAGCAAAGTTTCTACCAGTCTTTCCAAGAACCACAACAGTACCACCAGTCATGTATTCACAACCATGATCACCAACACCTTCTACAACAGCCTTGGCACCAGAATTACGAACAGAGAATCTTTCAGCGGCCATCCCATTAAAATAAGCTTCCCCACTAGTGGCCCCATATAGTGCTACATTACCAATAACAATGTTTTCTTTTGGATCAAAGCTGCTTCCTTTAGGAGGGTAAACAACCACTTTACCTCCCGAGAGGCCTTTTCCGACATAATCGTTGCTATCACCCTCAAGTTCTAGTGTAATTCCAGGACATAAGAAAGCTCCAAGACTCTGCCCAGCACTTCCTGAGAACTTGATATGAATCGTATCCTTTGGTAGTCCAGCCAAGTGGTAACGTTTGGTAACCTCATGGCTCAACATTGTACCAACGGCACGGTTAACGTTGCATATAGGAGTTTCAATGTACACAGGGAGAGATTTCTCTAAGGCAGATTTAGACAATGCAATCAGCTTTTGATCCAAAGCCATGTCTAAGCCATGATCTTGTTTCTGAACACAGTACTGAGCAGCTCCGGGACGAATTTCAGCAGCGGGTCTGAGCAATAAAGAGAGGTCAATGTTTTCAAGCTTATCATTGTTCTTGACAACTTCCCTGTCAAGCTCAAGCATATCTGCACGACCAATCATCTCAGTTAGAGTTCGGAAACCAAGTCCAGCCATGATCTCCCTCACTTCCTCAGCAAGCATAAAGAAGAAGTTGATAACATGTTCTGGCTCCCCAGCAAATTTTTCTCGAAGAACTGGATCTTGAGTAGCAATTCCCACAGGACAGGTGTTCTTATGGCACTTTCTCATCATGATACACCCGAGTGTAATAAGGGGTGCAGTACTAAAACCAAACTCTTCTGCACCAAGAAGTGCAGCAACCGCAACATCTCTGCCAGTTTTCAACTGGCCATCGGTCTGCAGAACCGTACGACCACGGAGGTCATTAGCAACAAGGGTTTGGTGTGTCTCCGCTAAACCTAGTTCCCATGGAAGACCAGCATTTTTAATACCAGTCCAGCGAGACGCTCCAGTACCTCCATCATGACCTGCTATTAAAACATGGTCAGCATGCCCTTTCACCACACCACTAGCAATAACTCCAACACCAGCTTCTGATACAAGTTTAACACTAATACGGGCCCCAGGATTGGCATTCTACACGAGATAAGAGTAAAAAGATGTTACCCAACAATAAGAAAAACTAGAGCGGACGATACTTCTTAACATGAAATTATAAAATAGAATAAATAGGAACCTTAAGATCGTGAATAAGCTGGGCGAGATCCTCGATAGAATAGATATCATGATGAGGAGGTGGACTAATAAGCCCCACACCAGCAGTCGAATTTCTGGTGATAGCAATGTCTCCTATGACCTTGTGGCCAGGTAGCTCTCCTCCTTCCCCAGGTTTAGCTCCCTGTTGAAATATAAGAAATAGTTCGAAACTTAGAACACTGTGTAGATATTTCAACATAACTTTTGACAGAGCACCTATAAAGACTGTTAAAATCATTCTGCAACGAAATAACTTAAAACACTATATATAGACGTAACATTCAGCATAACTTTTGACAACACGTATAAAAACTGTGAAAAGCATTATTCAATGAATGTGATGCCGTAAACAAAGAAAGTACCAATTCCCATAGGAACAATTGAATAGTGAAAAACCAAAGATTTGCAAAAGCTATGAAAATGATAAAATAAAAAAAAAAATGTGTGAAGTCATATGTACCTGAGCCATCTTTATTTGCAGCTCATCAGCATTAGTAAGGTAATAGCTGGAAACTCCAAATCTTCCACTAGCAATTTGTTTAATGGAACTTCTTTGAGGATTCCTTGAACCATCTGGAAGAGGCTTCATACGGGATGGTAGTTCCCCTCCCTCACCTTTAGCAAATTAGAAACCGAAGTGTTACTACGTTTTTTAGTAGAAAAATAAGAGAAATGCAAAAATCATGGAAAAAAAAAGAATATAAAAAAACAAATAATACCTGTATTTGACTTTCCTCCAAGTTTGTTCATGGCCATTGCTAGGGTTGTATGGGCCTCCAGTGATATTGATCCATAACTCATAGCACCAGTGCAGAACCGCTTAACTATTTCACTGGCAGGCTCCACTTCATTTAGTGAAATTTTTACCTCTGCTTCTTTGAACTTCATGAGCCCACGTAAATTACTCTGCTTGTTCAACTCATTGATTCGCTTTGAGTATTCCTTGTAAGCAGCCACACTGTTAGTCCTTGCTGCCTCTTGCAATTTTGCAATTGCGAGAGGATCATTGAGATGAATCTCCCCATTTTTCCTCCAGTGATAGTTTCCAGGGTTGGAAAGTGCTGAGGCTTCTGCACTTCCGGGGGCATAGCCACGGGCTGGAAAAGCCATCTCATGCAAAAGAAGCGCATCTCGTGCAAGCATCTCAAATGTTGCTCCTTCCACTCTGCTTGGAGTTCCCGCAAAACACTTCTCAATCACTTCAGACGAAAGCCCAAGAGCTTCAAATATTTGAGCACCCTTGTATGAGGCCAAGGTAGAAATTCCCATTTTGGCAAGTACCTTCATCATTCCGTAATTGCTTGCCTTGTAATACTTCTTGACCAGCTCTTCTTTGGAATGGAATTCGCCGCTAGATTTTGGTGGTATCTTGCCATCAACCTGTAGTCTGTGGACGGCCTCTACAGCCAAATATGGGCAGATAGCATCAGCACCGAATCCGACAAGCGTGCAGAAGTGATGCACTTCACGTGGTTCAGCAGATTCCACTACTAAACCAACTTGAGTGCGCGCAAGTGTCTTAACCAAGTGGTGATGAACGGCACCAATAGCCAAGAGAGAGCTTACAGCAACACGGGTTGAAGAGAAAGCTACACAAGACATTAAAAATAAATGTCAGAGCATGGCAAAGAATTGTCATAGATAGAAATACACTTACCCAAATGATTACCTCGATCAGACAAAACCAGTAACGTGTAGCCTTCCTTAATAGCTTCATTTGCTTCAGCACAAATTCGGTCCAAGGTCTTCTCCAACCCTTTTGTACCTTGTTCTTTCGGATAAGTTATGTCAAGAACCTTAGTCCGCCAGCCTCTGTAGTTCATTTTCTTGACTGCTTCCATCTCTTCAATGGTCAAAAGCGGACCTTTTAGGGAGAGACGGTGACATTGCTCCTCAGTTGTCTCAGTTAGATCACCTTCTGGGCCGATCATGCACTCCATTGAAGTAACAATCTTCTCACGGATAGGATCAATCGGAGGATTTGTTACTTGAGCAAACATTTGCTTGAAGTACTCAAAACATAATTTCTCTCTGTTTGACATCACAGCCAGAGGGGCATCATTTCCCATAGAACCAAGTGCTTCAGTGCCATCTTTAGCCATCGGAAGCAGTAGCATTTCCAAGGCCTCAATTGTATAACTGCATTCACAGGTCAAAACAAAACGTGAGACAAATTACATAGAAAACCAAATCAATATACTTCGGGAAGAATAAAAACAAGCATACCCAAAGGCTTTAAGTGGAGACAATAAACCATGAATTCCCATGCTGTCCATTGAGTCATCACCATTAGACGCCTACGTTTCAAAGACAAGGTTTAGCTAACCCTAGTAAAGGAACTGAAAGTTCTATTGTAAGGGGATTAGTATGGTGACAGCTTACCGGTACAACCCCAGAAATTGGTGGAGCAATCCGTTCAGTCTCTGGAACTGACTTAATGATGTCTTTAAGTTCAATCTTTTGCCTTTCAAGCCACTCTCCATAGGGCCTTGCTTGTGAATATTGTTGCTTTAAAGCATCGTCATCAACAACAATATGCTTCTCAAAATCGACAAGAAGCATCATGCCGGGGTTAAGTCTTCCTTTCCTCATCACATCTTCAGGTGGTACATCCACTACCCCAACTTCGCTAGCCATGATAACCTTTCCACTGTGGGTTATGTAGAACCTACCAGGACGAAGTCCATTTCGGTCCAGTGTGGCACCCAAGTAGCGACCGTCAGTAACTGCAAAACATTCAATAGAGAGTTACAGCAAATCTAATGACCGCATGCCAAAAGTGGTTTGAGAAATCGTGTAGAAGTTCAGAATAGTTATTACATGAAATGAGAGCAGGTCCATCCCATGGCTCCATCAAGGCAGATAAGTATTCATAAAACGCTTTCCTGCTTGGATCAATGTTTTTGTCATTCTGCCATGCTTCAGGGATCATCATCATAACAGCTTCAGGAAGACTTCTGCCAGCTCGGACAAGAAGCTCAAGAACACCATCAAAAGCACCTAGCGTGGTTAACAAGTAAACGTGTCACAAGTCCATAATATCTAACCAAAGTTTTTATATATATTTACTCATAGAGTTAACAGTTATTGAGATTAACAGTTACCTGAGTCAGAAGAGCTCACATCCACAATAGGTAGAAGCTTCTTCAACTCCTGCTTTGATAGCCCAAGTTCCTTGCACTTGAGCAGACCCTCACGTGCCCTCATCCTGTGTGGAACAAAAATTCATTATTAAAAAAAATGCAATATTTGAAATGAACATGAGTTAGAACTAATTTATCAGGCACTTGCATACCAGAGAGCATTTTTTATAACACAAATCGCTTGCAATATATACCAAAACCCTGGTCACAACCCAAAACTTTTCTAGCTAAGGCACGAAAACAGATTTCTTGAAGCCATTATTACATTGAAAGCTTTAATATATGCTACATCTTACAACATACCAGTTCACGTTTCCCCTAAGCGTATTAATCTCCCCGTTGTGGCCCAAAACACGCATCGGCTGAGCACGATCCCAGCTGGGAAATGTATTGGTAGAGAATCGAGAATGAACCTGAACAATTAAACATGTAAACATAATTCGAACAAATGCACAGAACATAGTCAATCATTAGTTATCAAACAAAATAAATGTGTGTATGCAACTGAAAATTTTACCACTTTGTGGTCATGGACACAACTATACAGCATCTAGTGAGGGGTCATGATCTAATGTTGCAAAATTGCTAACTACCTTTACCAACAGAATTTTAGTCTTAATCACCGACACAGTGATAATTCAACCTAAGATATTACACTATCATGGCAACGAGTTTCGAACTCACTTGATGGTTTTTGATTAACCAACTCACCAGCATCCAAAATTAAAATACTTATCAAGGGTTTGGGAGGAACTTAAGAGATCATTCAAACTTCAATGCCTCAGAAGTCATTCCTCAACCTCGCATCTCCTTGGTTACCCCCGTTGGTTCCCATGCTGTTTGTGGAGCATGGAGTCAGCATAAAAATAAAGAGATAGTGAATAGAATATTTATTTACCAGGGCCATGTAGCTCGTAAACCTTTCACTCCCAAGATCCGCGTAGTAATAGTCCTTCAGCTGATCAGGCTTCAATTGTCCCTTGTAGACTACAGTCCTGCACACATGGAAAAATAATTCGTTAATATAATTAAAAGTTTCCTCTGCCTGAAACAACACATGTAATCTTTAACCAAAGTAACTACATACCTAGAAGACAAAGAACAAATGTAGAAATCCTTCATGGCACCATGTTCAAGGTTCAACGCTGCTCGGATAGCAACCATGGAAACCCTTCTAAGGATGTACATCTGTCAATACATAAAGGTAAGAGTGCAAAATCTCATGAAACATTGTCTCACTGAGAACAAAAATATATAAGCTTACAGTGATTTTCAAAGTAAACAAATTTAATACCTGTTGCTCAAGGTCAGCTTTCGATTTAGTTGTAGGAGTAAGGAAAACTTGCTCGATAATCGGTTCGGTCTGCAAAGCAGACTTCCCCAACATAGAGTTGTCAGTAGGAACTGATCTCCATCCAATAACTGAATGTCCAAGTGATTCAGCAACCTGAGTGAACATGTAAGTAAAAAAATAAAATAAAATTGTCCATCAAGCTCCTAATAAATTTCATAAATAATGATATGAAAAAAAAGTCATGAAACAAACCTTGGTGAAGACATTTTTGCTTTCTTCTCTCCTGCATTGAGATGTTGGCAAGAATAACATACCAACAGCATACTTTCCAGCAGGAGGAAGCAAAAAGCCAAGCTCTTTCGCAGTCTGATACGCACAAAAACAACAACAACAAAATTTTCAAATTAATTTCAGACATTAAAAGAAAATAAATTAATTAATTAATTAAATTAAATAGGAAAACAGATCTTTCAACATTTTTCTTATACATACAAACCAATTAGCTACAATAATCGCTTTTTGGTTAGATATCAAAAAACGTATTTGCATGGATAGTAAAATATTCTTGCTTGGAGAATAAGGAACAAACCTCAGCATAGAACTCATGAGGCATACCGACAAGAATCCCAGCGCCGTCACCAGTGTTGCTCTCACAACCACAAGCGCCTCTATGAGTCATCCGAATCAACATCTCCAATGAATCAGTCACCTAAAAAAAATTAAAATAAAAAATCAACAAATATATTAGTCACATCAGATGAAACGATTTAATCAATTACTTAATTAATTAAATAATTTATGTATAACAGAGCAATTAAAGGGTACCGTTTTGCGGCTGGTCTCGCCGGACAACTCCGCAACGAAACCGACTCCACAAGAGTCTTTATCGTAGGAAGGATCGTAGAGACCAAGAGGTTTCTCCGGAACACCGGAAAACGACGACCTAACCACCGTTTTAAGCTTCGGAGACCTACCAGGACCAGCCGATCTCCAGAACTGAAGCGTCTCGGATCCGGATCTCCTCATCCGATTCCCCATGAAAGGCTTCTCAGGAGCCGCCGGTTTCTTCAAGGAGCACCGTGCGATACATGCTCTTCCGCGGCTGACGCCAGGTGCGACGGCCAATTGAGAAACAGCGGTTGAGTTTTTCTTCAGAGATCGGACAGGAAACAACTGGTTGTTTCGTAGCTTCAGGATGGAGCTCGAAGATGCTGCCGACATTTTTTTCCGATGAAATCAACAGTGAAGATAATTATCAGATTTCTCTTATAATAGAGAAAAAGAGGAAAAAAAAAAAAAAGTGAAATCGATTTCTCGATCAGATAGCAACAAGTTAAGGAAAATATCAACAGATTTTGCCGGAAATAGTTTTAGTTAAAAAAAACTATTAAAAAAAAACACTCCCCGGGGGAAGATGGCGGCTGGGGAGAGTTTGTGAGAGAGTTTTCACGTTAATTTAGTAGGCAAAATGTTTATATTTATAAGAGAGAGGGTTGAGCAAGATAAAAATTTGTTCTCATTTTTTTACATTTAATTTTTTTGGTTTCATTTCTCATTTTTAAATTCAAACAGATTATTTATTATTTTGTGTATATTTGGTCTTATTTTAATTCTATTATTGGTTGTTAAATGTTATTATTGCCCAATGAAATTATTCATGTAATTATAATACATTTTCAATTTTTATAAAATAGTTATTTTTCGTTAAAATATAATAAATCCATTTAATGAAATGTTTTAAAAAGGAATCTTATACATAATATTACATATATGCATAATCTAGAAAGAATAAGAAAAGAAAAAGAATGCAATAATGGTATCATATAAAAAATTTCCAAAACACTGAAACTAAAATAATAATGAAAATGATATTATTATTTTAAATGGATAAATGCCACATTTCTATATATGTGTGGGGCTTAATAGTGAAGGTTACATGTTTGTGACACGAGACAGCCGCTTATTGTGGGTTTCACCTATAGAAATACTAGTTTCCATTGACAATTTATATCTTGTGTTTAGGGTTAATTGAATTAAAAACTATTCGGCTATCAGCCTACGCAAATATGCGGTGAATTTAAAGAAAAAAATATCTTTAAAAGTTGATGTGAGGATTCAAATATTAAGACCTAATATATTTTGGGGTTAAAACGTAATTTTTTTAATTAGTTAACTATTGAGAGATTTATTTACTAATTTAGTTGGTTTAATATTTAGTCAAACTTCGGTTATAAATGGAAAAACTAATAAAGGAAAGTGGATCATTAGGCAGTGGACAGGTAACCTGACGCTATTGGCTATTAATTATTTGTTGAAATTAAACTGCACTATGTTTACATTTTTATTAATTTATCAAATATTAATTTATAAAAAATTTACTATATTTTTTATGATAAAATTATACAATTTGTCTTTCATTTAAGTTTTGCAATCTTTTATTGCTATATTAATCTCTTTTGTGTTGCTGTCTTTCTTTTTTACATCAGTTATTTTCTTTTTCTATTTGTTATAAATATTTTTGATAGTAAAGGAAAGAAATTTTGAGTATGTTAACTGGATAAATTGGGTCTGAAGATCCGAATTAATGTCACCATTTGTTAAACTAGTCTGGAACAGATTTTAAGCAGTTAGTCAAAGGATATAAACCCAGGTAATTATGGTCAAAGAAGCTTATGGCGTAGAAAAGCGGTGGAGGGTAGGTGGCGGCTGGGGAGAGTTTGTGAGAGAGTTATTACGTTAATTTAGTAGGCGAGACATTTATATTTATAGAAAAGAGATGGTTGAGAAAGATGTAAATTTGTACCGGTTTTTTACATTGAAAAATTAAAAAAAAATTGTTAATTTAGTCTAGTGGCTTTAATATCTTTTTTATATCGTGAGATGTTGGATTCGAACTCAAACATGTGTGATAAATTTCAAAGGTGGTCAATATTGTGTCATATGATTCCCACAATTTTTGTTTTTCATTTCTCATTTTTCAGTTCAAACATATTGTTTACTACTTTGTGTATATTTGGTATTATTTTAATTATGTTATTGGTTGTTAGATGTTATTATTGCCCCATGAGATTATTCATGTAATTCTAATACATTTTCGATTTTTATAAAATAATTTTTTTTGTTAAAAATATAATAAATCAATTCAATAAAATGTTTTAAAAAAGAATCTTATACATAATATTACATACATGCATAATCTAGAAAGAAAAAGAAAAGAAAAAGATGCAATAATGGTATCACATAAAAAATTTCCAAAAGTATAAAACTAAAATAATAATTAAAATAAAATATATTTTTAATGGATGAATGCAATATTTCTATTGTAAAAAAAAACAAAAAAGAAATGCAATATTTCTATATATGTGTGGGGCTCAGTAGTGAAGACAACATGTTTGTGGCACGAGACAACCGTTTACTGTGTGTTCCACCGTAGAGGAATACTAATCACGATGGCTATTTTCAGTCTTGGGTTTAAGATTAATTGAAATAAAATTATTCGGCTATGAGCATTGGCAAATACGCAGTGAAAATTAAAGAAAAACATCTGCAGAAGTTAATGTGTATATTCAAATATTAAGATCTAATATATTTTGGGTTTAAAACGTAATTATTTAAATTAGTTAATTAGTGTAAGATTTATTTACTAATTTGGTTGGTTTAGTCAAGTTTGGTTTAATCAAGTTTCGGTTATAAATATAAAAACTAGTAAAGGAAAATGGATGATTGGACTGTAGACACATAACATGACATTGTTGGTGATGAATTATTTGTTGAAATCGAAACGCACTATGTTTACATTTTTGTTCTTATATGCGACCAACCGTAATAATTATCATAAAAATGTATAATCTTTAGTTTTTACGACGTTGATTAACTTTTAACAGCAATCCAACAAAAATTGTGAGACACATTAAAAAAATTGTTAATAATATAATATTGCATACTAGTTCAATAGGAAGTGGTTTTAGATTTTCAAACTTAAGTTCTGCAATCTTTTGTTGTTATATTTTTCTCTTTTGTGTTGATGTCTTTCTCTTTTTACATGTGTTTTTTTTTATCATTGATTTTGGATAATGGACCAATGAGTTGTTGAGCTAAATATTTTTGGTAGTAAGGAAAATAAATTTTGAGTATGTTATTTGGATAAATTGGATCTGAATATCCGAACCAGTACCACAATTCGTTAAACCAACATCGGACAGATTTTGGGCAGTTATGATCAAAAAAATATAAACCGGAAATGGTTATAAAGTCTGAGGTAAAAGGTATAGAAGAAGGTGCAGAAGCTGATGAGCATATTCAAATATTAAGATCTAATAAATTTTGAGGTTGAAACGTAATTATCTGAATTTATTAACTAGTTAGTATTATTTAATAATTTGGTTGGTTTGATATATAGTCAAACTTCAGTAATAAATGTAAAAACTAATAAAGAAAATTGGATTATTATACCGTTTTATTTCTATAAATTATTTATTAAAATCAAAACCGTACCATGTTTACATTTTTATTCCCATATGCGGCAACCTTAATGACTTATAAAAAAGTATAATCTTTAGTTTTTAGTTAACTTTTGTCAGCAATTTAACAAAAAATTGTGAGAAACATTAAAAAAATATAGTTAATGGTATAATATTACAATTCAATAGGAATTGATTTTAGATTTTCAAACTTATGTTTTTTTATCCTTAGATTAATATTTTTTCTTTCTTTGCTATATATGGATTTCACACTATCAGTTTTTGAGACCTCATCTGAATAAAACCCACCATTAAAGATATATTGAATCCAGGTTAGAGTAAACGAAAATTTGGTTTTGAATAAAAATATTGTGGTCGTAAAAAATATTTAGCATGGGCTCATAGTATTTTATATAACTGTATATTTTATATTACATTATAAACCAATAATATTGGTGCCACAAAAAATGTAATATAATAATTTGCAAAATTGTGAATAACCAGAAAATATATATGTTCTATGTCCATAGTATATGTATTATGTCTAATATGCGGATATGTAAACAATAAACAATTCAAACCAGAACATTTTAATGCTGCTAACAGGTTGTCCAACTACAATTATTCATATATCCTTTTTTAAAAATGTGCTTAAAATTAACTTATGTTATGTTACGTGCAACAGTTTAATATATATATATATATTAGTATAAGTATTCATATATCATAAAATGATACACTAAATAAGTAACAAACATTTTCAAAAGTTACAATATGGATTGTGCTTTCTCACTCTGACTATTCTATTTTTCTAAAGCAGCTGAAAACTAATTATTCTTCAAAAAGGTAAAAGAAACGTGCTTATAGCGATAAGAAAGTGGTTCTAATAGTCAGAACTAATTCACTAAATTTAAATGATTCAAAGTTTTTTTCTTAAAGTGGGACAGTGAAAGAAAAGAAAAGGCAAAAGATGCAGAACTTTCTTCTTTTTTTTTTACATCACGCCACAAAGCACACAGTTTCACATCTACACCACATCTTATTTCTGAATATTATATGTGGGATTAATATATTAGTCATGCTTACATTGAAGATATATACAATTTATTAAAAGAGCATTTGCAACAAATTATAAAAAGTTGGGCGCAAACTGAAAATTAGCAATGCAAAAAAATATTGCTTGCATACAATAAAAGTTCTATAAATTAATAATTTTAGAATTTTAATATTTTATTAATTTATGAGAATATGCTAAACTATCATTGAAAACAATTTTAGTTGATAAAATTATAAAACACAATTTAACCAATGGTAAAAAAATTGCAGAATATAAAGGATTAAAAACACTAAAACTTGATTAAATTGAAAACATATTATAAATTGAAACAGTTTTTTTTTTCTAAAACAGCACTTGTTGTGAAATAAAGAAAGTATACTAATAATTAATTTATAATATTAATCGGATTATATGTTTTATAGAATTTTAAAATTTTTATTATTTTATTATCTTATTGGATTGTGTTTATATTGAATTAGCCCAATTCAAAACCATACAATTTATTAATTTATCTTCTATATTAATTAATGAATATTAATTTATAAAAAATTTACTATATTGTTTTGATGATGAGATTAAACAATTTCTTTATCATTAAAGTTTTGTAATCTTTTGTTTTGTTGCTATATTAGTCTCTTTTTGTTGCTGTCTTTTTCTTTTTACATATGTTATTTTCTTTTTCTATTATAACTTCCTCAACTTGTTTTATTAAGATTATAGTTGTCTCTCAATTTCATAATCTTGGCAATATGACAAATGTAACGAGGCTTACCACATCTAATTTCATGATGTGGAGAAGGCAAGTTCATGTCTTACTCGACTGATACGATTTAGCAAAACGAGTTTTAATGTAACGATTAAGCTTTTTTTTTAAAAAAAAAAAAAAATTCGTTTTTTTCTAAAGAAAAGAAAAGAAGGAAAACAAATTCGGTTTCATCTTCCTCAAAGAGATAGTTTTAACACTTTTATCGAGTTTCCACCATATTATATATCTATCAACCACCAAATTTCTTCCATAACTGTTTCTACTTTGACTGTGAAATTAAGACAATCTCATTTATGATTATCTTTAATCTACACTCACCACCATCACTAAAGACGATGATATATCGTTTTCCAATCGGTTGCATCACTAAATGCCAACATCAAAATCACTTCCACCAAATCTTCTCGAAATATGTTTTAGCCACCACAAAGCCTCCGCTCCATTCCACCACTCTTTTCTCCACATCATCTCTCTCTGACTCTCAGTCTCTCACCACCAAATTCCACCTTTGTGTTTCTCTCGCTGACTCACTGTCGATGATAACACTGCCATGATCCACCTTTTATTCATAAGGCTCATCAATCTTTGTGATTATCAAGTCAAAACAGGCCCGAATATATTCATCATGAAAAAAAACTTTTTTTGAATCTTTATGTTGTCGACCGTCCATCATAAGAAAGATATGTTAGTCATTAAGCTCACAGAGCTATATGCTTCCACACGATTATTATCGTTCATGATCCAAATCTATCATTTGTTTAAGTCATCATGATTTCACTTAAGCTATGTGCTTTCTTCTTCAGCCTCTACAAACTTGTTCTCCCAGGTGTTTCCATCACAGTAAATCCATCCACGACCGCATGATTTAAGCGCAATGTTTCTTCTTTCTTCATATCTAATTTTCCATAAATGTCAATTTCAATTTATTATTTCCACTGTTTTCACTTCATCATCATTTTGAGCTTGAGATGACATATTAAAAATATATAAACATTTTTGATAAGTACTTATGATTCTCTTCTATCATCTCTCCTTATATCAATTTTTTATTCAATGTATGTTGTTGGTTATGGCTTTTTGTTTCTATATAAATATGTATATATATATTCATCAGTTATCAATAACACAATTTATAGAATTCTCATAAATCAATACACAAAGATTTTTAAAAATAGAAATAAGTACGTGTTGAAACACTACCAACGATCAAACAGTATTATAAACATATTCTTAAGCTTCCATATTAACAACACAAATCCAATACATAATACTATTAAATATAAAATAATTTAATACTAAAATATAAAAATCATAACACCCAAAATTCATCTTCATTGATCCATCAAACACAATCTTACTTAATTATCTACAATAATGTGAAATGATTATGAATTTTTTTTTGCTTATCATAATTTTTGAAAAGAAGAAAAGTAGGGATATGGATTCATATATTTACCTTATTTATAATTAATATAATTTATTAGAAAACTTTCAAATATTCATAAAATTTTAAATTATTTACTTCTTGTTTTCAAAATCAAATAGTAAAAATTGTAACGTTTCAAATTTATTTTTTTAGGAATTATGTTTTCGTAACATTTTTTAGAGTTTCAGAAGTTTCTATTTCTGATATCGAAAGTAGGACGCATAAATCAAACGAACCTAGCAAACTTTTGAAAGCTTAAATCTTACTGCAACACTTGCATAAAGACTTATATTTCTAAAAACATAAATTAACTCATAAAATAATGTATATGAATTATGTGCTACTACTAACGATTGCATATTAAAAGAATATAAAAACATATTTTTGACAAAATATATTTTTACTGTAAAAAGCCCATAAAGGTACAGGGAGAATACAATAACTGAACCTTTTTGCTAAATTGGGGTCAGAATATTTGATCGATTCACCATTGAAAAAATCACAATCCAGAAATTCAATATATAATTATAATTTATATACACTGTTATCTTATAATCAACCATGTAGGAGTGAATCTGATGAGTTGTTCTTTTAATACTTTAAAAGATTCAGGTTCCACTAACAGAAATATGCATCATGCATCATGCAAATACTTTAAAACTATTTATTACTATATTTCTATTGATGTTTTAAATAGACTAAATTGTGTCTATTTAATTTCTTTTTGAACTAATTTGTCTACAGTATTTTCTAAATTGTTTATCGTGAAAGTAAAATGCACATGTCTTAAAAGCTTTTTGACCAGTAATATTGAGTTGTCGACTGTAAGTATAATATTTTTTACACAATTTCTTATCAAAAACTATATCAACTTAGATAGATGATCTAAGTACAGTTTGTTTGTTTTTGGTTGAACATATAAGTACCGTTTTTGTTGGTTGAGATATAATTCAATGACTGAGTGCTTTTTCATAATCAGTATATGAATCTAGTTAAGAAAACATGATTACCTAAAAGAAATAATACTATGAGTTATAGTTGATAACGAACGTACATAAATACTGATCGGAGTCTAAAATTAGTCACTTCACAAAAATGGAAATAGCTATAGGAAATCAACAATTTTCATATATGACTTTAGAGCAGATAAAATTACTAACAACAAGTAGCGACAGAGGATGCATAACTAAACCATCATGTCCTTGTTGAAATATTGATAGAGATCTTAATATTTTTTTTCATTTCCATTTTATCTGTTTTTTATTCATCCAATGGTTGTGAGTTGTACCTTCCATGAGTACGATAAACTCAGATCATTGACCTGTTAAAATAAATGCAAACAATTCATCTAGTAAGCTTTCCAGATTACTTTAATTAAAATAGTCATCGAGCCCAAGGAGCAATTAATAACAACAATAAATTTGCAACCACAGAAAACTATGCGTTTGACCGGATTAACGTAATTAGTTTACTAATTTATTTTTTTCTTGTTAACATGATTGAATAGTTTAATGCAGGTTTGACAAAGAAAAGAATAGTTTAATGAGGGAGTTTAGAAATAAATACTAAACGGTTGGTTGGGTTTGGCTATTAGTGAGCGTTGAAAGCACTGACCGGTTTTATTGTTTTGTTAAATCCAATACAACTTCAAACTGATCAACTGTCATTTTGACGCTATGCAGCATCTCGTGCCGCACAATTACTTTGTTTTATTTATTTTTCTTTCGCTCCTTATTTTATTCGATTACATTATATATTTATATGATTTATTTTCTTAAGGATTCAAAAGGTATAGAGCAGGTCGGTTGTGATGTATTGAAATATGTAAACAAAAATGATTTTGCCATTTGTAAAGATCTTGTTTGTCGTATCATTTACAAAATCTAACACCATGATAGAATAGTACTCTAGTTAAGGAACACATATAAGTTGCACTAAGTAATATATAGCAGCAAGTGGTTGACCAAAATAACCAAAAGAAAAAAGGGAACATATATAGCAGCAAGAAATTATGAACTAGGTAGAAAATATTAACTTAATGATAACTTCAACAGTGTATTAGTTAATTCATAAATAACTACAAGTATTATTTGATTATTTCACATAATTATATCATTGTAATTTTTAGCCGTCTTTCCATACATTTTTTGTTGATTGATAACTTTATGGACAAACACAAACAAAACTTACCGATACTATATAAAAATTAGAATTTTTTTTTTTTTTTTTTTAATACTCAAATGTCAAACCAATGAAGTATTAGTATTACTAGTAAGAAGGTGTTTTCATCGATCATGCTACGAAAGAGAAATATCCGATTCCGATTCTTCCAATCTAATTCATTGCAGAATTGGAGGGAAGGTTCAAATGATCCACTTTAGTAATCGACTATGTTGTTCTTTACCCGCGGCTTTAGCGATCAATTTTTCTTTCTTTTTAATGAATCCATTTTTGTCATGGTTACATACTATTGTTATCTTTGAAGAACTTCCATTGAGTTTACTACATTTGTAGATGATAACTAATAATTATAGATCAAGCAAACTTAAATCCTTTTCTTTCTTTTTGTTGTTGTTGTTAAAGTAAACTCTCTTCTTCATTTACAAGATTTTATTTTAAAAAGTAATCTACATTACAACAAAAATAATCGCACACCAGTCATAAAGACAACAGAAGCAAAAGTCGCATTTCTTCATTTAATAGATTGATTGAATAACAAGGAAAATTTATAATTTATAAAGACAACTAGAAAACATAAGCAAAGTGACACTTGAATATATATATATTTATATCCAAAGAAAAAAGAGAAGAGAGACGCGACTTCTCGGAGCAGATTGAGGCCAACGAACCATTTTTGCGTCCATGTGCTCCGCTTCACATGTGTGCGGCGTAATCTATATACTGAATCCTTATTTAATTAATTGTTAGGTGATTAGCCTATGATTTTATACGATCCTACACTACCATTAAGTACTTGTAATTAAATTATTATAATCATTATTAACTATAATTATATACTGTATGTAGCAGTAAAAGATAATGGTGCGAGATAATAGTATGAAAACTGCGAGATAATAGTAAAACATAACAAACAGATATTGTTTATAGCATTTTTAATTTAAAAGAAATATTTTATTACATTTGATTCTAATTTCTATTTCATAATTAATGATAACAACAAATTATGCAACTAGCTAGAATCATGTATCAACAGTGTCTACATTCAAATAAAAACAGAAGCCAGCTGAGAATGGATCGAAACATTTTCAAATTTTATTTAAAACAAAAGTTTCTTAACGTTTCTTTTGTCCAGTCATGCGTTCACGTAGCACTTCAAATCCTTTCTCAATGATATGTATATGCACTTATTCATAAATTCATTAATGGTATCAGAACTAGGCGAAACGAGAGAAATGACTTTTCCCACTTTTGGTGAAACAGACGGGATCGAACCTTGGTCATGTCAATGTGTCGGGGATAGTGGAGACCATGATTTACGAGCCATTTGCAAAATAAAAACGATCATATCGGTTTATAGGTGAGGAGAGAGAAGAGTCAAATGTGGCCATCTGGATAGTTGAGGAGTCTTTGAATCAATCAACGGCCACACATTGGAAGAGTTCTTTCTCTCCTTTCACAGATTCTAAGGGTCAAAAGCTATCTATAGGACCCGGTCTTATAATTTAATATCCATATAAAGTGCATTTCTTGGAACCTTATGTGTTACTTTCTCTTGCCACAGTATTGTTTTTGGTTTGTTATACACTTATACTACTAGTATTTATATACCTTTTTGGGTTCGAAACTAGTATTTATATATACATTATGCTTAAGTAATGAGTGAGACGATAAAAATCCTTAAGTTATTTTAGAAAAACTCAATTTTAAATAGATTTAGCATACATGGTCTGTTAATAGTAAGAGAAAAATAATCATACACAACCAACAAAAAAAGTTGAAAGCTAATGCGTAATAATTTCAAAAGAACATATTTTTGGATATCGGATCACCTAAAATATTGCTACGGTTAAGTAATAGAATATATATCCAATATTGATAACAATATCACAAAATTAGTTTTAAATATCGGATCACCAATCTAAATCGATGACTTGACTTTCATGTGAATGATTAGCAATTTCATATGCTTACTTACGTTGAAGAAAGAAAGTTTAGTTTTCTATGAACTCAGTTTCTTGTTTCATATATATTACATGAACTTGTTGAAAATTCTATTGAATCGATCGACATATTGTACTACATCTATTCTAACGTGAAAAATATATATTTTAAACGATCATATATCGTTTAAATATTAGTATAATATAAAATAGTTAAAAACTCTTACATATATTTGAATTTTGATAGAATGCGTTAAACTAAATCTGCAATCTTAAAAATCGTAACATGTATTTAAGAAGAGTATTTAAGAACAATTCGTTTACTAACGAAAACAGAATTCTGTTTATATACCACACGAATAAAGGAATAATTTTTTCTAAAATTATAATATAGTAAATAGAAATATAATTGGGAAAAAGTCAACCGAATTTCCTAAAACCAAGACTTTTATGGTTACAAAATTCTTTTTTTTCGTTTTAATTCCTTTTTTGGAATATATTGTTAAAGATTTTGAGTTTTTTTTTTGCGCGAAAGATTTAGATCATAATATTCCAAGCCTCGTAGATTTGGGACTTTACTTCCAACAAAAGTTTAAGGAAACTGAAAAAAAAAAAAAAGAAATTCGACTGAACTAAAAATTCTCATAGCAGATCATTTACAAACAAAGAGAAACAAAGAGCAGTCCCAAAACAAGCATAATACTTAAACTGAAAATTAAGGCGTTACATGGGCATGAAGTTTGTGAGGAACCTCGTTTTCTTTAATGTGTTTTTTTTTTTAATCGGATGTTAAAGATGCAACTTTGGAGAATTATTCGAATATATTTGGTTAAATGAATAGATGGTAGACAATTTGGTTAAAAGGCTTTAATATTCGAATATATAACGAAGTATCACATGTGGTGATTCATCCTCCACAGAAAACGAGGAACTACTACTACTGTTCTGAACATCTTCCTCCATCTCCACATTAGACGATGATGATTTCAAGGAAGATGATCACAGGTTTCGTGGGCTGCCATAGACTCCGGTTTCGTTTCAAACCAATGCCCAAGTGATTGTTGTAAACCTTGTCGGTGGACAAGGAACATCAAGGTCTTGAGAGCATTTTCAACTCTAGCTAAACCTTTTGAGGTTTATCTAGACAGAATCTTCGGATTAGTTGAACAGTAAGTGGATGTATAGTTGCACACTTGCTACTTTTTGCTACTGTTACAGACATGAAACAGAAGAAAGAAACCAGTTTGCTCGTCTGAAACTTTCCTCTAGCTCTGGCTCAAATAAAACCTCTTTGGTTTTACTCATGTTTTAGTAACAGAATCAATCGAAAAGTGCAATTGATTTTCTCTAACTAATCATAATCCAAAAGAACACTGACCAGCTTTCCAATATAGCGGTCCGACCGTTTGGTTTTTTGTTCGGTTCCAATAGAATTGTTCAAAAATTCCCTTTTTATTCTGCTTGTTTAAAGGATACATACTCTGATTAAAAGATCCCTCACTAATATACGGGTTAGTATTAACTGCCTTGAAACTGTTAAACATGATGGTATAAGATGTTTAACACACAGAAAGAAACTTTTAACCAAGATATCTTGGTTAAACATCATGAACCCAACACATCTTATACCATGAAAAGGAAATGTAAAAGTAGGCTGAGTACTCTAAAACAAACCAGAGATTATAATTAGCATCTAATGATCTAAAAAAATACCCCACGTCAAATGCTATAATCATTTGTCTCGTCTGTACTATGAGTTCTATTTAGTCTTCAGTTAGAACTGTTAAACATGATGGTATAAGATGCTTAGTGTTGTTTTCTCTAACTCTTTGATAACAGATGTTAAGATTCCTATTGGGTAGTTAGTTACCATTAGTAAGTCTTGTTTATTATTCACCATCCATAACATCAGGTCAAGAAAGCTCTCTGCATCCATACTCATCTTTCACACACGATCTATTGTACAAATTGCAGCTTCAGCTACCGTCTGGTGCATAAATTCGTAATCGCATGTAATTATAAATGTTGAAAGTGTCCTACAATGGAATATACTCTTACCAGAACAACATACACAGAGACTACAAATGATTAGTCCCAAAAAGAATGAACATTGTTATATACATAAGAACCGAATCAAGTGGCTACATAAACTTATGGTCCACGCTAGACCTTGTGAACAACAATGCCGAACCATTCACACACCTAAGTACAAGCAACCTACTGTCTATATACGTACCACACACAAGCTTGGACAAATCGAACATCTCCTGCGGAATCTGCTTTCTAACTTCTCCAATCACAGTCCCAGGTGAATATATACGATCAGTCATGTTCATTGTTACTTCGATCTCTCCAGAGACGAGCTTCGCTACAGGAAGGCTCGACGGAAACTCCTTGAAGGGCAGGACTTTTTTCCATTTCTTGGTTCCTAGTTTCTCCACTAGGCCTTTTTCAGCATTTGGTTCTCCCATTGAGAACTTACCAATGTTCTTTTTCTCTTCTTTAAGGTAAAGCCTTTTTCCGGCTACTAGTCTGAATTGAGAGAACGTTTGTAATTTACCTGTGGCTCCGGTTTTGTTGTGTGGCCAGTCTGTGCTGGTTATGGCGGTGAAGCCTATATCAGAGGTAAACGATAGTGAAGTGTTGTTCCCATTTGAAGCTCGGGTTATTGTTAAGTGAACATTGCCTATTAAGGCACGTGTAGAGGGCTGACGCAGAGTTAGACCAATGTGCTTTCCGGTTGAGTATAACAGACGCCATTTTCCCGGTAAAAGCTCCAACCAACACTGTGTTTAACTAAGAGATTAAAACCGCCTTTCTTTCTTATCAACGCACTTTTACGTTCGTAAATCAAAAGTTAAAGAAGCATGAGAGGTAGAAATTCATACATTAGGTTTTGGACATGGGTTTAGCATCTCCATTAGTTCAATGAAGTGAGCAAGTCTTAGGCGCTGCACAAGATTTGTTTACTGGTTAGTCTGTTAGGAGATTGAGCGGATGAGTAAAGGTTAAGACTTTCAATACTAATAGCAAAATATCTCATCTATATACCTGAGGCATGCGGTAAATGTATTCTTCTGAAATCCTTACTGCGGTTGATCCAAGACCCCATCTGATGATATCCATTGATGGGGTAACACGCCATCTTGGTCCACATAAAAAGGGATGCTTAAGAGCATCCAAGCAACTGCACCAAACCCCAAACACATTTTGTTACTTATTAGTTCGATAGATGAATAATATTATCATGCACTAATGTTATGTTACCTTATTCTTTTAGAAGGTCTGGTAGCAATCAATGAAGATAAAAGGTGCCAACCTGCTCCCCAGTTTCTATCAAGTATCTGAGAGCAAATCATGACGTGGTGATAAACAACTCTTTAATCTCACGGAAGAGAGTGATATAACTTGGCATTTTGCTGAGAGGTGCAAGATGGCACTTGGCAGATTACTTACTTGAACTCCAGTATTTCCAGATTCTGAGTTTGTATTGAGCGTCGTCACAAAGAATTCTCGTAGAGAAGAAGGATCATTCCCCTAGATATACATTTGGAAGAATATTTAACATCAAACTCATCTACGGATTATTACATCAGGCATACTATGTAGCCCAGTTACTAATACCTTTGCAAGGAAAGACTTCAATTTTGCAAAGATTAATGGATCCATCAGTTCTTGAAGTACCATTTTTGCCATCATGAATCCAACACACCTTTAACCATGAAAACGAAATGTGAAATTAGGCTGAGTAATCTAAACAAAACAGAAATTGTGATTAGCATCTAATCTCAAAATACCTCATGTCAAATGCTATCATCATTTGTCGTCTGTCCATGGTACTATAAGCACTGCTAGTACTTGGACCATCCCCGTAAAAGTCAGCAGCATTTCCGAAGATCCCTACCTGTAGTTGGAGAATTAACTCTTAATTTAATTGACAGAATTAAGCAATAAGCTAAACTTAATAATCAAACTCCACTACTAAAAGTGAATGCTAACTTTGATATGTCTATCCACAGGGCTAATGTGCACATTTTCCAATCTCAGTTCTGTGTGAGCAAGACCATGGCTGTGCAAGTAATTGACCTTCAAGTTAAACAACACCACAAAAAAGAACATGTTAAGCAAGGCATGAAGAAAAGAAAGAACTATTCTGCTTGTTTAAAGGAGACAATACATACTCCGATTAAAAGATCCCTCATTAATATACGGATTAGTCTTAACTGCCTTGAAACTGCAGGCCCTCCAGTTGTATCATCCCCAACCCTTCTAAAAGATTCTTCATCTAGTGCAAGAGTAGCTTCTAACGTTGGAAGCCAATCAGATTGTTGAAGCCAGTGCCTAATCGAGAAACTCCCATGGCACTGCAAGAAGAGATAAAGGTTAATACATGGTAGATGAAACAGTATATCTGCAACATTCAGAGCATATTTATAGAAAGCACGTACCCCATGTACGAGGGTAAAGGAGTATGGATCATCGCTCAAGTTATTGGAGATATAACCGTGAACTTGCATTGAGTAAGAATGGTACAGAAGTCTACGCCGAACTAGCTTTTTCAATACCTGCAATAAGTAAACCATACTGAGGAGAGATACGCTAAGCAACATATCAGACTAATTATTGTAATTCGAAAGGACACGAACTTCTATGGATCTTCTTCCTCTTCTTTGAGCGTGAGTGGTATTCAATTTCCGGAGGACAACTCCTTGGTTAAACAAAGGGCTGTGAAATTGAAAGCATCACACAGATGAATCCCCTGAAATATCATTCATCTTGAAATCTTGTAATACATTGAAGCAGAAACTGACCTATCTGGAACCTGAACTACAGCTTCAAACAGAAGCTCATCGGCCTGCAAGAAAGCAAAAAAGGATAATGAACTCATTTAGTCTCATATGGACCAACAAAAAAAGACAATCAAGTTGGTAATATATACCCGACCGCCATGACCAATGCTAACACGATCAAGAATTTTGAAATCATTCCACTTGAACTGCATCACATGTGCTGATTCATCCTCCACGGAAACCGAGGTACTACTACTACTACTGTTCTGAACATCCTCCTCCATTTCCACATTAGAAGATGAAGATTTCAAGGAAGATGAACAACGAAACTTCACAGGCTTAGCACGAAACGAAGAACTTGTGGGCTGCCATAAACTCCGGTTTTGTTTCAAACCAATGCTCGAGTTTCTCACAGATTGCAAAACTTGTAAATTCCGTAGATTTGGAGTCGAAGAAACACCACAAAGTGCCATCCGACACACAAAACACCTCTACCTAATATTCAAACAAGACAGTTCAGCTTCGACACTTAAAAGGTTGAAAATTTTAGCAAGTAATTGCACAATCATTACCAACCATTAATACTTTTATCGAATTTAGAAAAAGCTTACCGGTAAGAGAAACCGATCAAACACAGAGAACGCGCGAGAGAGAGAGAGATCTGCAGACGACACGGAACTTCTTTACATTAAAAAAACGGATTAAATTTCACAAATTTAAAGAAAATAAGAAAAAAAACGAAAGTCGTATATAACGACAGAGAAGCTCGTGAGAGTTGCGTGATGAAGTACGCCTGAGGCATCGCGCCTCGCGGTCGACTCACGTCTACGTCTGCCCAATTTGGTTGCCTTAACAAATATCTATCTTCCGTTCATTGGGCCTAAACTTAACGGGCCTGTAGAGTCCAAACTTTACTAGGCTTAGATAGTTCACTTACCTATTGGGCTCCAGCTGTCGACAGTTTTTTGTTTCGCATTGACGTGGCGACCACTGACTGGGTGGATGACCGAGCATGAAATAGCCGAAGCACAGCGAACCGGCGCAAGCGAAATTTCGATCTGATGACCTCAGGGAAAAAAATCGTAATAAAAGAGAAAGGCTAATATCGTCATTAATGATTTTAATCCCCCTTTAGTCTTCCCCTTGTCTGAAAGAAAACAGTTTAATCGAACGCAACATATTTTCTTCTCGTTTCTTTTCTTCTCTTAGCGCATCTCGAAAGGGCATCATTAAGAGGCTCTCTCTCTCTCTCTTATCCTCTATATCCCGCTCCGTGGCATTTTTGTAATTTCTCCTTTCAAATCTCACCGCCGGCAGTCGAATCGCCGGCGATCTGGATTCTTCCACCGCCGCCGTTATATTTCATCCGCTTGTAGTGTCTTTTATATTGTTTTCGCGACTTTTTGCTTGTGAGATCGAATCCCCTGAAAACCTACGATTAGGGTTTCCATTGAAGAATCGTAGATTGGGGGTTTTGTTGATTGTGAGGGTTTTGTGTTGTGATTTCGTTAGTAGTGTTCGAGATGCCGAGGAGTACGAGGCACAAATCGAGCAAGCATAAGGATGCGAGAGACTACTCTGATTCGGAGAAAGAGTCGAGTTTGAAGGAGAGGAAGAACAGCAAAGATGAGAGTAGTGCTAGGGTTTCGAAAGATTCTGGTTCTGGTGACAAGAGGAAGCTTGATTCCTCCAAGGAGTATTACGATTCGGTTAATGGAGAGTACTATGAAGAGTACACTTCATCCTCGAAGCGGAGGAAAGGGAAAACCGGTGAGAGTGGTAATGATAGGTGGAATGGTAAAGATGAAGAGAAAGGGGAGTCTTCGAAGAAGACCAAGGCGTCTAGTGAGAAGAGTAGTAGGAGGAGAGAGGAAGGAGATGGTGAGGAGACGAAGAAGAGTAGTGGTAAAAGCGATGGTAAGCATAGAGGAAGGGAAAGCAAAGAGCTTGACAAGGACAAGGAGAGGGAGAAAGATAGGAAGTATAAAGAAAGTAAAAGTGACAAGCTTTATGATGGTGAAGATCATCATAAGTCCAAGGTTGTCTCTGATACAATTGGTAAGATATCTTGACCATTGTCAAATAATCCATTTCGGTAATCTAAGTTACTACTTGAACCGCATGATGAACACATTGTTTTTCGTGTGTTGTGTTTTGAACAAAATATTGTTTTGATTTCATTGACTTTAGTGCTTGTCTTTGATGTTGCATATGAGATTTGTAATTCAGTCATAGGTAAATACACTAACAATCATCTGTTCTCTACCGTTTTTGTATAAGAAGAATCAAACTTCGTAATGGAAGACAAAACCTACAAAACACCTTTTCCTGATAATGAGAATCTAGAATCTTTGTATATCTAAGTGTAGTCTTGTAAAGCAATATTGTAACTAACGCTTAGAGAATTTATGCATATTGCTTCTTTCTACTGCATTTTCCAATATTAATGGAGTTAGTGATGCTTTGCTTGCTATAATTATTCAAGGCTGCATGTAACTGATTAATGAAAATTTGCAAATGTATGTGTATTTAGTTAGATTCCTCATATTCAATTGGATAGTTTAGGAAGCTGCAAAAGGGTTATGTACATTAGATTTCGCTAACCTTTCTGTTTTTCCTTTGGATTCAGAGTCAAAATCTCAGGATCAGCTGAAGAGTCCAGGTACGGAAAATCATACTGAGAAGCGATCAAGGCGTAAGAGGGATGATCATGGTGTTGGAGACAAGCATCAAGATAACAGTGATGATGTTGGTGATGACTACAGCAATGATGACTACGTGAAAGATGGAAAACAGAAAGTAGAGAAATCCAGAGATAAATACCGGGAGGACAAGGAAGAAGACACTAAACAGAAAGTTGAGAAGCAGAGAGATGGTCGATCTACTAAAGAGCATGCTAGGTCTGATGAAAAAATCCTCCGAGATGAAAGTAAAAAGAAATCTAAGTTTCAGGATAGTGACCATGGTCATGAGCCTGACAGTGAACTTGATGGATATCATGACCGTGAACGCAATCGGGACTCTGAGAGAGAAAGTGAACGAAATGAGCGGGACCGAGAACGAGCTAGAGATCGGGATCGTGACTATGAGAGAGATAGGGAACGTGATAGGGATAGGGAACGTGATCGCGACCGTCGGGATTATGAGCATGATCGTTACCATGAAAGGGATTGGGACCGTGATAGGAGTAGGGATCGTGACAGGGATCATGATAGGGACAGGACCCATGACAGAGAGAAAGACCGTAGTCGTGACTATTATCATGATGGGAAACGAAGTAAAAGTGACCGGGAAAGGGATACTGATCGTGATGTGTCGCGTCTAGATGATCATGGTGGTCGGTACAAGGATAGGAGGGAAGGTAGGAAATCTCCAGAGTATCAAGATTATCAGGAGGTCATTGTGGGCACCAAAAGTAGCAGAGCAGAGCCTGATGGTGATATAATAAGATCAGATCGCCAACCGTCCAATGCGGTGGTTCAAGAAGAGAATGGGTATGAGTTGTCCTTTAAGCATTTCAGTGTTGTTATTGGTGCTCTGTGTACTTGGATAGTTTTGTGCTTATCCTTGGAATTTTTTAATGTATTCAACTTTTTACATACTTACATCATAATGGAGATTGCTGCTGCCTGATTTGTAGATAGAGGTTGTGGTAAGCTTTTAAGGAAGCTTGAAAGTTGAGATTAATCTTAATCTTCTTATGGTGAAACAGGAATGTGTCGGATCAGATAACCAAAGGGGTCTCTTCCAGGGAGGCGGCTGAGCATTCTGGAGGATCAGAGAGAGGTACAAGACAGAAACTGTCTGAGAAAACAATAAAGATGGAAGATGGTGGTTTAGGTGAGTTTCAGGGTGAAAGGTCGTCCGCCGCAAAAGCTTCACCTCGGCTCATGGTTGAAAGATCTCCCTCTTCGACAAGTGTTGATCGGAGATTCAATAATCGGAGTGGTGCAAGACGGAGTCTTGAGGTTGAAGAAACAGGTCATAGGAACAACGCTAGGGATTTTTCAGCACCTGAGGATGAAAGGCTTCTGTTAGAGGACACATCTCAGGCAGATTTATCCTTTAACAATAGAGCCAACCAAAACAATTCTTCTTTTCCGCCACGACCAGAATCTAGGGGTGGCTTCAATAGCCCTCGAGTGGGCCCTCGAGAAGATGATAACAGGGTCAATGCCGGTGGACGTTATAAGAGAGGTGTTGATCCCATGATGGGAAGAGGGCAAGCTAATGTTTGGAGAGGTGTCCAAAGCTGGCCATCTCAACTTCCGAATGGATTTATTCCATTTCAACACGGACCTCATGGAGCTTTTCAAACTATGATGCCACAGTTCTCATCTCAACCCATCTTTGGGGTGAGGCCTTCAATGGAAATGAACCATTCTGGTATTCCTTACCATATACCTGATGCTGGTCACATGCGTCCTCTCGGGTGGCAGAATATGATGGATGGCTCAAGCGCTTCTCACATGCATGGCTTTTTTGGGGATATGAGTAATAGTGTTTTCAGGGAGGAATCGAACATGTATGCGGGATCTGAGTGGGACCATAACAGGCGGATGCATAACCGGGGTTGGGAGTCTGGTGCAGATGAATGGAAATCTCGAAATGGAGATGCGAACATGGAAGTGTCATCAATGTCTGTTAAAGATGATAACTCGGCGCAAGTTGCTGATGATGAGTCCCTTGGCGGGCAAACAAGTTACTCTGAAAATAACAGGGCGAAAAGCGTTGAAGCTGGGTCTAATCTAACATCTCCTGCGAAAGAACTGCCTGCGAGTTCCCCTAAAACTAATGTGAAAGTTGCGGCTGAAGATCCTGTTACAGAAATAACTGATAAGAGTGAACATTATTGCCGGCATTATCTCTCAAAGCTTGATATAGCGGTAGAACTTGCTGATCCCGAGCTGCTTAAATGCATTAGCTTAATGATGGATGAAGAAGGTCAACCAACCGATGATGGAGCTGCTGTGTTTGTAAACCTCAAGGTATAACCCCAACATCAACATCAATCATTCTAATTGTATGACTTTGAATCTCACATCTCTGTATTCTTTTGATGACAGGAAGGTGGGAAGAGAGTGCCAAAAAGCAACAGTACTTCCTTGGCGACTCTTGCATTGTTTCCTTCTGAAAACAGTTCTGTGTTTCAGGTATTGCAAAAACATAAGTAAAATAAGATTCTGGTATTAGCTCCCGTAAGTCAATACGATGATGTGATTCTTCCCACTTTCAGATAGCGATGGACCTCTACATGGAGCAAAGATTTGAAATGAAGGGTCTTCCAAATGTTGAAATTCACAGGCCTCCTCAACCCTCTCCTTCCTTTTTGGTTGGAGTCAGTGGTAATGATGTAATGACTGATGTAATCAAAGGAGATAGTACCATTGAGGCAGCAGACGTGAAAATTGCGAATGTGTTAGATTTAGACACATCCCAAAAGGAACAGCAGAAAGTGTCGTCACCTGTTGATGCTGGATTGGAGGTAGAGACACAATACGAAAGATCTTCATCTCCCAACCCAGACAAGTCACCGGAGGCTCTAATTTCTGTGGTCCCAGATCACATTGAAGGATGTGAGGAAGATGCAAAGCCAGAAGATGGAGCTGTTGTAGACCAAACAATGGAGATGGCTCTTGAACATGATGGTGTTACAGAAGGTGATCCTGTTACCTTAACAATAGCTTCACCGGCTCTCGAGGTTATGGAGGTTGATGAGCGGAAGGATTTGTCTGAAGACGAGAACATAGAAGAAGCAGAAGAGAAGAAAGAAGCTGAAGTTGAAGCTGATGATGGTAATGGTAGTGGTCCGAAAGGAGGTGTAGTTGGGGATGTATCTCCAAAGGTAAAGGAATCATTAGTTAATGAGTCTGATGAGTCAGTAATAAGTCGGATACATCATTCTCCTCAAAGTACACATTAAGACATTTCTATAATTCCATCTCCTTTCTGTTTTGTTTTATCTTCTCAAAAAGACATTGCTTGTTTCCTTCTGTTCCTTTCTTTTTGTGCCCTCTTTCCTCATTTCGTGCCGAAAGAAAGTAATAAAACATTAGAGAAAAAAAAGTGCTTTCATGTCTCTTTTCATTTTTCTGCTTTTTGATATTTGAGTAATCGAAAACCCTAAAAGGAAAAGCTTTGAAGAGTTAGCTATACAAAAATGGGAAATAAGAAATAACTTAGCTACAAACTTCTCAAGTCTTTCTACCTACCAAAAAAAAAAAATAATAACTTGAAGCTTATATAAATAACTGAAGAAGTGTCTTATTCGGATATCGAAAAAGTGGTGTGTCTATGTAAAGGATCAAGGTTCATCAGCTTTAAACTCCCTGAGATTCCTGTTCAAGCGTGGAGAGGAACACGTTCCTGTGTTAGTAGTAGTAGTCAGGTTCTTGGCTTCTTATGTGTAAAGAGCAGCTCCAACAAAGTTTCTCTAATTCATGAATTTCCTGCAGTTGACAGATTTGCATAGACATGGCACCTTGAATTCATCCGGCTCATCTGGATCAAACAAGTAATCATATCTGCCAAAACACACAACCATGTCATACATAGCAAATGAATCAAAGTTGACGCGTTAAATGTGTAAAGAGAGATGTATATACGTTAACTCCTCCTCAGCAGGTACGGTGGTCTTGGCAATCAGAACAATCCGACTTTCATCATCTCCTACGCTCATTATCCTTGCATAGCAATTTGGCATACACTGCATCACACGACACACCAATAAGGTTTTGGACTGAAGACTCTCCATTGGTAAATCATTCAATTTTAAGAACATGATGGATTTTACCGAATGATTTATTAGCCTAGCGATATTCCCTTTTTCTGTAGCATCCACCACTACTTCCTCACTGATCTTAAACAGCTGCAAAAAAAAAAAACATAAAGTTTCAAAGATCTTTGCTCAAACCCATGTCAAGACTGTAGCAAGAGAAATATCGGTGTCAACTCACATAGCAATCCTTCCCTTCCCTGCGATATCTTGCTTCCCTTAAGTCTGCAATGATTCCTCTCACTTGTTCCCCGCGGTATTCAAGTACCTGAAAAGAAAATACATTTCAACAGTTAATACAACAGAAGAAAGGAAATAGATTTCCTTCCTTCATGGAAGAAGTCTGTTCAGATGGCTCTGCCTACCATTTCTCCTTCTTGAATATTTCTTCTCGCGAAAAGACCCCATCCATGTATCCCAGATCGACCAAAGTATACCCGATCCATTTCTGTCCTCTGTCACAAGACATGAAACTCGTAAAATGTTAATACAACAAGATACAGGTGGGTAATCCCTTTAAACGTATGGAAAAGCTTACCTGCAAGTGGTGAAGCCGTTCCCTGAATGAGGAGAATGATTTGGGTTCTTCTGTTACATGCTACATTATATTTGACAAAAAGATTCAGTCCCAAGGTGCGTTCCCTGATGCATTTTTCTTATTACCACTACAGGAAACAAATGTCTTACCCTGAATGCATTCAGAGTTTCAATCGCTGCTGAAGGATGATGACGTGGTCCTCCTGTGTGGTGAGGAATACCTTCTTCTTCAGTCCTCTAAAAATCACAAGCAACCACACAACGGATCAGCCTACTGAACAAAGATGATTGGAACCTATGCATAAAGAGTTTTCAAAGATTCAACAAAGAATACCTTCTTACTATTGACTCTCCTTTTAAATAGTCGACAACGAGCACAAGAACATGGATCAATTGGTAAAGCATCCTCTGCAGGGGACTCTTCAACGTCTTCTCTGTTTGCTAAAATAAGTCTCGAACCTGTTCCCTTCTTGTTTTGAGCAAGACTTTTGGCAGAGAAGACCCCTAAAGGCGTTTGTATAATTAGCACAGTATCTGGATTCGGAGCCCTACACCAAAAACAACAGAGAACAAAATCTATTAATCCAAAATCAGGTAGCAAAGATTTTGCAGCAAGGTATCAAGACCATTTACCTGTGATAAGCACAATACGACACCATCTTTGTTATCTGTCGACCATTTTTCTCCAAGCAGTGCAACTACATTCAAAATGTGCATATATTACCAAACAAACTTATAGTATCTTAGAGATTGAACATAACTTACGAAATACCAATTCAAATAGAAATTGTTTACAGCAATTTGATTCCGCACTGGTCAAATGCAGGAGTCAGATAAAGTAAAGAACATCATATGGTATGAGGATAAATCAGAAATAATATGGCTAACCTCCATTCTATATCCAGCTCGGGAAGCACACATAGCATGATAATAAGTCGAGCACTTGCAACACTGAGTGCATGAGCCATGTATTTGCTTGCATACCACACAAATCTGGAATTCATACAAAAAATAATAGTTTCTTGCTTTTCAGTTTTGCACATAGTGGGACTTCCCAAATGGATAGGAACAAGTTACCATGTGAGCCAATCAAATAATAGCGATAAGGTATGTACCTTCACAAAATTACTTGATGGAATACTCAAAATCCCCAAAGCTGGTTCCATTTTTTCATCACTTGCAAAACATACTTCAGGCTGAAACCAAGCACATGTCACGTGTACCCATAGTGTCTCCACATCAGTTGGCTTCAGTGCACCTCCTATTGATCAGTACACAAAAAGTGGCAAAAGTTAGTTGACAGTAAATAATGCTAAAATGCTCTTTAATTAATATGTATAGGTGCCACCATAAATTACTGCGGTTAACACCTTTTATGGTTCAGTATTTGTAACAGTAAAAATAAGAAGACCATGGAAAGACATACCTTTTACAGGACAGAGGCAACACTCTCGTTTGATCTCAGGTGTCTCGCAGGCTTTGCAGACCCATGATGTGAAGTCACGGACGTTTCTCGTCCCATAGCATTCCTGATGAACAGCTATTTGACATCTGAGGAGAAATAGGAACAGAAGACATAATTTTCAATGATATCAGATAACGCTTCACAAGTCATATATTTTCCATCAAATATTCCAAGACAACAACTCTCAGATTATGATTTGTAGGAAAAGATTAGAGCAACTACGCATTTTAGAACAGCACCTGTTGCAGATAATGATCTTGTTGTAGTCCCAATCTTCAACCCATCTGCAAACTGCACATCGCTCGGTTGTCCACTTCACGTTGACCGGCTCATATTTCTCTGCCAATAATGAAGTAACAAAGTAACAAGAAAATAAGCAACGCACAAACAGCAGAAACTTTTTGATAGGTTCTGAGATCCAAATTGCTTAATACCTCTAAGAAAAGAAAGCAACCTCTGCTTTCTCTGCTTTATAGAAGGCCGTTTAGGAGGTTTTACTGCAGTAGCACTTGCGTGGAACTCTGCTAATTTCATCATCTGCAGTGTGAAGGAATATGGCAGCCAAACTTTTTGCAATTGATAGGAGAAACACAAAAGAAAGAGATCATATCCCCCAAAGGGAAAACAAGAAAATTTGCACAAACCCATTCTTCTAGAGGCAGCTTGGAGCTTTTAACTCTAACACTAGTCCTCCAATTTTTTGCTTTTGAACCAGTATGCCTTTCCCATTCACTAAGTGCTTTTCTTTCAGGTCCACAAGAGCCACACTTACATACAACTCTGTAAATAAACCAAATGGAGTAAGAATACTCTGTAAATCATTCAACATAGATACCTAAAGTCTTGAGAAATTGGACGTTTAAAGGTCGTGGCTTTTCCCAGTTCTGGAGTGAGGCAGTAAATGTGAAAACAATGTGAAATAAAGATTTATACGGTGTCAACTTACAAGTGAAGGCTTGGAAAATATATGCCTTCTACTCCGGAGCATACAACAATAACCTTGTCAGGAAGCACCATTGGGGCATTGTTTTTGCCAGGTCTATACCAGAAAACTCTCAACTTTAGAATTTGGTATTCACAATTCAATTGTTGTAAAAATTAAAAAGTTGGAAGCAAATAGACCTACTTGGATTTTGAGTTTTGTTTTTCTGAATCTGATAGATCAAAGTTAAATTTTGTTCTGCACGTGGGACAATAGTAATTTGTCTCCCCCAAGTCCTTCAAATTATCAAATGAAATTGATTATCATTACATGCAAGTAACAGGGAACAAGATAACCTTGACAAAGAGCAACATGAACCTGTACCTTAAAATGCTTATGTGATATTTGATCACACACTGCATGAATCCAGATTTTACAACCATCACAACGCACCTGATTCACCGTATGTAATCAAACAGTAAGATTCCAATAAAACATTCGCTGAATCTACACTACAAATATAACATAATTCGTATGTATTTTTACCCAGCGCTGACTATCGGAATGATTCCATGTCTTCGTGCATATACCACAAACCTGTTTTGGTTTTGTCAACTGCAACAATAATTAGTTTGAGTTCACTTCATTGAAACTGAACAAGGAGCATAGCAGAAATTTTCCGTACCCTTGAACAAGGTTTACACAATAATTGATCTCCGGGAATCAGAGCTTTCATTTTCTTTGCCATCTTAAAAGAAAGGATCATTCCACATCCTACACAGGCTCTTGGATTTCTGTATTTCTTCAACATGTCCTGCAAACAAATAAACTCAATTTCTATAAGCATCAAGGAATAGACTATACATGCTCCAAAAAGAACCTTAAGCAAAGAGAAACTTGCCTTGCTTGGAGTAACGCGATCAATATATTGGCTCGAGCCTGCAGCTTCTTGAATCCATCCGTACACAGAATCATCAAAAGTCTGGTTACCAGCGGCCATGTGAATATCCTGCATCAGCTTCTCTGTGAATCCTTGGTCTGCCAAAAGAGCTTCTTCAAGTGCCATCTGAAAATCACCAGGGTTGCATCCACGCAGTTCGGACTGTTCTTGAAACCTAAGTAAGAAAGTAAATTTCAAGCAAAATATCTACATGCAAACAAACAACACCTTTTTTGTAAGATTCTAGCGATGACCCACCTGTCTACATAATCCACAAAAGGGAAGATCATGCCCCTTCTAACCCATGCATAGTCCTGTTACATACTCAAGTTAACAAAAGCCAAAACTCCAAACAACAAACAGCTTTTAGAATCATACAAGAAGACAGATATATATACCCTTTCATTCTCTGTCCCAGAGTGACCAAAGAACATGACACATGCAGCATCAGGTATACAAGAACGCAAAACAAGCTCCGGAGCTTGCGTCATTGGATCGATAACAATAGCTGGCCAAAACGGCTCATTCCTCCCAGATTTCCCCCAAACCAAATCACCAGAATAAAAATCCTCTGGCCCATAAATACCCTCTTTCTTCGGACGTTCCTCCTCATCGATAAAGCGTTGCTCATGAAGAGCGGCAAACGTACTAGTGCGTGAGCTGCTCATATGCTTACTCATGTCAAAGCTGTTATTACTATACCTTAGAATCTCTTCATACTTATCATCATCATCTCTCTCTTCACACAATGCAATACTTCTATACTTATGGTTCCTAGGAGTGAATTTAGCTTCCTGCTGCTTGATTTTCAAACTACGGTGATTACTACTAGCTTTGACTTTCTCCTTCCTGCATTCTTCATTCTCTTCCTCTCGTTCTTCGCCACTACTCTTGCTATCTTTCCTCCAATTCTCGATAACCGAGTCATTAAACCGAGAAGGAAGCACCTGAACTCGTCCCCTTGATGTCCTTACAAGCGGTGGACGAGAAACATCAGCCGTCCGATCCCTTCCACGGCCAGGATCAGAAACTACTCTTTTTGACTTTGACTCAGACTCCACCTTAACGGGAGAACAAGACACTTCCTTGCACCAAGAAGCAGAGAATCCATTCTTTCCGTTGAGCTTCCCAGGAACTATCCCGGCGGCAATCTCTCCCAAAAGGTTCAGAGGGTAATAGTAACCACCACCATTGAAGCTCAACTTTCTCTTCTTCCGAGAAGCTCCACCTTCGTCTTCCTCATTAGTCGAGTTGCTGCATCGTTTCAAACTCGGCATTCGAGTTTTCAATTTCCGTTTGATTATCATTGTTCTTAATTTCAAAAGAACAAAACTAATCACTGCATCACTAAAATTTTCCAAATTTCAAAAACTAAAAAAGGAAGCCCCTTTCCGAATTCTAGAAAACCCTAATCTCGCCTCAAAAGTCCTGAACTTTTTATCGGTCTTTGATTGAAACTAACACTAATCCAACAGAAACCTTCCTTCCGAGATTGACCCACTATCGCAGATCGCATACAATTGCAGAAAGAATTTATTTTTCTTTTATTTAACAAGGAGAAAATTTACAGAATAAGAACAGAGAGAGAGAGAGAGAGATCTGTTCTCGAAAATTTATCTTTCTCTCTCTATAAACTAACCCAGAAGAAAACAAGAATGCTTAGTTCGTTTCTGATTTGGATAAGAAAAAATAACGGAATGCTGAATTTTTGTTTAATCGAAAGACGAAAGCTTTTTTTGGCCCGGTGAGGAGAGAGAGAGAGCGTGACAGAGTTTTTAAGAGAGAGAGAAGACGACGAGGAAGGGAGAGAAGAGAAAAAAAAATACAATAAAAAAAAATATATAAAAAGAGATTGGTTTGGACTTCAGACGTGTGCACATTACCTGAGAATTATGTGAATAGGCTAACTTGCGCGCTTATGCCTTTCTTCCTCGTTTCTTCCCTTACTTCGTTTTTCTTGTCTTCTGTCTGGTTTAGAGTTTTAGACCGATTCTCTTCTCATCATGTTTCTTTTTTTATTTTCCTCTTCTTTTTTCCGTTTGGTTTTCAGATTTTTAAAAATCAATCTGTGTGTTTCTGTTATGTGATGTTTTTTGAAATCCTATAATAATCTCCCAGAACTATGGAACTTGAACTGGAAGTTACATGGTAAGATATTTGACGACAGTGTACTCGCGAACTCTTGTTTGTTTTGTCATAAACTCATGTAACCTTTTTACTTTTTTTTATAAGTTTTTCTTTTGAAACCTTTTCTTAAGAAGTCAACTTTATTTGGTAGGTACAGTTTTCCTCGAATTCTCAACTTTGCCTTTTTAAGTTTTTTTTTTTGGGTTTCAAACAAATAGTCGAGACTCGAGAGAATCCATATGTTTTGGATCAAATTCGTTGGATGATTCGAATGAATAGAGAAGAAAAATTTATATAGAATAGTGACTAAGGCATAATGTAATTGATCTTCCACATACATGAGAGATGTAAATTATCTTTTGTAAATTAAACACAAATGGTGTTTTTCAAATAAAAAAAATCTATTCATAATCCTTTTTAAAAATGTATTTTCCATTAAATAACAATTTGTCATTGGTTGGTATTTGACTATTACCTGGTTGACACGTGAAACCAATTTGGGGATTCGTCCCAATTTGTCTTGATTGCTCTCTAATAAACGAACTAGGATAGATTTCTTTAAATTTAAACCCAAGAACGATCTGATTGATTCTTTACTGATCAGAAAAACAGTGTTGAGTAATTCAACCTTGAAGATGATCAAAAATATAATGAAAAATGCACTCTCTGAAAACTGTTAAAAAGGTTAAAATCTAACTTGTTGCGGTGCTTACAAGCAAAGAAACATCAAATCGCTTTTTTACTTCACATGATCTAGTATAAAATAATAAATTTATAGAATTATAGAGCTATATATATATACCTACATATCTCACCACCATTACATCACTTCTGTAGCTACAATTTATCTCCTTAAAAGCTTATTCAGAGAAACCCTTTATATACAAAAACTAATTGGATGAATATACAACATTTTAAGTTTATATATATTTTATATATAAAACAAAACTAGTTTCTAATGAGATGGGCCTTGTCTCCTTATTCTTCAAGTTTCTTCCTTTTGCTCAGTCCCATTCCTTTGAAACCATTCTACTTCCTCTCCTCTGTTTTCGCAAACCTTCCTCGGATCCTCGGTTGGATATCTGCGAGAGCTTTCCTACAAGCATACTGAAACCAAACCAAACCAAACCAAACAACAGGAAGACATTTTGAGTTACTTTGAGCTATAATGATTACTTCTCAAATCATTAAGAGGATCTCCTTAAGGGGTTTTGTTTGTATACCTTGATTTTGCGGCCGAAATTTCGTCTGCTTTTCTTGTTCCTGTATCGACAAAGCTTCTCACGTCGATCCTCTGAAGTACAGCTCACAATAACCCTATCCAATGGAGACTGAACAAGACCAGTCCCGAGTTTCTGCTCATCCAAAGAACAAAAAGATACACTCATATCGTTTATTTAGTGTCATCTAGAGTCTAGAAAGGATACAACTTTGTTTCATATTGTTGATGATTTAGCAAAACAAAGGTTCACAGAATTGCGCAAATGTTTATTTTCGAACCTGTATGTCGCCTTCACTAAAGGCTCGTCTCATCCCATAAACAGAACCAAAATCCATCTGAGCAAAATCAGGGAAACTCTGAATCACAACAGCCTCTTGCTGTGCCTGTGACCAATCCATAGAGCTCAAGTTCCCCGAGCTTACGCTCTTCTGCATATCCTGATTCTCATCGATAGCCGTCACCACAGAGACGTTCTTGGTGTCTAAAACATCAGAGACGTTCTTGATGTCTAACATATCAGAGAATGGAGACTCCATAGCTGATTTCATCATGAGATCTTGCTCACATTCATAGAAAGCTTTGTCAAGAAGTTGTTGACCACTCTGCAATGACCCAAGATCGAGATCAGGAAGATCACAGAGCCCTTGTGAAGAGTCTTCGCCGCAAGAGATCATCGTTAAAGCAGCTGAAAGTGGATCAACGGCTAAGATTGGCTCTTCAAGAATTGTATCAGGAGCTTTGAATAAATCTCCTTCTTCTCCGATATCATACTCGGGTATGTTTGATGACTCAGCAAAAGCGTTGTTCTGGAAAAATCACAATCACAAAGTAACATCAGAATCAAAGACCAAAAACAAAGCTGAACATAGTTCGAGACATTGAGACAGTAAAGCACGGATCTTTTTGGGAGTGGATTCGTTCAAGACGAATAAATGTAATCTTTTTTTATCTTTAGTGGTGGATTGATATGTGAGAAGAAAGAGCCAATGAAACAATTCAAACCCATTTCTAGATACAAAGAGTAATTATATTGGAAAAGACCAAGTCTTGAAGAACACGAAATCTCATGTTCCAGAAATCGCGGAATCTCATGTGAAAAAGACCAATTCCCATTATAAAATCTCAAACTCATAAAAGAAAATGAAAAGGGGTTTTCTTTGGTTTCCCGAGAAAACTCCTTTTTCTCTCATAGGCAAAATAAAAAACTGGCTTTTTTGCTGTAGAAGAAGATTCCGTTTTATCAAAAAGATTCCGTTTTTCTTCTGTCCAAAGAAAAAGAAACCTAATTTTTCCTACTCAACTTTCTCAGCAGCCAAAAAAAAAAAAACACTTATGGTCAGGTCAGCGGAACAAAAATATCTCATCAAGTGGCCACAAGAATTTTTCCCGAGAAAAAAGAAATTAAGATTAGCCACTTAACAGTTCACACCACAAGTTTTCCTCTGCAAAATCAACTTCACTAGTAGACAAATTTGGATTTTTCATCTTCTAAAACACTCCAATTATTAGCTCCATAAACGAAAAATAAAAGAGGAAGGAAGAAGATTAATTTCATCAAAAAGACAAAAACCCAATCAGAATCCCAAAAACCTAGAAAAACAATATAAAATCAAGAAAATCATCACAAGTAAAAGAAAAAAGAAGAAGAAGATCTGTATTCAAATGCAGTGACACAAAAGAGTGATCAAAATTCAAACCATTTCAGCATCGGAGAGCTTGTATGATTTGAAGAGGTCTTCAAACTGTTGAATATCTGGAGAACAATAATTTTGCATGTAACGGAGCATTAACCCTGAATCTGCATACATTTTGTGTTTTTGCTCTTTTGTGAAAGAAAAATTTGGAAATATGAAATGGGTTTTTCAGAGAAGAGGAAGAGAAAGTGAACATAAGAAAGCAAAAAACAGAGGCCAAGTTGAGATTTTTTGAGAGGAAACCCTGAGAGAAAAAAAGTATGGAACTTTGCTCTCCTCTTGCCCTTTTTATGACACACTAGATTATAAAGCCCATTACCATTATTTTATTAAAAAAATATATATATTTTACTTTTTCAGCATAATAGAAAACAAACAAAAAGGTGTCCAAGTACATATAAATGTCTTTTGTAGTGTAATATAATTCCATAGTCGTATATCAGAACCTTTTATTTCATTGTTCTAATCGGTGTTACTTTTTAAGTTACAACTGTTAACCATAGAGAAAAAGTGCTGACTTGGTCAGTGGTAAACAATGCTTTATGTAACGTTTTCGTTGTTTTCATCAATACGCTTTACCTTTTTTTAAAAACAATATACATTTTACATTTTCTCGGTTCATTTTTATCTCATGTCGTGTCTAATGGTTCATTTTTTATATCTCATATATCTAATTTGTGTTTTTCTTGGTTGAAAAGGCTTTCAATCTGATTTGAGTTTTAATTTATTATTTTATAAGGACTAAAAGTTATATATGTAAGCATGCAATTAGAACAGGTGACGACTTGACGACTTGCAAGGAAAATCCATAGCAGTGCTCCTTGTCCATTGATCACATGTCTTTTTTTATATTCCATTTTTTCAATCATATGGTTCCTTTTTCTTTTCAACAAAATCACTGTGACAACTGTACAAATATATATACTCTTAAACGCGCTTACATATTCACCATAAACTTTTTGAGTTTAAGAATGTTGATGAGAGTAATTAGTCACTGTGGTGTAGAGATAATATAGGATTTTAAATTGACCAAAATTTGATTTTTTTAAAAAAAAAAACAATTAAATTAGTTAAGACTACAAAACTGAAAAAAACAAATATGAACAATTTTACTGAGAAAGAAAGTGAATCATGCAATAAAGAAAGTTTAATAATCGACAAGGTACAATTATTGTCTTGAATGGAGACTGGATTTTCTGTGGTGTATACCATGTTGTTCTGCAACCATACTTGAGCCTTGCCTTTCAAAAAAATATATACATCACAAATAAATCATAAGTAATTTAAATAACAAAAATAACCCAATTTTTTTTGAGTTGACACTGGTGGTAACTGTATTTGTTTTGCTTATTTTATGTAATCCGTGTACTATTTTCTTTTTGTGCACAATAATCCGTTTACTATATTTCAATGTTGCTATTCAAACCCGATATGTGCAATTGTGCAAAAGAAAAAACTGTGGAAACAAATCAACCAACAATATATATGAATTTTGAGGGGTTTATTGGATTGATAATTTGATAGGATTTGAAATTTTTTAAAAAATTTAGAATTTAAATGAATTTTGAAGATTTGAGGGTTTTGGTAGAGATTAGATGTGTGGTTTTGGTAGGATTTTAAAGATATTGAGGATTTTGATAAGATTTTAAATTAGTAATTTTGACAAAATTTAAAAATAAAAATGAAATTTTATTTTTTAGTTGGTAAGGTTTTTTTAAAATATAAAATTTTCTACAAATTTTTATTTACACTAAATATTTTTTTATTTCAGAATATATATTTTTCATTTCAAAATATGTATTTTTAATTTCAAAATACTTATTTTTCATTTCAAAATATGTATTTTTAATTCCAAATTAGTACTTTCATTTCAAAATATGTATTTTAATTTTTTTTAAAAATTATATTTTTAAAAAAGCTTTTTTAAAATTTTTGATTTTTTAAGATGAAAACTAAAAGACTCTTCAAATACCATCATGTAGTATTTCTATTCATTAACTTTGAACAAAAAACTATATCTTTAATGAAATCCTTATTTTTCAATAAAAAGAGATTTGAAAAAATAAATATAAATGATTAATCCAATAAAACAAGATTTAAAAGGATTTGTACAAAATAATTTTTCTAATATTAGATACAATAAGGGAGATTTGAAAATAATTATATCAAATCATCAATCCAGTAAGTAATCTTTAGAGTTATTTGGCAAGAAATATGTAGACCATGTCATCCGTAATTATTTAGCTGCAATATTATCTCCTAAAACCACTATTTCCGATAAATTTACATTTAAAACCCAAAGACGTTGACGTTATATATTTCTACAATTAAATAATTACAGGAATCTAATTCAAACAAGATATAATACAAATAGTAATGAAAAGACAAAAGAATTATAGTAAACTATATGGGATTGGGATAGATAAGAGCTGCCAAGTTGAAATAAACATTAAACAAGCGACTGATGTTGATTAGGTTAGATTTTTGTAAATCTTTGTTTTGCTTTTATTTTGGGATTATTGGAGTTTACATTGTTTGCTTTTGTAAACTAAGCAATAAGAGATTAAGAGTATAATAATAAAAAAATTAATTAATATATTGCGGTGGTACGATTGCAACTTGCATAACCTGAGTGTTACACATTACAATTTAGTAATTAATATATTGCGGTTTGTATGGTCCTACGTTCATCTGCCACTTCCTGATTTACTTTTCCACGCTCGCGAGTGAGGAGCGTGTTGAGCTATAAGATTCTCGCCAAAAGAAAATAATAATTAATATTTAAATTTTTTTACTTAGTATAATATGGTTTAATAATTATATTTTTATTGGGATGTAAAAAATTTACAAGTGAAATCAATTCCTGAAAATCCATCATATCAGTTTGATCTCCCAAACTATATACTACTCATTAAAGGTCCTCCAAAGAAAGAGTGATACTGAAATCACCAATCAAGATCCAAGGAAAGTTCATATCACCAAACAAAGTTGTGTGTTTGACGAATAAAAAAAAAAAAAAAATCCCAAATTATTAAAATATCAATTTAGAAATTTAACGCATAGATACAAAACCATATGAATATCTTTCCTACAACTGATTTTACACCGATGGTTATGATTTTCGGACTCTTAAACAATATAATAACATCATCGTAGACAAATACGACCCAAATGTTGGTAGTCGTAGTTTGTTTTTGTAATTCCAACGTGGAAAAATTCGAGCTATTGCATTTTTACTTTTCTCCTTATGAACCTTTGCCTCTCTAATAGACATCCGTATGCATTTTAACTTTACTAAATTATGTTTGCACATAATCTCAGGTATTTCACTCAAAGAAAATCGTCATGATCATTAGCTAGAACATTGAAACAGGAGGGATACAACAAATCTGCATCCTTTACTCCCTCGACAACTTTGCTTTTGTATTTTAGTTTGTTCTAATCTTTGTTTTTGAGGCGAGTTTTTCTCTGTTTGGTGACCATTACCAAGACCTAGACGACTCGTTCCACATCCAATCTAATACATCTTTTTCGTGTTTGGATGAGACTCCAGTGATATATCACTGACACTCACCTTTGTGAACAAGTGATTAGGAATACCTTTGAAATCCAACCAAATTTGGCATTTATGAAAGGTCAGGCCTTTGATTCGTAGATTTTGTACTCCATTCTTGCAAAGAGGAATCTCCCCGATTTTCCGAAATTTGTGTTGCAAAACTCTTGATCTCGTAAATAGATATAATTCAATACGAAAAATCAATCTTCTTGGATTCAAGAATTGAGTATCTACCTTCGATGTCCAACCTATTCACTGTTGCATATATTTTGGTGTGGTAGAAAATCTACTATGTCTTTCTACCAAAGTGGTTGAGAATATTTAAGAACTTCTTCGAGAATAGTTTGTTGTGATATTATATACGAATTCAACATTCATAACAAAAAAAATTGAATACGTGCAGATTGTTTTTAAAGCAAAGATTCATCGAACTTTTGAAGATAATTTGGATGGTGAGAAATTACTATTTTGAAAATAACGCTTTTCTAAGAAAGGTTCTCTTCAACTGAATCTATTGGTTTTAATATATTTCTTTAACATTATAAGGTGTTGAGTTCGAACTCTAAATATGTGTCATAAATTTCAGAGATGATCATTATTGTGTCACATGATTATAATGCATAAATTTCTATTTATTTAATTAATTTAGAATAAGTTTAATTATATACACTAAATCTTTATTTTTTGAATGAAGATTCTTAATAAATGCATAATAATTAATATATACTCGAGTACAATCAGGATTTTAAGCAAGTATAAAGTCAAATTAAAATGTGAATGTTAGCATGACTTGGTTAAATGCATCGGTTGCAATTGTGGTTGTGATTTTGGAAGTTTGTGGAAATAATCGGTTACAATTTCAAAAAGCGAGTTACGCTACTGATGCACCAGTTAAAAACAGATGTGTTTAAGAAATACTTATGACTGGTTGACTATGGAATAAGAGTGATTAAACAATACATTAATAATATAAATATTTTATATAATTATAAAGCAAAAATTTATATTATTATAATAAAATATAAAAATCATTAGTCCAACATTATTCATAATAATAAATTTTGTAAAATTTATTTATAACTTATATGAAAATTAGAAATAAATGTTTCTTTTTTGAAAAATTAATGTAAATTTTAAAAATATATAGTTTATATATATAATATTAGTTGAGAAAAAACTATAAAAAATAATTGGTTTAATTTTTTTATTAATATAGAATTTTGATAAGTGGTTAGTGAATGTTAATTAGAAAGTGTCAAATTTATTCATATATTTCATAATTATAAAATCCAAACTTTGAAATTTTAATTTATTATAACTTTTGATCAAGTAAGTTATTTTATATTTACAATTACTTTTTATCATTTTTAAATAATTTTTTTATTATTATTCATCAGCAAGCATTGGAAAAAAACAACTTTTGATTTTGAGCAATTTGGAATAATATGAAATGGTAGAAAGCACGATATGAAATGATAGAAAGCGTTTATTAAAAAAAAAGTTGAAAATATATAGTAAATATTCAGTAATCATATTTACTAGAACTTTTTGTAGATATTCACTTGATAAATATTCTACTACAGGTATAAAATAAAGAAAATGGTGAAATTTTAATTCTACATATGGTAGAATATAGTGGTCGTAATACGTAATAAACACTAGAAAACATATTATTATCAAATTTTATCGAGAATACATAATAAACACTAGAAAATATATTATGTCAAATTTTATCGAATAGTGTATAATGAATATTCTATAACTGGTAAATTAATTAACAAAAGTTAGAAACAATATTTTACCATCGATAAATTACATATCAACTAATAGAAAACATATTCGGTAGAATATAAATTTTAGAGTTTATAGAAAAAGTTATTTTTTAATTGATATGCTTTTTACTTGTAATTGCAAATGTATGTTAAAAGAACTAATTTATAACACATTTTTCCAATACGAGGTGATTAATTGATTTTTAATGTCTGAAAGGATGAAGACTTGCAATCTATTTAATTATTTTTTTTTGTATTTTGAAGATCTAAGGCAATCTATTTTTTTTTTGTTCATCCCATGAACTAGAATTTATTTTGCAGTTTTCGTATTAAATATGTAATGAAAGAATTATCTATTTATATTTGATCTCATATGATATATTTATGAATATAATCTTATATAAAATTTAATAAAAAACTATAAATTTTGTTGTTATATATATACTAGAAATTCATTAAATTGTATAATAAATTAGTTGAGTAATCTTCATTTTTGTTCATTTGCTAGGCTTGATTGCCATCCAATTAACGCGTATCGTAATTTCAAACATTAGAAGTCTTTATGTATCATATTTAACTTGATATATACTTTTGTATGACACGATAACTCACTGAAGCTAAACGACGACAGAGATATTTTTTTGTCTTTGTTTCCTAATTTCTCTATGAAGACCAAATTTGTTTGGTTTTTCTTTCGTCATAAACTTATTCATCTCAACCAAATGTGATGATTATTCACAATCATTCAATTAATAATATTAAATATGTAAAATATTGAACAATAAAAATAACTTTAAAGCATGTGCGAGTACCTACAGATATACAATAACTATATTATGTTTCATTCCTTAACATGAGGTAATATGAATATGTAACTGTAGTTTCTGAGAAAAAAAGTAAAAAAAAGTAAATAAATAAATTAAATATAATAAATAATAAATTAAAATAAAATGATTGTAGTTCCTGGAGCCTGGATCATTACATACAGCTTCATGCTAATTAGATCCTATTTAGATTGAAAAGATTGAAAAATTGATATATTATGTTCATTTACACACTAGTGTACATGGATTTTATTAATTGATATGAAAAGAAGAACTGATATAAAATTAGTAGTCCATGTTTTTTTCTGAAATAATGAATATAAAGTTATTTTTATGATCTTTAAAATTGTTATAATAAATATTATTTTAAGAAGAAAAACTTTAACTTTATTTATCTATCTCAAATGAATAAGTATTGAATAAATTTTGCTAAACCAATTACATATCAAAAATCTAACCCCCTCTCCCCCTAAAAAAAAAAAAATTAATTAATTAATAAAGATAAATTCTCGAATAATTAGTAGATATAGTATTCAAAAGACATTGAAGATAGTCCACTTATCTCGTTGCATCACTATGTATTAGTCATGTTAGAATTAGAAATTCGGATTTGATAATTACATTCTTATGCAACTTTAAACATGTTTACATAAATTATTGACAGTTCTAGTGAAGGTAAACAAGAAATATATGTTGACATACTTATGTTTTCATAAATTATTGTTTATTGACAGTTCTAGTGAAGGTAAACAAGAAATATATGTTGGATTATTTGTCAAGTTTCATGGGATCACTTCAATTCGGGATCGAGTTTTTTCTACTACTGAACCTATTGATTGTGGCTTACAAAATAAAATGAAAAAGTTTAAAATATTTATAATTAAGGAATTATACGATTTAGATGTGTGCCTGTGTGTGTGCATTTGGAGGCATCCAGGAGCGTACACGTTCACCCAGAACCAAAAGTGGTTCAACAATGGATTCGTTCAAAACAGTCTCGACATACTTTACAAAATACTATCTCATATAAATTTAATCTCTTAAAATTATTAACTAACAAGATTGTGATATACATTAAATTAATCAACTAAATTTTAATATATATATATATATATATATATATAAATTTGTTTATTAATTAAATATAAAAATAAGAAAAATATTAGTTTTTATTATAAAGTCAACAATAATTAATTCTATAAAATATTATACTTGACATATATAAAAAGTATATAAAAATCATACAATAAATTACTAACTTTAAAATAAATTATATTTTTTGGTATGCAAACGGAAGACGGATCTCCCAAATGTTTATTAAAAACATCAAATTAATAAAAAAAGGACTTGTCGTGGACGTGAAACTCACAATACATCATCATCATCATCTAAAATAAAAACAACCTCTAATAGAACAAAATTTAAAAGTATGAAACCCAATAAAAACATAGTTAGCTAATCCATCCATTAGGTAATTAATTAGCTTCCCCGGATTTCCATTAGATGTTCCATCCGTGTTAAGTTTGACCCAGTCCCTTTGTGGATCTATCCAACTTATCATTCTCTCCACCCTAGCAACTCTCATTGTATTTTCCCCAACCGAGTGATTCATTTCTTCAACTCTAGTTTTAATCTAAGATCTAAATAGTAGTTAGGCAGATTACTAATTTTATATTTTAAATATCTTTTTTACTTGCGTATCACAATGATTCTAATATTAGTATATAAACTATATAATTATGAGTTGATTTTTGACTACAAACTTAGTTACCACAATTTTGGAATTGTTGGACCCATTTTTATTGCAATCTGTCTGGATGCAAAACATGGAAGGCCTGACACACTGTGGCGAACCTGACAACAAACCCAGAGATAAATCTCTATAAATACTATACCCATGAAAAAAGTATGGGACTCCAACCTAACTCCAAAAATGACTCATGCTGGTATAATACACGCTCTCTAGCGGAATATGACTTTGACACACTGACAAGATCCTCACAGTTCGATAAACTAACACTCTCAGTTGATCAATGTTCTTATTTAGGCATTAGAAAATCTTTTAAAAAAAATTCTTTGTTTTCTCCTCTCCTAGACCCTAATAGACCCTAATAGCTTACATTATTTGATGAGTGTAGGGACAATAATCTCGAATGCCCCAGACTCTTTGGGTGTAGGCCGGACTATTCCTCATTCCCCTAAGAGGAAGAATTTTGATTCCTACTTTAGAATGATTCCACAAGTCAATGGAAGGCCAATAATAAACGGTGGTTCCTCAGAGACGAACTGAAAAACATAAATGTATTTTTGAACCTAATTATTAGTCATATAAAGAAAATACATAAATGTTTTTTTGGAAAATTTTAAGATAATTTTACAGTTAATCAAATATATTTTTCGGAATCATATGACACAATGGTGTTCACCTTTGAAATTCATGACATATTTTTAGGGTTTGAACCCAGCATTTCGCAATATTAAATAATATATTAAAGCCATTAAGTTAAGTTGACAAAAAAATCAAATATATTTTATATAATAAAGCAACATGTGAGTGTTGTATCTTTAAGAAATTAAATTTACCAGATTTTGATATGTGAAACAAATCATTTAGATCGTGGTAAAATATCACAATATAATTAAGATAATTATAAAAAATTGTTAACTTTATAACTTCTAAAAACATTGGTTTTCTAAAACATAAAAATAATAAAAAAATAAATTTAAAAGTAAAATTTATAATATATATAAAATTTAAAATAAAAATATAAAATACAAAAGAAATAAATAAGAAAACTAGAATCTTACTATATAAAACAGAATGAGTAGGACACATTGGAAGATTATATCTCACCAAATTTTAATATGTGCAATAGATTAGATTCTAAAATTGTCATGAACTAATCTAAGATAGTAATTAAAAAATAGTTAACTATTTAACTTTTTTTTTACGAAAAAATAATGGCTTTTCTAAAATGAGAACTAAAAAATTTCTAATTAAATGAATTAACAATTTTAAATTTTAAATACTTTTTAATCTATATGACGCTGACTCTAATATAATATTTTATATAAATAAGTAATAGGATACATATCCGGGGATAGAAAATCTAAGTATATATGTTGGTGCGGGATAAAAAAAATGCATGAAAATTCTATTGTGGGAATCTGAAAGATTATACAACACCTCAAATAATATACTCAAAAAAAAACACCCTAAAGAAACATAACACGGCAATCAAGAGATAGAGGTCCTAGTTGTAATGCTTTCTGTGGAAGAAAAAAAGACAATCATAAGAAAGCTGATTTTTTGGGTGAATAAAGGCAAAGTGCAACACTAAAACTCTATAACCTTAACATTCCCTATTCTGGAAATAAAACTATAATTAAAAATAAATAAAAATAAACAATTCTGCAGAAAAGCTTAAAAGTTCATGCCAGATACGACTTCCATGCCTAGCCACTCACTTTTCCAGTTTCCAAACCTTTTCCGTGTTCATATTGTAGTAAAAAAACATATCAGATGTCTTTTTAAAATCATCAGAAATTCATAAAAAATATGAAATTAAATTAGAAGATTTATGTCAGGTCATATTTGATTCAGACCATTTATCCTAAAATGATATTTACCCTACAAGACGAATGTATTATTTATTTTATTTAACTATGATCCGAATAGTTTTATTGACATGTCTGGATCGCGAATCCACATCTTTATCGCCAATATATTTAAATATTAACAATTTTTAATACACATTTAGTATTGTCGGTACTAAAATGTAGAAACAAATATAAACTATTTGTGAAATGAGTGAAATATATTGGCGTTATACGTGATGATAAGGTGAAATGAATGGAGACCATATTTGTGGTATGGTACTAAACTATTATTGTCGTTTTTATTTTATTTTAGAAACTATCTATATATTTGGAAGAAAATAATTATCTTACAATTCAATATTTTTTTTTTGAGGTCCTGATAGTAAATTCAAAAATCAATTATAGAGGTGTATTTTACCTATATACCAACAATTCTATTTCGAGAGTAAATTTTGGTACCCTGGTCTTATCTGAAGATAAATTTGTAATAAACTTATTGTACGAGAAATGCTAATTCTAGAAATAATCAGAAATTATGGCAAACCGAATATATATAATAATTCTTAAAACTCTTCATTAGTTCCAAAACGCACTCCAAGAGAAGAGAAGAAGATAAGAGACAAGCACAAGAAAAATATCAATGGTGCTCCCCGATCACTAATTTTTACCTCCATGTAAGCACCTTTTGCAAAAAAAATATGTGAGTTCAATGTACCTGCTTTATAGTTATATATTGCAATATACTCAACAAAATAACAGAGTTATTTTTATTTAAAAGACTTATATATGAATAAAAACTAAGGTGTAGTTGATAAAAAAAATTGAAAGAAAACTATATAGATTGAAATACTATTATTAAGTGCTACAACGAAAACGAATTTTTTTTTAAAAAACAAAAATTAGTAAAAACAACTTAATTAAAGAAAAAAAAATGAAAGCCTTTGTAAAAATGGAGTTCAATGTACTTATGCATATTTTTCTTACAGGATAACCATCTTAAGTTGCATCTCGTAATAGTTCAGACTCAACAATCAGAAGAATATTGCATTAGTTTCAATTACATTAACAAACTATATATGTTATGTTAAAACGAAAATCTACTTCTGTGTATGTATTAGTATTCATAAAATAACAGCTCTGATTTTTGTTCGATGATATCTGCTCAAACAATTACCAAAAAATGAAGATTTGTATCAACAATGATTGGCTTATGAACTAATATAGGCTTATTTTTGTATACATAAATTTGTATAATTTAGATGGATTCTTATTATAAAGTAAAGTAAAAATAAAAGCGAAATCTGGAAAAGGAAAAAGAGAGGAATAAGTTAGGAAAATGAATATGAAAGAGATTGGTATATATAAAAGATAACAGCTGGACAGATGTTTGTGCATTTTTATACTGAAAGAAACTGCTTCGCAAATACCAATCTGATGACAGTTGACAAATACTCGTTATGTAGGCAACTCTATCAAAAATAACTTCGGAATCTGAAATTTATATAGTTTTTTTTCATCAAAAATTTGTATATGTAGAGCCATACATTTGCGTGAAACTTTTTTATTGGCACATATGAGAAAACGTTATGGAGGAACATGTTTGAAACCTAAAATTATTATGTCTTTTATGCCACTGATTGGATTTTCATGGTGGCGCACCTTTGAGTTGTTTTATTTTTTATATATATTTAATAGTTCTTCTCTGCATTTTAGTACTTTATGATTTCATCATTTATAAAACAAATAGTGACTCTAGTTAAAAAAAGAATTAGAATGAAAAAAACGGATTAGATGCTATTGATTTAGTGAATCAAACGAAATAAAAATGGATCGAGTAAATCAAATAAATCAAGTGCAATTTAACGATTTTTTTAATAAATTAATTATGTGTTATTTTAAATTTTTATTTTGTTTTTTTTTCAAAATTTTAATCACAAAATAATTTTAAAATTTTAGAAATACAAGAAACATAGGTGTACATATATTCAATAAAATTCAATATGAAACTATAGTGATTTTTAAAGTAATAATGATAGTTATCAGTTTTAATGTAAAAATATGATATGAGCATAAAAGTTATTATCTTTTAGATATATTTTATAATATTTTGAATGACCAAAGAATGTATGAATATGTTTGATTTGATCTATAAATTAATCAAACATCTTGTAAAAAATTAAACTATTTTATATATAAAAAGCAAAAGATATAAAAAATTTGTTTTTTCATAATGATGCTAGTTAAAAATTATAATTTAATTGAGATGTCTATAAACCACAAATTGGTAAAAAATTGTATGGTGTCAGCAAAGATATTTTATTGAGATGTCTATAAAGATATTTTATTAGATATAATTTGAAATCATATAATTAATATTAAACATAATTTTGAAATTACAGTAAATGACTATAATTTTTTTAATAGTCTAAAATTACCTTATAAAATTTATTTAACATGATTAATTAACTATTTTTATTACTAGATAATTTTTCACCTTATATAAATAATTTATCATAATAGTTTAAAAATATAAATAATAATATAAATTAAATAATTAAAATGAAAATTTTAAAAAACGTTTTTTAATTGATTAACACTTTTCAATAGTTATACCACCAAAAATAAAAATATGTCTCTGAAAATATATGATTTTTTAATTGTCTATATAAATTTAAAACACTTCAAATAATAGACTGAACTTAAAAAGGTTATAAAGAATTAAAAATTTGAAAGCTTAGAAAATGATTTATTTTACAAAAATGATGAGTGAAATTGGTATACAACAAAAACTCTTACATAGTAAATGAATATAGAATTTATATTTTTTTAATTAAAAAAATATAGTTATACCAATCAAAACATACTCTAAATCTTTTAAAATTTTTATTAGTAAAATAATTAAATCATATACACTATATATAGGATAAATTCGATAAATAAGTGGGGTTTTGATTATTATTGTGTGAGTAGAAAATTAGGATATAATATTTATATCAGAATTTATTAATAAATTGATACGAATATGAAAAAATATAATTACTTTTTTTATTAAATGAAATTTATAGTTACTTATTTTAATATATATTATTGTTAAGTTGTTTATAAAATAAATACTTGTTTATTACTGATTGGTATCAATATAAATCAAATATTTTGATGTTGGCTTATTTTAAAAAATAACAGAGAAATTTTTGAATTATTTTTAAATATAATAAAAGTTATAACAATTTTAGATATTATCATAATTATATATGATAATTATGGTAAGTTGATATAAATTAATAATGTTTATTTATATACTGAAATTATCTTTAAGTTTCTTTGAAGAAAAATAATGTATACTATTATTATTATATCACAGTTTTACTTAATACAATATTAATAAAGTAAAATTATTTATTAATCTGAAGTTAAATATAGTATATTTTACATGTGAAAAATAAAAAATTAAAATATATAGATATATAATTATATCATAAATTATTACGATATGATATCATTATTATTGTATTAACAAATGACATGTATTTTAATTAGAATTTAAGAGATATATCTAGTTTGTGTAATCTTATAGTGATAATAAATAAATCAATATATATGATAAAATGACATAATGACATTACATGAAATAAAATATGAGTTCTTTTGTTTGAGACTTGAGAAACTTTCTGGTGATAACACCTCAAAATAACATTCATGTAATAAAGATATGAAGCTGAGATTTTTTTTTTATTAATATTCTTCAAATGACATATAGGAGATTAATTTATTTATCTTGCGATGATAAGCTATACTGTTTGATTAAAACAATTTTATATACTATATGTAAACTTTATTATAAAACAAGAATTTTTATTATTTAAGAAAAATAAAAAAGAAGATGTCATGTTCAATGTACCGTTTGGGCTAAAGATACTCCTCTAAATTGAGATAGAGTTAGATTAAAAATGTTGAGTGATATTGCAGAAGAATAGTGTACGATCTGCCAGTGCGAGTGCGAGTGCAAGTGCAATTGAATTGCAAGAAATAATAATACTGACATGAATATTTCTGAAATTAATTCAATATATGTGTTTGAGTCTTTTGATATACAAAATTATATCGGTGTTACTTTTTTTCTTTTTGGAATGGTCCTTTTTATACAATTAAAAAAAAAAACGTTTTTAGACGCGTGTATTTTCTAAACCGATTTTCTGTAATTTAATTTTTGTTTTGGAAAATAGATTTTTCTCTACACAATTTGAACCTATAACCTCTAAAATCTCTTTATCACATTAGTGTAGATAAATTGATATTAATTACATAAATTATATAGATGGTCTAAAATTGTTGAGTGTAATTGACATTAGTTACATGTAGGTTATATAGATGGTCCAAGTTTGTTGAGTATATTGGAAAGTGTTATTTTTTTTTTTTAATCAAGTGGCAAGTGGGTTTTTTTTTGTTTTTTTTGTTTTGCTTTTTGGTTATCTTGCATCATAGTTTGGATTTGAGCCCCCATCATGTTGGGTCGTTTAGTTTCTTCTTTACATCGACAATTTTATAATTCTCCAGTTTCTTTTTATTTATTATTTATTATTTATCCTGTCTTTTCTTCATCTCGTGATAGTGAATATTGCTACATTTGGCTTTTCTGATACAATCAATGGATGCATTGTTTATTCCCAGTGCGTCATGCGAGAATAATCAACCCACTCGGTAGTTTAATAGTTATTTAGAAAAAGTGTATCGAATCTATTATATTTATATATAATTAAACAAACGTATGGAATATGGTGAGATATGTGTTTCTATTTACACATTTTTCATTAGTTCTTTTATTTATATTTTGAACCAGTTACATTTACAAATTCTTAGATATATATATATAAATAATATACAATGATCTACATTTTGTTGTCGTCATACAATATCTACATTTTATCTTTTTCTTTTTGTTTTTTTTTTTCTATTCGACCACCGCAACGTCATGGTGTTGTCATTATGTCCAACCACATTGACCAATGTTCTCATTCGCAATCTCATTAAACTCCTAAATATGCATTGAGATTGGTTATTAAATTTAGGCATGTCTAGTTTAGTAGTTTTGCTTCTTACATAAGAGTTATAATTAGACACGAGATATATAGATTGATATAGTACAATATAAATGTTGGGGACAAAATAAAAATTCACTGATGGTCGTGGGAATCGAAAAAAAAACACTAAAACTTCTTGTGTTTTGGTTTCCGTAGAAACGAGGAAAATATGAGTATATCATTAATTCTAAACAACAAATACATACTTTTTACGTTTTCTAAAATCGTTGAATTTGTCAATGAACACCAATAATAATAGTACAGGATAAAAACATACTGAGACGTGAGACCTATATAAGAACCGAGTATTTTTTTTGTAATTTAAAGCATTTATAAGGGTCAAGGTCAACCATAGTTTAAATGGCAATGGAACAATTCAAACTCCAAGATGAATAATTGAATAACATAAATTGGTAAAACTCTACACTATATACCACTTTTAACATTTTGGCTTGAGAGACAGAAAATATATTGCACCTCATAACTGTATAATCCTTTACCGAAACATATATATTCATATATAGTCATAACCATATTCTCTGTAATAACATTACTGTAACATCTCTATAATATTTTTTGAAAAGTTAATTTCATGCGTGTCGCATTCACATACGACACCAATTACAAATATATCCTTAATAAATTTTAGTTATTATATTTGATTGCTATTATTGAAAGTTTTTAGTTAATTTTTTTGCTTAATAATTTTAATTCCAAATCACATTTAAAAAGAAAATACTATAAAACATATAAAATATTTTTAGTATGTATATAAAAATTATTAATGCCAAAAAAGGAAAATCTTCTTTTAAATCATATTAAAAAGGAAATAAATTTAAAATATAAAAAATATTTTTATTATATATAAAAAACGTTAATTCCTTAAAAGGAAATTTTTATTTTTCTTTGGACTAAAAGTTTTCATGTGAAAATGGCAATTTTATTTTATTTTACTCTTTGATAATTATATAATTTCCAAATTTTATACAAACATGCTCTTAGTTTCTTCAATTCTTTTTTTCTTATTTACAAATTTCTAATCCTAACATACCACCATATCTATATAAATAAATAAATATTTCTCAAAAACTCTTTCAAATAGCATATTTCGATCATTTGATATTATTTTTTTCTAATTTTTTATGTTATAAATAATGTAATACCAAACAAATAATTTTGACAATATGATCATAAATTTTCAACAAATTATCAGTTTAATTTGCTTATGCAATTCTGAACCGATCGATATTTTAGTAATTTTTCCTATTTTTTTCAAAAATATATATAAAATTATATAAAATTTTATGAAAAGAGATTTATAAATATAAATAAAGAACTAAACTCAAGGAAATTAAAAATAATAATAATAATCTGATTTTAACTTAATTAGAATGGAAAACAAACGTGATTCAATTCAGAAAAATTGTTGTAATCCAATATACCTAAAAATAAATAACCAGACTGATTTAATATTTTATACATGAAATCACATGTCTAATTAATTAAGATAATCATATAAAATTTTAAAAATATAAATTTTTTTTAATATTAACAAATTATTATAATTTAGTTATTATGTAAATATTTATATTCGTGAAAAAAAATTTCAAAAGATTACTAGTTTAGTTTGGTTATGCAACTCTAAACCACAATTTTGATTTAGTTATTTTTTAAAGATTATTAGTTTGGTTCGTTAATTGAGAATCACCTAATATTACCAAAAACATGATTCAAGAATATTTTTTGTTTTGTTTTGTATAACTATTGGATAGTAATTAGATAACTGATTTTATATAAAGTAGAACATATAGTTATTATCGCTCGAAGCCAACAATAATATATAAATAGTTCTTATCGTGATCTAGGATTCTCGTGGTCATATAAATGTCATAGAAGTTAAATATAAGATGATCGGTAATGAGGTTAAGCCAACTAGTTAGATGAGTTAGCTCACTTATGTCAGATTCGAATATAGTTTTGTTCAAAAAATAAAATTCAAATAAAGTTTAAGACATAGAGGAAAATAATTTACGCACCCCCCATTACATCTACACTCGATATAACCTGTGTTCAAACTGGATATAATATGAAGCAAAAGGTTAAAATTATCTGTATAAAAAGATAAAATTTAATAATTTAGGCTTTATGATAACTATGATGTGATAAGTGATTGTAATCAGCCTATAAATGTGTAAAATAAGTATGTTTTAGTTCATTGCCCCTACATTTACATTAGTGTCAATTGTGTCATAACTAATATTGGTGACCGCTAAAATTCACATGGCAAGTCAAAATCGGTCTATGTTCATACCTTTGGTTATATCCCCAACAAAAAGAAATATAAAGGAGACTTAAGATTGATGGATCTAACTAAAGGGAGAGTTCTAACATTGAATTACAATCTGATGGTGAAATTTATAATTTAACATTTAACGATTAGACTTCATTTGGTGGATACTGCGTTTGTCTCTTTCAAATAATTGATGAATATCGACAAAACCATATATAGCCAATTAGCCTCCATCCACTAAATTCATGCTTTACACTAAAACAATCTGAAATGTCTCTTCCCATTTGAACCACTAGAAAAATTCTATCCGTGGTTAAACTTATTACCAATGGTTGGAGCCAAACAAAATTTTACAGAACAATCAAAACCAGTGATAACAGATCTGATTAGCACGAAATAAATAAGAAAAATATAGAACTAAGACAACAACACAAAGACGGATTAATAACTTATCTCAAATGATCGAAACTATTATGTTCCAAAAGAATTGTTATAGTTGATACATGAAATACTTTTTTCCAGGGTTTCTAGATGAAAGAAAGTGTTGCCAAATGTTTTTTACATTCACTTACACTTTCTTGATAATCATAATTATCTTCATTCTACAACACTTTTTTTGCAAATCGTGGTATATATATATGCGTTTGTTACTGTTGTACCGCTTCAACCGCGGAAACCTAACCACCATTCACAGCCAAAAATCTTGCAGAAAATCAGACACATGTCTTGTCAACAATGAGAGGAGAGAATCTTTTGCTTTCAAAATGAATGCGTTTTACGCAAATGAAGGACGTTGGTTTTGCATGTACGTATGATTCGAAGAAGATTGTAAAGCAACAACAACAGTTTGGACCACATTCCCAACTAAACCGGGGCTGGACCCCAAACGTGTCACATGGTCCCGGTTCATATTTTTACCGAAAACGGCAGTTTCATGACGAATCGAAGAAGCCCCATATGTCACACCACACGGTCACGTGATAAAGACGAATCGCACTAGAGAGAGGACGTAATCGAACAGAGAAAGTACAACGATACCAATTTTTTGTATCAACAAAAACCAACCATCAAGCTTAAGGGAATGACCAAACATGCAACTATGCCATAAGTAGACAAAACGAGTAGAAAAAACAAAAGCAGTTTAGAGGAACAAGTTTTTTTTTTTTTAAAGATGCAACGAAAAACGAGCTGGTGAAGATTCAAAACTGCTTTTGTTTTTGGCAGAAAGACTAGACAACACGAGCATCAGTTTATCTTTGCGTTTGTGAAGTCCATCTCTGGATGCTGCGTGTAAAAAGAATCGAAAGGAAGAAAACCGTTCAGTTTAAAGAAAAACATGTGATAAGAAGCAAAGATACATATGTTTTAGGGGGGTGAATTGTTTACCTGAGACATGAATTTCTTGAGAATGTCTTGTTTCTGTAGCTCGTCGCTTGTTGGAAGACCCATCTGCTTTTGCCTTTGATCAAACTATAGATACCAAGAACAAAAAAAATATAAGAACTTCAGTGTCACAAAGGAAAAAATCAAAAGCTGATTCGAGAAACTTGAATGGATTCTAAAAAGACAAAGTACCATCATTTTCTCAACAGTCGAGCGAGTTTCAGGGTCAAGGTCAGCTAATTTACTGTTCTCTGGCTCAACTTTCTGGGTATCGATTTCAGGTTCACCTTTCACGCAGCATTTCCACCACTCCATCTGGTCTTGCTTAGTCAACAGAATCGAAATCATCTTCTGATCCTCTGCAAAGTACCATTGAGAGAATTTATATAAACAAAAAGAATAAGCACTCATGTTTACAAACCATGAAGTTAAAATTTCTTGCGTGCATTGTTCACTCGGGATTTAGGCATATACCAATATTCCAGTAGCAGTCATCAGGCTTCACAGGTCGGTAGAGCTCTCCCTATAAATTATTGAAAGTTTGAAGATATTTAGCAGAAGGAGATTTAGTATGGCATTCGAATAGTTTATGATGAAACAATAGCAGATAAACTTACATCGATTATTGGATCCTGGCCTTTGATACCAAGCTTAAGACGGTTCTTCTTAATCTCACATACAACAGACCGTGCTTTAGTGCCACGAGGTACTGGAATGTTAACTGTGACCTCCTGGAGAGTCTGAACCCATGAGTAGTTCTCAAGATCAGTTCCATTACCTTTGTTAGGAACTGCAAAGATACAGAACATAAAATTAACTCGAAAGAACAAGAGAAAAGCGATGCTCATCAAAAGAGATTTAGTACAAAGCTTGAGGAAAGAGTTTTTTTTTTTATGGAGTTTTGCTTTCACAAGAGAGACATCAAGTTCTACAACTCAAAAAACTTCTAAAATGGTTGATGTTGAGACTGGTGAAAGGTTATACACTGATGAAGCTTGATACCTCAGAAGAACAAGTATCGAATAAAGTTCACTGATTCAAATCTAAAAGCGCCTCTCTAGTAACAAACATAGTTCTTTACACAAGTTGAACCAAGGATGATATAGCACAAATGTGAAATGATCTCTCCGTTACTCTTCGTTAACCAACCTACTCGAGTTCTAATTTAGCAGTATATTCATCAATATCAATCAAAGTCGCAATCTTCAAAGCCCTATACTAAATTTGTCAGTTTCCAGATTCAATTTAATCAAATTTAGTCAAAAAGAAAACGATTTGGTATTTACCAATCGGACCAGCTTCCTTATTCTCCTTCTCCTTAGGCTTCTCCACTTCCATAGGCGTTGAGCTTGAAGCAGCCATAGTCGGCTTCACAGTCTCCTTCTCAACAGGCTTCTTCTCCACAGGTTTCTTCTCAACAGGCTTCTTCTCCACAGGTTTCTTCTCAACAGGCTTTACACTCTCCTTCTCAGCTTTCTTCTCCGCTCTCCTCAGCTTCTCCTTCACGGCTCTAACAGCGGCGGCGATCTCCTCCTCCGCCGAGGGTTTCTTCAGGTACTCGCTCTGTTCGCCGAGAAAGTCGAACACTTTCTCCAGAAAACCTAATGGGTTCGAAGAATCGAAGGTTGCCCTAAACGGTAGCATCGAGGGTCGGCTGCTGCTTTCCTCTTCAACTTCGGAGATGATCGCCATCGAGGATTTTCGTTCTAGGGTTTTGCTCTATTTATCAGAGAACAAGGTTTGACAGACAACAAAGGGGGAAAATTCGAGTTTTTTTAGAGATGAATTTCTTCACTTTTTGATGGAAGAGAAAGCCCTTCAAATCGAGAGGGTTCGAGAAGTATTATCGGAGCTTTTCAATTCACACTGCTAAACGGCGAAGAGTGAAAAAATTAAGAAAATTATTTGGCTTTTTTCGTCTAACTTTTATAATTAAACCTATAATGGTTAATTATACATACCAGTCCGAAAATAAATATTACAGCATGAATTTCTAGGGATAAAATGGTATTTTAAATACAAAATTTACACATTTTGGCAAAAAAACACACATATTCTTCGTTAATCTATAAAACATACTAAATTCTGTTGGTTGAGCCAGATTATATATGACTGGTTAATATAAATTATCGTCTAATAACCGTCAACCGAATAATTAACATAAATACCATTTTATATATGACTGGTTAATGTAAAACATAACAAAAACAGAAAAATCCTAAATATTCTTAATTCTCAAATCGATTTTATATTTTTTCTCTTTTTTCCTTTCGACCTCAAAACACAAATTCTGACTTACTTTGTATCTTTGTCGATTAATAGAATTCTGATATGGTACGAAGGAAAAAATTAGACAACGTCCACGCAAAATCCTTATAGACGACGACGAAGATAAGCATCAACTTATACCCAGTAATGACTGAGAAACTTTTGTCGATAATCCTGGTGATGTGATAATACGAGAATGAGACTATAGATGGAAATGAAGAGAATAGTATTGACGAAGAAGGCCGTGAAAATTTTTTTGTTGAAGAAGAAAGCATGACAGTTCATGTTGAAGAAAAAGCTTGCGAAATTTTATCAACTTACTTTGGAAATATTGTAAAGAATGATGGGCATTGTTGAGATTAAAAATGATGATAACTGAACATGGTTTTTAAATCATCGTATAGTGGATTTAAGACTTGGATAATTGGAGCAACATAACAATCATATCCGATAAGCATAAAGTAAATTAGCTTGATTTACTTGTTTGCTTTTCCTTGGTCGTTTCTCATTATATAAAACATTATTTTATATTTTTAATTTTTTAGAGTTTGGTGAAAGTTGTTTGCGATGAACTTCCTGCTGCAGAACATCAAATGTGTGTTTGACACATTCTAGAAACTTGGAAGCGAGACAGCCATGACCTAGAGCTAGAGAGATTGTTCTAACAACTAGCCCGCAGCTACATCATAGGAGATTATAGAGAGCATATATATGCTTTGAAGAAGTACAATCAAGCCGCCCATTAAACTATACAAGTTACTAACCCTCTCACATGGTCTCGTGCCTATTTTAAGGTTGGTTCATGGTGCAATGATAATTTGAACTATCTTAATGAGTCTTTTAATAAAACTATTCGTGAGGCAAGGAGTAAACCATTACTTGACTTCTTAGAGGATATTAGGAGACAATGTATAGTGCGTATAACCAAAATATCTATCTTGCTAACAGATTCAAGAAAAGATTCACAAAGAGGGCACATACTGCGATTGAATCTGCTATTGAAAGGGCTCAACATTGTGTTAGATACATGGCTATTGGTGATGTTTGAAATCGACAATCAAGGCTGTTTTTATAGTGTAGATATGCAGCTGAAAACATGTGGTTAGGAGCAGTGGCAGTTGAATGGCATTCATTGTAATCATTTTGCGTGTGTTATCACATCAAAGAGCCAGAAAGTGGATGTCTATGTTTCTGATTATTACACTACTATTAGGTGGAGACAAACATACAAGTATAATATTGCACATGTTGAATGTATGAAGTTGTGCTTAAGTTAAAGAGGTTACATGTGTTGTCCCCACCAAAAAGATTAGGAAATCTTAGAAGCCATATGCTAGGCGTAAAAGCGTGGATGAATCATCATCTTCCTCTAACAAGACTAAGCTTAGCTGTGAGAAGTGTATCATGACATGCTATAACTGTAGAGAAGAAGACCATAATAAGTTAAGCTGCTCAAAACTAAGGGTTGAACCAGAACTTAATGACCAAGAGATCAGCCAAGGAAATATCAGTTACAAAGATCTATGTCCTCTTTTTTATATCATATTGATCATGAAGTTTTTGTTATTTTTTATCACAATATTCTATTTGTGTTTATATAGGAAGTAAACTCACAAATATGCTCACAAGAAATATCGCGAGGAATACAAGTTGGATCACAATTTGGATTACAAGGTTAATCAGCCAAATGATGTTTTATGTTGTTGATTTTGTTGTTTTAGTTGTATGTGCTTTGGTTTTCTTTTTCAAACTATGTTACTTTTGTTATGCAAATTTTGTTGTCTTATGTCTTAAATCAAAATTTGTTGTTTTTTTCTTAAATCAAAATTTGGTTATCACATTTTACTCTTTTCTTAATCAAACTTTGCTTACCAAACAAACTCACAAATGACAAGAACATGTTTTACAAATGACAAAATCATACAAATGAGATAGAGATACATAAAATTAATGGAAAAGATAAATAAGGACAGTTACAACAAACGAATGCATAAATTGCTTGGATAATGACCTTCCATTTTCTCATTTCACCAACATGAACCCACCCAATTTGATCCTTAAAAAGTTTTAAAAGATATTTTTTTCATAGGATTAGCAAAGAAAAAATATTCTCATATGTAAAAAGACCAAACATAATCCGATGGAATAAGAAAAGTATTCAAAACAACTGAATTTTGACATTAAAACAAGTAAAAGAAGGAAAAAAAAATTGAAGGTCAAAAAGAGAAAATCTGATAAAGGAATGAAGACAATTCAATTTATAGTAGAAAAACATAACAAAAATTTAGATTATGGAAAGTAGATCCAATTAATCAGAATGAAACCATTCTCTTTCTCTCTCTAAAAAGTTTGAGAGAGGGAAAAGAGATAGAGAATCTGCCTAAAACAACTTTAAACAAGTAATGATTTATCTAAAATATTTAAAATAGTATACAATTTGATATAAATAGTAGAAAATGAATAAAAATGACTAGTTTAATACAAATATAAAATTTTAATTTAACAAAATTTATGTTTCTTAAATTATGTGCTGACACATTATAATAGTGTAATTTTTTTTATAGATTATTTACTAAATGGTTTAGCTTTCATCTTTTAGCTACAGTATTAATTTTATAAAATATTTAATTTTTACAATTTTATGTAAAATTTAATCTACTAGCACATTTGAAGTTTTGGGCTTAAGTTTAGCAAGGACCAAAATGTTTTTAAAGGTGATCAAATAACCTTAATTTAATTTAACATCCAAAAATCCTATATCTACTAAATTTACTGTTGACAACCTAAAAATTTATCATGGTATAAAACAGTGAATGCATGCGTTACTGTTGACAACCTAATCATTGTGACTAAAACGATTTGAAACTATAGGATTGGGCTTTCTTTGTATCCACTATCACCCTCAAAGACTAATAACATTTCATATCTCAGCTCTATCAGTTACTATTTACTAGGTATGTAGAGTAAATTATAAAAGGATTATAAAATGCGAACTTGATAAAAAGTTATTTTACAGAAGGCCAAGGCTAGAAGCGAAGTCAATAGGCTCCCACCAAGACCAGATACTACAAATTTAAGTGCTGTTGATATTAAATGCTTAGAATAAGAATGAGTAATAAGATGCAACCACCAAATCAATCTTTCGTACGACCTCACGGTGACCAATGATGAGAATGGCAATGAGTGTCATAAATTAACGGAGATTCTTTACCCATAGAACATATTTAGTTACATAACTAATTAACCATGCTCTTTCACTTGTTTGAGTCGTGCGAAAATTACGGTAGATCAAATCAAATTGCTCCCTGATTTGAGTTTTTGATCATAAAAACAAGAGGTTATGAACCAAAGTTTCTAAATATTAAATTGGTAATACTCCTATTTTATAGTTGCAGAGAATAATAAAATAAAGATTTTAAGGAACAATTTAAAGAAAAAACAAAATGTTTTGTCGGGTTATGCAGATATCTAGGAGCAATAGTGCAATACATTGCACTACACTTGTATATATATTAATTGACATCAGCTCCGCTTTCCGTGTTTTTATAACATATGAGAGGGTTATTATTTGAATGAATGTCCAAGAAGATGGTCAGAGCTATTTCTATGTTTAGTAAAATAATAATTTATTAGAGTTTACGTAAAAAGGGTACATTAAATGATTATTACGAAGATAAGTTTAAAATAAATTTATCTACATGAAATCAGTTATGGATCTCTGAATGATGATATGGTTGGCCCAGATAAATTAATTAGTAGTACCTACTCATGCAATCGTGGCATTGGAGAAATGGTTATTATTACTTCTTTTTTTTTTGACAAATATTGATCATGCATGACTATTACGTCCATGGATTTAAAAATGGTGAAGCATAATAGATTTAACGACATAAGCCAAAGAGAAAAAAAAATATTTAGGGCAAGTAATAACGATCGACCTCTCCAGAAAGAATAGGACAATTAATTGATAATCAAAACCTTAACTCGTGATCAAATTTATATACCGCATTTAACAGATTAATAAAAAATTATACCGCAGCTGTAATAATCTCGTTGGGACAACTATCACGGTAAAAACAGAGTTTTTGTTTTACCATGTGAAAATTTTATAATTCTGATTTTTTTCTTAGTAATTTTTTTTTTCAATTCTTTTTTTTTTCTACGAACCAAAATTATTAGTAATTATTTGACCGAAAATTTTAAAAGTAATCGTTCTCTTAACAATTGCAGAAACAATTCTAATATAAATACAAGAAAAGAGAAAGAATGGTAGCATAATTAAATACTGATGGTGAGTGAAGTTAGTATAGCTAGTGGTTAGAGTATTCATTAAAATTCTCGTATTTATAGGATTTCATTTTAATTAGCTGATTTGACCACTACAGTATTTCGCATAACAAGTTTTGAGATTACTTTTACTTTTGGGTCTGTATAAACTTACTTTTCTTTAGTAAGAAAAAAACATGTTATATATGCATAATGAAATAATGTATAAAATAATATATCCAGCTGATGTTAACAAAAAATACGCACATGAATGAATATACACATGATGTAGTAGCTAGGTTAACCAAAAGGACCATGATGAGTCCACAGCTAAAATCTTGTAACTCATTTCTTTATATATAGAGAATAGAGTATAAAGTGACTACGAGTGAAAAAAAAATTCAAAAAACTTGGAAAGAGCCACAATAGGCAAAGAATGGGTGGAGAGAAGGATGCGGTGAGGGAGACGGTGGAGGAGGAGCCGCTTAGCCCATGCTCACGGCTGTTCAATTCGCCGGATTTTAACTGTACGATAATTGTCACAATGGGATGCAAAGTCAAAGGAAATCCATCTGCCATCATCGACGGCCTTAAACACACCCTCGTTAATCACCCTCGCTTCTCCAGCATTTTAGTAAGTCTAACCACACATGTATAGTATATATGAACACCATCAGTATATTTCATAATTGTCAGAAAGAGATTTCACTATTGTGTATGTAGTGTACGCATAAAGTAAAAGGTAGTTATAGAAGAGAATGATATAAAATCATTACATTCATTCGGATAGAAAAAAACATATATCAGAAGATTCATATGTCACTACTTGGGTCAGAATATTTCAACACTGAACACCTTTCCTCTTACCCTGTTTGTATCATTAAAGTTATAACATGCTCTTAGTTAAGAACTTAAGAATTATTAGTTATATTGTAATCAGACCGCAAATGGTCAAACAAAAGCCTCTTTATATTTTTAAAAAATTTTCTTTTGCAATATATTAATCATAAAAAGGAAAATATAAAATCATGGGTTTGTTTATATATGAAAATAATAGTTTTTAATATTGATATATGTTTTTTTTGTTCAGGAGATGAACAATGGGAAGAAAGGGAAACCGCGAACAAAAGTTAGAGTAGAAGAGCATGTGATTGTTCCTGATATAGATCCCGACATTGAAAATCCTGATCAGTATCTTGAAGATTATATTTCTAATTTAACGACCGTTCCTATGGATTTGTCTAAACCATTATGGGAAATTCACTTACTCGGCGTCAAAACATCAAACGCTGAATCAATAGGCGTTTTCAAGATCCATCATTCTTTGGGTGATGGAATGTCTCTCATGTCTCTTTTCCTCGCTTGCACCCGTAAAACATCAGACCCTGAGGCTTTGCCTACTGTCGCGGTTCAGAAAAAACAGTTTGGACCGAGCTGCTACAGCGGTTTTTTCAACAAGATTTGTTGGTTATTTGTAGGGCTTTGGTTCATCCTAAGATTGGTGTTCAACACTTTCATTGATGTCTTAATGTTTGCTCTAACAATTTGTTTCTTGAGGGATACGGAGACTCCTCTCTTGGCGAAATCCGGTAGTGAACTTAAATCTAAGAGGTTCGTCCACCGGATTATCAGTTTCGACGATGTTAAGCTGGTGAAAAACGCAATGAACATGGTAAAGTTGTTTTAATTTCCCAAATTAAACTTGAATTATGTATATTCGCTGACATTTTTAGCTTTTAATATAATTTGTTAGACGGTAAACGATGTTCTTCTTGGAGTAACGCAAGCCGGACTTTCGCGGTATCTTAGTCGGAGATATGGTAAAAATTTGCCTCTTTTTTAACATGATAGTGTTGTACAGAGTACGTAATATAGTGTTCACACTCATCTAAAGTAGCTATTAATATCAGTTTTTACAACAGATCAAGAAGCAACACCGAAATCAAAAGTGTCGATGAGGAGAATTCGACTTCGTTCAGCCATTATGATTAACTTGAGACCAAACACAGGAATTGAGGTAACAAAAAAGTTTAATCTTGCAGTGTCTGAAATAGAATACTGTGAAGCTGATTGTGTAGTTTTATTATTGTTCAATGATGCAACATAGGCTCTAGCGGATATGATGGTCAAGAAATCGAAATGCAGATGGGGAAATCTCTTCGGTTACATCCTCCTACCATTCTCCGTTGGGCTGGAGACTGACCCTCTAGAATACGTGCGCCGAGCTAAAGTTACGGTCGACCGCAAAAAACACTCCCTTGAGGCTGTATTCTCTATGGCGTTCTTTAAGTTGATACTAAAAGTTCTAGGGCTGAGGGTAAAAACTAAGTTGCTAATATATATATTATAAGGACAATCAGGTATATGTTTTGTTTATTTAAGTACATGAATATGATCTAATGGATAACCAAAATTGAAAAATACAGGCAAGTGTAGTTCTTGTAAGGAAAGTGATCCATAGCACAACACTGACTTTCTCAAATGTCATCGGTCCAAAGGAAGAAATTACTTTCCACGGCCACCCATTGTCTTATATCGCCCCTAGTGTTTTTGGCCACCCACATGTAAGTGTGCGCTTCATATATACAATTAATTATGTGTGTGACTTATATTGTTTGCTAATTATGTTTTTGTATGTGTGTGAAGGCTCTTACTCTACATTTCCAAAGTTATGGAAACAAGGTCATAATATCAGTAACAGCCGATCCAACAGTCATTCCTGACCCTCACAAGATGTGTGATGATTTGGTGGAGTCTCTCAAGTTAATTAAATCCTCTGTCCTAGAAAGAGGGTTATATGAGATACAGGTTTAGTTAAATCTCTTTAGTTGTGTCATAATATCGTATCGTCTGTTTCTTTTATGTACTATATATGATTCCTCCATTGTTACTCTTCATGAATACCGTACTACGATATAGCAACTAATATATAGATATAAAAAATTTGCAAGACATCAAGTTTATATTAAATGACATCATAATCGCCTGTTTAAGAAACTTATTTTCATCTAATTCAGATGAAATAAGATGTAAAACATTTGACATTGAAAGCTTGTAAGAAAGAGCATTTTTTTCCACCAAATAAATATTACTTAATTTCGCATATTATTCACCCAGAGGTAGGCGTACTTGTTTGTTGATCTGTAAACCTCCCTCTAAGAGAGCTATTTTCATAGATTTGAAAGACTCCACCATTTCATCACATAGCTTGTGAGGATCTGGTATGATTGTAGGGTCAACCGCTATGGAGATTACCATCTTGTCCGCATAACTTTGGAAATGGATCATCAATGCCTATCAAACACAGACATAAATCATTAAGAAGATAAGTGCAGTATTATTGAATAGTTCTTTTGCTCTTTACATACTTGTGCGTGTCCATAGACGCTAGGAGCGATATAAGCGATTGGATGGCCATGAAAACTAATTTCCTCCGTTGGGCCATTGACGTTCGAAATGCATGCCGTTGTGCTTAATAATAATCGTTTGAACAATGCTGCTCCTATCTACAGAGACAAGAGTCTTATATAAGTTCCTCACTTTCTCCCAACGGAAAAAAAAAAAACAATTTGAGTAACCTTGATCTTTTTATATACCTTTGCACCAAACACATTAAGGATGAACCTCATAATAGAATACAGTATAGGAGCATGAAGAGACTTCTTCTTCTGATCCATCGTGGATTTAGCTTTCGATACATAAAACAATGGATCGGTTTCTAAACCAATCGATAATGGTAAAACAACTATGTTGATATGGTTTCCCCATCTACATTTCGAGTCTTTTGCCATCATATCTGCCAATGACTTCATTCATAATTTCCTTGTGTCACAATAAATGTATCTTTTCCAAAAAATTGAAATGAGGATATTTATATATAGTGTTTTTTATGTGCATGTTTCTAACCTGGATTCCAATTTCCGACCTTAGGTTTACCAAAACACATGCACGAACTCGTATATTACATGGAATATTATTTAGAAGCGGTGTTGATGTTCGACCATCCTTATTCGTCTTGTCTTTTATTAGGTCTAAGCAACACACAAATGCAAAAAATTATTAGACATGTACAAACCATATGTATATATGTTTTTATTATAATCTAATGTTTACCATTAGCTTCGTTTAGATAGCGCGAGAGAGCAGCTTGTGTAACTCCAAGTAGAACATCATTGATAGTCTAGAGATGGGCACAAGATCATGAAACATTTAATTTGTTAGTGAAAATGTATCTTTAAGAAATCATATTAAATACCAAACCGAACATATTTCTACTTTACCATGTCCATTACGCCCTTTATAAGTCTAATGTCATCCAAAGAAACAATTCGATGAGAAAATCTCTTTGGATTGCTCTCGGCTTCCGCCCC